>OY728147.1:104191392-105441392 GCA_963277665.1 Viscum album | reverse complement strand
TGTACATTGTTTCTAGATTCCTGTAGTTTAACCTCTATAATGTTTTTCATTAATGTAAAATTCCTTTATTGGGTTTTTTAAGGGATTTAAAGTTGAATAAAAACCCATAAATCCTATATTAATTTTAATAATTCTCGAGATGCCATTACATTGTCAAAGCATGTGGTTTAATGCGATCCTCTTTTAGTGGAAAATCATGTGTATCTTAAACAGCTGCACTGTTAAATCTTCTAAAGGGATGAGTTATATTCATCTCTTGTTCTACCTTCTTATTCCCTGGTGTGAGATGCTCTAACCTTTTCTTCTTGTAGAAGCAGTGTGATCAAACCTTAATCCTTGGATCTTTTTTCCTGGAATATTCTTTTTAATGCATTCACATCCCTTGTTTTGGTGCAAGAGTCAAGTGTCGATCCATCATCGATTGATGGTTTTATCTACCTCTATTCATGTGTTTTCTTCAATCCTATCCCCCACCATTTTCATTAGTCATGTAATGGCATGTGAACTTCATGAATATAATTGATATTTCATCTTTTTTGATTTTTGCGATTGTGTCATGGCATACTTATGGTGGATTTAGTTGTCATGGGAGAGGAGATCATAATATGTGGTGTGGATTGTTCTCGTATAATGAATTTCATGAAAATTTTCAGGTAGTCGATTCATTACTTATCTATTTATTTACATGAGATCTTAAATTTATCATGATTTATCCACTAAATCACAATGGAAGTGACATAATAAATAATTTTATTGGATAAATTAATTGGCATCGATCGTATGTTATTGCCAAATGTTTTTATTCATAGTTTTATGTACATGCTTTCCTTGTTTATCATGTTGTTATTGATTTAAAATTTTAAATTATGTAAAATGGGATTAATTATATTTATCTTTTGAAATTTAAATTGGCGTGTAAATGAATATAGTCATTGTTTTTGTAATATGATGTTAATAAAATTGGCACAGTATGAATTTTTAATCAATTTGTGATAACTATGATAGCATTCTATTTAGGTTTCCAATAGTTGGTACATTCAAATTATAAATAGGATAATTCTAGATGGATTTAATAATTGGATGTTTGATAAAAGGATAATACCTGGTATGGTTCTGTGTTACCCTATTACTTGTAAGGACTAGTGCCTTATGCTTTGGGGACATGAGTATTCATTATGTTTTAAGGTTGGATGAGTTGTTTAAGGGCCAATAGCTCAGTTGATATGATGTATGTTTCCTAATTCATTTACTATGAAGTGAGAATGGATGGCTATTATGATATGTGGTTGTAGGGATACCCATTGTCTATGGCAGCAATTGATTCCTAGAGAGGCCAAATGTATCAGTTTATACATGTGGGTATCAGGGAGGACACCAGAGATGATGAAACTAATTGGATAAGAATTTTTTGATTCTTACTATTTTTTTTTTGTTTTTTAACTACATTACTTTCACCACATCTCAAGGAATTTGGACCTGATTTCCCTTATCCCAAAATGGGTGAAAATGTGTGGGGAATTCCACATGCTTTTCATGTTTTTCTTTTTTAGGGAGGATGGGTCTACACTCTTTCTATAGGTGGAAATGACTTGAAAAGTTGTTCAACTAGAATCCATGTTTAACCCCTTATGTTTAGTAGCATAGAATTTTTTTCTAGAATGTCAAGGAATATATGAATTTAATAATTCTATTAATAAATTATTTAATATATCATGATTAATCCATGGGGGTGGAGACAGCTGGGATGCAATGTTGACGATTCGATTTAATGGAAAAGTGGACTTTGGTGTGTTGCTAATGAAATATAATGTGGAATTGTTAAAAGTTAATTAACATTTAATGAATTAATTAACATAAATTAAAAGTGATAAAATTGATGAAAGTAATATAATAAATATCATTAAATGGTTGTTCTCTTATAGGATACATGGTCTTAGAAGTAGCAGTTGGGAGTCTGAGAGACATTAGTTACAGTTGATTCTATGTCTATTTTATTACTATAGTGTGGTTGGGTGAAATACTATATTCTTCCCTTTGTTGTTTTTCTATACTATTGACCACTACATAAGTTAGGGAAATGAATACCTCAGTTATTATGATCCTTGGGGGTGTTTTCCACATCATTTCGGTGGGAAGATAGATGGATGACTAACCCCTTTGGCCCCACTCTATTATCTTGGTAGTTACTTGTGCCGGTAGGCAAAATAGTTAGTGTTCCCCATATATGTTTTTAAAAGACATTAATGGATTTTAGTTATTTATACACATATATTTTAAACATATATTCCTATAGTCTATTATATGTTTAATGTGTATAGGTTTTTATAGCTTAAGGATCCTTACTTGGTGTGTGGGCTATAATGGCTTGAGGTTTAATACCTAATGTATGATACACATTATCTAAGATGTGTTGGCTCCCAAAAACTAAATGATTACATTGGTTACATGGATGTGGTGATTGTGATGTATGATGTGAATGTTGTGGTTCTTCACCCAGGTGTTTGTGGTCAAGACTTTTTTGAAATAGATGCTTAGGACGTGCAATGTTGGGGCAAAGAGAAAAACTACTATGGGAGTGGTAGAAATGTACCCTTGATATTCATTATTATATTATATACTCCTGTATGTTATAAAATGTGAAATTATCCATGGTGTGATTAGGAATATATTATACCATTTTAGGTGACAAGTTAGATTCACTTGTTGTTTACAGTGATTTAACATGTTTTATTTACATTTTCTTGACAGGCTCTAGGGAGGATCCTATTATGTATAATATTATAATAATCCTATATATATATAATATTTTTTGGGTCACATAGAAACAAATGGATATCAGACTGGTTACTACTATCTTGGGGTTTTAGGAGCTGTTCAGGCGTCATTGTAACTGATGATGTTACTTTATTTTGGTACTTGCAGTTTTCCCTTTCAGTTGTGAAAATTTTTCCATGACATTACATATGTGTAGGTGTTTCTTATATTATACTGAACTCTATGTTGGAGTTTGTTGGTTTCCATGATATCTCTCTCTTATGCATGTGTTCTCTTAGAGTGTAATGGATCTAATTTGTGTGTTTACAATACCCTCGGTGATAGTCACAAACCCAGGGCCTACAGGAGGCGGGACATGGGGGGTCACTATATCTCTTCCCACATTGTCGGAATAGGAGGGGTACACCTTGTGAGGAGGGGGTCATGATTGAGTGGTATCAGAGTCCTAGTTGAGGGATAGGTTGGAGTTTTGTGTTAGGCATAGGTGAGGTTACATGGGTTGGTAGGGAAACAATGTCAGTTATGATTAGAAAGTAATGTAAAAATTGGAGACCGGATGAGACATAGGCATTTAGGGCCCCATGTGATGTGATGCACAGACCTCTATGTTTATAGTGGCTACTAAATGATTTGGTACTGGTTGTTGGGTAGTGAAAAAGAAAGGATCATGCATAATTCTTCATTATACCTTTTATTTAATGGGTAGACCATAGGATATGATAACATAGAATGAATAAAAGAAATCAACTAATTAATTAATGTTGTGCCTTCTATATTACAAGTTTATGAGCTCTAAATATTTATTATTTTATAGGTACATCTCTAGGTCCACATCCTCATCATGTTCATAGAGAAGATGTCCAGTAGGTTATGCCAACATATCGTAGTAGGGTAGAGGTTGACGATGATGACACATGGAGGAGGACACTATAAGTGGTTCAGTGCCAAAGTATGCAAAAGTACGAGGTCTCCATTTCTGATATAGTCATGGAAGGGGTTTAAGAAGAGGTTTAGATATCCATCAGTGCGATATGTTCTCCAAAGGTGTACTGGGTGTCCTTGGATGTGATGGTGATGCATGGTGAAGCGAGGTAGTGGTGGTTCTTGTTACTTAGGGATCACGATGAGTCATCGATATCATGGGAGGAGTTTTGAAATATGTTCAGAGTTGAGTTTCTTTCTTCAACCATGATGGCATCCAGTCTCCATGATATTCTAACCCTTTGACAGGGGATCTCCAGTGTGAAAGAGTTTGGAAACCATTTTAAAAAGATAGTATCTTATGCTTCGGACCTATTTCTAGATGAGGAGGCTAGGGAGAGTCATTTTGAGATGGTTTTTTACCTAGATATATAGTGCCAATTCACACCATTTTTGATGAAGATATATCTTGTGGTTCTAGAGAGGGTAGAGGTCGTCGAGAGGAAATTTTCCAAAACCGGATCATCATGAGAGGGGAGTATTCACGATTCCTAATGAAGTAGCTCCGTTGTTCAAGGTTATTTGGATTTCCAGGAATATGTGTTACCTTTCGAAAAGGGGTAGGTCCCAGAACTCAACATCTTATTTCTTTGGGGCGCAGCGGATCATGGGTATAAGCCAAGGGATCAGGAGATTATTTTCTTGTGGATTATGAGGTCATTATCAATGATAGTGTCCATCCTTTTAGATCATTCAGCGTGCACCATGTGTTATCCTCTAGATTCCTTCATTTAGGAAATTCTAGACAATGCAGTAATAGTAGGTTGCACAAGCTTTGGATCAACAGAGAGTAGATGAGGGATGCAGAGGACAACCATTTGATTCTCCCTATCCTTATACATTAGAGCACGATCATGGTAGTGGTTTTCATCAAGGTTATGGAAGCCATGGAGGAGGACCTGGTTAGCTTAATGCTTTAGCATTGCCACCTCCAGGTGAGCCAGACATCATTCAAGGTACCCTTGGATTTTTTTCTACAAGGGTGTATGCCTTGTTTGATTTAATATGCATACCATCTTTTATATCACCTTTCCTTTCCAATTCTCCAAGATGTGAGGTAGGGAGGATTATAGTACCCTTGGCATTTACTACGCCAGTTGGAGGTTGAGCTGACTTGTTTGAAGTATGCAGAGACTGCGAGCTAGTGTTGGGTCAACACCTCTTATGGGGAGATTTCCTAGGATTATGGATACTACCATTTGATGTCATACTAAACAAGGATTAATGGTATTCAGTGTTTGATATTATGGATTTATTCAAGAGGAGAGTGGTGTTCATTAATGTTGATGGAGATCTGATGGTGTTTATTGGTGAGCAAGACCCTCAAATGTATAAGAGGTGTGTTCCATCCTTGTTATTCTTGATGAATGAGTTGATGATGATTTATTTATAGGTACATTAGTTGGTGTTTCTTGGGATCCTATAAGAGTACCCAAATGTATTTTCATAAGAGGTTGTAGCATTACCCCCTTGATGAGCGATCGAGTTTGGAATCAAGCTACAACCATAAGCATGTCATATCTTTATGTCTCTATATATAATGTCCCCTTCTGAGTAATGGGATATTCTTATACAACATGATGGTCTATTACAATGTGGTTTTGTTTGTCCATGTGTGTCATCATAGAGTGCACTAGTTTTTTTTCATGAAGAAGGATGATGGCAGTTTGCGGTTGTGTATCGATTATCGTCTCGTAAACAAAGTGACAATGAAGATTCATGATCATCTTCATTGTATAGATGATTAATTAAATCAACTAAATGGTAAATGATGTTTATAAATTATCTATTTGTGGTCAGATATCATCTTATTTGTGTAAAAGATGATGATATCCTAAACTTCTTTCTGTTTCCATAATGGGAATTATGAGTTATTAGTGATGTCGTTAAGGGTTACGAATGCTCTAGTAGTGTTCATGGAGTTAATGAATGATGTGTTTTATGAGTTCCTGGATAAGTTTGTGGTGGTTTACATCGATGAAATAATTTTTTACCCTACATCTGAGAAGTAGCATGAAGATATTATTCATGCTAGTTTGGATGTTCTTCATACAAAACAAATATTTTTTATGTTCACAAAGTGTATTTTTTGTGATCGAGATGTTTGTTTCATGGGGAATGTTGTATCCTATCATGTTGTAGCTGTGGATCCCTCGAAAATAGAAGTATATTTTTTAGGAATCCCCTAAGACGGTGTTAGAGGTGCAACGTTTCCTCAGACTCACAGACTACTAGAAAAGGTTCGTAGCTGATTTCTCTCAGGTTATGAATCCTCTGACAGCATTGATCCGGAAGGATACGGCATTATTGTGGATTTATTGGAGTCAGGTAGCTATCAAGTATCTGAAGGAGAAGTATGTAAGTGATCCAATTATTTTTCTTCTATTAGAGAGAGTTTAGTTTTATGTTATCTACAATGACTTACATTGGGGGTAAGGATATTTTTTTAGGCAATAGAGATCAATTGTTTCTTATGGATATCAGTATTTTCTTCCCCGTGAATGTAAATATGCCACCCATGATCTTGATTTGGCAGAAGTGGTGTTTTCTATAAAGATATGGAGACATTACCTCATTAGCGAACACGTTGTGGTTTTCCCCAAACATAAGAGTCTGAGGTATGTTTTCTCCAAGTGAGACTTGAACATCCTACAATGTTGGTAGATGGAGTTCTTATAGGAATAAGAATTTTAAATATCATATACACCTTGAAACGGGAATGTTTTAGCTGATGCACTGAGTGGAATGTAACATAGTGATACAATGTTCAATCTACGGATTCCTGGACACTGATGGAAAAACATTCCGCATTACATCTTGATATGGAAGAACATGGGGTAGGTGTTATATTTTATAGATGATGGTGTAGTCATATCTGGTGTAGCGGGTAGAAGAATCCTAGTTTGGGGATATTGACATGGAGTTCTGAGAGACCAAGTTGTTTGTGTCATGGCCTGTGATGGTTGGAATAAAGAGGAAATCCCACTAATTTTGTATCAAGGAAGGATTTTTGTCCCCTTAGAGATGTTTTAGACTATTCTCATTGGGTTCCATGTTTTTCATTTAGACGTGCATATTGGCATGACAATGATTTACGGATACTTGATGAGTCAATTTTCATTTCTAGGGCCGAAGCATGTAGTTTCAGAGTTTGTGTCTTGATGATAGTTTTGTAAGAAGGTGAAGGCCAAACACAGTGTCCCTGGTGGTTTTCTCCATCCGTCCCAGAGTCCATAGTGGCTGTGGGGGGACATCTCAATGGACTTTTTGTGGTTTTTGTTATGCTCAAAGTGTCCATGATTCTATGTGGGTGGTAGTGGATCATTTTTAAAAAATCATCCCACTTTATAGAAATCAAAATGTTGAGCTCAATGGATGTTTTGTCGATGTAGTATCTGGAGGAGGTGGTGAGACTTCATGAATTCCCGAGGATGATCATTTCTGATCGAGATCCTCGTTTTATCTATAGGGTATATAGAGGTCTCCAATATACTTTTTGTTATCCATTATGACATAGCACTAATTTTAATCCACATATGGATGATTAGACAGATCAGACCATCTAGACTCTTGAAGACATATTTCACACTTATGTCCCAGTTTTTGGAGGTTTATTGATAAAGAACATACCATTTATGGAGTTTTCTTACAAAAATAGTTTTCACTCCATCATTAGTATGGATTATTTTGAATCGTTTTATGTATGACCATTCCATTATCCATTATGCCAGACATGGGTTATAGAGTAAATAATTCTTAGACTGAATCTAGTGTAGAAGATGAAAGAGATGGTTTATGTGATTCAGGAGAGCATGGAGATATTGCAGGATCATCAGAAATCATATGATGATCAATGGGGGAGACCTTTTGAGTTTTATGTTGGGGATCACATATTTTTTAATGTGACTCTCCATTCTGGGAAGCGAAGGGTTGTTCGTGGTAGAAAGCTTTCTCCCCAGTTTTTGGGCCTTTTGAGGAATTCGATCAAGTTGGAGTCGTGGCGTATCGAGTAACACTTCCCCCACATATGATCTGGATACATGATGCCTTTCATGTGTCACAACTCCATTATTATATTCATGATTATTTTCATTATAACAATTAGGGTGAGATCAATGTTGAAGATAATATGACCTTCGAGGAGCAACCAGTGGAGATCCAGGACCACAATGAGAATGTGTTGCACGGGCATGATATCTCCTTGGTTACAATCTTGTGGAGACACAATGGCATCTAGGAGAGTACATGGGAATGTGTGTCATGAGTAGTTGCCCAGTACCTAGAGTAATTTGATGTTTAATTCATTTCAGGCAATGATGAAGGCTTTGTGTTTATAGACCATTCCTGTTTATTGGATGGAATTATTTTGTTTACTTTTGAGGCTTCCTATCTTTTGAGAGGTATCTCAATGGGTGGTTAGTCAGTAACCTTTTTTTCATTTTAGGTTGGTTTTGAATTCTCAAGGATGATAATGTTTTGATAGGTCTCTTATATAATGACCCACACCTCTATAGTCTTTTCCATTGCTGAAATTTGGTGTATAAGGTGTCTTGGGAGGTGAATGTGGATTATCTCCAATGATTTCCAAATTTCTAGTTCTGTGACCACTGTTTCTTGCATCGTTAGGTGTAAAATGTTTCTATCATCGATATGTGAATATTTTTTCTAGCAACGATAGGTGTAGTTTGTTTCCATCTTACTATTGTTTCACCCCATTTATGTTTTTCTTTGACATAAAACACCATTAAGGGATTGTATTAAGGGATATAAGGCTTACCCAAATCCCATAACTCCTAAATTAATTTACCTACTACTCAGGATGCCCTTATTGTTCAAACAGTGTGGTTTAATGTGATTATCTTTTAATTTAAAATCCCACATATCTTAAATCGAGGCTATGTTTGATCTTCTAAAGGGAGGAGATATCTTCCGACATTGTTCTACCATCTTGTTACCTGGTGGAAGACACCCAGTCATTTACTTCATCCCACTAAAATTTCATGATCGATCCTTAATCCTTGGATCATTTCCCCATGATGTATTTCCCTACTGCATGTGCACCCACTATTTTAGTGCTAGCAGCATGTGTCGATCCATCATCAATAGAAGGTATGATCTAACTTAATTCTTGTGTTTCATTCAATCATTTTCCATAGTTTTATCTTTATATATTATTTCATTTGATCACTATTCTTTTAGTGGAGTTTTCTTGGGTATTGGTTTGTGCGGTCATGTCGCGACATCCTCGGATGGATGCAATTGTCTCGGGAGAGGATATTATAATCTGTTCTATGGATCGTTCTCGTTTAAAGAATCTCAAGAACCTTTTGAGGTAGGGGATTCATTTCTTCTCTATTCTGTTAAATAAAATTGTAGACTTAAAATTATTTATCCATTGAATCATGATGGAATTGACATAATAAATATTTAAACTTGATAAATCAGTTGGCATCAATCGTATATTATTGTATCTTGTTTTACTAGATAGTGTGATATCGATTCATTCCTGTTATAGAATATCATTATTGGTAAAAATTTATGATGAATGTAAACTAGGATTAATTGAAATTATTTTTTCAAAGATGAAGAGTAATGTAAATGAAAATTTTCATTGTTTTTGTAATTTGATGTTAATCAAAATGATGCAGTAACCAGGATTAATAAATACTTTAAAACTATGATAGACTAAAGTTTCTGGTGCCCATAGTTGGAACCTACAAATAATTAATCAGTTAATTCTAGATGGATTATAGAATAGACTGTTTGACAAAAAGAAAATTCCCTGTTGAATTTTGAGTTACCCTCTTGCTTGTAAGGATGAGAGAATTTTTCTTTGGAGCAATGAGGGATCATTCTGTATGATGGTTGGATTCCTTGTTTATGGTCCAAGATCCCAATTTATATGATGTCTATTTCAGGGTGCTTTTACTTTTACATGAGCATGGATGGTTGTTGTTATATGTTAGGGTAGGGAGGCTAATTGGTTGTGGAATCTATTGACACCTACAATGATGAGATGCAATAGTTTATGCATGTGGGTGTTGGGGACGACACCAAAGATGCTTTAACATGTTGGATACATGTCTTAGGAATCTTACAAAATCTTATAGTTGTTTTTTGTCTTTTTTTTTACGTTCCCCACTACTCAGGGAAGGTGTTCTTGCATACCCTTCTTCTAAAAGGGGTGATGACGCACTGGATAATCCATGTTCTTTCCACGTTTAGATTCATGAGGTAGGATGGGTATACACTCATTCAGTAGGTGTAGATGACTTGACTGGAAGCTCATCTACCCAACACGTTGAGCCCAATTCTATTTAGTAGCTTAGAAAATTTTTATATAATTTCCTGGAATATTGGAATGTAATAGTTCTATTAATAAATTATTGAATAAATGATGATTAACCCATGGGGTTAGATAATGCTGTGATGCAATGTTGAGGTTTCAATATAAAGGAAAATTATACATTGGTGTGATTCTAATGAAATATAATGTTTAATTTTCAATGGTTAATTAATGTTTAAATAATTAATTAACGTAAAGTGATACAAATAAAAAGGTAATAAATTAATATAATAAATCTCATTAAATTGTATAGTGTTTATAGGATGCCTAGTATTAGTAGTGGAATCTAGAAGTCTGAGAGACGTTAGCTATAGTTGTTTCTAAGACTAGTTTATGAGCATTGTTTGGTTTTGGGCTATAGTATATTATGTGATTTTTGTGTTTTTATATGCTACTCCATCCCATTTCATTGGGAAACTAACAGCATTGGATTTCTGAGCCCTGGGGGGTGTTTTCCCCAACATTCTGGTGGGAGGATGGATGGATGACTACCCCCTTTGGCCATGCTCACTTCTCTTGGAAGTTACTCGTGCTAGTAGGCACAATGGTTAGTATTCCCCATATATGTGTGTAGTGGGCGGAAATGGCTTCTGGTTATTCAAACAAAAATATTCATGATATAGTTTCCTATGGGAAACTATAGGTGTAATGTGTATAGTTTCTGATAGATTGAGGATACTTACTCAGTGTTTGTATTGTAATGTGTTGATGATTAATACCCAACGTATGATACACATTATGAATGATGTGGTGGCTCCTAGAAACTAAATTTTTACATCGGTTATGTGGATGTGGTGGTTGTGCAACACATGGTAAATGTTTTGGTGCTTCACCCAAGTGTCTTTGGGATATACTTTTTTAAGAGAGATGGTTAGGACGTGCAGCATTGGGGAAGAGCAGAAATCCATTTGGAACTTGGTAGCAGGTTACATTTGATATTCTTCATTGTATTATATTCTCTTGTATGCGATACTTAGTACGAGTGGCAATGGTGATTCTGGGAACATAGTATACCTATTTATGTAATGAGTAATTTTCACATGTTGTTCACTATGCTTTTGATTTCTTTATTTACATTTGTGTGATGAGATCCTGTGAGGATTATAATGAGTATACAATTATACTCACCGTAAATATATATAAATTTTTTTCATGTCACGCAGAGTAGGTTAGAGATCAGGCTGGTTACTACTTTCTTGGGGTTGTTGGAGCTCTTCAGGCTCTATTGGTGCTACTATTTTTTAGATTATTTTGGTACATTCAATTATCCATCTATGTTTTAGTAGTTTTTTTCTGATATTACATATATGTACATGGTATTTCATTTATATAGAAATCTATGTTTGAGTTTGTCGGTTTCGGTCTTATCTCTCTCTTTTGCATGTGATCTCTTAGAGGGTAATGCCTCTCGTTAGTGTGTTTACTATACCCTCAGTGCTTGTCGTCAAGTAGTGTCCAACTAGAGGTGGGAATCATGGGTCACTATCACCCATATCACATTCCCATCCAAGGAGGGGTACACAATGTGGGGAGGGGGTCATGAAAATTTCACAGATTGTTGTTGAAATACATAATAAGGAAGTATAAGTTTACCCAAATGAAGGAAAATTTGGTTAAGAAATTCTATTACCTTGAGTTCTATTCGTCACATTTTTTCATTCTTATTATAGAATAAAAATCATAGGTTAATTTATACATTAATTATATCCTTTTAAGGATTATTTTTTCATTTATATTACTTAATATTATTTTATAAAAATTACATGATTCATTAATTTCATATCGTTCATTTTGTTGATTTTAGTACTTTAGTCAAACATGAACATGGTTTGATGTCACTAGTCCTAGTTGTCATAGGTACATCATATACATAATAATATTAATAAAATTATTATAATATTTATTCTTAAATTATACCATTAAATCAAACCATAATTTTTCATTATAAAAAATTAACAATGTTATAATCTTGGAGATTGTAAGTCGTATGTACGCATGATTAACATCTTCATTTTTAATTGAATATTATGGAAATAATGTAATTGTTTATTTATCTGTAGAGAATAATTATAATATAATTAAAATAAGAATACTAATATAAATATAATTATATATTTCATACCACTGATGTGGTGAATAATAATGATTCCCATCACTTCATATAGGTGATAATTCATATCTATTCACGAACGACGTTATCTTTTTTCTGTGCATGCAATGTAAGAAAATAATTGAAATATTATTATTTAAAAAAAATAAATATTTCATGAATATCATATATGTACACTAATTCCATCATTATATCCAATCTTGATAGAAGGTAATGAAAAATGAACTACATTAATCCGTGAGGCATAAGTCCATCATATACCAGAATAAAATTTTCATTTCACATTTAATGAAGTTGGTGATGGATTTAGGTGATGATATTAAAATATTCAAATATCAGTATATTTAGGATATTTTCGTTATTATCTCATCATGGTTGGAGAAGATACGAAGGAAGTGGAAGAATAAATAAAATAGACACACTTTAAAATGATATCTATCCTTTGATTGATCACCTTTCATGAATGCCATAACACCTATAATTAGTTTTTTCTGCCAAAAATATTCCATAAAGAATGTGGGAATAGATTTTAAGAAGATTTTTTGTTTGAGATTGAAAAAACCAATAATATTTATATGTGTTATTGTATGAAAATATTGGGTATCATTTTATAGGATAGGGGAGGGGCATCCTTGGAAATTATTAAAATAATAAACTAATATAAATTCAATTTCAGTTCTGAATGGTCCCAAAAATAGTTATTTAAAATGTAAGATTATTTTTGGTCTGATACACATCATAAAATTTATATAAGTCAAGTTATTCATACTTTTTAATCCTTATCTTTTTGGTTTAACACTTATTTTACCATTATTACCTTATTTTTATATAATGCTACTTACACATTGTGTGTTAATGTAATATCCATAACTTTTCAAATGACCCACCATAGTACCATATATGAAATTTTTGGATATATCCTAAAAACATTGAGGAATAAAATATTTTTAGTAAATTTATAACATTTAATAAAATATTTTATATTTTAAAATACTAATATTATCAATTCAAACACTATAAATTAGTTCACTTTTAAACAATATTCCTAAAAACAAGAAAATTTCCAACCAAATCATTTAAATCATCAAAAACATGTCAAATATAACCATAAAATTCTTATATTAAAAACTTTATTTCATATATATTTATTATAATATTTATTATATATTTTATTTTATTCATTCATTAATTAAGAAATTATTATATCATCACTGGGTAAAAATAAAATAAATTGTTTTATTTTCAAAAATTATAAAAAAATAAAAATTACACAGTAAATATTTTTTATTTCCAATTTCTATTTATAGTTTAAGAGAACCTGTTTATAACTCAATATTAAAATAAATTATTGTTTAAAAATAAAAGAGTAAGAAAAATTACTATTCATTAAATACAATATTATAAAGCAATTAAAATCATCCAAATTTATACATGTGGTCCTAAAATATATCCCAGGATTCTCATGGTCGGGATGCACTCATCTAGTTATATTTGGAAATATTTTAGTGTAGTTATATATTATTATGATATTATTTTTACCTTTAATTTCTCGATTAAACTTTAACTATGGTAATACAATTTTTCACCAATGTTACTATTTATAATGTCTAAAAATTAGAGGGACCTATTTAAATTATTTTTACTTTCTAATTCAAAATATGAAATATATTTTTCAAAATTCTAAACCATGAATTGTCAGAAATTAATTGAAAATTAATCCCCAATATCAGAATGAAAAAAAGGTTTCTTGAAATTATACCCCATCAAAGGAATAACATGTACTTAAATATAATTTCACTGTGAAATTACATCCAATTATAAAAATTGGATTTATAATTTTTTTCGAATTATAATTTATTACCAATTAAATGAAAAATATAAAAATATAATTATGTTACCTGAAAAAGATGTTTTCAATTAAAATGCATTATTTTCCCATATTCATTAAAATATGAATTTAATCACAAAAATACAAATAATTAAAGCAATTTAAAATTTTATATAAAAATTAAAAATAAAAAGATTGTTTTTTTTCAAAAATAACTTATAAATGGATAAAAATGAATTAAAATTGGTTCACCATTAAAAGGCTGTAAAATTGCAATTTTAGAAAAATAGTCTTTTCACCCATTAAATTGAATTTGTTCTTTTATCATGTGTTGAAAATTCATACGACTAATTTTAAACATTAAATGAATTTATATTTCATTAATATAATACAAAATGGGTTAATGTTTTTATAAACGCAATTATTCCCACTTAAATCCTTTTTTGAAAAAAAAAATTTTATATTCAATTGGTTTTTATTTTCAAACCAATGAATTATTACATAAACATGTGTAAACCCTATTTAAATTATTTATTTAATATTATACATTGCTTACACTATAATATCTATGAAATAACTACAAAATAAAATATTCATATTAATAATGTATTATTTTTCAGAATAAGTCAATCTTGCGTGCAACGTATGATTTCAAAGAAACCCATTGTTTCATGTTCGGTAAAAAATAAAATATATCATCCAATTTCATATAATGTAAAAATAAAATTCAAGAAAATTTATAGATATCAAAAATTATTATTATATTATTATCTTTGATGTTACACTAACATGCCTTTCTCTACTCTCTATGTGCAAAAATAAAAGCTATAATTGAATGATATCGATTTTAACTAGTGAGAATGAAATGATATATATTAGAAAACTCATCCCTGATTTTCCACTTAGCTATCCATGGCTCTCATATGACCTAATAGTTTAAAAAATTTAGCACTTCTATAATTCTCCATCAAAATGATAAATTAATCAAATTCATTTAATTACAATTTCAATAAAAATAAGTGGAAAATAAGAAAGCATTGAGCATAAAACAATGAATCCATTCACTCTAAAACTAAAACTAAAATGTTTATCCAACTATAAATCTGTGTTATTTTTTTAAACCAATGAAAACATGATGTTCATATTTACGTTAAAAATATTCAAAAAAAATTAACAATTTAATCAATATAATTTTAGTAATGTGATTTAGTTTTCATGGAGTGTTAACAATTAATATTTATATTTGTCTAAGTAATGAAGAATTTTTAACTAGGGTAATATATAAAAGATCATATTTTATAGCAATATTTATTATTTACACATTTACACATTTTTTATTTTTATTATTTACGTAAATAATATTATGGGGTTTGGTAAATGGTTGACGAAAATATAAACTCAATGAAAAAGTTAAATAAAAAATAATTAATAGGAAATAAAGTAAATATATGGTTTGGATAATTGAGTTCATTAATAACAAAATTTAATAGTTTTAAAATTAATATTATAACTCAACCTATCATACAAGAGAAAGAATTATAAAATGATATTGTTTTCCCTAGTGTTTAAAAGTGATCTCTTCAGCACAACCAGTCTCACATCCTATGATATTAAATAAGGATAATTACATATTAATAGAGTATGCATGGACATCCTTAACATGGTTCCATCATAATAAATTGCATCCCTCAACCAACCCAAGTCCACTGTATAAAATTATTATCGAGAAAGTGGAGGATAAAAAGAATTGGTATATGATGAAATAAATATATTGGTAATATCATTGAGAGATATAAATTCATCACATATACAATCAAATCACCCACAATCATTAAAAAAAATCTAAAACAGTCATGAAATATAGAAGATTAATTTTTGTAAACTATTAAAACTTATTTTTCTATTAATCCATTGGTATGATACTCCATATCAAGAGTATTAGTGTGTTCTTGTTAAAAAATAGAAACACTTTGTTTAAAAACTACAAAAATTAGAAAAAAATGAATATAAAACATATTCTCAAATAATACGGTTTAGGGATATGTTATGAGAAATTGTTTCTACTACCAATCAACAGAGGTAGAAATCATTTTTAAATGAGTGGATAAATTATTTAATTTGGTACAAGAAATGTTCACTAAGGTAATATATGTTCTTAAGGATTATTCAGAGCATAAAAACCCCAAAATAGGATCTTCAGAATGTTGTAAAATGATAATTGTATTATTTGAGTTTATTAATAATCAAAATATTTTCATGATATTCATTCATCCCTTCTTATAATCATTAGGATCCCCAATTGTAATTTTCTTCATTAATTCTCATATAATTTCTCCTAAAAAACATTAAGATCTATTTTCAATTTCCACAAGTGATATAGATGAGATGTCAAAGGAAACAATGAACATCACAATAAATTAAATATTTAATATCATGTATAAAATCATATATATACATATCCCAATTTATTAAAAAAAGTTAAGATATTGGTGTTCAATCTATACATAATAAACAATTTCATAAAAAATATATATGAAACATGTCCATCCCAAAATACTAGTTTTGTATTGATACATAAGATAATTTCCTTCTATAAAATAAAAATATTTGAAACATATTTTATGAGATATAATTAGCATAATAAAATTATTTTATTAGTAATAGATAAGATTGAATTATAATATTTAATAAAAATTTATCATAAATATTATTCTTTAGATCCTCAAATTTAAAATTCAACTCATACATAGTATCATTCTAACAAAATATAGGATTAATACGTTTTTTGATTTTGAAACCTATTCTTTCATTTTTTTCAAATGATTCTAATAATATTAAAATCAAATAAAAACATTATTTAATATATTTTTTATTTGACATTAATAAAAAATTGGCGTTATTTCCCATAAAATTTCAATGAAATTAGAATTAAATTATTCAATTACTATCTAAATTTTAAAAACAAATATTCTCTGGTAGTATGATGTGTTTAAAATTCAATCCAACACTAGAAAAAATGATATTTTTTTTTATAAATTTTAAATTTATATAATCCTCAACTAATTAATTATTTTATAATAACCTAGGTCACTTAATAATTTTATCAAACACATTAAGTGCATGAAACAAATTTAGTATTATTTTAACATTGATAATAAAAACTATAATATAATAACATGGGTTTTAGAGACAAATCATGTACATTTTGGGGTAATCATCATATATAAATTATTGTTAACATTTCAAAGAATAAAAATCCATTTGAAAGATATATAATCTAAATAAATACAAATAAAATAAGAAAATATTCACAACAACATGTAAAATATATTAATGTCTAATATATATAAAAATTATTATTGAACACTTAATGAAATAATATTTGTACCAATTTGAAAAAAAAATCCCATTGGGAATTGGTGGAGTTTTATTTTCTCGGAAACCCACTTTCTTCTGATAAAGCCTCGTTTAATAAAACATGAGTGGAAAATTCAGAAGATGAAAGGAAGAGAACCAGGTAGGGATAGAGAAATGGAATCATTCCAGATTCCCATTAGGGAGGATTTGATCATGATTAATGAACATAATTGATAGAAGGGTGATGTCTCTCCATCCCTTCAAACATGGGTTACATGATGTGGGTGGAGGAAGGGGACTCCCCTAGTTATTATAATTATCATACTAATTTTTATTATATTAATAATATTAATAAATAAATGATTATATTTACTTTTCATTGAATATATTTATATATAATCACTAAGTCAAAAAACCTAGTTTTATGTACCATCCCTTGTCGACCCTACTGGTCACCGGATCTGGCCCGTATCTAGGCCTCATGTTCACCTTTCCCTAGGCTATATTATGCCGACTAATGGTGGGTTCTTATGATGATATAGTGATCAGAATATTCCTAGTGATGAGAGTGAAAAAAAAATTAAAAAATTAAAAAATATAATCATTCCTGGTTATAAGAGTAAAAAAGAATAATTAAATAATTATAATAACTATAATAAATCACATGTTGTATGAAAACTCAAATAAATAATTATACAAACCTTATCACCCATAGGTCCAAACACATAAAAATTATAATATAGGTAAATAAATAAAAAATAATTTTCTTTAACATTGAGATAAAATATTTACCCATTCTCCATGACGGATGAATATCTCCCACACTAACCTCAGACCTGACAAGATAGGATACGCTCAAACATGCATTTTTAGGCCACCACCTGATCACCAAAACATTAAAAAACTAAAATCAAACATATGGTCTACATATACACCAAGGTTCATTTTTAGGGCATAACAAATAAATCTTAGTATTATAGCACCAATGATAGTCCGAACATCATTTGTCATAATAAGTGCAAGAAACACATGTCATGTCCTGAATAACTAATTTAATGAACCATAAAAAGATAGTAATTACAAAAAGAAAACAAAATGGTCCATGGAATAAGATACTACAAACCTTGTGTTTCAGTCTAAAAAGGAAGGTAATTCTACCATCACAATAGCCTAATCTAGGGGAATTATAAAATGTGGCTCATACAACCACCCCATCATGTGTTCCCACCTGATCATGATGCAGCTCCAGACTCCAATACATGGACCCACACAATTGATATGACCAAAGATCTCATCCTATAAATTAAAACTCCTAAATACATATTCTAGTATGATGTACTCCATTTATATGATCTTAACTAAAGGTAGGGACCTCCTATTGACATTAGGTTTATACTTCCATGACCAAAAGTATTATAGAACTAACTGGGTGAACGAACATGTTCGTGCATTACTGTGTTACCCTGACAAGGCCTCATAACCAATTTAAAATCAGATCATAGTGATCCTAATAGCCACCATGGTCTACAAACCCTATACATAAGAGAACATTTTGGAAATGGTAATTACACTCATCCAGATCGTCCATTATCTCCCTTACCCAACCACTTGTAAATGACCAAAAATTAGAAAAAATAAAGAAAATAAACCATAGGGAAGTCACCCGATACAATAATATCTCAAATAAATCCTTACTCTTCATTCCCAAAAAAGATAAACCTCAATCCCCCAAGACACATCTCAAAGGACTAGGGTCAGATAACATCGACACCCTCTCACTAGAACTATTTTACTATAAATTTCTACCTCATAGGGAAATAAAAATAGTTAAGCCACAATTGTTCCCAAAACATAATCACTATAGGAATCCCAAGAAGGGGTTACTATAGAAAACCATATCTCAAAATGAAAATCCTATAAGGGATTTATCATAAAAAACCACATATCAGCATAAGCCCACTAAAAGGAACAATGGCTAGACTCCCCTCTTAGTCCCACAGAACACTCTCCTATAATGAGAACCTCAAGAAACACCACCATATGGTAATTCCTTAAAATATGTTTTATGTACCTATCTCAATATATAATTAATGAAAAATTGATATACAAGAAATCCAATGGTGATTTATAGCCTAAATACTCTAACCATTCTAAACATCATGCAAGAAGACCAAGAACTCAAGCAACAAAACTAGTGATCCCACCCAAGAATACACTCGATCATTCCTCCCAGAATCTATCCAAAGAACCTCAAACATTATAAATTGGATTTCTCAACCGAATTTGTTCGATAATAAAACACCTTAACAAGATCCTCAGAACATAAAATATGTCATGAAGGAGTATTCTATAGCTAAAACCTCAACAGAACCCTCCCAAACATCTCTATCAGTCCAAAACAACATCCATATGTCTTCAAAATTATAAAATAACCCCACCCCAATAATATAAATGAAAAAATGTTATAATGGACTACACAAAAGTATATTTATAACTATAAGGTGAAATACTAGCCAGATAACCCTAAGAAGAAAAAGTACACGGTTTGAACCTCAAGTACACGACGTGTACCCCAGGTGACATTCCCAGAAATATTCTTCTAGAAACTCAACATATAATGTGCCTTTTCATTCAAATCATGTAGCCTTCATGGGAATATTCTCGTATACATTGGCCTCACTCGACATGGAAATTTTCTTAGAAAATATTGAGTAATGATGGTACATGGTGTGTAACCAAGAATTAGTACCATTCTGTGTAGATATCATTGTCACATGAATAGAAGTGTACTCTATCATGTTATACAACGCCCATGGGAACTGGTCGTGTACCAAACCTGGCCAAGTACCCTACACAGGATGTCTTACTAAGTGCTCGACCACACCTCTGAATACTACTACAAAACATGTACCCCCAATAGAGGGAATGTAATTACCAAAAAAAATATCTTACATAAATAGGAAGAACACAATATGTGTTAAATTAAAACTACACATTGTGTGATTGGTATTTCCTGAATATAAATCCCTCCAGACCACTCAAAACGCCATAAAAACACGGATCCACCAAAAAAAATATTTGATCAACAGACGATAGGTAACCTAAAAAAACAAAAATATTAACAAATATAAATTACTAATATATAAATTTTTAATGTAGAAACATCAAAATAAACTTACATTTTGGAGAAAACGATTGGACATTCGATCTAATTCAAGCTTTGTAGCACCTGCACTACAATTTGGTCCAACCTGAACTCTATGGTGATGCCTTCTTCTCCCTCTCCCTCTCTCCCACTTCACTCACTCTTCCTTTACTCTCATCTTTGTCAGGATATAGAATCATCACGGAGGGGGATTTACAAAACACATTAAGGAATGAATTTAAAAATAGAATATAAATAAAAAAATTAAAATGAAAAAAACTAAGGATAGAAGAAATATTGGCCCATCCTAGAACAAACAACCAAAACAAGATTATTCCATTCATATTAACCCCCTACCACAATTATAACTCATATAAAATGTTTTAATTCATATTTACATCTCTAATGATAATATATCATTGAAAAACGTGGATAAATAAGTAATATTTAATTAATTAAATATTGAATATAAATCCAAATTCGAACATCTAGGAATTCCAAGAAATTACTTTCCTATGATAAACACAATATTATAGGAAAAAAAGTAGAGGTCACCATTATTATCTGAAATATCATTGTAGGAGAGATTAATAATTTACCCCTTGAATTCGCCTAGTGAGAAAGAAGTCATTTTGACCTATTTTTCTTAAACTATCACTATGTGGTTCAGGAAAAAATAGTGTAACACCCATGGAAAAGTGAAATACGGAAGGATAAATGTTAATACTCATTTACAAATGTGAACCTATTATTTGGGATCATATATGATTAAAAACCCATTTGATAAGTGTTCTTAGCTCGGAGTAGAGGTCTGGATGGGTGACATTCTAAGAAACTTCCTTCTGTGTGTGTAAGTGAAGTCCAAACACACTGAAATATTAGGTTTTCTCCTTTGGGTAAATTAATTATTCTAATAAGTTACCCTAGTAAATAATAAACTTTTTTATTATGAGAAGGAAACAAAGGAATTTTGAGAGACCCATGGGGTTAGATGACTAGTTTCATGGTTAGGGGAAGCGTTCACCATGAGAAAAGGTATCATATCAAATAACTTGCGGGATAATGAGACAAAATACCTTTATTTAAGGTTTTGGGTCACCAAATAGGGATTTTTTATTTAAAGGAGGGGATAGTGCAAGAAAATGGGACAGGTTTTTCTTAAAATGATAAATTTTACTAAAAATGTTATTATGTTGAACAATTCTTCTCAGGATCCTACCTGATTTGTAATCCACAACTAAGCATTCTTGGCCATGGGTTGTGATCATTATTGGTGGAATTCTAGGAAGTTTCCTTGGGTTTTCATTATTAGGTAAAACTTTATTGAAATTTTGTTTGTTTGTTGAGGATAGTAGTTAGTCTACTAAGAAACCCTAGTAAGTTATATGTTGTGGTATGCAGGAATGGCAGCCAAGGTATTATTGGAGACCCATGGGGTCAGATGACTAGTTCCATAGATTTGGGAGGGCCCAGTTATGACACTCAAATTTATGTAAGTATCCTTCATATCATATTTCACCACATTATTTATACCATCCCCATATCAGTTCTCCATTACATGACTATGGTGTGTGCAATTGAGGAAAAAACACATTAAAGTAATTTTTTTTGCTAGGTAGGGATATTCATTAGACTAACAAAAGACCCAATTGTGTAGTAGCCAATTTTTTCTTGGAGGGAAAACATGGAATTACTGAAGGCCCATGGGGTCAGATGAACCTCTATTTTTTGGAACCTACCTACTTATAAATCCAAAGTTAAGCATTCCAGTACTAGGATAGTGATAATGATGGCTATACTTATGAAATGTTTCTAATGGTGTGTGTGAGTGAGGAAAAACATATGTAATGAACATGGGTTGGACTATGGGGAAATTAATTAGATTGATATGTTACCCTAGTGAGTAATATCTTCAGGTATGCTAGGAAGGTAACCAAATATTTATGGAGACTCGTGCGGTGAGATGAATACTTTCTTGGCACAAAAGGGTCGGTTCACGAAACTCACATATGCAGAATGAACTTTAATAACATACACCACTAAATTACCGGTATCTTATATATCCATAGTCTCTATCATGTGACAAGGTTGTTTGTGAGTTTGGAAGACACACCGAAAGAACATGTATTGTCTTACGGGTAATGGATTTAGTTTGATATGTGACCCTAATGAGTAATTACTTATTGTATTCTAGGAATGTAACCATGGGTTTTCTGGAGACCCATGGGGTTATATGACTATGTTTTAGGTCTAAGGGAATGTTATTTCATGAAACAAAATTAAATAAAAACATAAATAATATATTACACTATCACATCATTTTTTCTTTTCCATCCTAGTTCTATATCATTTGATGAAGATGGGTTATCACAAGACCTCATGTGGGCCTCCCCATATTCTAATGGTTACTGACTAGTGGTGATGGTCTAATAAGTATAGTTTGGAGACTATACACTCATATATAGATTAGAAAATCATATCCAAATCATAGATATACAATAATTAAACTCATTACTAGAAGATAAATAGTCAAATACCAAAAAAATATAGCAAAACCTTAAATGTAATTATGAATGTTAAACATGATGTTCTGAACAATAACTAAATCCCAAAATGAAGCTCAAGAAATGAACCAACTATTCCTAAGTTGAATCTATGTCCTGATTCCCATTATACAACCCTATGAACACAAATAAACCGTCAACAATTTGTCCCTTCCTATTTCATTATCAATATTCCTAGTGTCTATAAGGGTACCAAATTTTGTCCAAAGAATTGTGTGATTATAACTCTACAAGACACCACTATTGGTGTCTAAAACATGTTCATGATGGATAATAGTTCATGAAAATTTATAGATTATATATGTTAATTGTATTAAATATGGTAAAATTTATATAGCAATGCATAAACTAAAATTATAATCCCCAAATACCAAGTGGAACACCTTGGTCAACCATACCTACTTCTGTTAGTTTCATATGTCTCCTTAATTGTCTCCAAGAGAAAATAATCAGGAATGATTTATATTTATTACATATAATATAACCCATATACCTCATTTATAAACATGAATCATGGAACCAATCCTCCTTCCCTTGAGCATCAAATAATAATGATAATCACCCTAAAACCACACAAAACTATGCATCTCACCCGTAGGAACCAGGTCATTATACATCTCAACATCATCCATCATGAAACATTATGTATCACACATAGACAAAATGAAACTATGAATATCACTCAATTTCATCCAGTAACCACATTCCTTTATCTCAAGCATCATGTAACCATATATCCCATATAGAAAATTCACATTTAAAATTTACTCATTTACCAGATCAAATCATCATTAACTAATAAATTTTTTTTATCCATTTTTTATCTTATTAATTATCTAAATATAAATCATATTTGTTAATCTATATCTATAGAAGAACAATTCTAATTTATAAAATACTATTTCAATAAACAAAACACCATTCTCGAGGATCGAGAACTAGGTTAATTTCACTAACAAGTCATGATAGACATAAAAGAAGTACTAGATAGATATTTAAGCATATTAGATTGTCCCAAGATAAAATGGTTCATTCACATGACAGACATGTTAAATAACATTACATGTATACAATAGAATATAGTTCAATACACTGGGATATTTAAAAAGACCACCTAAACGGATGAAGAAATTGACCTGAATCAGGTTTCTGAACAACATAAAACAACAAATTCCCTATAAATACTATTGAAAACACCCCATGAACATAGAAATATCAATAACACAATTTAAATTTGAAGGAATTGATCTATTTATGAAAGGAATATGAAAAATAGGACCTCTAGATGAAATAATTTATTAAAGTATGCCATATTTTATATTTGAGAAGCTAAGGAATACTAAGAGAACCCTTCATTTATAAATAACATGTATTTGGATCAAATTTAAGAGGTAATAATAGTTAATATTATTGGATGAGGAAATTATATAGATAGTATATTTTAAAAAATCTGACAGACCCCACAAGTGTATTTTTTAAGAGGACCAGATAACAATGGATTCATATAACCCAACATGGATATTGTCTATTTTGATTCATTTATTTTTCCTCCAATAGACATGCCACAATGTGGGACCAGTGAATTTTCAAGCCAATAAATGGCTTGAGCTTTCAATCGTAAGTAACAAAACCATTGGGAAATTAGGAAGGATCCTAATTAATGAGAACCCATTATATCCCATGATCGTTAGACACCATCCCCTCTCCTATATATATGGATCTTGGGGAGATATGTCGGCACTAATTTACCAAGAAACGAAGTGCTGAATAAGTGTCGAGATGCCAAACCCTTGGAGGAAAGAGCTAGTTCTGGTGAGCGGTGACAGGAGACACCAAAACCCTGAACTGATGATCATTGATCGAGCAACATCATTGGAGGATAGTTTTGGGGGATGACGAAGACCAACCCACTTCCTCAATACTGGGCGTTTCTCCATCATTCATAAGGTAGGTATTTTATTTTTGTTTAATTCATGTGATTTTGAACCCTTTAATCCTAACTCATGATTAAAGGCTAATGCAGAGCATGTGGGCCTAACGAAACTAGCCCAGACCCTTTTTCACCATGTTACCCTTAATTCTCATTAGAAGATTGTCAGTGTGGGAGCACCAACTAGCTACGATGGAGGCAGTATTCTATCGTTCACTGTAAGAGGATGCTGCGACACTAAGTTATGGCAGGCAATAGAATGACCGACCGCGGAGGACGATTGGCTCACTGACGTGCGCTACTGGGGATCATGGGGCCGCGACTCATCAGCTTCGGTGGTTGGTGGAGGCAGCGGGCACATCGACTGGTCACATAAGGGAAGGGAGGCATGACCAGCGTGTCACCTGAGGGAAAGGGGTCACAGCCGAAGCTGCGGTGGAGGACGAACCCGCGTCACCGGTGGGATACCTGGCGACCGAGAAATGCCCATGTGGAACCACAAATTCACAAGCCCAACATCATTGGGGTCATTAGGGAGAATGGGGATATTAGGACCCCATTTCGTCTAGGGAGGACCCCACCATGGGTTGGAATGGTGGGACACCCCCATGTGGGCCAGGCCGCGCCCCCCTTGAAGGTCGGGCCAGATTACGACCTAGTGCGCCGAGCCCGTCGAAGCCTAGTCCAGCCATCTCAGACATGGGACGAGGTGGGTCGACACAAACCAGGTCGGGTTGGCCAAAACCAGGTAGGGTCGGGTTGGTCTGATTGGGTCGGACCAGAGCCCGACCAAACCGTAACACCGAAACAATTAAAGGGCCATAACCTAAGATCTGAAAGTCAGTTTGATGAACCATTAGTGGTGTTGGGATCCTTGGATCGAGATGGTACATCTTGTATACTCCACATATGTTTTAGAAATATTTGTAGTACAGATATGTTCGATTTAACATGAATCCAACCAGGTCGTCAGAACTAAAACACTTATGACTCACAGAACAAACATCTGATTGATGCACCGTATGTCATGTTGGAACCCTTACGATATGTTTTTCCTTTGGGTTACTACTTTTTGGAGCATAGTGGTAGTTGAGGTAAGACCGATTTTTCATGGGTAATATTATGCAAAACTAAATCATAGAAGTTGTATGGAATTATATGGCGGGCTGTAACGTTAAGAAAGAACACCGATTTGGTGTGGGTCAGCATCAATCAATCGTACCTGGGTCAGCTTTTATCGGATCCTATATTGGTCAACTCTCAGTTATCAAGTGTGGGTTAGTGCATACTGATCTGGTGTGGTTCAGATCCTGTGTGGGTCAGCGGGTGTTAGTACCTATCAATCCTATGTGGGTCATCAAAAGTGCTTCTTAACTGAATAAGATGATCTAGCTTATAAATAATAATTTGTACTTCTGTACATTAGTAATACCAGATTGTAAGTTTAGTATTTTAAATTCATGTTGTTACTTGTGTGGTACCTCCACCTTCTTGGTGTAATCTTCGCAGTGTTACATGTGTGGTACTTATAACATTATGTTGTTACCTATGTGGTGCCTTTTATTTCATGGTGTAATCATTGTGGTGCTAACTTTGTGGTACTTTTATCTTTGTGGTGTTAAGTATATGTTACTTTAGTCTTCATGCTATTACATGTCTTGTACTTCTACTTTTGTGGTGTTGTCTTCGTGATGTTACATGTGTTGTACGTCTATCCTCATGGTGTTTCTATGTTGTGTTACCTTTGTGGTATTCTTCCCTCATTTATGAAATTATTATATCGTGATAACTTGGGCATATGTATTTTCATATATCTAAGTAGAATTGATATCCATTACTTCGTGCATGGATTTGGGGTCTTGAATTATGGTTTTGCCATCGTGGAAATCTAGGAGACCTACGGGGATCTCGGGGTCCCTAATGAGTATATTTATACTCACCCCTACACAGTCTTTGCCCACACATTTTTGTGTCTTGTACAGACAATGGACAAAATTGATCCAGGATAAGCAAGCCAGGTTTGGACCGTACTCAGAGGTGGACCATTTGGCATGATATAAAATATGGACTACTAATCATGAGTTGTACCTACCCTTCAGGTAGGATCCTCAATGGATGATCCATGAGTTCATTTCACTTTTCATTTAGTTTTTTACTTTTTCATTTGTACATTTACTTTTCAGTGGGCTTGTATTCTGGCCCCTTTACAATCAATACTCTTTTACTACAGTATTTTACTTAATGGTTGCTTCTTGTTGTGTTCTCTGACTGTGTGTCTGTATAGGTTAAAAGGCAATGCCTTCTCATTTTAGGGATATGCCTTTCCGATGGTAGTCGACATCCCCAGTCCTATGGAAGGTGGGAATGGGGTAGTATTGACACAGGACCTAGGGGACGAGTCATGAAAATAAATTGGTGGGGTGTACCATGGATCATATTTGGAAGTTAATGTAAGAATATATGTTGGTATGTTCAATAATGTGGGAGGGTAAATAGGTGATTAAATGATTATGAGTTTTGTTAGATAGGCTTGGGTAGAAACTGTCTTATCGTTCAGTTTTGAAAACAATAATTTTCATGAGTTTTAATGGAATATATAACATATGATATAAGTGACTCAGAGTGGATTGTTGGGAATTTATATATGAAACATGACATTTTGAAGTAAATATCATGAAATTAGTCGATTCTATTTTTTTTCATTATCCCACAAGTATTATCAGTAATGATAGTTTATATAGATGTGATAATATATAATTCTTTTTGGACTATGGTAAATTATAAAGGAATTTAGATTTCTTATTTTTTAAAAAGAATGAAATTGATAACATGACTAAGAAATAATATATGATAATTTTAAATCCTTTCTATAAATTGGGTTTTAATTCCTAATAGTTTTCTCACGTTCTCAGATGACTTTTGACTACATTAGGCATCGGAAACTCAGTTTCAGGAGGAGCATAAAAGGGTTCATAGTTGTAATATGATTATTCTCCAACATGGAGCACAACCATGTAGAATATTTCTATAGGAATGATTTTTATTGGAACTATCCATCCTATAGAAAATATCGTGTGGCCTCATTATAGGAAGTTGAGGTTTATACAAAAAAATTAAAAGTTAGAGAGGAGGAACATAACTTGGAGAAAATTACACACATGTTATAGAGGAGAAACACATGGTTTGTGCGTGTTTTTATAAATCGTGTTCTATCCAATTTTTGACAGTTTCTCATTATAATGTGATGGGACAAGATTGTAATATGGTTCAGACAACATTATAGACAAAACATGCACTACATTAAAATGGTTTAAATTACACTTTTCCCCTTTCATGCATATTTCTCTCTCCCTCCTTTATTATACTATCTCATGTGAAATAGGCCAATTATCAAGATCCTACTAGGGCTCTCCTAATTTGAAAGGAGGAATCTCCTTTATCATGTGTCTGAATAAAACACCATTGAGTGGTTTGGAATGATATTAGTAATTCCTTAGCTATTCATACTTATTAAATAATAATACATTTATATATAGGATGTTAAAACCATACAAGAATATTCGCATTATTTTCTTGGAATTTGATGATTTATTTAATTTATATCTATAAAATTTTAATCAATGATCTATATTGGATTATCGGAACATCTAATTATTAAGGTAGTTGATTTTTTTCTTTTCCACCTAATTTATAACATTTTATAAATATTTTATATTATACCACATACTGGATACTTCATACGACACCCATTTATTGTGAAATGAATAATGTAAATACCCAAACAAATAATTAACACAAAATTACAAATGTAATTTCACTATTTTAGGTTTTCCCCTAAACTCGAATTTCACCTGTAACACTCATGCATGGAATACCCTATTTTACATTCATTATGAAAAATTCATAGGGAATGTTTACCTGCCACCATATTACTCCCATAAACATGTAACAGTCATGAATGGAATGCCCTATTTTGATGTTATACCCAGGAATGTAATACCCTATTTTAAATTTTATACCCAGGACAATAATGCCTTATGAAATATGATACTTAGGCATAATATCCATTTTGATTAATGAATAATAATGCATGATGTCCCTTATGGTTTTGAATATTCAGGAAGGATATCCCTATTTGATTATGATATTTTTTTATCGAATTCCCTATTTATTTAGGATGCATAGTCCTGATTCCCCTTAAGATTTATTATATATGGGAATGCAATCCATTTTTGATTAGTACACATTATCATAGTGTCCCTCTTGACATATAAAATTAATGCCTAGGCTCTCTCAAGATTTTTTTTGGGAGTTGTGACACATATCACTTCTTTATGCATTAGTTCCTATGAGTGGATTTGTGAGTTATATATCAAGTCCTAGATAGTCATAGTTTCTATAAATATGTATATATATGTCAGTACATGTGTATACCCTATATATGGTCACATCCATATTTTCTTTTTCACATTCCCTGCATACTTCTTGCTTAGGGCACAGTAGGTATGGTCAATCGAGCATCCTATAAATAATCTGATACCATATTATTTATATTAATATATATTTTACCTTATTTATATATCTACACACTATTATATTTTTTATTCTTTGACTAGATAGAATTATACAACATTGGTTATGGTCTACTGATTACATCACAGAACCTATTTGGGACACCATTTAATTGGGTTTCCCTAATATACCTCTTGGTTATAGGTTCATATCCATGTATTATAATTTCTATTTAATAATTTTATACTGTAGAATATGATAATTGGATGAATATAAGGCTCAATATTCTTTTCCAGATAACATTTGAGGCATCTTCCTTTCCTTTTTGTATCATTTACTATTTCTCCTAATGTATTCCATTTTAATATACATTTTATATTTACAAAGACATGCATGATTATTGAATTGGAAACTAATTTTTTTTCCATTTCACTACATTGTTGTTTATATTCCTTCTACTATTTATTCCAAATACTATTATTCTACACTAATAAAGAGGGTTTAAGATCCCCACAAAACCACTATTAGTGCCTTAGTGCATGTTTGCAGCATCTACTGCCAATAATGCATTCTTTATTCACAGTAACTAACCAGATCAGGGCACCATTTAGTGGCCCATGGTTAGCGATGTAATAAAAAATATAATTTCAAACTTATAAATCTATTCTTGAAATTTAACAAATGTAGGTAATGTTTTTATTTAAAAAAATATTTTTGCTTCTTCTCTTTTAATGAATAATTAACAAGAATCCATTTATGTTTTTTAGTATTGAAATTTAAACAACACTCCCTTGATTTATTATAATAAACATTTTTCAATGGGATTTAATATTATATCTCATTTTCAATTAAAATAATATTTATTCATTAAAATTACATTTTTAGAAAAACAATTTTTATTCAATTTTAAAAACTTATTTTAAATTTAAATTTTAAAACATCATTAAACAGAATCAAAGAAAACTGATAAAATATTTAGAATCACACAATTATAATAGTTTTAAAAGATCAATTTTTTGTATGACAATAATTAACACTAGAGAAGGTAAAAATTTATTAGAAGGGTTATGGATAAAACCGATAAGAAGAGTTAAAATACAAAAAAATGTTTCAAGATGACAAAAAAAGATTCTTAAATCTCATTAATTTTTTTATTTGGACATTATCATTAATACATTCAAATATATGACAATTTGGATCCACTATAAATTATTAATACATATATTATATAAAAAAATTAAAATATTAAGAAGTTGTTCACCACCACTATCATGACCCGTCCCCCTGGTCTCGTGTCGTGACTACCCCAAGCCCGCCACCCATAGGCCAGGGTCTAGTGACTAGCACCAGAATGGAGAATTTTCAAAATGGGGAGGAATTTCCTTTAAACTATTATACACATATACATGTCACACTACACATAAGAAAAAATACAAAAGAAAATGAGTAATACAACCTCCACTAAAAACCACCAATGAGAGTAAAAGTACGTACTAAAAGTAAATGGGGCTAGCATATAAACCCAACTAAAAGAGTTGTATAGAAAAATAAATAAAATTCTCCAGATATTGTCTTCTAGGATCCTACCTAAAGGGTGGGTACAACCCATCACTGTGGCTCACCACATTAATTAGGAAACTTTGTGTACCATCTATCCCTCGATCATTAAAGTCTCAATGAAGCTTTCCTTCATCTACACAAGGCACAACAAGGTGCGGCTGAATCCCATGTAGGGGTGAGTATAAAAATACTCTGTAGAGACCTCAAGAGCCCAAAGGTCTCTCATAATCTCTCTAGGAAAAAACTATAATGCATTATCTCAATCACATATCACAAAGTAAAAGACTACTCACACTAAGTGTCCCACTTAATGAATAGAAATAAATAGGATTAGTCATAAATCTAGATCATATTATTCTATTGAGGGTATTTTATTTTTCTCCCCATAGGGCCACTGGGTGCGGACCCATAGAGGATCTCTAGGTATTGACCCACAGAGGATCTCTAGGTGTTGACCCAATAGGTAATGCTAGGTGCTGACCTAGAGAGGATCACTATGCGCGGACCCGTAGAAGATCGTAATGTGATTACCCATAGATCATCATTAGGTTATGACCCACAAAAGATTCCTATGTGATGACCCATATAGGATCTTTATGTGCTGACCCGTAGAGGATCTCTAGGTGCGGACACACAGAGGATCGTTATTCTTTCATCACATTATAGCCAACCACTGGATTCCCTCATGTATCCCATTTGATTCAATAGGATCCAATATTCAAGCCACAGGTTGTATCTCAACTACCCTAAAGACCCAAAATGAGTAGACTATTAGACTATCTTTTCATATGGGTTCTAATGAGATAGACACCACATAAATCGGACACCTGATCTTTACGATATAGGAAAAAATGTAAACAGGGACTGGTAATATTTAAGACCAATCCAACCCGGATGTAATCCATCTTCTCCCAAAACTGATGTGGTGTATCTCAAATGGCGTTCCTTGTGTCGTGGGTTCTCATGATGTAGATGGTGCTTTAATCAAATGATCGATCTCTGAGTTATATTAGTTTTAGTGAAACATGGATAGTCAGGTCTAGGTCCGGTCTGACCCGAGGTTCTGGTGAGGGTCAAGTAACGGTTTGGCTAGATAGGCTCCTTGGGACCCTCGGTATGGCCTAGTAGCGTGTCTAACATGGTTGGCGTGGGTTTGGCCATGTTGGATGGTTTATTCCCACAGGTGGCCGGGCTAGGATGGGGGGGAACGTCCCACATAATGAACAAGGCCCCCATGGTGCGGGCCGCTTGTGCTAGATAAAACGTGTGGTATCTACTCTATTTAGTCAGCGGTGCCAATTCGCACTGCCAAACCTCCATGTAACGTCCAGTAGAACCAACTATTCAGGCGCCTTCCAAGAGGCCTCTCCCTTCAATGCAACATTGATAGGCACTGCGTCCTCCCCTGTCGCGATCGTCCGATCGTGACACCTTACCGCTATGCCAAGCCACTATCCTCCATCATGGCTGGAGAGAGATAGTACCTACTTGATTAAATTGTATCAATGGGACCCACCTCCTATACAACACTATCTTTAGCCGACCGCTACCACCGGTCACTGGGGGGACCTTCTGTGTGTCACCGGAGATGCTCCGGTGGTCCGATTTTCCTTCCTGTATATGTCTACGGGCTGCTCAGGTTGCTGCCTTAAATGGAAATACCATGAAATCACCTAATTTTCATGTTGATCATTCTCCCACAAAGAACTCACAACATCCAATATCAGAGGTGTGTACATGCATTATTCAGATCGGCATGCACCCTCCGTATTAGAAGTTTATCAAGGGGAAGATATCAATCATCACATAGATTAAGAATAACCCAAAATCAAAATACCTATGAAAGCCTCTCACATGATCGAATGATTTACAGGTCAACTCATTAGTAATATGATCCACATTCATTTTATTTTTCAGGAATGAGATATGTGGAATCATTAGACACTTAGACCAATGTAATTCTCTACTTGGATTCAGTGCTATAGATGAAGGAGAAGATCCTCTTTCATAGATTTTGCACGTTCGTTAGCGCTTGTTTCCCGCCATCGATCTATGTATCAAATCATCAAACAATTAGTGTTAGTTCTCCATTATACATTAGATATAGATTTTGATATCATTACATTAGAGGTTACCCTCATGGTCGTCAATCCATTTGCAAACATATTTAAGAATAAAAAGGAAATGAACAGGAAATTGTGTTCATTAATGTGGTTAAATAATGAACAATAATAAATGAACTACTAATTTGAATGGGTGTTATAGTTACACAATACCAAAAATGAGTCATTAAATGAACCTCACTTAATTCTCATCATTATGTTGTTGTTTGGCCAACTATCACTCAAATATTGTAGAAAAGAATAAAATAACTAAAAGAGTTATTTTATTATTTTTATGAAAATTTCAAAATTTATTCTTTATAGCTGACATTTTGTATTCGATGTTATGCTTTTATTAAGAGAATCCTGGTTCTAGGAATTCAACCATACACTTTAATTTTCAATCCTAGCACCAGTTCAAAAGATAGAAAATCTAGCTCACACGTTTACTAAATGTACCATAAAAAATATAAAAAATATATTTAGGCTCTCTTGACCTTGGAATCACATGCCATAGAATTTTTCAGTTTCGAAATAATTCCACATAATTTAAAAAAAAAATACCATATGTATGGGTCATTATATCCACCCACCTTAAGGATTTATGTCCCTGGAATCTATAAAAACATTGAAATATAATGGGGGTATTGGCCGGGAATACGAGCCTCCTACTCCCATGTTCTCTCATGGAAGTTATTGTGCTACCACAAAACTCACACTACAGGAATTGACCATCCACGAAGGACCCGCTCCTGTCAATTCCCTATCTCTACCGAGAACATCTCAAAATTCACCATCTTTAATGTCTAGCTCGCCCTAGATGATGACGTGTGATGGTTCATGAACATATCTCCTCAGTTACAAAATTTGGAAAATGGAATGCACTAGGTGCATCTGTAGGGGAGGATCTAGGCCCTACACCACCTCTCCAATGTTGATTAGAATCCGGAAAGGTCTGACGAACATTGAAGATTTATTTTCTCCCCTAAAAAATTTCCACAATCCTCGACTGGGAGAGACCTGTAGGGAGACATGGTCTCCCTCCTCGAACTCCAAGGGTCTACATCTCCTATCAGCATAAGACTTCTTCCTACTCTATGTAGTCTTTATCCACACATGGATGATCTTCACCCTCTCAGTGCTATCCCATAGCATCAATCGACCTAGAAGTGCTGACTCTCTTGGGTTTGTCCAGTATAGAATTGATCTACATGGTTACTGGTACAAGGTCTCAAGAGGTACCATAAAAATGGTAGAGTGAAATATATTGTTGTATATGCACCCCATAAGTGGAAGGTGATCCATACAACTACCTCAAAAATCAAAAAATCAAGAATGAAACATGTCCTTAAGAGTCAGTATAGTCTGCTCTATCTGACCATATCTCTGAGGGTGAAAGGAGGTGCTGCAGGGTAGCTGAGTCCCGAATGCCTAATCTAATACGTTCCACAACTGGGATGTAAAATAAGCATCATGAATTGAAAATATCATTGCATGTATCCTATGAAGTCATACTAATCACAAACATAGAGGCATCTCATACCTCTATTGGTCTCTGATCTTGGATGGGTAGAAAATGGGATGACATGGTGAGTCAGGCAAGGATCAGCCAGATAGAGTCACCCCCTTGACGTGCATCATAACCCAGTCTTGAAATCCATTGAAATACCATTCCATATCCATTTTGGTGCCTCTGGTGGCTATGTTAAACCTACTCGAACATGATTCTCGCCTTCACTTACTAACAAGTGTGGTATCGTGAAATGAACTCTGCCACTTTGTTCGTCATCCCTGGCCATCATTATTGACGTTGGATGTCCTAGAACAACATTGAAACACCAGGATGTACTGCTAAAATGCATGTATAAAACTCCATCAACACCTCCTCTAGTAACATCACTGGTACCATGTTTAATTCTCTGAAAAAAATGGCAATACCCCCTATCAATTATACATCAAGATCCACTCCTAAGGATATCGGAGAACATTGGGCCTCGTAGTCAACATCCCCAAGCGGTGCCTCCTAAACTCTCCAAAGGAGTGGGAGATTGAGATTCATAGACCGGATGCATGTTACTCCATCACATTCCACGATGGATATTTGCAGCACGACTTGCTGCTCTGTCACCTCACTCAACAGTTGAAGACCCGACCTCTTACTGAGTGAGTCTACTACTACATTCCCCATACATGGAGTGTAGAATATTTCAATGTCATTTTCCAATAGGATATCCATCAATAATTGTTTTCTTAGGTATAGATGCATTTTTGAGAGGATAAACCTATTTATCTTGTGATCGAATAAGACTGTAAATCGTTCACCCATAAATTAGTGCCACCAAATAATTAATGAAAAATCTACTATATCTAACTCCAGGTTCATGGTCGCGTAGTTCTGCACATGTTTTCTTACCTTTCATAAGCTGTAAGGGATCAACACTCACTCCTGCATTATAAAACATCATATTCTGTTCTCTGATGCATCACTATAGACTACATACTCAATTCCTTGTTTTGGTAGACTCATTAAGGGGGCACCCACCAGTCTCCACCTTAGCTCCTCGAAGCTATGTTGTAACCACTTTATCCATTCGAAGGGTTGTCCCTTATTTTTCATAGTGGACTGGGGTTCTGCTACTCTGGAATAGTTGAGTACAAATATTCGATTGTACCCAGGAAATCCCAATAAGCTTCACACCTCAGTCACGCTCTTAGGTGGATCCCAAGAAAGAACTACCTCTATCATCACCAGATCCACCACAACACCATAACCCAAGATTATGTTGTCTAGAAAGTAGACCTCCCATATCCAGAACTATCACTTCGAGAGCTTACCATAAAGTTGGTACTCTCAGATTTTATACATGACTACCTGCAGATGGTGGCATGATCCTCCTCCGATGCCATGTACCTAAAGATGTCTTCAATGAAAACCACCACAAAATGATCAAGGTAAGGCCAGATGATCCTATTATTAAGTCCCTTAAACACTAAAGGGGGATTTTTCATGCTGAAACAAATAACTATGAACTCATAGTGGCTATATTAGAAACTTGATGTTTTCTTTGGTACATCATCATCCAAAACCTGAAGCTCATGATAGCCTGTTCTGAGGTAAATCTTTGAAAACCACCGAGATCCCTTCAGCTAATCGAAGAGATAATATATCCTCGGAAGAGGATACTTGTTGTTTACAGTCACCTGATTCATGTTCTAATAGTCAATTAAAATACTCAAGCTCCCATCTCCCTTCTATGCAAACAACCCTGGGGTTTCCCCATTGATAAATATTGGGTTTTATGAACCCCTTCCTCTTCAAGCCTTCCAACTGTACCATGAACTCACAATGACCTTTAGGAGTAATATGATATGATGTTGTAGATATCTATTTCATCCTAGGGTACAGGTCACTGTATAAGTCTTCATTTCTACAATGTGGTAGTCCCTGAACATCCTCTGGAAAGACACCCACATCCTAGTCCACCTCTTTAGGATAGATCAGACACCTCTCCTCTATAAAATGAGGGTGAGGCTAGCCAACTAATGGGTGATCAAATTCACCCTCCACCATAAAAGTCTATCCTATGTTGCAAAGGTTCCATTTATTATAGTATAGGAAAACCTTGTCCCATCCTCATGGACACACTGTACATTTCACCTAAAACAGTCGATCTGAGCATGCCATTTCGATAACCAGTCCATTCCCATGATGATGTCGTAAGGCTTCGATGCTGCAAATAAGATATCCTACCTAATTACTTCCCCTCATAGAGTAATCTCACACTTATAGAACCAGTGTGTAATCATCGAACCCCCTCTTATAGGAGTCTCTAATCTAAAGGATCGATCCAATGGCTCTACCAGAATCTTCGAGCTCCGAACGAGAGGTGTGGAAATGAAAGAGTGACTCACACCTATGTTTATAAGAACACCATATTTGGTAGAGTAGACACATATCGTCCAATGAGTCATATATGTAGTGTCGTGGTCATAGGCCATAGATTCTTGAAGCTATGATCGTGTCTATCCCCTTACTCCCTATGGTTGGAGTTGACCACCTGTAAGTGGTGGAAATTGTACCTAAAACTGCCTTCCACTCCCTACTACATGGCTTGTTCCTATTCCATATCTTTCACCCTATGAACCTCATCTCTCAAACCCCAATCATTGTCCCAGCTATCCCTCGACTTCCTACGGGTCATCCACACGAGGAATTGGACAATTGTGAACCTTGTTCCCTTTTCTGTTGCACGAGTAAAATATCTAGTCCTCAGATTACTTTCTCTATCACACATGTTCTACACCTCTTACCCAATGTCCTAGGGTTAAAATCTTGATGGACTGGACCGCTTGGGCCTCTATGTCATATTCTTACAACCTATTACAAATGACTCAACCACCTATAACCAAGTGGGGCCTATAACCGTTGGAGACTTCTTGTCTAGGAAGCCCTCCACCAGTGGGGCTCACACTAGCACTCCTGACTACATCAGATTTTTGAGAGAAATCATTGACCCTATAATATCCCATTAGAGACCCTAATACAAGGTATGGGCCTTGATGAAGGGACCCTATACCATGCCAGTAGATTATAGGGAGAGGTCAGTAAATCTCGTTGAGTACTAGGAAACTATCATGCTTCCCTGCTGTAAGTGCAATAGTTCATGAATAATGACAGAGCATAGCATCGTTGGTATGAACTCCGACGTAAAAAGGCTCTTGAATTCCAAACCATAATGTTTTGTAACCTCATGTGTCTAAGGCATCAAGCTCTATAATCTCCCATTTTTTCCCTGAAAAAGGAAGGAAATGAGGATATCCATCTAATCTACTTGTTTCTGTACTACACGAAAAACTCATACAATAGCCTCTATCTAGTCCTTAACTTCCTGAAAATCTATCTCACCTTGAAAACACGAAGGAAAATGTCTCTGGAACTCATCCAATGTGCTCAGTCGGTGTGCATTTTCCGTTGGTTGGGATGGTGTAAACTGTAACCCTATGGGTGGTGGTTCTACTGGTACACCACCAAATGGTGTTATCGCTAAAAGAGGGCCCTACACCGATGACTCATTCCTCAGTGTGTCATCATCAAAATATCTCACTAGAATACTAGATACATATTTATGCGGAGGCATGAAATAGAGAATCAAATGAACCATAGTACATATAAAATATCTAGTGAGATCACTAAAAAGAGATCAATAAAAAACAATGAAACATTCTGAAACACATGTAACTAGCTTTATGGTGTACCAAGTCAGAAAACCAAACTCAGGGTCTTGGTTTATGGTTACATTAGCCACCACACTAACATGGAATCCCTCAACTCAAATCCATAATCATGACACTATAAACTATTGCTCCATTGAAAAAAAATTATAGACTCTTGGTTCTTCAGATAGAATCAGTCATCCTCTAATACAACGTTTTCACGACCTGTGCCCCAAGGTCCATGTTGTGACTAACACAAGACCTCTTCCCATATTCCAGGGGTTGGGGAATAGTTTAGGAAAGGCGAAACCAAAAAAGGAGAGACATTTCCTCTAAACATGTACAAACGGAGACTAGGCACACTATACACATGAAAAACACAATGGAAAATGAGTAGTAAAACCACCACTAAAAACAACCTCTGAGAGTAAATTTTTTTACTGAATGTAAAAAGGGAAATTATAGAAAACCAACTAAAAGAGTAGGATAGAAAAATGAAAAACAAACTTTAGATACCATCTGCCAAGGATCCAACATGAAGGGTAGGTACAAATCGTCACTACGGCTCACCATGTCAACCGGTCACCTTCTTGTATCATCATGCCCTGGCTCTCCCAAGTCTCAGTCATGCTGTCCATTATCTAAAAAAGACTAAACAATGTGAGGGTGAATCCCATGTAGGGGTGAGTATAAAAATACTCAGTAGGGGCCCTGAGACCATTGATGCTCTCTTAAAATCCCACAAGGGAAAACCCACAAAGCATGCCCTCAATAAAAGTGCAGAAAGTAAAATAAATCTCACACCAGGAGTAAAACTTAATGCATAGAAATAAGGATGTTTATTCATAAATATTGATCATCTTATTATGTCATGAGGATTTTTTTTGGTCTGAATAGGGTCACTAGGTGATGAACAACAGAGGATCTCTAGGTTCTAACCCATAAAGGATATCTTGGGGATAACCCACAGAGGATCGCTAGGTGCTGACCCACAAGGGATTGATAAGCACTGACCCACAAAAGATCTAGATGTTCTCACCCATAGTGGATATCTATGTGCTGACCTATAGAAGATCTCAATATGATGACCCACAAAAGATCACTATGTGCAAACCCACAGAGTATCATTAGATTATAACACATAAAGGATCACTATTTTTTAATCACGTCACATCCAGCTACTAGATGCCATCACATTGCACGTTTGATTCCATAAGATCTAATCCTCAACATGTTGTTCATAACTCCAAATCCATGAAGTCCCACTTAGAAGTAACCTGATATAATAACTTGTTGTAAGGGCTATAACGTGACCAAAAGCACATCAGTCTAATGCCTGGTCCACAAGATATATGGAAAAGGGTAAATAGGGCCCAGTTGGATTCGAGTCCAATCTAACTAGGTCATAGTCCATCTTCAACCAAAACACCAGTGGAGTGTCTCAAAACATCCGCCTCATTGAAATGGTCCTTGTTCCATATACGACACATCAATTAGAAGCCCAACCTGTGGGTTACGCCTGTTTTAGTGAAATGGGGTCAGACGTGTCCAGTGAGGGTCCAATAAGGGTATGGCCCAGCCAGCCCACTGGGCCCCTAGTTCTGGCCCAGTGATGAGTCTCGCCTAACTGGAAGGGTCCAGCCCAGCTAGAGGGGTCCAACCCGGCTAGTGGGTCTGTCTCGCAGGTGGCTCGACCCACCTGGTGGGGCGCGTCCCACCCAACGAACAAGGTCCATGTGGTGCGGGTTAGTTGTACTGGACTAGAAGCTGGGTATCTAGCCAATCCTGCTAGCATCACCAACTTCTTCCAACACAACTCCATTTAATGACCAATATAGTTGGTATTTCACATACCAGGGGAGTAGCTGAGACGATCCCCTTCCACATGACATCGATGGGTGCCTCATCCTCCATCATCGCAGCCATCTATCCGTGGCCCCTTGACACCAAGAAACACTGACAGGTGTGAAAAACTTCGCTATTTAGGGTGGTAGGAGCCGGCTGAATCCTTCCATCATGTCTTTAGTAGGCACCTCCTTCTCCTTACGGCGGACATGGGTCGGCCGTAACTGCCACGCCGCTGGTGCCGCACTAGTGGATCCTTTAGCGGGCCACCCAAGATGCCTCAGTGGTCCGTTTTCTATCTCATCCATGCCAATGGGCCTCTCACGTTGCTGACTTCGTGGTAAATCCAACAATATTTCCTTGACATCATGTTTCTTGGTCTCCCACAAAGAACAAAGAGCATTTAAGATCGGAGGAGGGTCCGTGCCTTAATCGGATAGGCCCACGTCATTTGCCTTATCATTTTATCATGGGCAAGATAGAAATCCTCACATACATTAATAATAACCCAAAATAAATATCCCCATGACAACCACGCATATGATTGAACTAGAAACAGATCAACCCGTTAGTTAGTTGATCCACATTTGTTGTATTTTTCATGAATGAGATTGGAGGAATCAATAATCACATAGAGAAAATAAATCCCATACATGGATTTGGTGCTACTGATGATTGAGAGATCAATGTTTTTAGAAGTTCCACGTTCATTGGCACTCGTCCTTACCCATAGATCTCTGTATTGAATCCTCTAATGATCAGTGTTTTTTTACCATTCTTCATTGGATGGAGATTTCAATGGCATTATGTATGTCATTTTCCCCATAGTCGTTAATTTGTTAACCAACGAATTGAATAATTAAAAAATATTAATATTGATGTTATATTCATTGATGTGGTTCATTAATAAACCTTCATTATTGAACATTTAATTTAAATGGGTGATCCAGTTACACAAACAATGAAACGGGTCCTTAAATGACCCTCATTTAAATCCCATAGTTACACTGTAGTTTCTAAAACTGTCACTCAATAGTTGAATAAAAGAACAAAATAACTCAGAGAGTTATTTTATTATATTTCTGAAAATTCGAAATTTTTTGTTTTCTATCTATCCCTTTCTGGTCATATTTAAACCTCTTCTAAGAAAATCTCGGGGTTGTGAATACAACGGTTCCTTCATATTTTCAATCTTTGCACCGGTTTAATGATTGAAAATCCCACTTGAATGTTTACTGAGCATATCTTAAAAAATGTTCAAAAATCCATTATGGGATCTCCAAGCCTCAGAATCACTTTCCATCAAATTTCACAGTCTCAAAATATTTCCATATAATTAAAAAAATTATATGTAATTTTCGGTGCTTTACTAACTCACACAAAAAAGTGAACCACCTCTCTGTAATTATCTACAATTATTGAGCCCCTCACCTTTACCACTACTTACCAATCTATATTACCAAATTTTTTATACATATCGTATATTTTTTTCATCCCAAAAGAAACAATTTAGATGGTATACATTTTTATTGAAATGGAGGTTTCAAAAATAATAAGTAATTATATTAACCAACCCATTTCGATATATTTCTTTGTATACCTACTTAAATTTTATTTTATGCTTAATATTATTATTACATTATTATCAAAATTATAATAATATTTTGTTATGTTAATGGACAAATGATTATATTCTTCCATTATATCTAATGAAAATAAAAATTATCGCTCATACGTTCATCAATGCTACAGTTTCCATGAAATGATGCATTTTATTTTTCATCACAAACTCACAATGATGGTTAAAATGATGGATTTAAGGGAAAGTAATGAAATTTATTAAATATTTTAAATTCTATAAATATAATATATTATCAAAATTCATACTCTCCCATCCATTGGAAAATGATAGTGTGACATGAGAATAAATGCAGGAAACAAACTTCATAAAGCATTGTGATTCAATTTTCATTGGCAGCTCATGTGAATATTCATAAGGATTTACTTAGTGAATAAATAATATATTTATAATATTAAATTAAATATTAAAATTTTAAAAATTTATTGGATCCTTTTCATTTTAATCGTTTTGAAAAAAGAAAACATCACCCATTTGTAAGCATAGACTATTGTCTCTATAAACATTGTATTTAATTTTTCACGACTTCCTATCAGGATTGGTTATGCACATATATATAATTAACAAATATTATAGTCATGAAATAAATATTAATGTTTAATGATTAATAATAATTAACGTTCATTTCTTAAAAATGTAATTAAATGAAAACGTCATCATGAACCCATGTAGTCTACCACCCCCATAAACAACGTGTATCAATTTTCTACTACTAAATTTTATGAATAATAAATAGGATTTATAAAATAAAATAAATATTCATAATATTATTATCAATAAGGAGACGATGGATTTATTTTATTATGTCTTTGTAAGCATTCATCGTACTTATATAGTTTTGGGGAATAGACCAAAAAACCTTTAAGTTATGGAAAATAAAAATAAAACAAATGTATATAAAATGATAATATAATGTACATTAATAATGGAATATAGATTAAAAAAATTACCAATAAATTGTTTATTAAATTTAAAATCATTATTCAGGATGATATGACATTTCCAACCATATAGAAATATTTAATTTGTTTTCATCGCAATTCCACATCATTGAGATATATTTTATTTATTAGTCATAATTATATTTATATGGAATATATACTACATCATTGAAAATTTATATTTAGACATCATATATATTTTTTATTTTTAAAATTTGAATTCTTTTATTCATTTATAATGGGTTCACATTGATATTTTTTGAAAGCTGTATGGGACGTTTGTCTGAATTGTTATTTAAGTTATTTCAGACTTATTAACTTTTATATCATTGATGCGTACAACATTTAAATAATGTTATTACTTATCATTAAAATTATTATAATGTTTATTTACTAGAATATTTTATTTTCATTAAAAAATTTTAATAGAAATTTTTTGATTGATTTTCTATCAAATTATTTTTTAATTTTTTGCAAATATGAGAACAGAATTTTCATTGTAACATATAAGGAATGAATGGATTTTCCCACCTCTTGGAAAATTATTCTCTATACAAATTCCTCAAAAAGTTTCTATGGGTTTTCAATGAAAATTTTATAAAATTTTCGAATGTTTTCTTTTAGTTTTTATAGAAAAATAGTTATTTGATTAAATTTTTAAATGAAACATAGATATTATTTATAAATTAATTTTTAAATAAGTGTTAAATTTTTTTTGTAATATTATCATTCTAAATGATTCACTTCCATTTTTCATAGTAATTCATAGATGGAATTCCATTACATCAAAATTTTCACATAAGATGTATTGATGGAATCTATTCAACCATAGTTGATTAATAAATTATACATTGTTTTGATCATAAGGAGTGAATATTAGTTCTTTAAATATATTTTCTCTATCATTATTCATCTCAATATTGACTATACCATATAGTCAATTTAATATACGATTTTAACTGAAGTTATCTTATGAAAACAAATATTTCATTTACTTGTGAAATATTTAATATTATTTATTATTTATTCAATACAGATATTTATTTATGGATTGAGTATATTTATTATGTATTTTAACGTAGAATTAGTATTTATGAAATAAATTATAATATGAATTCAATGAAAGGGAACCAATTATATATAACCCCACAATTCCGTAATAAGTATCATGAGAGAGAAAGTAATGATTAATGATCATTATATATAATATGATGCAATGATAATTAATTGGTTTCTAGGCATTGATGATTTGTGTGATATATTGGATTAGTGGGCTTGATGGTATGTATGATTTCAAGCTCGAGATTCCTTAATTATATGTAATCTATCTTGGTTGATATCCCTTAATGGTATGTTTCTGTTTTTAGGCACTATGACTTTTGGCATTATGAAATCTATTATTATTATCAATGTGATTAATATTTCTTCTCCATATATATATTTCATTTTAAAATATACTTATTATAAAGAAAAATTGTTGGAAATTAACTTCATCATATTTTTTATTAATTATGTATGCATGATAGCCTCTTCAATATATTTTCCTCTATTTATCATATGAGATTAGAATTTAGTTGGTTTTCTTTCCCAAAAATTTGAAGTAAGGATGTTTGATTGATTATCAAGTATTAAATAGTTTATTTCATACTATGTTTTTAATTTAAAATGTAATATTGAAATCAAAAGTGTATCATGTTTACCAAGAATAATAAATTTTATTATCCTTGGGATATAATCTCATGTATATTGTACCAATGATATAAAATAAATAAACTCCATCTTACTGGATTTTGGATTTTGATATTTGGTATCAGAGAAAATATAGTATGAACCATGGGTACTAGTTTTTGGAATAATATATCAAGAATTAGGATTAAAATAAACCCATAGAAATATTTGATAACTTTTAAAATCATAAAAATTATTATTCAATGTCTAAAAAGTCACATTGATTTTGAGATGACCATGTATGTTACCTTTTTAATGATAGATCCATTTATTATTAAGGGTTATCATATCAAAACTGCATTAAATATAACTGTTTACAAGGAGTGAATGTTAATATGGATGGTGTTTTAGTTTAAAACAATATGACTGTATTAGGGAAGTTGGATCAAGTAAAAATCAATATCCATTACCATATAAAGGAACTTATTACGTCTCAACATAGTGAAATAATGCTGGACCACATCATAAGACATAATCTTTCATACATTAATGAATCTAATAATGAATTGGTAGATTAGAGATGGATCAATTCGTTTTAAAATCTATCTGTTGATTTTTTATTTTATGAAACTGGATAGGTTATTTTTGAATTATATTGTCTACAATGAGTTATGGATTATTAGTACTTATTGATTTAGGATTTTGGAAAAAAATGTTTTATAAAATATGGAATGGATTACTTGTAGATTTTTATTACATTATAAATATTTTACTCATGAAATGTTATCTAATACTGAATGGAATTTTTTTAATGTAATTGAGAATGAGTAAGAAGATGTTTCTATATTAGAGTCCTACATAACTATATTTATAATACATTTTGAAAAGTAAATATGTATTCCAAAATGAATGATTTATCATTTCATTGATGTTATTTTGAATATATTTTGAAGAGCATTAGTTATATGGAATCAACTTCACTTAAGATAGAAAAATAATTATTTTGGCCTTATATTTTCAAAGGAATGAAAGTGAAGAAGGAGATGACATGGAAAAATTAAAAAATTGTTATAATAGAGAATAAAATGGTATGTGTGTAACTTATTTCACATGGAAATAGTGGAAATATTTTTGCACGGTGTGATACGATGATATATTTTATTTTTATATAAATTTAATTTCCTTCATACCGAGAGGTACACGCCACCCCGAGTAAACAAGAACCAAAATATAATATGTGATTATAACCAATATGTCAAATTGGTGGGTTTGAATTAGACTAAATAAATTATTAAAATCAAATGGTTTACACATGTAAAAAATATATTTAGAGGTTATACATTGACTATAAATATAAATAAACAATATCTTAATGTACAAGAAATATTTTTCATGAAAACTATATTTATATGCCAAATGCATTTTTATCATAATAAATTAAATTAATTACTAGTGGTGAACGATTATAATAAAATTTATATATTATCTATTAAATAAAATATTTTATTATTATTCTGATATTTATTCTACTCAGGTGAAGAGAATAAACCATGATTTATACATACGTTTGTATTTTTTAAAAAATATAGATTCATCATGTTTTGTGTAATTATTTTAAACTTAATATTTAAAAATTTTAGATAATTTATTTGGGAAAATGAAATTTATTTTTTAAATAGTAATTTTTAATTATTGTTATATAGATTTTTTAAAATTTACAAAAAGGATAATTTTTAGACGAATGGTGAAATATATATTTTTTTATTGAAAACAATATTTTCAATAAAATAATTTAAAAAATTATCTATATAATTATTTGAATATTAATTTTATTTAATATATATAATAATAATCTAGTTTATACCATTGGAATAATGTTTATCTTGATTTTTGATATGAATACTTTTTATCATCATGAAAATTTTTCCTTTGAAATTTTTTTATTTCAACACGCTAGGATATTTAATTATAAATTTAAATATTTCAATAATAATATATGAATTAAAAATATTTTTTTCATATTATTTATTTGAAAAATGAATATGATGTTAAAATTTGAACTTAATTTTTATTAAGAAGAAGTATAATAAATATTATAATTATTTATCATGTTTAAGGTTTGAACTTGATTACCACGAGGGGAATAAAAAGATAAGGGATAAAATGATGTTAAAATATTTTAATTTATATTTAATTGAAATAGTTCTTCCTTATATAATCTACTATATGAAAATGGTCAATTTTTTCCATTTTCATCTATAAAACTTGGTTATATATTTTCTTATAAAAAATTCCTTGTGTTTTATCTCCCTCACTTATAAAAGGACACCACTTCTCATTTCATCTCCACAAATGAGGAGCACTTTGTTTCATCCAATACCTAACAAAATTCATTTATTAAATCCCACTTCATTATATTTTGTTTTTTTATCATAAATCCATTCTATCAAGGAATTAGGGGTATAACTAAAGAGGTATTATGAAGAATATATATAGTTTGTAACCCTGAATCTTTATTTTATTTCTTACTCCCCTCTAAAAATGTTATAAATAGTTGAAAAAATAACAAAAAAATATATATCCCATATGATGAGATGTTTTTATATTAATATAATAACCTAAATCCACCATCTCATCCATCAAAATGGAAATGAAACCGTCGATTGTGTGTATGGTGGAATAACACATCACGAAATTATTGAATTCATTTACAATCACTAACTATCATAGCCAAATACAATGATGAATTTAATATATATATATATATATATATATATACTATTTTTATCCTAATTATAATTTTCTAATTATATTATCTCATATACCTCTTTATGTTCTAATTTTTTTTCAAAACGACAAACTCGCTCATGCGTTCATGTGGACTACTCCCAACAAAGGGAGATGTGATTCAGTTTTATTTTATTTTGACATTGTAATTAACATAGATATATTTGATGAATATATATGATGTATAATAAAAAATAATTATTTTTTATGGGTGAATTATTATTTTACATTATTTCATAGTATCTGTCAAAAAGTGAATATTATATTCATATATAAATATAACCTACAATCTTCATGCATGGTTAAACTAATTTTTTGTATCTAATTATTATGGACTATTTTAAAAAATTATATAACTAATTTATATGATATTTATATCATGTCTAAAATTTGAATAAGATGAGACACTAATCATTGAGAAATTTCTGAAAATACCAAATGAAAACAAACCTAAAAAACAAATGTTTTTGTAACTAAGAATCGCGATTCTAATAAATAATTACTAATAAATTATTGAAATAAATTTATAAATGGATTATATATGGTATGATATTAAATATATGGTTAATTATGAAATTCATAATGAAAATTATTTATTATGTTGTTGTTTCGATCATGTATCAAGGAAATCATACAAGAGGAATGGTTTTATTTTAAAATGTTATAATTATAATGTATTGATTATTTTTAAGCGTATGTTGGGGGAATTATTTTATCATACAATGTCAAAAACAATATATTTTATTATCTTATGGGTTATTAAAAATATTATATGTGTTACATTAAATTTCATATCATTATGTAATCAGTATTCAAAAAAAACATTATGAAAAAACAAACCTTATTTAAATATTTATTGAAAAACTTTTATTACATGTAAATGATTTATAATGTTTTTTTCAATATTTTTTTTACTATTATACAATTTTTTTAATTTAATTTTTATCCATGATGTTCTTTTGATAAAAAATAAAAAAATCTTCGTTATTTCTAATGAGTAATTTATAATTTTTACAAAGAATTTGAAATGAATCATTGTTTTAAGACACATGTTATTAAATAAATTTTCTTCCATAATATCCACCCATTTAGATGAAGCTTAATTTAAAATTATCTATGATTCTTTTCAAATAAAATATTTTCCATAGTGTTCTGGGAATTTTAATTTTTTAATTTATTTTTTTGATGTGGGAAAAGTTATTTTCATGAAGATTATTTTAAATTATGTTTTTATAAAATTTCTATTCATAACCATCAACAAACCTCATACTAATTATTATCCACATGGGATATATGGTAATGATACCATACATATTTTCTATCTAGATGTATTTTGATAACTTTTATTGGGTAATGTATAAACATTCATATGATAAATTTCTTATATCAATGTTTTTTATTACATTTATTTATAGGAGAAATTTTTAACATTTCGTATTCAAATTTTCTAATACTATTTTTTTGTGCATTATGTTTCTACCCATTCCTATGAGGAATATATTGGACTTAGTATGTGATTTGGGTCCCTATTTATCCTCTCTATACATCGATAGGTATAATGAAAAAAACATGATTTAGTATCTGGATGAGGTCTTACCCATATATGTATAATTTATTCACATAAGGACATGACAGTATGATTATTATCGAGGCCCAAAATTTTTATACATAAATATTACATCATTTTAATGATAAAAAGTTTAATTGTTCTTCAAAACCATGATCTAATGGTTTTGTGTCATTATAAAATTATTTCCATAAATAACTTTTATATAATAAAGTATTAAATTTATTAAATGTATTATAATATAGCATCTTATTATCCCTAATGTTCTCATTAGTAAAAGTATTCCCATGATGATATACATAAAAAGAATGGATTTTCTAAAATCCTAGTAAGAGGATGGATAAGAGACATGAAACATGGGTGGGCATAGTACTTATCATCGCAACATAAAAAAACATAATCATAATAGTGAGAGGAATAAATAGGTAATGTATTGGAATTTAGAAATTCATAAAAATGAAACATCATCCATTACTGGAAAAATATCACACACAGTTTTGAACAATGTTTTCCTCTTTTTCAAACAAAAAAGACGATTATCATCAATATATCATCATTCTGAAAAAATATAGAAAGGATTTCTTGTATAATAAATTTTATTTCATGAGATACATCACATTGACCAATGTCTTAGTAAGTTATATATTTCTGGGCGCACCGATCACATCATAAAATTTACATAATCATATATTCCAAAAATAACATATAATAATCTTAGAGATAAAATAACCCACAGAATGGAATGAGTTTACTTTATAAATTAAAAAATTAATTAATAAAAATTGGGGGTTAAAAAAGGTAATATTATTCTAGTATATAAATAATCAATCTTCAGTGAAGAAGAATCAATATCATGAGCGGTAAAATATGTTTTTTAAAAAATAGTTCATTTGGAAAATCATTTTGTTATTCATAAAATCCAATTAGAAGAAAGAATATATATGAAAAAAAAATTGAAAATCAAATTATATATTTAGAGTATAAAATTCATATCCACCAAGAATTTTAAATGAAAGAGGAATAGCCTAATGAAAGGAAATTGGGTTCAAAAATCACCTTACCTTATATTAGAATGATTTCATCACAATAATATACTGTATGATCAAATTAAATTCATTAATTAATAAATAAAAACCTTATTTTACATGTTTCCATTTCATTTTAATTTTAACAAGTTCATTTATTGACATTTTATTGAATTATAGAGTTTCAATATAAAATGTTTATCTTTTCATATATATATACATGTATATATTTATAGATTTTGTGATGATTTATTAGATAATATTGAAATTATAATTATTTACATTAAATTATCCATTTTTCAATCTTCCTAAAGTAGTTTTATTTTATTAGTTCATATTATATACATATGTTAGTTACAAAACATAAAAAGGTCCATAAAATTCATTTTACAATGTATTTAAACAATTATAATGGTTTTATAACTAGTCTAAATGGAGGTAACAAAATGAAAACATGTCAACCTTGAATATCATAATTTAACACCTCATAGAAAATGTTTCATTCATATAATAAATATTTGAGGAGAATATGATTGATTAATGATTATTTCATTAACATTATAACATTGAATATTATATAATACAATTCATTTATCATGCCACTTATATGTGTTGAGGTGAAGAGAGAATATTAAATGAAAGTAACTTTAAATAAAATGAAAGAGTGTTTTTCCTATTGAAATATCACCATTGAGAACCTCTTAAGGGAAATTATATTTGAAATTTTCTTAAGATCAAAGGATCCAATACATGGGGGAGAGGGTTTTTAATAGTTTTGGAAAGAAATTTTACAATATTCAAAGATTTAGAGTGGTGAGGATAATAAGTGGATGTGGTATTTATAGGGGTGGAGAGGGTAGTTTTTTAACTATTTTATTTATTAGTATATTATTTAGGCTAACAAAATTTGAATAATTTGAATATTATCACTAAATATGATAAATAATAAATCAAGGTTACAAATTATGGTGCTTACATCGGAATAGACTCAAGGAATACTGAATCAAAATTATAATGTTATATTCTATAAATTACTATATTTAGCTATTCAACAAAAAAATCAACTATTTTAGAAAAATCCAAAAAATTCAGTAAACTTTCATTCAATGTGTAGCGTCTAAAAATAACATCTATTTTGGAATTTTTTTAATATTTTGAACATTATTATTTATTAAAATCATCATTTACATGGAAAATCACTATTTTAAAATTATGGGGGATTTTATAATAATTTTAAAAATTAATTAAGATATCATAAAATAATCATATAACAACAAGAAAACAAAATATTAATTTAAGAATATATTTGATCAACATAAAATTTCATTTAAATATTTATATTAGGTATATAATTTTAAATAAACATAATTGTTTTATTAAAACAAAAACACATAATTTATCATTTTTAGACTTCCGTTTACTTATATTATATTAAAATTATATCATATATTAATCTATAAGATGGATAAATTTAATTTTTTACATTCATTGTTGAATTTATTATTCTATATTCTCAATTACTGTTCCTAATGATCCCATTACTATTTAATAGATCAGGTTACTATTCTCTTGGTATAGGTTCTTTAACTTCATCAAATACCAATTATTTAATTCATTATTGAGAATATCTTCCATCCTAACGTTTAAATATTGATATTTAAAAAAACACCCACCTTATAGATATAATTGTCCCCGTGTATCTGATTTAAAATGTCATCTATCTGTGGAAGGGGATACTTGTTAGTTATCATGATTTTTTTGATCTCATGATATTCAATTATTAAGAACATTGATCCATAATTCTTCTTGATGGAGAGGTCTAGAACACCCAATGGTGAAGCACCCAGGCATATAGAACCCTTGTCTTGATTACCTTATAGTAGCTACCTTCATTCCTCTAACCCAATTGTTCTATTTAATATGGTCTAATTGATATGGGAGGTGATCTAGAAATATTTTCAATTGAGAAATCAACCTCTCAGTCAACATGAACAACATCAAATTCTTCAGGGAACACATATTTCATGAACTGAACCTACCCTGGATCAATCCACAACTACCCCAAGCCTGCCTCCATAGGCCGGGGGTTGGCTACATGAGCCGAAGGCTACAAAACTCAGGGAGGCCTTTGCTTGAGTACCTGTACACACTAACACATCCCACTCAAGGAAAAAGTGCAGAGTAAAAGGAAAATTAATGTACTAACTTCTATAAACAACCAAAAAAGTGCATCAACATCTAAACTGTACAAAGAAAGTGCTAATGGTAATCTGAAATGAAAAGGGGAAAAATACACTACAGGAAAACGGTTGTTTCGCGGCGGTTTTTTCATGGCGGGTTAAAAAACCACTGCTAAATGTTTTTTGGGCCGCAATTTCATGGAAGGTTTTTCCTAGCGGTTTAAAAACCACTGCAAAATGTCATAATTTTTATTAATTTTTTCAAGAATTTGTGGTAGTTTTTTAAAAAACCACTGCGAAATACCAGAGGTTGGGGCAAAAACGCCACGAAATGAAAGGAAAAAAACAAAAAAAACATGAGAAACCCCGAAATCACTAAAACGGCCATAAATTTTGATCTGGGCATCTCTTGGAGCACCACGACCAGTAAAATCAAAGATCATGAAGAGTTCTAGAGGCATGTATAATCAAAAACGTGAGAAATTCTAAGGTGCAGAAGATAATAGAGTTATAAGAAAGTTTAAAAAAGTTCTCCAACTTCAAATGGCCATAACTTTCACTCCGGGTGTCCGTTTGGGCTCTACCACATATCAAATCGAAGCCTGTGAAAAGTGCTACGCAATAGTTTGAGAATAGTAATCTTATCTTGTTGTTTTTTGATCCCAAAACCCCTCCGAAGGCCTCCGAACCCCTATTTTCGTCACCGGTGTCCTGTCGAACTTCTATTCAAATAGACCTAACATTCGATCCACATGTCTGTTCAGACTCCTCCGCCTTCAAGATCGTAGTTCGTTCCATTAGATTCAGTTTGACTAGTCGTGACGCCCACATGGACTCCTGAATCATATGTTATCCCCTTTTTAGTGGGTATCAGGTTTGTTATGTTTTTCGATGCCTCATTTCTAGCACCCGTTCCCCGTCAGTTATTTTAAAATGGTCGTAACATTCGATCTTCCGGTCCATTCAGTCTCTTTCACCTATCAACTCGAAGATTATTTAGGATATTTTATTTTACTGGTCGCGGATCAGGAATGGACTCTCGTATCATAAGTTAACTCCGTTAATGTGAGTCCAATGTTTTTGTCACTTTATGACCGTTTTGATGGGTTTTAACGGTTTTTCCATTTTTTACTGTTTATTTGGGTTTCTATGACTTGTAATCTTTATCAATGGGTTTTTGTGGGTTATTATGATGACTGTGATGAATTCTTAAGGGGTTTTCCAGAGTTTTCATGAGTTTTCATGTGTTCTCTTGCTTTATAATGCTTCATTCTTCATTCATCTCCATATGTTTTCATGCGTTTTCATAATTTTTCATCCCTTATCATGCCTTTTCGTACATTTTCATGTGTTTCATTTATTATTTATTATTTATTATTTATAATATACTTTAATTTATTTATTATCTGTTGTTTGTTACTGGTTATTTATTATTTATTATTTATTTATTATTCATATTTATTTATTAATTATTAATTATTAATTATTTTTTATTTTTTATTATTTATTATTTAATATTTAATATTATTAATAATAATATTTGTTACTGATTATTTATTATTTATTATATATTATGTATTATTTATTATTATTATTAATAAAATTTATATATTATATATTATATATTATATATTTTGTATTTTGTATTATATATTATATATTATATATTATATATTATTCTTTATTTATTATTATTTATTGTGTATTATTTATTATTTATTGTTTATTATTTATTATTTATTATTTATTTATTTATAAATATTAATTATGTTTTATTTATTATTATTATTATTTATTATTTATTATTTATTTATTATTATTATTATTATTTATTATTATTTTTTATTATTTATTTATTATTTTTTATTTTTTATTATATATGTATTATTATCTTTTATTAAATTTTTTATTATTTATTATTTATTATTTATTATTTATTTAAGTATAATTATTCATTATGTGTTATTTATTATTATTCGTATTTATTATTTATTATTTATTATTTATTATTTATTATTTATTATTTAAAATTTATTCTTTATTATTATTTATAATTTATAATTTATAATTTATAATTTATGATTATTTATTGTTTATTATTTATTATTTATTTTTATTAATTATTAATTATTAATTATTAATTATTAATTATTATTATTTATTATTTGTTGTTTATTATTATTTACGGTTTGTTGTTTATTATTTATTATTATTATTGTTTATTATCATTTATTATTTATTATTAATTATTTATTATTTGTTATTTGTTTATGATTATTTATTATTTGTTACTTATTATTTATTATTTGTTATTAGTTATTTATTATTTATTATTTATTATTTATTATATATTGTTATATATTATTATATATTATTATATATTATATATTATATATTATTTATTGTTATTTATTATTTGTTATTTATTATTATTTATAGTTTGTTATTTATTATTTATTATTATTTATTATTTTTTCTTATTATTTATTATTTCTTATTTCTTATTTCTTATTTGTTATTTGTTATTTATTATTTGTTTATTATTATTTATTATTTATTTTTATTTAGTATTTATTATTTATTATTTGTTATTTATAATTTATAATTTATAATTTATTTCTTATTATTTATTATTATTTATTATTATTTATTATTTATTATTATTTATGGTTTCTTATTTATTATTTCTTATTATTAATTATCAATTATTAATTAATTAATTATTTCATATTTTATATTTTATTATTTATTATCTATTATTATTTATTATTTATTGTTTATTGTTTATCGTTTATTGTTTTTTATTTATTGTTTTTTATTTATTATTTATTATTTGTTATTTATTATTTATTAGTTATTATTTATTATTTATTATTTATTATTTATTATTTTTTAGTTTTTAGTTTTTATTTTTTATTTTTTAGTTTTTAGTTTTTATTTATTCTTTATTATTTTAATTTCATAATTTTATTATTTTATTATTTTATTATTTTATTTCCATAATTATATAGATTATGTAAGTATTATTCTAATTTATTAGTTACTTATTATAATAAACCGTAAAAATTAATAAATTACTTAATAAATAACTAATTAATCAATAATTATTAATTATTAATTATTGGTTATTAATTACTGATTATTGATTATTATTTAATTATTATTGGGATTATATCTATTAGTTCTCTATTATTTGTTTTTTTAATTAGTATATATAAGTAAATTAAATTCTGTTTATTAACCACATGACGAGCTTTCTAGAGTGGTAAAGTCATTGGAAAATATGCAAGTGGTTAGGGGTTCCAATCACACAAACACAGTATTTCTTTATATTGCATGGCCATGTGCATGGGCATTTGCATGGGCATGTGCATGGGCATGAGCATGAATGCATGGGTAAATTAAATAATGTAATGTGAATTAAATGACATAAATAAAATAAATTCGAAAAAAATAAATACGAAATTAATAAAATATATACGAAATAAATAAAATAAATATGACATAAATAAATAAAATACAAAATAAATAAATAAAATATGTAATAAATAAATAAAATATGAAATAAAAAAAATACGAAATAAATAAATTCATAAAATAATAAATAAATAAATAAATAAAATACGAATAAATAAATAAAATACGAAATAAATAAATAAAATAAATAAGAAATAGATAAAATATATAAAATAAATAATTCAAATAATTTAATTAAAATAAATAATTTAAATAAAATAAATATGAAATAAATAAAATAAATATGAAATAAATAAGTTCAATAAATTCAATAAAGTGGATAAAGTGGACCAGACTGGTCCGGCCGGTCCCCACCCCCTGGACCGGCCCATGCCGGCCGACCCACGACTCAGCCGGCTTCGCCGCCGCGGCCCGCGCGGACCGCGGTCCACCAAATTGGACCGGCCCGGAACTTGGTTTTCCTTCCACGTGGGGACCCGCAAAGAGCGGGTCCGCTGTCCGCCGGCCGGGGTCGCTAACCCCAGTCTTCCACGTCGTCACGCCCTAGCTGGCGCCCGACCGTCTAACCCCGACCACCTCCGCCAGCTGCTCTCGCTGATGCCCTGAGCAGCCCGCTCGCTCGGAGCACCACTCGACCGCGCTCCCGCCACTCCGCCATCCCGGAGCCGGAGCCGCCTGCCGCTTAAGCTAAGTCGCCCGCCGCTAGACCGGCAAGAACTACCAGAAAACCTCAAAAAACCCGTGGATCTATGGCCGACGACTGCGATCACCTCAGAACTCGGATTTTCAATCTGAAATCTGCGTTGGAAAGCACGGAACATATACTACACATTTATGGGAATCTCTTGACAATCAACCAGCGATACGATGGATATTTATGGATTCAAAAGAGGTGCGGAAATATAATGAAAAACACACAATCCTACATCTTGGGCGTAGCTCGATGCTTCGCAACGATCAGCCGAAGCCGCGCACCACCTTAGAGGGGAGAGGATGAAGGAGGGTTGGTGAGGGGCTCTCCTTAGTTGACTTCTTCCTCCAAAGAACTAGGGGAAGGAGGAGAGGATGGTGAGATGTTTATGTAGGAAAACCCATTTAATTAATAAGTTTAATTAATCTTAACCCCCAAATTGACCCATGTCCGAAACCCTCGATGAGGTCGAGGTTAAGCCTCCCCTAGGGCAGACACCACCTCCCGAGCACAACGGCGGTCTCAAAATTTTAATCTGAGCCTCCGTTCGAATGTTATAAAATTTAATGTCTGAAGCCGCTAAATTATGAAAATGCCCCTAGTGGCAATTTTCACAGGAGGCCCACACCTACGAAAGTTACATCCTCCTAGATTAAACGACACACACTGGACTCAACGGTGCCATTAGTTTTCTAATCCGAGATACCTTTTAAGAGATACATGAGTTTTACCATTAAACGAATAAATTTATTATTTTATTTATCCTTTTAATGTTCTGTTAACGGGTGAGGGGTCCCAACGTCCCACTTCGACATGTTATATGTCATTCTTAGGGTAAAAACCACATTTCAGACCCATCAATTCTCTCATTTTTTTGATCAGAATTATGATTTAGGAGTTATTTCATTTATTTGGCATCATGAGTGTGAAGGCAATGAAAATTAATTTCTGGCCACACTATGGCTCAGAATCATATACCGTCTAAAGGCGCTGCTATGGAATATCATCAAGAAAATTCATGTCTTTTATAGCAAAAACCGGGTTCTTACATCATTTAATCCTTCAATCTTTTCGTCCCTGAAAGGAAAAACCAGGGAATAACTCGGGGCACTAAGCCGACTCTTGGCTCTCCCTTACCAAAAATTAGCATCAAGGCCCTCGGGGGGCAGGTCACCTCCCCAGTCTAACCCCTATGTCGCACGCCGTGACTGGAATCACCATTTGGACCTGGGACAAAGCCGAATGATTACCTCCTTCAGAATATCCATATGGTGAAACACTCAAGGATATCTGGTCACGAAATATTTCATAGTCGATGTCTTGCAACCAAGACTCTCTTACACGCTCAGAAAGATATGGAGTTGACCCCATCGACTAATGGAAAAGGTTCTATGCCTTTTACTCTACAGACACAGGGTTACACCGAAGCCCCACGTCACCATGGTAACACCTTAGACAAAGAGAAGGGAGTAGAATTTCACATACAGAGTCTAAAAATTATAATACAAGAAGTAGAAGAGTTGTAGACTGTACCTTTTATCACCTCATGCTCTACAGAATCATAGAAATCCAATGCCCGCAGCTATCCATGGTCCTAATTGTCAACTCTCAAATCCTGACGTGGAAAGACTAGTGGTGACGGGAAGACCTCGTAATGTCATACCCCGCGTCCAGCTCCTCCCGCTCCTCTTCTAGAACCACCTCTCCGGCCACTACTCTGATCACGGAACCACCTCTATCGTGGTGTTGTACCTGCTGCCTGCCCGATATTCTCTATATGCCTGGTCGAGCAGTCATGTGCCATGTGACCTTGACCATCGCAAGCATAGCACCAGCGCTCTCCGGGCTGCACTGGTGCCATCCGGCGCCACTATGGTGTAGAACCACACCCCTATGTCTGATTATAGGAAAGCCACCTGCGCCGAGGTTCTGTCAGCCCACACCCGCTAGATGTGGCAGACGTCTTGGCTCTTTTGAGCCTGCCATGACTACCAACTGTATAACGCGACATGGATCTCTCTGTCACCAGTGCCTGATGTATCACCCCAGCATTAGTGGAAATTCCCAAGGATAATATGAAAACACAGATATCTCTGCGGAGACCTAGATTGAACTTCCGCACTCAGAAGTTTCCGTCATGGACTAAGTCTAGGTAAAGACGTTCACGGTCCACAAACCTAGTCGCATACTCAGTCACCATCATCCCTCCCTTCTAAAACTGTAGGAGCTCCTATATCCAAACAGAGCGTAAACAGGAGTGGTAAAACCCCTCATGAAATAGCAGCTGAAATTCATCCCACAAAAGCGATGACTCATCGAGTAACTAAGTCACCAGACTCTACCAACACCCCGCTGCTCCATGGAAAAGGCTGGCGGCCAAATCCACCATCAGATCTACCAGTGTCTGCGCAAGCCTGAAGAGGAACAACATTGTCTCAAGACAATCCTCTGATGCATTAGGGTTTGTCTCACCACTAAACCTCAGCGGTCTCTCTCGTTGGAACTCACGGAGTGCGCTCAACCTGCGCTCATGCTCTGTCTGATCTACTGGAGCTGTCTGCTTCTCACTAGGTGGGGTGCTGCTACCGGCCCTACTGGATAAAGGGACTCGCATTATGAGTCCTGGACTGTGGCCTCCTCTCTCACAGGGTCGTCGTCATGATCCAAAGATGGTATCCTGGCTGGCTATCTTCGCGGAGGCATCCTGAATTTTATTAGGGAGTATTGTGATCAGATAAGAATATATGTATAAAACGGTAAGAATAATGGGGAGCTCACTCAATAAGGATAGTCAATGACTCAATCTTAGGTGATGTACAAACCAATTTTCCCTGAAATGAGTGTCTTTGCATTACGAGTCGACAAGTGGGTTATCAGGGTCATAGTGAATGGATACATTGGTCATCACACCATCACTAGACTCCCTGGTCAGAGAGCCGCTCTCGAGACACATTCAAATGGTTTCCCTTGATCCCAACCAATTTCTTTTTAGGGACCTCTGAACGACGTCCCAAGGAACGAACCAATTTTGATACCACTTTGTCATGACCCGACCCTACCTGGGCTTGAGCCGCAACTACCCCAATCCAGCCTCTATAGGCCAGGGCTGGTGACAAGTGCTGAAGGCTAAACAACTCAGGGAGGCCTTTGCCTAAGTACATGTACACACTCACGCAACCCAATCAATGCAGAAGTGCAGAGTAAAAGGAAAAGTAAAGTACTAACTGCTTTAAACAAACACAAAAGTGCATCGACCTCTAAATAGTACAAAGCAAGTGCTGAAGGTAAACTGAAAAGAAAACGGGCAAGACACGTGCGCAAACAGAAAAGTGCCACAACCCAGCAATAGTTAAACAAAGTAAACAGCTGGGAGATTCCCATACCTAGAACCAGACTATGACCACTCTACGTGGTCCAAGCTCCCAAACTCCTAAGCTCTACTGAAGTCACGACCAACCTATCCATCGTCTACAAGGGCACAACAAGTACGGGCAAAGCCCAAGCAGGGGTTCATATAAAAATAATTAGTAGGATTCCCCGAAGGATTGAGGGAGCAGCAAAAGAGTTACTGAAGAGGTGAGACGTAGATCAAATAGGTAAAATTAAAGGAGTAAAATCTAGAGTGTAGTAAAGAGTACAATAGAGTAATAACTCAACCCAAAAAGAGAAATGAAGTAGACTCGTGCAATCACAAAGAGCTAGAAGCTGTGAGAAGATGAACTTCTCATCGAGTCTTCTCAACCTATAGCAGGAGAGTTGACTCGTCCAACCACAATAATCTAGACACGGAAAGCACGTGGCATACCCCACGCGTCTTCGCCTCACCTGGAAGGAGAGTAAGCAAAACCCAAGGAGTGGGTACTAGAACAATGTATTCATATATATATATGCTCTTTCATGAAACCCAAACAAGATCGTAAGGTAATCTACATCCCGTAGATCAGCCTAAGAAGCCGAGTAGACAACAATACCAGAAGTAAACACCATCAATGCCCAGTATCCAGTACGTTTGCCCCAAACTGAATGTCAAGGGGCTCAAATCAGCACCCCTTGAAAATGTCCATTTTGGGCGGCAATGACTTGCTCGCATGGTTTTAGGTCGCGTCTCAAGGATGCGTCTTTTTGGGGAAAGTGCCCCTCGTACTAGAGAGTTATGGGGAAAGTCAAACCACATCTCGTCACTATCACACAATGGAGAGGTCTTCTCAAAGTAAATGATATCACATCAATGACCTGAAGAACCAAGGGTCCCACTCCGGTAGTCACAAAGAAAAGCCAAAGAGTATCCTAGTAGAAATGACTATGTCTAAAAGAAGTTTTCGGGTAACCCACTGCCCAGTCTCTGCTGGAGGGTAAAACCTAAGAGGTCTTCACATAACCCACTTCCCAGTCTCTGCTGGAGGTTAAAACTTAAGAGGTCCTTGGGTAACCCACTGCCCAGTCTCTGCTGGAGGGTAAACCCTAAGAGGTCGTTGGGTAACGCAATTCCCAGTCTCTTCTAGAGGGTAAAACCTAAGAGGACATCAGGTAACCAACTGCCCAATCTCCACCAGAGGGTAAACACTAAGAGGTCATCATGTAACCCACTACCCAGTATCCATTGGAGGGTAAACCCTAAGAGGTCATCGGGAACCTACTGCCCAGTCTCCGCTGGAGGGTAAACCCTAAGAGGTCAATGAGAAACCCACTGCCCAACCCCACAGGAGGGTAAACTTGAAAAAGCCAATTAGCAACCCACTGCCCAGCCTCGCTGGAGGGTAAAATCGAAGATGTCGATGAGAAACCCACTGCCCAGCCCTGCTGGAGGGTAAACCCCAAACTCCTCTGGCCATCCCTTCTGAAAAAAACCTCTTTAGTAGAGGATCAGTGCCCACGTAATGTATTGGTCACACCGAATCCAAAAAAACTCTACCAAGGAACATGGAGGGACGTGATTCTGAAAGCCCACATGGATAAAAGAAAAAGGGGAACTTACACAACTACACAGATCAAACCATCGAGAATAGAACCAGGGGAAAACACTCAACCCTGCTGGTCTAAACCATAGTGATTAAGACCAGGGGGAAACCCATTCAACCCTGTTGGTTGAATCAATCGAGGACAGGAGGACCCACTCTGTCATGGGAGATCAAAGGTACGTAATGAAGAACATGGAACACACAAGGGGACCACACGACGTATGGACCTATCTAATCTCCAACCAAAGTACACAAAAATTATCGGGTACAAACTACAACATGTACCCCCAAACATAACCATATACTCCCAGAGTATACCACATCTCTAGCTCAAAGGCAATAGTGCACACGACACCCAACGTCAGCACGAAGGGTGAAAACATAAGTTGTCCCACTATCTTCTACCACAACCCTAGCACGGACAACCACACCTCTTCAAACATATAGTTCAGTCTCACAAGAGTTCTCACAATCACACGCCAGGGGATCTTTGCAAACAATGCGGTAAGAACCTCCACGCGTACACCTTTCATGCCTCCACATTTAATGAGATCTCGAATGAGGCTCCAAAAATCCAAACGGACCATACCTTTTTAATCGTCGTGAAAAAACACGTGAGATATACTATCCAATCGCCTCAAATGGATATCCGATGGAAAAGTTGTCCAACAATGCTTTACGCCCGAATGACGTCTCGTGGTCCCGAGCCTCAGTCCCAAAAACAGTCAGGCGCATCACAATAGTGCGATCACTTCGGAAAAACACGTCGAATGGACTACTCACTTGAGTGGAACAGATATCCAGAGAAAAAGACGCATTTCGTCATCCTGCACACAAGCGGTACTACATGGGACCCACATCCTGGTCCCAAAGCACTACAAACAGGTCACACTGTTGTGGTCCTATCAGAAAGGTACACAAGATTGACTATTCACTCGTCCAAATCGAACACCTAGTGAAGAAGATGGAAATCGCCGCCAACTCCCAAAACATCCCTCATGGGGCCCGCACCATCATGAAAAATTAAAGCGGGTGGATTGTGACATTGCAATTCCCTTTAAAAAATACCTAAAATCGATTGCTCGCACGCCCCGAACGGACATCCGATGAAAAAGCTGTTAAACGCTGCTTGCAGCTTAAAAGATGGGCCGTGGGGCCCACGCCTCAACTTCGACTTCAATGCCTCAAGCCAAAGTGGAACTCTCTACCTCGGCACTAGGGTCTGAACTCCACTGAAGGCGCTGAAAACGGACAATGGATGTGTCCGCGCCGCTCAAAACACGCCCCCCTGGAAAAATGCCAATTCAAATAAAGGTGTGTCGCACCTATGAGGCCCCTCGTTTCGGTAATTAAAAACCACCGTAAACATCTCAAAATGTTCTTCTCAATCCATGGATCGCGTCGCCAAAGAGAAAAAATTAATATGATACCCCATTTATTATTTACGCCATTTTAAACATCATCGGACGAAAGTGGGGGTGGACCAGACCGGTCTGGCCGGTCCACACCTCCTGGACTGGCCATAGCCGGCCGGCCTGCGGCTCAGCTGGCTGACCAGTCGCAGACCACGGTCCCCCAAACTGGACTAGCATGGAGGCCGGTATTTCTTCCATGCGGGCACCTGCAAAGAGTAGGTCTGTTTTCCATCATTCGGGGTCACTGACCTAGGTCTTTTGCGTCGTCGTGGACTATCTGGTGCCCAGTTACCGCGCTCGCCTGACCTCCTGACCTTGGCTACCTCTGCTAGTTGTTCGCATCGATGCCCTCAGTGGCCCACTCAGCCAGCTCCACCGCTCAACCGCGCTCCCACCGCTCCGTCGTCCAGGAGCTGATGTCGCCCGCTGCCTATGCCAAGCCACCCGCCACCGGACTGGCCAGAACCGCCGGAAAACCTGCAAAAACCAACGGATCCTCGGCGGATGACTGCGATCGCCTCAGAACTCGTATTTTCAATATGAAACATGTGTTGGATATCTTGGAACATATATTGTGCATTTATGGGCTTCTCGTGACGATCAACCAGCAATTCGATGCATATTTATGGATTCAAAGGAGGTGCAGATATATGATGAAAAACACCCGATTTAACCTCTTGGGCATAGCCTGACGCTTCGCAACGATCTTCCGATGCTGCGCACCGCCATGAGGAGGAGAGGATGGAGGAGGGTTGGTGAGGGGCTCTCATTGGTTGAGCCTTCATCCGCCAGAGAACTGGGGGAAAGAGTAGAGGGTGGTGATGTGTTTATGTATGAAAACCCATTTATTTAATAAGTTTAATTAATCTTAACCCCCAAATTCACCCGCGTCCAAAACCCTCGATGGGGTCGAGGTTAAGCCTCCCCTAGGGTAAACACCACCTCTCGAGAAAAACAGAGGTCATGAAATTTTATTCTGAGCCTCGATTCAAATGTTATAAAATGTAACGTCCGAAGCCAATAAATTACAAAAATGCCCCTGGTGGCATTTTTCACAGGAGGCCCATGCCAGAGAAAGTTACACCCCTCCTAGGTTAAAATAAACGCTCCAGAATCAACCTTTCCAACCATTTTCCAATCTGATCTACCATTTAATAGATACTTGAGTTTAACCATTAAAAGAATAAATTAATTATTTTATTTATCTGTTTAATGTTCTGTTAATAGGCGAGGGGTCCGAATATCCCACGCCGACATGTTCTATGTCATTTCTGGGGTAAGTACACCATTTCAGACCCATCTGTACTCTTAGTTTTATGATCTGAATTACCATTTCAGATTTATTTCATTTATTTGGAGTGCCTAGTGTGAACACACTGAAAATTTAATTCCGGCCACACCAGGGCTCGGAAGTGTACGCCGTATGAAGGTGCTTCTCTAGAATATCATCAACGAAATTTCCAATGTCTTTTATAGAAAAAACCGGGTTCTTACAACATATGTGGTGTCTCAAATTGGGAATGTATTAGATTATTATTCTGTCAATTTTTTCAATCATTTGAGATAGATATTCTTGCTCATAATGAAATAATATGTGGAATTGAGATGATGATGTTGATGAAGATTCATCCCCATCATAACACTTATACATAATTTGATGATGTTTAATAGTGTGAAATGTAATTTCCCTTTCCCAAAAATTGATGTTGGATATGTATAAATATATTCAATCCATACCCAATATAGCATCAAACTCCCAAATAATATGTAAGACCAGATTAATGGGAGGTTCGGTTCTCAAACATTAACCAGGGAGGAGTTATATATATTATGTAAAATAATTTCTTAATTGTTTTGTTCTGATAGATAACTTAGCCAAAATATTTTCAGGTGTTATTTAAATAGATATACTAACCATTCAAGATATGAATGAATGAGTAGAACCAAAATTAGAAAGTATGTTCTCTATTCATGAATTAGTCACTACCCTACCTATCCCCACATCATTTCATAGCTCCACCTCAACATTATTAATGGAATTATATTTCCCTTGATAATTTGGATTTGGTGGCTATTGACGGTGATCACAACCAAGGATTCAAATTTTAGTGAACTAGAGTTCATAGTGAATATTCTCCATACAGCCGAATTGTTGAACCATAGGCGATGTTCTCCTTTATTCTATCTTATTTTCTAGCATCCACGTTCTCTTCGATATTCATTATCATGGTGGAATTATCTCCCAAAATTGAAACATTTCCATGTACCTTTGAGGAAATTCCCATGATTCTTGTTCCACCATTTTGGACATGTGTGTTATTTATGCCACATCAGAATAATTCCCCATAACTCATAAATTTTCGAATTTATCGAGCATTTTGATATTTTTCTTTCAAATAATAAAATAATCAATAAAAAATTCCAAAAAAGCTAATGTGTACATTCAAAGTCTTATGAAATGTTCGTTGTAGGACATGAAAAATTCAGATTCCATTTAGTTCAACTCTATAAAATAACTCTCTATATTTGTGTGAAGATTATGATGTATATAAATGTTAATATTCATAATCTTATTATATTCTCACTCTATATCATTAATTCAGTCCATAGTCTTGGTGTTCATAATTAATTCCTATAATTGATTATGCTCTTCATCTAGACGATAAATGGGTAGAGTCAGCATCTATATCTAAAAACAATAAAGAACATGAAATGTTATCTTCTTTCAGTCCCATAATAGTTCTGTGACTATTGGATCAAAAGATACAATAATTTTAGATAATCATTGTTGCATTAATGACTCAATAACTAGTTTTTTCTTATTAGGTGATGTTTGATGTCACACATTATTTATGTTATTGGTCATATCCTAAGACAGCTGGGTAAGAATTTCCATGAAACTTCTAATGTGACCTCCAAAAGCATTGGGGATGTCATTTGATAAATAATTGTATTTTCCGTCACACATGTTTTTTGTCTTGGTTTCTCCTCGTTCCCACTATTTTCAAAAATACAAATGGTTTGAACAATATATAAGTCAACATGGCGTGAGTAAATAATTTCATCCTTTGTGAAATTAACTCAAATGTATCTCTTAAGGGATCAATATTTTTATAAATATCTAAAAGAAATATTATTTTTTTCATATATATTATTAGTGTAATAATACAGATTCTCACTTTGTTTATATAATATTAATTCTGAAATTATCTAACCCATGCTCCTGTACAAACTATAACAACCCAAATTTTTCTTATATTACTATAACATAATTTTAATGATAAAAAATGTAATACTGTTACAAAACTAGGATCCAATGGATTATATTCATGATAAAACTGGGTCCATACTTAACGTTTATATAATAAATAATACTTATTATTTACATCCTACTTCTCAAGATTCTTATCATCCCTCATGTTCTCTTTAATACAAGTATTGAACTGAGGATTTACATCAAAAAGGGTGAGATAATATCATAGTACGAAAGTGAATAAGATATAAAAAACATGGTTGATAATTATTATCAAACTCATAACAAAATAAAATTATAATCATCATAATGATTATAAGAATTATCATATATATTTATGGAATACAACAATGCATAAAAATGAAACATGTTGTCTTAGTGGTCAAATACCACACATATTTGGGAACAAAGGTAGCATCATGTTCACTCATGACATATGTCAATCCTCAGGAAATAATAATAGTGATAGAATATAGAATCATGTTAACACATATTTCACATTATCTAATGAGATATATCACATTTAACAATGAATTGGAGCACCATATAATTCTGGGTGAACCCATCATATCATAACATTTAAATAATAATGCATGACACATAGAACATATATTAATCTTAGAAATAAAATAAACTTAAAAATCGAATGGATTTATCTTCATAAATAATAAAATAATTAAAAACATTATGATTTCCCAAAATGAGTATCATATCGGTGTTGGGATCATCAATCTATAGGGAAGAAGAAAAAATCTCCAAAGAAGTAAAAGATGTGTTTTTTGAAAGAAGGGTTCTTTGTAAAATCATATTATTTTTTTGGAATCTAGATTTAAAGAATGTATATCTTGGAATAGATAATTTAAAAATAGTGAAAATTTTAGTTGAAGAGTATTTAACGAAAATTCCCAACAAAAATTGGCATGAAAGAGTAATAAACCAATGAAATGAAATTAGTTTTGAGAATCCTTTTTCCAAATATATGAATTATTTCTTAAAATTAATATCATTGATAATAAAATTATATTCCAAAATAAGTAATTATAAGACCTGTTTTACATTTAATATATTAATTATATTTTTAATTTGTTTTATGTCGATTTTAATTAGTTATAATTTTTAATTTATTTATTTAGTAGTGTTTATATTCATTGTTTTCATTATTGGTTAACCTAAATACACATACAGAAGATCTTGTAAAGTGGTAATAAATATCAAAAATTAAAATAATATACTATTAATTATCATCTAGAAGCTTAAATTTTATTATATATTTTTTAATATATGAGGATGATCCATTTGAAAAGGTGTTAATGATAATCGTTTAGATTAATTTGGTTGTTTTCTAATCATTATGAAGTAGATCTGTTTTATTATTTAATATTTTGAATATATGTCAGTTGTAGAACATAAAAATTATCATAAAATTATTTTTAAAAACATTTTCAACCAATATAATGGTTTTTTGATCTGCATTCAAGATGGTAAAATAAAATGAAAATATGTCATCCTAGATGGTGATAAATTTCTACCTCATAGATGATGATTTCATTTTTATAATAATAGGGAATATAGATTAATATTGTTGAATGTGCATTCACTTAATTGAATAAAATTATAGTATATAGAATATATTGGATTTATAATTCCACTTGTATAAGGGGATGTGAGGAGATACTAATAAAAAGAAAATAAATTGGAAGGAAATTGAAAGTAAATGAAGGAGGGTTTTACTTTTAGAAATCTCATCCATGAGAACCAACTTATAGAAATTGGTTTTTTTATTTTTGTAGAGATATGATCCTCTTATACTTGGGGGATTGTTCTTGTAAGAGTATTGGGAAAAAATTAGGTAAGATTCATGTATTTGGAGATTTTAGTAGAATAGGTGGTTAGTGGTGGTATTTTGTAGAGGTGGGGAGGAGTGTTTTTTTGTTCTTTTAGGCATTAGTTTATTATTTTGGATCATCACTATGTATAGATAGGACATTATCAATATATATATTATTTAATTAGGGTTATTTTGAGATTATTGTTCTTACATCATCCACGAATAAAGAAATTGTGAATTTAAATTACAATATTATATATCATAAATTACCATATTTCTCTATTGACAAAAAATCAACTATTTTAAAAAAATCACAAAAAAATCACTCTAATAGTTTTTCAATGTGTTGAATTATAAAATGAAATCCATATTATGAAATTAATTTTTTAAATATGATAAATTTAATTTTTAATTAATATTTTCGTTTACATAGAAATTATTTATCTTTAAATTATAATAGATATCATAATAAATTGAGAAGTTAATTAAATATCATAAATTTATCTTATAAACCTAAGAAAACCAAATATTAAGTTATAAAACTATTTCATAAAAATGAAATTCATTTTAAATCATTATATTAATTATAAATTCATAAATTAACATATATGTTTATTAAAAATACCGACACATGATTTATCATTTTTAAAACATTTATTTACTTTTACTTCGATATAATTAAATCATATTTTAATTTATATTAATGATAAAATTTACCTATACTTTTATATGTGAGGTTTATATTCTATTGGTCATAATACTATTCTTAATAATCCTAGTACTATTCTAAAGGTCATGTTACTATTCCCTCGAAATAGGTTCATTAGCTTCAAAAACACCTCTTATTTAATTAATTATTCATATATATACTTTTAATTGTGTTATCTGTGTGATTTTATGTGAATTATAATATATGAAATAATTATATGAAGGGAATTTACATTTATAGAATTTTGATTCGTTAAATTTATGTTGCTAAAAAGATTCAATTCCATCATCATGAGATTAGTTATTGATGTCCATTAGATTATACGATTAGCAGTGTTTTCCATTGAAAATTTTCCTGATCTTGTGTTTATTTGTATGGAATTATTTAATAAACACTAATTTCATCCATAATATTTTTTTATCTGGCTTTTTATTAAATTCCCATTTTTTTGGTTATTTAACAAGACATATTGAGTATTCCTTCTGTATTCACGATAGTTTCCTCAATAAATATACTTTTATTGAACATTTTATCTCAAAAAGTTCTTATTTTTTATTTCTATAGGATTATAAGGATTTTTTATGACTAGCATATAGGGATATGTTGATTGGAATAATAGTGTTTTCAATGAATATAATATAATTTATATTATTTTTCTCAAACATAAATGGAAATTTAATTAAGTACAATTTTTTTTTCAACACAACTAAACAATTCGATCCTTTGGTATGTGATCACTTACATATATCCCCAAAGTAATAATGTATCTGCCAACTCTGGGATACTAGTGTTTTGGTCTTTAGTGTTGGAATTAGTTAAATTTTAAATGAAAACATGGTAACTAGATTTTTGGAAAATATAGAATATAGAATATGACCACTTTTTTCGCATGGTACTAAGTATCTATTTTTTCATGAAATATATTGTGTCTATATAAACAAGTTTATATAGATATGGTGACATTTTTACTGGGGGAAACAACTCTAAAATGGGCTCATTGGTATTTGACATGATCATCACTTGGTGAATGAAGATGGTTCATACTACACACTATGTTTTATACTATTACAAGATATGATTTTTTTATCAATCATATTAATTAAAAAACATGAGGAAGGATTTAAAAATATTTTCATGAAATGAGAATATTCCCAATGAATCCATGATTTTGATATTGATTTATGTTTTTCATAGTGTTTTAATTTTATCCTAAGTGTTTCAATAGTTTTTAAGTTAAACTTTGTGTTTCAAAAGGATATTATATAATCAATTTTTGATATAATTTATAAATAATACCTAGAGGGGGTAAGAAGAACAATATCAATGCAGCTAATTCATAGTGGGATGACCATCCTGAGAATGATAATGAAGCTAGCACTGGAGATCCAACTATATGTGAATAAATTATAACTATATTTGGGTACCTAATTCATGATATGACCTATAACTATGCTGACTAGGATAATAATACAGATCCACTATATAGTGTAAAAATGTTAGATTTCCTCATGCATCTGCTAACTCCATCATTGAATGGTACTTTAAATCTAGTGTTACCTATGAAATGGAAAATTTATATATAAAAGACACTTCTCAAATTATGATTTAATAAAATCGAGAAGGAAATCGGGAATGTTTATCATCTCTCAGGTTATGTATATTAGTTTAAGTCATTTATTTGAAACATTATGTATTTATAAAAAATAATAAAAATGTATTGTATAGATTTTAATTTATTATTCTTTGAAAAAAATTTTACTTCCTAAAGAAATAGTGAATATCAAGAGATAATTCCTGATAAAAAGGAAAAAGGGATATGCGATTTTTTCTATTTATGAATCCAACTATACATATTTATAAATTCATGTTGCAGAATACATATATTATCCCAAGAGTAAAATGGACTATTTATTTGATAGGATAAATCCAATCATTCAAAGGGATCTAGACCCCCTATTATTACACCATATGAGAATATAGTATCTAGTGAAATCATGAAATAAAATTAATAATACATTTATTATGACTTGAAAGGAATGAAATATAACAAGAGTAAATAATAGTAAAAATACATAGTGGGATTAAAAGAATGATAGATATTTTAACATGTGATAATTATGGAAAGGAAGACCCTAATACATTCTTTAAAGGACTCTCATTTTTTAATATATTTGAAAATAAATTCCATCATAAATAAGAATCTTATAAATAGGTTATTCCTAGGTCAATGACCAAGAAAAAAATTATTATATTAAAAAATAAGGTATTACAAAAGTCTAAATGATGAAATAATTTTACAATCATTTTCATAAATCAGCATAAGATCATCAAGAAGGTCAACAAGCCAAGTTATGTCCTAGTAACCCCTTTATAATAAAGAAAATATGACACCCTAGAAACATTGAAAATGTTATGAGTGATGATGTAACTGATCACCATGAGTGAATAGGGATTATTCATCTATTTGGTTGTAAGAAGGCAAGCTAGATGCACCACTCCATTCCAAATGGCCTGGAGAATAGTGGTTGAATCACATTCCATCCAAATATTGTTCCAAACCTATTACTTAACAATAGAATATTTGTGGATCATAATCATAATTTAATCTTCAAGGGATAATTTAATTCCATAGCTGCTATAAAAACAATTGAGGCATTTCTCAAAGAGGTCTCTCAAGATATAACCACAACACAAGGGACCCAGATTTCCTTAATTGACACCTTCCACACTCACATTAATCTTGAATGGGAATGGGGCTTTCCAGAACCCATCAGTAATATGAATGAAATGGAATTAAAAATTATTTTCTATTCATTATTTATGCTATAATGAAATGGGTAACTATAAAAACAAATACACCAATTTCCAATAGAAGATAATATAGAATAAAGTAAGTTACAAAGTTAAAAATTATGGTGTCACCAGAATCGAGGTGGAATGATTAAATTTATTCTATATTTTGATTCTATAATTATATTTGATTAGTATTTTATCAATTATATTATAGTTATAATATTCGTGATATATATTAGGAATTTACTCAATTATTTTTTCATTATTGATTTCAAATAATTTGTTGAATGTAAAAAATAACAAAGAAATGTGACTTAATATTATAGTAATATTTAAAATAACTAATTAACAGAATGATGACCATTAATATGTTTCTAATGTTGATTTATTGAATATTTGTTGGGATCATGACATTATTAGCATTACCTAAGTAAATGTTATATTATTAATGATCTTATAACTCATTATCAATATGATGAAAACTAGTTTAATGTTTTCATTTATTGAGTTTACAATAATTTTTAATTTATTGAATGTATTCAATAATACATGGTTAAATTAATCAAATGAATTAGGAATTAATTATTTAATAATTTATGGTTTTAAATAAGGGATACCATGCATTCAATTAATTATCATGTTTCTTTGTGAGTTTACACTAAAAGGATTTAAATTGATAGTGGGTAACATTATTATATTCTTTATGAATTCATGGTATAATTTTTGTATTAAATAATTCATATTTTTTGGTTTTGAATTTTGATAGACATATTTTTGAGGAGTTTTGTTTATTCAGATAACTCTGTATGAAGGAATATATATAAAGAGATATCATAATCCAACTTATTATGATAAAGTTGGTGGATGTAAGCGTGTAGGCCTAGAACATTTAGATGATAAAATGGATAAGGTGATGACTATTCAAACACAAATTAATGAATAAAGTTGAATGAAAAAGAGATATACTGATAATAATAAGAATATTTTGTAATTCTAAGTGTGATATAATATTTAAATTAAAATAATATCTATGGAATACTTTTATTTATTTTGGAATGAAAAGATAACTTATCGCATGGTATATAAAAAATTTTTAAAAAATAAATGATTGTTGTTTTTTTTATATTTTGGAAATGCACAGTTGTCTCATAAATGTACATGATGCCTTCGATATATCTTTATTAAGGATGTACATTCCAGAACAAACACATGTTATCAACTTTTAATAAAAATAATTATAATTTATCTAACTTACTACGATGATCCTATCATGATTATTGATAGTAGAGAACAAGTGTTGAAGGATTAGATGACTCGGTTGGTAATTGGAGTTCGAAAAAAAAATAATTCTAGAGGAAGTGATATGGGATCATGAAGAAACATTTATGAATGAAACCCCAAATTTCATCATTAGGAGAAATTCTGTAAATTTTCATAATGAATTTTTTTATTGAGGGTGGAATTTATCACCCAAAGATATACAATGTATTCCAATTGTAAATAAATCTTGTCACATCAATAGCTTATAATATACAAAATTCCAAGTCTAAATGGAAAGTAATATATATTTCCATTATAACATAGAAGTTAAAATGGATGGTGGTAATAAGAATAAATAAATTTTGTTATGTATGTGCTTTATAGATGAATTAATTAAATTCATTTATTTTCAATTCATTATAAATAAAAAATATATATAATGTAAAATGGATGTGTTTCTTAAAAATAATTTTCATAAAAGTAATATATTTTTATTTGAATAAATAAAATTAAACAACATTAGTTAGTCAAAATAATTTAATTTTTATATATTACATAGTTATTATAATTCTTATTATTCCTCTAATACTTTTTCTAACCATGAGATAATAAGAAACATAGTTTTATATATTTGTTAAAAGTAAATATTCATTTTTGAACATTATGGATATAGAATCCTATAAAATATATTACATATTTGTTATCATCGTATTATAATTTTTTATTTAGATCAATTTTAATTTTGTTCATAATTAATAGTAATATTGTTTAAAAATTGACCATAGTTAGTAGAAAAATGGGTTAAAAATATTATTAAATGGATAAGGATTCCAAACCACGCGACATAAATCATTAAATATAATTATGTTTTGTATTACCTTATAATACATATTAAATTAAAGTATATAACAATTTTTTATCCACTTTCAACGAGTTTTAGTTATTTTAAATAAAAATGTTCTATTTTTACCTGTTTTCCAGCAACCTAACTTATAAATGGAAGCTTCATCCCCCCAATCAACCACACCAATTGGGCTATTTACATAAAAAATACCTACAAATTTATAATTCCAAAATCCTTAAATATATATCTTAGATGTTATGGTATTCCTAATGTAAATCTCTAAAATGTATAAAGATGTAACTCAAAAGAGGTTTCTAAAGAAGTGGTAATCATCTTAAACAACAACTGCCCATTTATTTCTTCTGCGACATACATCAAATTTTTTGTATTAATGCTAATATATTAGCATTAGTATAATAATTATAGGTAATTTTTTTATATTTATCTATAAATAATAATTTAACATCATTCCTTAAAATTGAATTTGAAATTCATCGACGAACCGTACACACATATAACCATATATATGAAGCGATGTATACTAGTTTTCATCCCCTCCTCACACAGATGGTCATAATAATAAATATTTTCGATTTAATTGTTTTTTATAACATATTTTTTTATATAATGATAAAATATTACCAACCATATTACCCTTGATTCTATTTTTAATTGGTAATTTCACTCATGTGTATTTATGGACAACCACATCCATAAAGTAATTTAACTCATTTTTTCTTTCTTATCATAACAAGTGTATTAATAAAAGATAGGTTTAGTGAATAAAAAATAATTTTATTTATATTATTATTGTTATATATATTTATACAAATATATAATTTATTTTATTCTCTCTGGTTAGAATAAAAAGTCCTTTGTGAGTATGCATAAATAATTGTCTCTTGGACCATTGAATTTGATTTTCCATGACTGCCTTTCATTTTTGGTTATAAATATGTATTTATTTAATAATAATTATATTAATGATATAAATAAAATTTATAATTAATTATTCATTTTATAATTTCTTTTCTTTACACTAATAAGGAAAATGAAAAAGTCATCATGCGTATGTGCAGACTATTGCATACATGAATGATATATTTCATTTTTATTTTAATGCATTAAATGGTTTTAAATAAAGTTTTGTGCAATTAATAAATGTAATATTAATCTAATTACTAAAAATCTGGTGATGATGGAACTATATTACAATATATTTTACAAAGGTGATCATATCAATGCTGTCTTGGGGAAATTGATGGAAAAACACTATGTGTTTAGTTTAAGAAATAATTATACACAAATGTATATAAAATTATTATAGATGTAACACAAAAATATAATATATATGACAAATATTTATGAATAACTCTTTAGTGAATTTAATTTTATTATCTGGGATGCTATAATGCGTCATACGATGCTGGAATCCTAGGTATTTTTTTCACCTCATTTCCACACTGTTTATATATTTTTTATTTCATGAACATAATTTAATATATATATTGTATATAGTGAATAATTTTCATAATATTTTGATGAATTCATTTTTCTTCCAGGTATTTAATGTTTCTATTATTTTTTTTCTTTTATGATGTTTTGAATAAAAAATATTAAATCATGTGGTATGATTTTCGAAAATGAGGTTTTTAATGTTTTAATTTTTTCTCTCCATATACATGACATATAAAATGATTGCTTAATTTTATTACTTTTATTTAAAAAACATTAATTTAAATTTTATACTACCATTGAGGTTATTTACAATTTTTTTAAAAGGAATATATTTATGGAATTCAAAAGAAGTTATTTTTTGATTTTAATATAATTTGGAATGGGATTTAATTATAATATATAAATTATGAAAAAATATTATCATTTTCTAAAAAATTATACATTATTTATAATGATATAAAATTTTATATAAATTTATGTAGAAAATAATTTTCTACTATTCTTTGAATTTGCATATTATTTAAAATTTCATTTTTTCTAAAATGCTAAAAATAATTCTTGACAATTTTTAGAACAATTTTTATAAGGTTTTAATATAATGATGAATGTTATTTTTTTTAAAAAAATCAATATATTTTATTCTCTAATTATAAGAATATATTCCTTTACTTCAAAAATTCTATTTTGTATGAATTTTTTCCTATTTCAATATATTCTGATATATGGTTTATATCTTATTTTGTTCACAAGGAATAATCTAGGTTTCTTAGTGATATGTTTTACATCATCAATAATATCATTTTCTTCTAAATTATAGAGTAATCAGTATATACAGTGTAAACTAAAGGATGATTACTAAAAATTTTCATCATTTTCTAGGAAAATATTGATGTTTTGAATTTATTATATCAATTCATATATTTATTGATTAAAAATGAATATTTATTATATATTATATTATTCATTAAATATTTGAGGAGTTAACTTGACACTTGTATGTTATTTTTGGGTAATTAATATATATATCCCCTCAAAAACTCAACAAGTCACATATGGAAATTGAGAATAGATATTTCATGATGAATTTCTTCCCATTCAATAATAATACCATCAATGACATTAATTGATAGTATGCATGATGTCTTGGTTGAGAGGATGTCAATGTTTGTATGATGTCATTGTTGAAAGGCATTGAAAATTTTTGATGGTTCCAGGAAGTAGCAGAAGTAGTTGATCTCAATACCAAAACTATTTTTCCATAAATTCTTTAAATTTATTCTAATATTAAGACAAAACAGTGTTCCAAATATAAAAAATACTGGATTGCACATATTATTTATTATTTATTTATAATGTTAAATAAGTATATGGTCTCCTAATTATATATTAATTGCATTATGTGGTTCACGATTCCTTTCTAAATATTATATTTATTGATGAATTGTTGTATGATTCCCTCTATTTGTGATCCAAACATTCCCCATGAATATCTAAACATCATTTTTGGGTAATCTGGATGATTCTGTGGATGTACCTATTAATTTTCATCACTTGATGAAGATCACACCATTATAATTCCTATTATCCTTATTGTATTCTCTTGTTTCCCTCACAATAGAATAAAAATTAGTAGGTTCTACACCACTAACTAAACATGGGGAATTATGGAGAAAATATATAGGCTACATGATTTCTCTAGAATTCCAAATTTTGTCCACAATGATTCTGAGGGAAATTCCATTTTATTACCACTTATGTTACCACAATAGTCCCTTATTTTTAAATATATGGTTGAAATATTATTTAAAGAATTACCTTTGATATTTTCATAACCCTTTTCCTAGAACAAGTACAAATAATAAAAATATTATTATTATTTACATAACAAGAACATAAACTATGGACTAAAGAAAATTTATTTTTCCTAAATAATAAAATTAATATTTATTCAAAATAATAATATATTATCATTAGACAATATCATGGTCTTCTCATTCTTGTCATTATTTATTGAAATATGAATGTTAAATGCAAATTTAATTAAATTTAAAAATATAGTAATTTTATATTCCGAAAAATAAATAATTGTTTTCAACTAATAAACAAGTTTAGTTTTTATTAATTCGGATAGAGAATAATATTCTTTTCAACTTCTTGAACTCTAATATAATTTATCATCATATCATTAATATTAAAATCATATTACCCTATAAAAAATTTTCTTGTTTTTTCTAAGTGAAACTGACTAATGTCTACATTTAGAGCGTAGCGAAACACAAAGGAACCCATAGAGAACGGTGTTAACACCATAATGAAATTAAACCTCCTACAAACCCTTATCATTTAATATACACTATCTATTTTGATATCTCTAATTAAATTGTTTCATATCATGCGTCACCAACCTATATGTTCATATCCCCTTCTCTGAATTTATGTAATTGGATACATTGAAAAAATAACATGGAAATGTACTTAATTTATATTTTATATTCCCTCATTGGGTATCTGTTATTTTCATCAAATGGAATGGAAAAAAATCCACAGTCACATTTTTTGTTAATGTTGAATCACTTGTGATACCCAAATCATATCAAAATTATTTGTGAACTATTTTATTCATAGTTTATGAAATATATTAGTGCATGTTATTCATGAATTCCATTTACAATAATAATCTTCGAGACATAGGATTAATATACATGACTACATATAATAATAATAAAAGTCACATTAAATATGAAAAACTATTATAGTAGGATCAATTCTTATAGCCTCCATTTTAAGATATTAATAAGGTAGAACACCATAATAATGTGCATAAATGATTTACAATCCTCCTACATATGATATTCAGTATCATAGATTCTGTATTTCAAAATTTCACCTTACTATAGAATAAAAGTATAAGGACTATTACAATTGTATATAAAGTAATTCATCATAGAGGAGAACTACTATTTACATTATATATAGTGTTTTTTCTTAAGAAATTGTCACATATACCATCAAATAGAAGATAAACAAGGATGTTATAGGAAATTTTAATCAAACACAATTAATATAGAATTTTATATAAATAATAAAGGTTGTTTGTTTTAAGGATCCACCAACTCTAACAGACTATCACTTTCCCAAAAGGAAACTACTAATATTTTTATTCTTAATAATACTAACATGTTATTTATTATTCTCTAGAGATAATTAATTATTCAATTGGTTTTACAAATTCTCATGGGTATATTTCCAGCTGATTATATCATGACATTCTTAAAACAAATCCCTCAATGGATGAAACATTTGGAGTATTCACCTCATCCTATGATGAGACCATAACTCTATTGCGAGATCAAGTAGTATAATATTATCAAAATATAAAATAAATGGATATGGTATGCTAGGAATCACAAAAATATAATGGGTGAGGTTTATAAGACTAATTAATTCTTTACCTACATTGGAAGACACAATATATATATATATATATATATATATATATATATATATAATTCAAAATAAAATTTGTCATTAATTTCATTTTTTGTGAGATTTTATCTCACATGTCATCTTTTTAGTGGGGGGACATATCTTGATTGTTTTCACATGTCTATATACCCATTTTGGAGACTGTAATATTTTTATCAATAAGGTACTATCTCTTAATCTCATCTGTGTACAATGAACATATACTTAGTATTACTTAAATATACTATTTTTTTAAAAAAAGATATATTTTCTTCAATAAACGTATTCATATATTCATTAAATTCAAAGATCAAATAAATAATCGTTAATGGTATAAAAAATTTCATATAAAATGAATGCTTTCTCAGATGTGAAATGGACCCAAAGAATCCTATATTACTTGTTGTGTGGGGAAAAATTATCTTAAAGAGATGAAGTCCATGTGGAAGAAGAACTAGTCCCCTATTAGATTTTTCAGAATTGAATATCTACATTATTTGGTTAATATATATACCATTACATAGTTCCATAACATCTTTGATCTATTATGATGAATCTTGATCCCACAGATGTAGGTTGTTTCAAATATGTCATTCCTGGAGAAAAACATGATCAAAGTATCATTAACTGACAATGATGATGGTATGCTTCCAAGAAATTATTTGTTGTAATTTTATAATATTAGGAAGAAGACCACAATTCCACTAAACCATCATTTAACACATGTGACATATTCATTCTTCATGGAAGAAAAATCCCATATGGCTTTATGAAAATTAATATTCTTTGACTAAGAATACTAATCTATTTCCATTTTTAAACATTCATACCAATTTGGAATTAATTGTCGTCCCAAATAGTTAATGTAGTTTCATATTGAAAACATTAAAATGGGTTGTATAATGGAATTTTATTTTAAAATACAACTTCAAAATCTCATAGTCAGGGAATGAAACTACCACACATTGAATTATGATGGACATATGTATAGAAACCAGGACAATTTATAATTATACAAAATGACTTGAAACTATATAAATAATTTACCCTCTAGAAATTTTTTATAAGTTATAACATTACCTTCCACATCTATTTTTATTTAGAATACATAGATTAACCTCAACATAGGAATTAAATATTACCCACACATTGTTCTAATACATGAAATATATCTCATTTTTCACTGAATTGTTTCTATCAAGAGAATTAGAGATACATTCTACACCTTGCATAAAATAGGATCATCATTTTACAATAATAATAGTTCACTATAATCGGTGACTATAAAACCATATGATAATAGTACCTTAGCCTCTAGGGTTCTCATATGTAGTATATGTTCCATGGGAACATCTTCTTACACTGGGACATTTAGAAGGTGTTCTTTTATGAACTCTTATACATATTGGGAATAACGGTCATAAAAGTCAATCTTAATCCAACATTCATTCATATATAAGTTATTTCATGTAAGTATTATAGAATATTGAGTCACTATATCCTTTTATATGTGAGGGTTTATATATAATAAATATTTTATTCGTTTGGGAGGCCAAAAAAATCAATTCCTTCAATAGGATACTAGTTTCCCACATAAAGTCTCCTTCTTTAATTTATCCCACACATATGACCTTGGTTTCTACAATACTGACTACTATTCATAAGTTAAATCATATTACTTGTTGTCTTCCATAATATTTGATATGTTGATTATTTTGTTCATCCTAGACTATAATGTATATCTCGAGAAGTATTACATAAGACTAATGATACACCTAATTAACAATAAAATATCTATTTGCATTTGGATTCTCCTTTCAATTACACTACTACATTTTAGTGTATATAGATATATTTTGGTTACAATCAAACACTTTCATAAATGGTCATTAAATTCATGGATTTAATATTATCTACCTTGATTTGATCAAAGCCTATTTTTTGTCTTGATAAGATGATTATATTATTAATTTAAGAATTCTTTAAATTTCTCTAAATATAATTACCTATATCACATTTAATTGATGAATAAAAAGCATCTCATTTATAAAATACATATTTTAATAGAGGAAAATTATGTTAGATAGTTTATATGTCATACAATACCAAGCTTAAATGACTCACAGAATATATTATTTAAATATGTTTTTAATAAACTAACACTTGAATTGTATTATATGAATTAAAATAACAAAATTATGAAAATAATATGTATTACAAATGTATAAAATAAATTCTTTTCTTATCAGTTGATTATTAATGAAATAAAAAATCTTTTTACTGTATAATTAATTAATTTTTGAAAAAATTTGTACATAAATGCTATATGATTTTTAATCTTATTTAATTAAATTAACCATTATTGGGGAATTATAATAAAAATATATAAATATTATATATAAAATAAAAAAAGTTTTTTCATCAACTATTTTTTCTACACATGAGATTATAATAAATCCTAATTTTTTAAAAAAAAAATTTACATAAAAATTCATAACCTTGTGGGGACATAATTTAAAATTATTATTTACAAATTTAAAAAAATTTATATTATATAATGAACTTTATTTTTGAAATTATCGTATCTATAACAAACTAGAATCCACACTTCTAGATTTGGTTTTATAAAATAAAAATTACATTATTGACTTTAATACTAATAAATGTGACCCATTTTCATCCAACAAAACTAACAATGTTGAATGTAAATATTGGATAACTTACATAAACAAATACCATTTAGGGTTTTACTTTTATATAATTTGGAAATAATCTTTTGAATTTGGATTCATTAAAAATTAGTTCATAAAGATTAATATTATCTCCCACTATAACCTGATGTAATTATTTTGTAGTAGGTCATCCACATCATCGATTTAAAATACTTTGAAAAAAATTCATTTTACATATATCCTCAAATCATGGGAAAAGTAAACATAAGAAAGGTGTGAGATTATATTCTCAGTAATGGTAAATAGGGGAGATACATAGGCAAAATATTGAACATAACAGAATGATAACATGGGCATGTCCTTAGAATATCATACAATGCATATAAAAGATCATATACAAGATTCATGATGAAAATAATTTAAGTTCATAATTGTAGTATAATCTTGAAATCAAGATAATATGTATTAAAATAATGAAATAGGAATACGAAGTGAAATTTTTTGTAGACAGATAAACATGTAATATTATTATTTATAAGTCAAGGTTAATTTCCAAATCATATCAGTGTAATTCATGGGGGTTGTACCTACTGGGAATGTAACACTGCCATCCTTTGTCATAGTCCTTTCACTATAGTGGATTTGGTTTCCCTATATTCCCATAGTGTATCATGATCATTTACTGATGTCCCATCCTTATATTTTAAGATATTAATCAATACCAAATGCATTAGAGGGATATATAGGCCGGACATGTCAAATAATGGAAACCAGACATATCTTTTCCATAAGAACATAAATAATTAAAAATAAACACAAACCAAAAAATAGAAATAATAAGTATTTTATCACTCAATCATAACCCTAGTAAATCATAAATAATATCCAATAATTTTTTATTAAAGGAAAATGGGTTTAAAACATCATTTAACATTCTCTTGAGGAAAAGATAATTTCATATTTGAAAAAATTTGTTAAATAATAAAATATTTAGAAAAAATTTCTCATTGAAATTAAAATTGAAAATTTTTAATGGATCCTTTGAAAAGAATTTTAAACAAATTCAAAATCATTTTAAATTAAAATTCATAAAATATTATTTAAAATACATTTAAAATGTATTCTTTTGAATGAATTTATTTGATAGAACATAGATTTCTAAAAAAAGGCAAAATAACATTACAAAAAAATAAAACTTCATTAAAAAATTAAATCCAAGGCACAAAATTTCTACAGTAAATATATACTCCTCGTAAAATAATATATGGGAAAAACATAACACGTTTCTCAAGCAACGAAATTTGAGACAAAATTACCTTATTAATTGGTAAATATTGAAGCGTAAATCCCATGAAAATTGTGAGAATCATGTATAAAGATAAACACCCATTAATGTAAGGAAATAAATCATTTATTACATTTAGGGGTAGTATATACAATATATAAATAAACTATATGTGAACAAGTAATAAGTCTCTTAGAAATAGAAATTAGACTATAAATCACCATAAAATTATCCTATCATTGTTGAGAGTATTAATAAAATGAATAGATTATGTGTAATCACTGTAAATCCAAATAAATAAGTGGAAATATAAAATAGATTTAAAAATTTTACTTTATATAATTATCATAGATTTTCATAATAAGTGAAACTTCATTTGGACCTAATGAATTGAAAATTGAGTTATGAATTCCTTTAATTCATGTATCATTTTTCAATGTTAAAATTAATTCATTATATTATAATATATAATTATATAGTATAATGTTTTCCATAATAATATAAATCTCATAAAATTTATGAATTATTTATATCATCTTCTAATTTTTTATTAATATCTTGTTATTAATGTAACTATTATAGGTGATATCTTATTGGGTTTCACAGTTTTTTTTGGTCCAGTAGTCTTGGCCCTTATACTTTTTTCTCTGATCCCATAATTCTCAAAATTTTAATCATGGTATAAAATTAATTTTAAATAACTATATTAATATTTATATTATTTTATATAAATTTGAAATAGATAATTATTTAACCCATTCATGTATATAGTAGTCCATACGTACGAATGAACTTGGTTTCTATTTTTTAATTGACGGAATGCACGAAAGGTAAATAAAAATTAATATTTTGTTTAATAAATATATTTAATATACATATATATTAATAAATACCATCATAATAATCATCCATAAAATATAGTGATAAAAAATGATTTGTATCACTACGTGGATATGGTAAGCCGTATATATGCACCTGCAATACTTTCCCTTCTTGTTTGAGGGGAAAGAGGGTGTATGATGGTGTTTTTATAATCATAAAAACATTCATAATATTTAGGATTATATTGTAGTCAATTTATGATAAATATCATATATTTATAGTAGTTGAGGACAAGTCTAAAAAATACATTGATCGATAACAACAACTATCTCTTCTATGAAACGTCTCCTTTAGTTCTCATCTAATGTATCTGGGATTTGTCTTTTCAATATAAAAACATTTATATCATAGATAAATAATTTTAAAAGATAATTTGATAGTGTATAGTCAATATATATTTCTTTTTGATTAAATATGAAATATGCAAGGAGGTATACTTTAATAATTGAGGTGAGGGACACTTTTTAAAAATCTCACAATATTAAATTATAATAAATTATTTATCAATCCAATTACCTCTAAAAATGATATGTATTATATTTTGATTTAATATAGTTCTATAGTATAATTACCCCATATATTTTAAAAAAATTTCTGTGTCATTTGAAAACATATTCATTTGATTAATCCTTATTAAATAAATTTTAATTTTATCCAAGGGTACTAATTTTTAATATTAAAACTATGTAATTTTTACACATGTTGTGTAAAATATCCATCAATTTAAATTTATGAAATTTTAGTCCTTATTATAATAACTTATAAATTTTTAAAAATAACTTAATTATTATTTAATAATTTAATAAATTATTATTTTAATAAAATATCGTTAGTGTCAATTTTGACAATATTCATTACAAAAACATTAATATAATCAAAACAGAAATATATCTTCTAAAGAAACAAATTATTCACACAAAATATTATATAAGGACTAATTAAATTCCGAAGGAACCTTAATTAATTCAAATTAAAATATTTATTATAATTTATATCATTTATTTGCGTTTTTTTCCTTAGTTGAATAATTGCTGAATCAACATTGTGTAATTATTATAGAACATTATTTAATTATTAAAATTTATAAATTAATTACCATAATATGTATTAATATTATATAATTTCCAAGAAAGTGTATATTCTATAATATATATTGTTTATTCCCATATTACAAATATTTAACTTATTTAAATTAAGAGTTTGAGATCTTTTACTTTTGATTAATTTAAATACCATAAGGGAAATAATCATATTCAAGTGTCTTCAAATATTCATTAATTAGACAATGAGATGATTATGTTCTAGTTTTTCTCTATAGAAAATAAAATATATTTTGGTTTTTGGGAAAATTACTTATTCTTATCAATTTAAATATAAACATTTTATGGATTTTTCATCTGTTTGCACAGGAACTGCATCAGTGATTCAAAAGAATTAAAGTTTATTATTTCATAAATAAAAAATAAAAACAAATTCCTATAAAAATTAAAAATCTTCAATTTAATCCCTTATATTTATTCAATACCTTATTTTGTACCTATGTAGACACGTAAGAGTTATTTTGAGAAAAACATAGTGTCATTTTGTGATATTATTTGATTTAAATATTATATATGTTTTCTTCAAAGAAAAGTGACCATTAAATTATTAAAATTTCAACCTTTTAGGATTTGGGTATCAATAAATTCATGTAAGATATTTTTTCTATTTACCCGAGCCTTTTTGTTGTCTTTATTATTTTATTTTTAACCTCATGTACCCAATTTATTTTTTAACATGGTATCAAATTTTACCAAGGGCACTATTAATATTTTCCAAATATTAAAATGGTCTTATTAAGTAAATTTTAACATTCAAATTCAAAATGTTATATATTTTTTTAAAAGGCATATGTTTTAGAATTTAAATTAAAATAAATCCAAAAAAATACACTGAATTTTTTTTGGAATGATTCCCTTTTAAAACAATAAATTGGTTTATAATAAAATAATTTTTAAAATCATTAATAAAATAAGTGTATAATTTTAAATTAAATTATAGTAATTAAAATCAAAAAACATAATTTTACCTTGTGAATCCTCTAAAATAAAATACAGTTTCAATAAAAAAATTTATTTTTAGTATTCATCAAAATATGAATCTTTTCAAAAGAAACAAATAAGGTAACCTTAATATAATTTTAACATTCCAATTTCCAAAAGTAAGTTATTTTTGTTCAGATTTTTTATAAATGTTTCAAATTTTACCTTTAATGGAAGTATATCATTAAAAGGAAAAAAAATACCTCATAGAAACATAGATTTTTATTCATACAAATGTGGTTGTTCATATCTTATGCATTTTAAACTAATTTGATTAATTACAAATCTATAGCATCCCAGCTAATTATAAATAATACACCTTCATATATATTATTATTTATGAAATAGTTAATATTTTTTCATAAAATGGCATTCTATGTAATATAGTGTACGTGACACGCAACAACAAGTTTTTCAGAAATATTATGTTACACACAAGACTCGGTTATACCGAAAAATAATAAATTATTAATAATATTATATTAAATGGAATTTAAGGCCAAGTGGTTATATCGGCATGAATGAACAGAAATAATTATAATATGTTTACACATATTTTTTTAAAGGTTTCTACTTTCATTTATTAAAATTTCGAGTCTTAAAATTACAATAAATCCAATTTTATTCATTGAATATTCTAATATATTTTAATGGTAGTTTTACAGACTTATTATGGAGAACGAATTTAAAATCTAATTTCTGGAACTCTTATACATTATATTTTTCAAAATATTCTTATTCTATCATATAGAAAATACAAAATTATATTTTGATGTAATTTTAGTAATTTTCTCATTAAAGACATATTTTAATGAGTAGTGAAAAATACTACATTTTAATTCAAAAATTCTTTTTCATCTAATGAATTTATATAGATAGGTTATCATTTTAATTAGTTTCAGAGTGTAATTGAACTATGTTTTTATTAATTAATACAATGTTATTCAATGGAATTAATTTCGCATTGATATTAGATATAATCATCTAAAAAATTGTTTTAGGGATTTAATAAAAAAAACATTTTTACTCATTTTGAGAATGGGGATTAATTGTAAATTAATTACTGTAACAAATGTTTTTAAAATATTGAAAAATAGAGTCCATATTTTTAATTAGTGTGTCCAAATTATGTAAATATGACACTTTTATTTTTGGACATTATGCATAGTAATTATTATTAATTACCACAGTTAATGAAAAATATTGTAAATTACGGAAACAGATAAAATGATAAGGATAATAAAATTACCCTAATATTTTCCAAAATACGATTAGATGAATAAAAATCCATCCACATCACCTAAGGGGAATTATTGATTTTTATAATGGAATTTGTTTAAGAATGTGATATAATTATTATTAAAACAAAAGAAGGTGAAAACATATCACCCTATTATTTCTTATAAGTATAAATATTTTTATGTAGTAATAAACATTATGAAACTATAAAAATAAATTGAATCAATAAATATAATGAAATTATCAACATCATATAAATTTATTTATAATTTTTAGACATTAAATAATTACCATAAATATTGACACAATAGTGATACAATAATTATTCTATTAAAGGAAATGTAAGATAAATGATATTATAAATAATAAAATAAATATTATATGACATTATTTATGTAATCAACTATTTTTTACGGTGCTTATTACTTGATAGAAAATTATTAAATGATTTTTTTTTCAATGCCTTTTCTCTGTTTGGATTTTTTTTATGTTAAATAATGTGAATATTGTAAAAATTGAAAAAATAGAAATTTTATAAGTAAGGTAATTTAATAATATATTTGAAAATACTGAAAATATTTTAAAATCACAAAGTGACAATTATAAGGTTCAAAAGATTCATTATTTGTCCAATTAAGGGAATTTGACCCCATATAAGTAAAATTAATGGCTTCTTAATAATTAGAAATTTGTTACTATATTTTGAATCTAAAGAGAATAATAAATGATAAAATGAAATGATAAGGTTTAACATAATGTAAATACATGTCTAAAAATTATAGTATGAGGGTATTTTGAAATTACATCATTTTATCATCAAAAAAATCTCATGTTGGATCCATTAGAATTAAAAAATTAATTTATAATAATTTAATACATTAAGAGTTTCTAATGGTGCCCCTCCCCTATCATATAAAAATATACCCTTTCTTAACTAACAATTACACTTATAGATCGTTTTAGTTTAGAAACAATTTGTCCAAAAATCTTCCTCGAATCCATACCCACATTCAATAGGTATTATTTTTGGAAGACCACCCTTTTCTGAGGTGTTATGGTGTTCTTGAAAGATGATAAACTGAAAAAGAAGTACCAATTTCATTAAGTGTTTCAATATTGTTTTGTCTTACACTTCCATCAAATATCCTCCTACCATTAATAGATAATAATTATAGTATCATTAATATAATTATATATTCTTATTGTAGGACCCCGGGGCACCCTGAGAGGGGAGGGGTGAATCAAGGTGTCAACATTTTCTTTTAAACTGATGGATCTTGTCCCCACGCTGGTAGGAACTAATTAACCTTGTTTGATGGATATGATCAGCAACCAAACATTAAAATGAAAATATATGACACAATAGTTTTTACATGGTTCACCACTAAGGGATATGTCTAAGGATCATATTCCGACAGGTTTTCAGTTGTACCTAATTCCACTATTCTTCATTAGTTTTTCATTACAATGTTTTGGGAATAGTCACTCTATCCTAGACTCACTACCTTTACAAACATTCAGGGATAGCTTACTGCGTCCCTAAGGTCACTCCCGTTGACTCCCCTGGCTCACTGCCTTTGTTTAATTCCCACTCAGTTTAAATACGTGAAGGTCTCTTCAATAGATTTTCATTAAATTCTTTGTCTCTATTCAGTATGAGACACTGTTTTCGTAGAAGTCCATGATTGATTCTCTTTTGCATTCACTCCTTTACTTTAGTGGAATAACTTATTTCACTAAATCTCTTTATTCTCTTCCTTTAATTCTCGATACCAACTCCTGAGTGTATCGATATACTTCCTTTGTTCTGTAAAGATCTGGGTTTAGTTGCCCGTATTTTTGTTCTTCTCTTTGCAAAGCACAACGAGTGTGTTAAACACTAGTCATGTGTGTACGGTACTACTTCTCTTTATAAGGCTGAATGGTTCACGATACTTCCTTCTTCGCGGAGATGCTTTGAGGGCTCTAAAAGCCTGTCAAAAGCTTGTCGGACCACTAAATTTTTCAGATACCCTTCTAGTTGTCTTGAATGTAAAATTAAAACCGTGCGCGTAAAAATTTCCATTGGCGTGAAAAAGCCTTTTCACTCAACTCTTCTTTTCCATACAGAACTTCCCCTTTTCACGCAACACTTCCTTTTTCGTGCAAAACTTCTTCTTTTCACGCAACACTCTATACTTGAATTTTTCCGCACGTCAGAGTTCAAGATTTGTCTAAGTGTCGAGTGTATGCCTAATGAGAGGGGTTCACCTCTTATTTATAGGAATTTGTGACCTTACGCGTAAAACCCCTTCCTATGTATAAAATTATCTCCCAGTTCTTTAGATTACATGCACCTTCCTTTTATTTTTGTGCACCACCTGGATTTTTCGCGCACAAATGACTTTGTCATTTTACATCATTCCGAACATGAAGCCTGTCTTGCGTGTATAACACCAAAACCACTTTTTGTGCACAACCATCTTTTTGCACACCAGTTTTATTTTCTGTGCACATGGCGCGAACACCTACGACTTTTCGTGTTCCTCTTGCCTTTGCAGATTTTTAGTATTTCTGATCTGATACAATGCATGTGCGAAAAACTCACCCAACAATTTTGTCCACAAAATATTTCCACGCACAACTCTGTTTTTACGCGCAGCCCACACCTTTTCCATTTTTTGACGTTCTGATTCTGAAACACTTCTTTCAACACAAACCTCGCTCCACTATTTCATGCACCATGGTTTTTTTCGTGCACAACAAACCTATTTCACGCACATCTATCCTATTTTGTCCACTAATTTCTCTTTGCGCGCACCTCCTTTTGTGAACAACCCATGTCTCTATTTTCCAATTTTCAGGCCCAAAAATTTTCCAAACACTGGGAAATAGTGCTACCATCAATATATGCTTCATCCATAACCTTTATGCTTCTTATCATCTTTTTCTGTGAATTGGCTTCTCCAGAAATTATTTATCTTTCATCACCAACTCCACTATCTTGATATATATCATCTAATATATATACTTTAGCATTGTCATATTTTAACACAATGTGAATTTCATGGCCATCTTATAATTCTAATCCCTTCTACACTGTCTTATTCATCAACCGTCATTCTCTACTTCATGCAAATAATAAGATTATATTGTTCAAGTAGTCTCTTTACTAGTTCTCATGAAATCATGAAGAATTTCATGGTCTTCATCAAATCCCAATTCTTATTTAATCATCCTCATATGGATTATACCTCACCATTATTTACTGTTTTAAACAATGTGTCACCTTTGACACAAGTTCTTTGAACTTATGATCATTACAACAATCATCTGAATTTCCATTCCTCCATTTCGTTTGAGTACTTCTTGATCTCCTTCATTTTGATCTTCATTGACAACTATTTAAAACAAATACAACCTTATACACAAAGTGGTCCCAAAAAATATGTGAAAATCAGCCCCTAAAATCCATCCCTTCTTCTATAAAATCGGAATAGAATTAATCTATCATGAGTATGTGGTAATTATAACCTCCACGACCCGATTTAGTTCATTTTCCCATAATGTCTATCAATATTGGTTATAATGATAGAATTCATCTTTATATTTTATATTCATGAAATATTAATCATTATCTTATAACAATATATCAATTATATTCTGAATTCCATGCGCATAATAATTATAATGTTGTTTGTTCATACATCTGAACTATCACATCCATGATGTGGTGCGACTAAATTTTATTTATTATATTACTTGTAAGATACTGTATATGTAAATGATTATTATGATATTAATAATAACATGATTATTTTGTAATGATAAAATGATAATTACCATATTTCAATTATGATCAATGAAAAATGGAAACATTACTCTTGCGTACATACGACCTGCCATCTCCCTGATTATAACGCTGTTCATTTTTCAAAAGCATAATTAATGTTTTAATTTAAAAATTATGATTAATTTAAAAACTTTGCAACTATTTGATGAATACTATTCTGGAGAAGATAGACTTATGACCACAAGGACTAGTGACATCACACCATGTTCATTTTTGACTGAAGAACTAATGTTCTAAAAAACATGTGACATGAACTCAAATAATTAACTAATTATTATAATGTGGTCATATGTGATATAAATGTAATAAAAAATTAAAATGGTTCTAATGAAATTATAAATTAACCCATGTTTTTTATTCTGGATGATAAATAACTAAAAAAGGCAATTTAGAATCAAGGTATGGGACTATATCTCAAACTCCTTTCATTGTGGCATATTTTGATTTATATATGACCTTGTTTAAAATGATGTACATTCAACCCGTTTGAAATTTAGTTTTAGTAAAAGTTTTTCAAAATAATTTTTTTATATGTAGAATTTTTAAAATTAAAAAAGGATTGTTTTTTAATGTATGTGGCGACAACTACTTCTCCCCCACAATGGCCATTATTTTGTATTTGGATTTCATGAAAATACGTAATTTTTTTAACAAATGTAAATACCATATTCCCTTTTTAGGTATTTTTTTTATTGAAAATTGTATTTTTAATGGATTTATTATATAAATATCTTGAAATTATATATTGTGATTTCAATGTTGAAATGTTATTTTTACCTTATCCTTGATCATGTGTTATGATTATGTTATGTGTATTTGTAATTTCTTATGTATATGGGAGGTTCCTTGATAAACTGAGGGAGAGTGAGACTATGATATCTCTCCAATGAATTGGTTAACATGATGATGGTAATTGATCTAGTTTCTCTATAGAGATTTAGGGAATATACTATGATGGGTATTCCTAACATAACCATGATGATTAATCCCTATGTAGCTATGAAGGTAACAATGTAAGTATGATATGGATGACACGAGATACATTTATTATTTATCCTTTTTTCCTTTTAAAGAATATTATTATTTCATGGGGTTTTTTAAAGAGTTATGTTTTATTGTGAAAATTATGATTTCATGGGTTCATAAGTATTAAAGAAATAATGTTTTTTATTCCTTATATTATATCCCTTACTAAAATTTTTGGGCTAATCTAATGTATTTGAAATGGTTTCCATAGGGTACTAGGATGAGTAAGAGAATGGAATTAGTCATAAATTTTTTTATCAAGAAAAAGAAATCATGATTAAATTTAAATCATTATATTGTTGAAGAAATTGAAACTGATGTAGTTGTATCCATTATCAAATTTTTTATTATGTAATATTTATGGCCTCATTATATAAATTCTAATACTAAAACTATCCTCAAAGTTAATTCCTGACATAACTCAATAGTATGCAATTTTTAAGATAAGTTTTTTCAAAAAAAAATTCTATAGAGGAAAAAGTGAAGCTATGCTGGGAAGACATCAAGAGGAAATCAACCTTCCAAATCAACAACCTGATATAGTCAGAATTCGGATGGAGAAGTTTTTTTGCAGTGATATTATAGTTGAATCAAGATATAAATGGTGGTATAATCCATGCACAAGATCTACCAGATCAATAACGGAGGAAAATTTCATTAGTATATCATTTCATGAGGAAACATCATCCATCATGCCAAGGAGAATATTGTAACGACCCAAAGTTTTTCAATGGAAAATTCCCTTCTTATATATATGTCATAAAAACACAAAATAATGAACTACTAAGTGATAAGTGACCCTTAAACATAATTTTGTCACCCCTATGTTTGGAATTTTAAAAATCCAACATACACGGTTGTGTTCAAGATAGTTTTTGGAGTCTAATGAAACAAAAATAATTTTTGGTGAATAGTAACCTACCTTTATGAATAGTAACCTACCCGTATGAATAGTAATATGAACCTTATGAATAGTAAATAAGAGTAAAATTACCTATGAATAATAAAATAAAATTTAGACATCATAGAAAGTGATAATTTGACCATAGTAAACGTTTTTGGTATTTTATAAGTCAGAAATAAATAATTATAATTAATTAATTAATTTAAATTAATATTTATTTTCCTGAAATATATTAATAAATTGTTGAATAAATGTCTAATAGTTTTTAGATAAATTTATAAGAACCTAAGTAATTTTTGAAAGAACTGCAAAATCAGTTTTAATTTTAAAAACTATTTTTTATGTAAATTATAATTTTAATTAAATATTAAATTAATAATATATAGAAAATTATTTTTTAAAAAATTGACTTCATTTTTGAATTCTACACGTTGAAAAATGGTTGGCGTAAAATTTTGGGATTTTTCTGAGATACTTGAATTTTTGATGAATAGTAGAATACATTAATTTATCATATAAATACATTTTAATTAAAACCCACTATTCCTGACATCACAAGTGATGTAAGCACCCAAATCCCGAATTGACAAGTCTAATTTACTATTCTTAGTCATAAAAGACTCACTATTCCTTGTCTTAGGTGAAATTAATAAACTAATCAATTTTATATTAAGGAAACCCCTCTCCCCTCCACTATAAAAGACACCCTTCACTCCCTCTTTTCCTCACACCTCTCAAGCTCCAAGCCTTCTCTAAATTCTGCCCAAACACCTTCCCTATCTCATCCACCATGTCCAAAAGCTTTTGGTCTCATCAAAAGACCAAGCCTAGCTTCCTTAAATAGGATCTCAAGAGGAGGATTCTAAAGGTAATTTCTCTCTCTCTTCTCCTTTAATTTCCTTTCAAGTTCAAGTTACTTTCTTGATCTCTCTCTATCTATATTCATCCAATTTGTTCTGTAAATCCAGTATTATATATATACTGTAATATTATTAATGTAATGTTATATTATATCACCCCACACCCTTTCCCCCTTCCTTTTTTATTAAAGAGAACGGTGTTCATGTGGTGATAATTTATCACCTTCAAAAACAACAAGCTCTCTTCTTCCATTTATACCTTCAATATGGTCATGAAACCATTTTTATGGTTGAACCAGAATGTTTTATATGTATTATGTTCTATTTTAAGTTCTGGAAATAACCTATGTCTATACTACTAAGTGAAAAGATAAAATGAGTTGGTTGTGATCCAAAAACCGCTCAAATTAACCCAAATAATCTTCATTTAATTCTTATCTAATGATTAGGCCACATGGATCTAATATAACTCATTATAAAATCATTCAAGATCCTGTAATATAATTAATTACATGTAATATCAGTTCTGGATGTTTACCCATGATCTACCCAAACATCAAATTAAGAATTCAAGTGGACCGCTCAAGAAAACCATGAAAAAGAACATCCCCGATCAATGTTTTTAAACTCTATAAGTCATCCAAAGGAACATAATATGAAATAATGAAACCAGAATGAACCCTATTAATGTATAAAAGGTTCTGGAATTTCTAATTAATTAATATAATGTCATTATACAGGACATTAAAGAGAAGGAGGCATTCGAGTACAAGGTAAGGGGAAATCTCGAACCCAATTTTCTTCCTTCGGGTTCTCCCTCTTTCACTCCATTTTTGATATGGTTACTCCTCAAATATCATTTGTTCATCATTTCCTTTACTTTTATGGGATATACATTTTTTTCACTAGTTTTTATGTCCATCAAACTATTTTCCAAAAGAACTCTTCTTTCAAGATCTCACCTTTTACCTCCCATTCAAGGTTGAGGGTTCTTATATCAAGTATGTTGTTACCTCTTTCTTTTGGGAACCCAAAGCTTTTGGATGTGTTATTATGAGATGAAACCCATTCCTTTCCATGGTTTATTTATGTACATGTTTGATATGTGTTCTATGTGGCAAGCATGATAATGATAATGTTATGATGTGACGGGTGCGCCCAGAATTATATAGTGTAATATGAATGTTTAAATGTGACGGGTGCACCCAGAATTATACAACCCTCCAATGAATTGGGTAAAGTGATGAATCTCATGAGTAAATGTGAAATGATGCGTGAACATGATTCTAGCTTTGTTCAAAAGTATGTGTGGTAGTTAACCACTAAGACATGATGTTTCATTTTTATGCTTTTCCACATTTCAAGTTTATTGTTTATGGTCCTCTCATGTTCAAGATCTTCTTCCTATGTCATGATTATGCTCACCCCATGCTATATTGTTCTTATATATCCTCTTAATGGGATTTTAGATCACCCCTTTTTATGTATATCCTCAGGTGGCTACATGTACTAAGGAGAGGACAAGTGCTACTAAGAAGCTATAGAAGAAGAGATTAAATGAATTTTTATGCCTGATGTTGTAATTGTTATGTGTAGTCCTAGTTTTCCCAAGACACTAAACCTCTGGATCCTCCATGTGTAATACTATTAGGCTGTTTATCTTTAAAATGATGTAATTGTAATGTATTAAGAGGCCGGGTCGCTATAGTTGGTATCAGAGGAAAGGTTTAGTTAATTTGGGAATTAGGATTAGTGAACCCTAAAGAAAACCTCTAGCAAGAGACTAAGTACAAATATGCACCCAAGGATATTTACCTAGGGATCCCATATGTTATGTTTTTGGTATAATTTTTTAAAAGGATATGTTATTCATGACTTGTTTACTTATGTTTTGTTCAAACCTTTTCTATTTTAGAAAATGGTGGGAACCAGTAGAAATCAGGCCAACAACTCTTGCGAAGGCCAATGCAACGATTGCCCGAACGACATCCCCAATGATTTTGGAGGTGGAGTTCAAAACTTCATGGCGATGCTTACCCAATTATCCCAGGTTATGAATAATAACCATAATAATGGGGAACTTCCTCCTTCACCAAAGATGGAGCAGCTAGCTATCGAATGTTTTATGCGGCAATGACCACCGACGTTTTGTGGATATTCTGATTCACTAGTTGCGGAACAGTGGGTCAACTCCATGGAGAAGATCTTTTTTGTTCTTCACTGTTCCGAGATGGAGAAGGTGACTCTAGCCGTCTATCGTCTAGATGGATAAGCTGATCAATGGTGGGCTTTGATTAAGAACACCAAGCCAAGGGATGAAATTGAAGAGATGGAATGGGAAGACTTTAAGATAATGTTTCTTAATAAGTACTTCCCACGAACTCTTCACACGAATATGGAGAGAGAATTCATAGAGATCAAGAAAAAAGAAGGAGAATCTATCACAACCTATTATGAAAATTTGACAGGGCTCGCAAGGTATGCTTCGGGTTTTGTTTTCAACAATGATAGAAAAATTGATAGATTCTTTAGTGGATTAAAACCACATCTTTGAAAACCTCTTGCAATTCGAGACTTTGGGAGTTATGAAGAAGTTGTTCGGTGTGCTCTCAAGGTGGAGATGGAGTTTGGAGAATGGTCCCATGGATATGGTGATAAGAAAAGAAAGATGGAGTTTCAAGCTGGTGGATCTAGTGATAAAGATGGGAAGAAAACACAACGACCCACTTGCCAAAAATGTGGGAAGTTACACAATGGGAACTGCCTCAAAGGGACGGGGAAATACTTCAAGTGTGGGAAATAAGGACACCTAGCTCACTAGTGTCTAAGAGACATGAAAAGGAAGGATAATGTATCCGATGAAAGGAGAGAACCACTCGTGGTTCAATGCTACAACTGTAAGGAGCTAGGGCACTATTCAAACCAGTGCACTAAACCTCGAGCTCTCGAGGGTAATCAGCGCCAACAACCACCAAAGCCAAAGGAACAAGGGAAGGCTTATGCCATCACTACTGCGGAGGTGGAACATGATAATGAAGTCGTACAAGGTACACTTCCTATTCACTCAAGAATGTAAAAAGTCTTATTTGATTCTGGTTCTACGCATTCCGTTATATCATGCATGTTTTCTAGAACTATAGAATCGAATCCCCGAAACCTTGAAGTATAGATATCTTTAAAAACACCAAGTGGTGCAATCATTGCAACCCAGGTGTTTGATTCTTCTCCTGTTGACGTATGTGGGAAGATTATTCCGACAAATCTCGTAATACTTCCCTTGGTGGAATTCGACGCTATAATGGGAATGGATTGACTCTTATCATATAGAGCACATATCAACTGTCGGGAAAAGGAAATATATTTTCATATTCCAAACCATCCCATGCTCCTCTAAATATTAAAGGAAGATCATGAATCTCCATTGAGAAATCCTTCAATGGTGTGGGTGATGATTCCCTATGAAGAAGCATACCTCGCCCAAATGTTTGAGTCGAAGGAAAGTTCCAACCTTGAGGAAATGCCCATCGTAAGGGAATACGACGATGTATTTCTTGAAGAGTTACCCGGAATTCCCCCGGATCGTGAGGTAGAGTTCTCAATTGAACTCATACCCGGAGCTACTCCTATCTCAAAGTGCCCCTATAGGATGGCTCCTATCGAACTGGAGGAGTTAAAGAAGCAGCTGGAAGAGCATCTGGACAAAGGGTTCATACGCCCTAGTGCATCACCTTGGGGTACGCCAGTGATCTTTGTGAAGAAGAAGGATGGAACCATGCGGTTGTGTATCGATTATCGGGAACTCAACAAGATCACCATAAAGAACAAGTATCCTCTCCCAAGGATTGATGACTTGTTCGATCAGTTAAGAGGAGCTCAATACTTATCAAAGGTGGATCTTCGTTCTGGATATCATCAAGTAAAGGTGAAGAAGGAAGATATTCAGAAGACTGCCTTCCGTACAAGGTATGGGCACTATGAGTTTTTGGTGATGCCCTTCGGACTTACTAATGCCCCTGAAATCATCATGGATTTGATGAATAGAGTCTTCAGACATTACCTCGACAAATTTGTGGTAGTGTTTATTGATGATATTCTAATTTACTCCAATAGTAAGGAGGAACATGAAGAACATCTAAGACTTGTGTTGGCAACATTGAGAAAGGAGAAGTTGTACGCCAAGTTCAGAAAGTGTGACTTTTGGATGAATCAAGTCACGTTCTTGGGACATGTGATCACAAGCGAGGGAATTTATGTGGACCCTTCAAAGACAAAGGCGATTGAGGAATGGACCAGGCCCTCTAGTGTCACATAAATCCGTAGTTTTCTTAGATTAGCTGGGTACTATCGACGTTTTGTGAGAAACTTCTCACGATTTTCATGCCCTCTAACTAAGTTAACAAGGAAAGGGGTAAAGTATGTCTGGACGGATGAATGTGAGGGAAGCTTCAAGGATATAAAGAGAAGGCTAATCACTACAGCTGTACTCACACTACCGAAAAGTGGAGAAAGTTTTGTGATATACAGTGATGCTTCAAAGAAAGGCTTGGGTTGTGTACTCGTGAAAAATGATAATGTGATAGCCTACTCCTCATGAAAGTTGAAGATCCATGAGCAGAACTACCTGACGCATGATCTAGAGCTGGCAGCCGTGATTTTTGCCTTGAAAATCTAGCGGCACTACCTTTATGGTGAGAAGTGTGACATATACACCGACCACAAGAGCCTAAAGTATATATTCACACAAAAGGAGCTCACCATGCGTCAAAGGAGATGGTTAGAGCTAATCAAGGATTACAATTGCTCTATTCACTATCATCCTGGAAAGGCGAATAGGGTAGCTGATGCTCTAAGCAGGAAAGAATCTGCTACTCTATCCATGTTGAGGATTGAGAAAGACCCTATCTTCTTGGATATGCAAAGGATGGATTTGGGAATCGTAAGGGCAGGGGATACATCCTACCTTTCCCAAATGATTGCGCAACCATCCATCCAACAGAAGATTAAGGAATCACAAAGGGATGATATGGAGATACAAAAGAGGGTGAATGCAGTAAAGGAAGGGAAGCTGCAAGAGTTCCATATCGACGATGATGGTGTGATTCGGTTTGGAACGCAGCTTTTTGTTCCTTCATCACCCGGAATAAAGAAGGAACTATTGGATAATGCACATAGCTCAACTTTCTCTATTCAACCTAGAAGTACCAAGATGTATCGTGATCTCCGAGAACACTTCTTGTGGGATAACATGAAGAAGGAGATTGTGGAATAAATATCAAGGTGCTTGGTATGTCAGCAAGTTAAAGCTGAGCGGCAAAAGTCCAAAGGTATGATGCAGCCATTGCCTATACCCATGTGGAAATGAGAAAATGTTACTATGGACTTTTTCATGGGTCTCCCAAAGACGTCAAGAGAAAATAATGCGATATGGGTTGTGGTTGATCGACTCACCAAGACTACCCATTTTATCGCTATTCGGGACGACCTATCACTTGAACAACTTGCAAGGATATATGTGAAGGAAGTAGTGAGATTGCACGGTGTTCCACTCTCGATTGTCTCTGACCGTGATCCAAGGTTCACTTCTAAATTCTGGAGGAGCCTTCAACATGCTTTGAGTACTGAATTAAATATCAGCACGACCTATCATCCCCAAACTGATGGCCAGTCTGAAAGGACTATTCAGACACTTGAAGATATGCTAAGATCTTACTCTCTTGAATTCAAAGGTGGATGGGATCAGCACCTTCCATTGGTTGAGTTCTCATACAAAAATAGCTTCCACTCGAGTATTCAGATGGCTCCGTATGAAGCTCTTTATGGGAAGCGATGTAGAACTCCAACCTGTTGAGATGAAGTTGTAGAACGAAAACTACTTGGTCCCGCTCTTGTTCAAGAGATGACATAGAAGGTTCAAGTCATCCAGAAACACATCAAAGCTGCTCAAAGTCGGCAAAAGAGCTATGCTGACAATCGTGAAAGGGAATTGGAGTTCTACGTTGGAGATAAAGTCTTCCTTCGAATATCTCCATGGAAGAGAGTCATGCGATTCGGGAAGAAAGGGAAGCTAAGCCCAAGGTACATTGGCCCCTTTGAGATCCTTGATCGTATAGGAGCCGTGGCCTATCGTCTGGCACTTCCACCGAATATGGCTCAAGTTCATGATGTGTTTCACGTATCACTACTGAGGAAGTACAATCCAGACCTCTCACATGTACTAAAATCAGAGGTGGTACAGATGGAAGATGATATCTCATATGAGGAGCAGCCGGTAAAAGTTTTGGACCGAAGTGATAAGGTTCTACGCAACAAGGCAACCCGCCTTGTCAATGTGTTGTGGAGGAACCAAAAGTTTGAGGAAGCAACTTGGGAACCTGAAGAGGCAATGAAGGAGAAGTACCCTCACCTATTTGTGTAAAGTGAAATTTCGGGGGAAAAATTTCGTAAGGGGGGAAGAATGTAACGACCGAAAGTTTTTCAATGGAAAATTCCCTTCTTATATCTATGTCATAAAAACACAAAATAATGAACTACTAAGTGATAAGTGACCTTTAAAAATAATTTTTTCACCCCTATGTTTGGAATTTTAAAAAATCCAACATACCCGGTTGTGTTCAAGATAGTTTTTGGAGTCTAATGAAACAAAAATAATTTTTGGTGAATAGTAACCTACCCTTATGAATAGTAACCTACCCTTATGAATAGTAATATGAACCTTATGAATAGTAAATAAGAGTAACATTACCTATGAATAATAAAATAAAATTTAGACATCATAGAAAGTGATAATTTGACCTTAGTAAACATTTTTGGTATTTTATAAGTCATAAAAAATTAATTATAATTAATTAATTAATTTAAAAGAATATTTATTTTCCTTAAATATATTCATAAATTGTTGAATCAATGTCTAATCGTTTTTAGATAATTTTATAAGACCCTAAGTAATTTTTGAAAGAACTGCAAAATCAGTTTTAATTTTAAAAACTGTTTTTTAAGTAAATTATGATTTTAATTAAATATTAAATTAATAATATTTAGAAAGTTATTTTTGAAAAATGGACTTCATTTTTGGATTCTACGCGTTGAAAAATGGTTGGGGTAAAATTTTGGGATTTTTCTGAGATACTTGAATTTTTGATGAATAGTAGAATACAATAATTTATAATATAAATACATTTTAATTAAAAACCACTATTCCTGACATCACAAGTGATGTAAGCACCCAAATCCCGAATTGAAAAGTCTAATTTACTATTCTTAGTCATCCAAGACTCACTATTCCTTGTCTTAGGTGAAATTAATAAACTAATCAATTTTATATTAAGGAAACCCCTCTCCCCTCCACTATAAAACCCTCCCTTCACTCCCTCTTTTCCTCACACCTCTCAAGATCCAAGCCTTCACTAAATTCTTCCCAAAAACCTTCCCTAGATCATCCACCACGTCCAAAAGCTTTTGGTATCATCAAAAGACCAAGACTAGCTTCCTTAAATAGGATCTCAAGAGGAGGATTCTAAAGGTAATTTCTCTCTCTCTTCTCCTTTAATTTCCTTTCAAGTTCAAGTTCCTTTCTTGATCTCTCTCTATCTATCTTCATCCAAATTGTTCTGTAAATCCAGTATTATATATATACTGTAATATTATGATTCTAATGTTATATTATATCACCCCACACCCTTTCCCCCTTCCTTTTTTTATTAAAGAGAACGTTGTTCATGTGGTGATAATTTATCACCTTCAAAAACAACATGCTCTCTTCTTCAATTTATACCTTCAATCTGGTCATGAAATCATTTTTATGGTTGAACCAAAATGTTTTATATGTATTATGTTCTATTTTATGTTCTGTAAATAACCTATGGCCATAATAATAAGAGAAAAGTTAAAATGAGTTGGTTGTGATCCAAAAACAGCTCAAATTAGCCCAAATAATCTTCATTTCATTCTTATCTAATGATTCAGCCACATGGATCTAATATAACTCATTATAAAATCATTCAAGCTTATGTAATATCATTAATTACATGTAATATCAGTTCTGGATGTTTACCCATGATCTACCCAAACATCAAATTAAGAATACAAGTGGACCGCACAAAAAAACCATGAAAAAGAACATCCCCGATCAATGTTTTTAAACTCTATAAGTCATCCAAAAGAACATAATATGAAATAATGAAACCAGAATGAACCCTATTAATGTATAAAAAGTTATGGAATTTCTAATTAAGGAATATAATGTAATTATACAGGACATTAAAGAGAAGGAGGCATTCGAGTACAAGGTAAGTGGAAATCTCGAACCCAATTTTCTTCCTTCGGGTTCTCCCTCTTTCACTCCATTTTTAATATGGTTACTCCTCAAAGATCATTTGTTAATCATTTCCTTTACTGTTATGGGATATACATGTTTTTCACTGGTTTTTATGTCCATCAATCTATTTTTCAAAAGAACTCTTCTTTCAAGATCTCACCTTTTACCTCTCATTCAAGGTTGATGGTTCTTATATCAAGTATGTTGTTCCCTCTTTCTTTTGGGAACCCAAAGATTATGAATGTCTTATTATGAGATGAAACCCATTCCTTTCCATGGGTTATTTATGTACATGTTTGATATGTGTTCTATGTGGAAATCATGATAATGATAATGTTATGATGTGACGGGTGCGCCCGAAATTATATAGCGCAATATGAATGTTTAAATGTGACGGGTGTGTCTGGAATTATATAGCTCTCCAATGAATTGGGTAAAGTGATTAATATCATGAGTAAATTTGAAATGATGCGTGAACATGATGCTATCTTTGTTCACAAGTATGTGTGGTAGTTAACCACTAAGATATGATGTTTCATTTTTATGCTTTGCCACATTTCAAGTTTATTGTTTATGCTCCTATCATGTTCAAGATCTTCTTCCTATGTCATGATTATGCTCACCCCATGATATATTGTTCTTATATATCCTTTTAATGGGCTTTTAGCTCACCCCTTTTATGTATATCCTCAGGTGGATACATGTACTTAGGAGAGGACAAGTGATACTAAGAAGATATAGAAGAAGAGATTAAATGAATTTTTATTCCTGATGTTGTACTTGTTATGTGTAGTCCTAGTTTTCCCAAGACACTAAACCTCTGGATCCTCCATGTGTAATACTATTATAATATTTATCTTTGAAATGATGTAATAGTAATGTATGAAAAGGCCGGGTCGCTATAAATATGACCCTATGAAATATAAAGGCTGGATTAATGCATTAAAAAATATTTTTTATGTCATGGGGTGATTAGAAAATGAAAAATCTAGTATTACAATTTATCATTTTGTAGGTGAAGTCAATTAGTGGTGATCAATGGTTAAGAATATCAGAGTCTGTGAGGATCTTGATGCTTTGGATATTAATGAATTAAAAGGTTTGTTTCTTGAGAAATATTTTACAATGTTGGTTCAACTTAGGATGGGAATTAATTTATTTTAATTGGGGAAAGATGAGGACTCGATGGATACTTACAAAGAAAAATTCACTGAATTGAAAATGTTCACTTCAAATTTCATTCAAAAACATGATTGTAAAATCAATCATTTTTAATTAGATTAAATCCAATGCATCGAAGGGTAGTGGAATCTTGTGAGTTAAGAAGTAATGAAAACATGTCCGATGCTTGGTGGAGGTAGAAATAGATTTTTCCAATGATCATATGTTCTTTAAAAAATAAAATAATAAGAGGTAGAGGTGGTAGGAGAAAGGGAATAATTATTCAAAAATGTCTGATGGTAGGAAAATTATGTTTAAAATTTCTGAAAACTAGGGTAAAAAGAACATTGGGGAATGCCTCTTGAATTCCGGTAAGCACTTCTAATGAGGTAATATGGGAGATAAGTCTTGTAATTTCACTAAAAATGATAATGATAGTGGTTCGAAAAAATAAAATTTCAATCATTAAAATTTTTTATGCTCAAGGAGATGGGTCATTATAGAAATGAGTTTCTGATGAAGAAATCAAATGAAGGGAAGAAGATATAATATAAACAAAAAGGTGTGGTGAAATTAGTAAAAACTTCTTCAGTTATTGTGGCGCCATCAAATGAAGTGGTATTAGAAATTGAAATGAAGATTAGTGAATGCTCTAGTTTTGGAAATGACTTATATGAATAGTGAATTTTTTATCTAAAATGATGCTTCATTGAAAGGACTTGGATATGTTCTAATGTAGAATCAATTGTTAATTTCTTATTCTTCACTTTAGTTGCAGACCTATGAGTTTAATTACCCTACACATGTTGTCTATTAACTGCTATTGTTTTTATTAAAAAATATTGGGGCAAGATTTGTATGACGTAAAATGTGAAATATATACTAATGAAAAAATATTGAAGTATATATTCACTCATAATGAATTGAACGTGATACAAATAACATGGTTGGAACTAAACAAGGATTATGATTTCTTAATTCATTACCCTACTAAAAAATAAATTAAAATGGATAATTATTTGAGTTGGAAAATTAATTCTACATTAACCATGAAACGTTTGTAATGTGATCCAAGGTTTAATTATTATATGAATTTTGGATTGGATGTTTTTTGGTACAAGAAATTGAAATGGTTTGTTTCTAGTTGATGTAATATTATCTCTATTATAATGAATTATTAAATCATAGAAATAAGATAGTTATTTGCAAAAATATGTAGAATTATTTTATAAGGGAATGTTGCCTAAATTTAACAATGGTAAAGAGTGTATTTTGAGGTCTTGTAAGAGATTGTGTGTGAATTTTGATTCACAATTGAAGAATAGATTTTTATGTGAAGCTCATAGTTATATATTTTACTATCATCATGGGAGTTCTTAGATGTATAGAGACCTTTGAGAGTATAATTGGTCTGATGGAATGAAAAGAGCTATTACTGATTTTAACCTGTTATGTTTGACTGGTAACCAGGGAAAAGAAGAATGATATTTACCAAAATTGATGCTTCATCCTTTTCGAGTACCATAGTGGAAATGGAAAAATATAACCAAGGATATCATTGTGGGATTACCAAAGACATTCCAAGATAAAAAATAAAAATGGGATTATTGTTAAATGATTGAAAAAATATTCTCATTTTCATTCTATTCAAGATACATGGTCTCTATATCAAAATTATCAATTGTATCTTATAGAGATATTTATTTAACATGGATTTCCTCTATCTATTGTATTTGATCATGATCCCAGGTTCACTTCAATCTTTTGGAAAGGCCTTCAGATGTCATTGGGAACATAATTAAATTTTTTAAAACTTTTGATGCTCAATCAGATGGGAAGTCAAAATGAAAAATTTCGAACATGGAATATATTCTACTTGATTGAACAAAAGATTACCAAAGAATTTTGGCAAAAAAAAATTCTTTGGTAGTGTTTTATAATAATAAAATTTCTCATTCCAGTATACAGATGGGACCATTTTAGGGATTATATTGAATGCAGTTCTAAACTCCAACTTTTTAGGGTGAAGTATATGAAAGGAAATTGATGGGACCAGAATTTGTAGAAGAGATGGTAGATAAAGTTTAATTGTTTCAAAAATACATTAAGATAGATCATAGAAGGAAAAAAGTTATGCGGATAACTAAATAAAGGATCTTTCTTTCTATGTAGGTGATCACATATTTATCAATGTTTTACCACGAAAGTGTTTGATATGTTTTGGTAAGAATAGGAAGCTAATTCTGTGGTTCGTTATAATATATTAAATATTAGAGATATTTGGATACAGAGTGGATTTAACTTAAATTTTATCCCACATATACAATTTTTTCATGTTTCAATGTTATGAAATTATTTTCTAGATCCATATCATATTATGAGTCCAAAATTAGTTCAGTTATAAAGAATTGTTCCTATGAGGAACAACAAATCTAGATTCTTTACAACAGAGATCATGTATTATTGAATAAGGTGTGTTATCATGTTATAGTTTTGTGGATAAAACATATGTTTTAAGAGGCAACATACAAATAAAAAAATTAATTGAAGGATAAATACCACAACTTTTTTATAAGTGTATAAAATTTGGAGGACACCATTTCCAATAGGGAGAAGGATGTAAGATCCCAAGTAATTATAAAATAAGACATTTTAATATCTATTAATAGTTATAAATTCGATATTATGTTTACATAAAAGGGGATTCTATATGTAATTTCATATTCAACATGCCAAAACGAGTTTCTCTGAAATATTATGTTTCACACAAGATTGATTTATATAGAAAAATAATACATTATTAATAATATTCACATAAATGGTCGTTAACACATAGCTAGTGTATTGGAGATAAATAAAAAAATAACTATATAATGTTTAAACATAATTTTTTAAATGTTTTTACTCTCTTATAATAAAATTTAGAACCTTAAAATGAGAATAAAGTCATTTGTATGCATAAAATACTCTAATTTTTTTAAAATGTAGTTTTAACTGATTTTCATGGAGAACCATTTCAAAATGTATTTTTTAGGAAATTTAATAAGTTTTATTCACCAGAATAAACTTATAATTTAGATTTAGGAAAACAAAATTTACTTCCGTTGAATTTTTTGTATTTTTCTAATAAGATTCATATTTTAATGAATAACAAAAAAAATGTAGTTTAATTAAAAATTTCAATTTTTTATTTTGTTTTCTAATTTAGGTTATCTTTTAAGTAAAATTTAAATTCAAATTGGAATATTATTTTAATATTTAATCAACTGTAGGTCATTAGAATTAATTTCACGTTGAAATTAGTTTCAAACGCGTGCCAATCATTTTATGGTTTTTAAATTTGTAATATTGTTTATCATTTTGGGAATGGAAGCTGATTTTAAAATAATTATTATAACTTATGTGTTTTATATTTCGAAAAATGGGTTCCATATTTTCAATAAATGGGTCCAAATTATTGAAAATGGAAACTTTAATTTATGTACATTATTCATAGTAATTATTCTTTTCTTACCACGTTTAAAGGTAAATATAGTAAATTCGGTTAACAAATAAAAATATAATGATAATAAAATTACTCTAACAATTTCAAAAATCCTATTTTATGAATAACATTCAACTCATGTCACCTATCAGTGATTATTAATTAATTTAATGGACTTTTATCCCTGAAAGTGATATAATTATTTATAAAAGAAAATAAAAGTTACCACATATCACCCAATTATTTATTATATGTGTAATAATTTTATATTACTGATAAAGATGATAAAACTAAGAACGTAAATAGTCTAAGAAAATTGAATTAAATTTCTTACATCATAAGAATTTATTTGGAATATTTTTATATTATATAATTACCATAAACATTTACACAAAAATGATAAAATAAATATTTTTTGAATAGATATATAAAATAAATTATCTTATAAATATTAAAATAAAAATTATATGTAATTATTTATGACATCCATAATTTTTTAGGAGATTATGAAATGTTAATAGAATATTAAATTCATTTGTTCGATGAGGACTCTTTTTTTGTTGTTTTTAAATTCAATAATTTTTTAGTAATGATTGACATAATTGATATTTTATAAATATAATAATTGATTAAAATATAGAAAATACATAAATTAACGTAAAATCACAAAGTGAATATTATATGGTTGAACGATTAATTATGTGTCCAATTTTGGGACATATAACTCATATAATCAAATTTAATATCCGCATAATTATTAAAATGTTGTTACGATAATTAAAATTAAAAGAGAGTAATTATCAGTAAATCAAAAAGATAAGATTTATGAGAAAACTCAATACATGTCAAAAAATTATTGGATGAAGGAATTTATAACTACCATCATATTATATTATATATATATATATATATATATTTTTGGATCCATTTTGGATTGAAAATTAAATTTATATTAATTTAATAATATAATATTTTTATAGGGAGACCCTCCCATATCCTATAAAATAGCACCTCTTTTCTTTAATACTTTCACTTATAAATCCTTTTAGTTCATCAAATATCATTTGAAAAATCATCCAAGAATATTTAGAAATTTTTTGGAAGGAGTGGTATAGTCAGAAAACCCTTCTTAGTGTTAAGGTGTTCTTCTTTGGTTATCAACCGATGATGGGGAATCGTTTTCATTACGTGTTTCTACTTTGTTTCTTCTTCCAATTTATTGAAATATCCATTAACTGGGATGATATAATAACTTCATTAAACTCAATAAAATGAGATTTTATTATGTTAATATCATACCCCAAAATACATTTCTACTTCTATAAAATGGTTATGGAGTAAATAGTTTGTGGGTACGTGTGAATTATCACCTCCACGAATCGATTTAATTTTTTTTTCATTACCACCAAACAAGAATGGTTATAATGATGGAATTAGTCTTAATATGTTATATTAATTACATTTTAATTATTATAATATAGTAATATATCAATTACATACTTACATCGATGTGTATAAAAATGATTATATCGATCGTACGTACTTGTGAACTATCACCACTATGAAGTGGTGTGACTAATTTTTCTTCATTATATCACTTATATGATATATAATTATATTTAAATTATTATTATTATGTTAAAAATATCATGAAAATTTTCTAATGATAAAATAATAATATCTTTATTTCGATAATTATCAAAGAAAAATTGAAATGTTACTCAAGTGTATGGAGGACCTATCGTCACCATGATTATAACGTTGTTCATTTTTTATAAACATAATTAATGGTATAATTTAAAATTTATGATTAATTTATAAATTATATTAATATTTCATGAATACAATTTTAGATATTATGAACTTATGAACACGCGTGCTAGTGAAATCATACCATCTTCATTTTAAACTCAATAACCGATTATCGACAAAACATACTTCATGAATTGAAATAATTAACTAATTATTATAATGTGGTAATAAGTGATATAAAATGAATAATACTCCTGAAAAAGATTCTAAAAAATTATAAATTAACATATTTATATTATTACGAATGATAAAGTGTGAGAAAGACAAGTCATACTCAAGGTAAGGGGCTCTATCTCAATATATTTTCATTGAGGCATATTTTGATTATTGCACAAACTTCTATTATAAAGTGTATATTAAACCAAAATGAATATTATTTTCATTTAATTATTTTTAAAATAAATCTTATTTCTATAAATTGTTTTACTAAAAGACAAATGGAGTGTTTTTAACATATGTGGCGACAACTACTTCTCTGGCACCATGACCATTATTTGGTATTTGGATTACTCTAGAGGCCATAATGATTTAAAAGAAAAGAAAATACCATAATCCATTTTAGGTATTTTAGAATTGAAAATGGTTTTGATAATGGATTGATTATATCAATATCATGAAATGATATCTTATTTTTTAAATGTGAAAATATTTTCTTTTATTTATTCTTATTCATGTGTTATGATTTTTTATAGTTATTTGGAATTTATTATGTTTTCGGGAGGTTTCATAAAAAAATGAGGGTTTGTGAACTTGAGATTGCTCTTCAATGCATTGGGTAATGTGACATAGGTAAATTATAAAGTTTCTTCTGAGATATTTATTGAATATATGGTTATGGGTATTCCAAAAATAATCATGAAGGTTACTGCAGAATTATACGAGAATGATAAAATATATGTATGATAAGGATGCCACACGTTACCTATATGATTTATGATTTTTATAATTTTTTTAGAATTATTATGACTTCATGAGGTATGTTATAGAGATTTTGATTCATGGATGAAGAGAACAATTTAATCTTTTTATTAATACAGATTGACTATCATTTTTTGCCTAATTTTACATATCATAACATGTTTTTTGTGTCAATAAAATGTTTTTAAAAAAACTTCTATATGGTACAAGGATGAGTAAAATGAAATAAGAAGTCTAAAAAATTTTAACAATTAAAAGAAAACATGTTTACTTTTAAAAATTTTATATTTTTGATGAACTTGATAATTTTTTAGATTTATCCCCTTTTTATAAATTTTGAGTTATTATGTAATATTCATGGACTAATTATATAAAAATCTAAACCTAAAAAGATCCCCAATGTTAATTCTTCTCTTATCTCATGAATATTAATTGATCAATGCTGGGCCTTATAAGAAATTAATAAAATATATAATAAATAAATTTCATACTGTTTTTATATAATTAATTCCCACTAATTTTATCACATGGTTATAGTCTTCTTGTTTAAATAATATGAATAATAAAATGTTCTTTCATAGAAACTAAATGTTTCATATAATAAAAGATATTCTAGTGATTCAAGTTGCACAAGCATATCATTAAGTATCATATGACACAAATCATCAAATAAATTTTAATTAATTTTAAATAGGGTCATAAGAACAGAAGATGTTACATTCTAACCCCACATAAAATTAATTTCTCCCTTGAATTTTGTCATTCTAATAAAAAACAATGAGGATAATTATTACTCATTGTATCCTCATGTACCAATGTAGCTTCTTCAAACTGGTGGTTTCTACCAAACAATTTATCCTTTTGACTGGTATTGTTTTATATTTCTTTATTTCTATGACCAATAATTCTAGTAGTTTTTCATTATAATGATGATAATTTTTCAATGGTATGACCTATCAGTTTATTACATGCAAAAGAGTTGGTATATACATCTTTAGAAGAGATACATTGAACACATCACGAATTTTATTGATCTTTGTTGGTATCCCCAATATATAATCTACCATTCCAATATGACCAATATTTTAAAAATTAATTCACATTATTTCAATTTTAAATTGAAATTCAAAAATTAATGGATGATACTTGAAAATTACATTGTGTGAAACCCACATCGAAAACATTGTTAATAATACATCATTATAATATATGTTGAAGAGAAATTAATATTTCACCACCAAAATAGTCTTTATAATTGGAAAAAAGTATTCAAAAGTAAAAAACTAAACATGAATGTGAAATTTTACTATCAAGTTATGATGGGGGTGTGCTAGGAAACATTGTAATTGTTATGTTAACAATCATAAAACTATAAAAAAATTCAGTTAAGAGATCATTAATTTAAATGGATAATTTTTTTCTTCAAATTTAATTTTTATATTTTATAATTATAGTTTTACTACATATAGTAACAACATAAATAAATATACTTACATTAAAAGTATAGTTTTATCCATTAATAATTTTGAACCAAAAACATATCTCTTGTTATTACAATGTTTATTTAAGAAGATTATTTCAAACATATAGCATTAAAATCATATTCTATGGATAAAAAAATACTCAGAATAATATATAAATATATTCTCCTTGGGATCAGTCATTTATCAAAACCAAAATAGTTAGTACTGGATAAGAAAATTCTCTAAAAAAATATCTAATATAATAGTAATACAAAAAGATAAACATTGAACATTAAAAAAATAAATAATATTAATATTTATCAAAAAAATATTATAAAATATTACTAAAACCCAATAATATAAAGGATTTGACTGATTCCTGTTGAAATATAAATTTTAAGATTTATATTTAAAAAACATTTTTATCCATCAATACCTCATTAAAATAGTAAATTTCCATAATAATATTCACAGTACATTATCCATTTCTATAAATAAACTGATTTTTTCATAAATCCAAAGAAATAATATATGGTTTTAAAAAAACAATATTGATTAGAAAAATAAAATCCCATAGTTTTATGTTTACCTTTATCATATATGGTTTCTAAAATAGTGAGTGTATTCTAACATAACATTAATCACATAACAACAAATCAATTTATAAAACCAATTTTATCTATATGATAAATATTATGTCACCAAATTGAACATATCATTTATCCATTGAGTTTTTTCTCTGATAAATTGAAATAGATTACTAACCCAAATTTCACATAGGATATTGCTACCAGATTCACCATTATCTACCTATAGTTTTTGGTTAAATCCTTGTAACCTTGACGGACATGATGGGATGTCACTCATCTTGTGGGATGTCCTTTTTTTCGAACTATATTAATATAATCCCAATAAAATTCTATAATATTAAAAAAATTATAAAATATATCCAAACATATTTAGTATTAAATAATTTTTTTAACCTCAAAGTATATCTCATACCTTTCATATTGCATCTCAAAATGTAATAACCCATCATTACCTAAAGAATAAATATCTCAAAAGTATCATTATTGGGCATAAAATTTCAAAAAAAACCTAATTTGGGGTTTCTATGACTCCTAACATATGTTCATATATATTAATGATGGTGTATATAAATATTATCATAAATTCTCTTGAAAACATCATTATCCCTAGAGCTATCACAACCATACAAGGACTATAAATGTAACAACCATGAATCCCAATTTTAGGATCCAGTGAATATAACCATTACATTAAATTTTTTATTTTGATACTGATAAATGTGACCCAAATTTATCCAACAAATCTTACATCATAGAATAAAAATATTGGAAAACTTATACAATCATATACATTATAGGTTTATAGTTTTATAGAATCTGGAATAACTATTAAATATTTGGATTCAATAACAATTTGTTCATAAAGATAAATATTATTTCCTGCTACACAGACCATTTATTATTTAAATTTAGTTTATCACAATCATACATGTGAATCTATTCTATAAAAAAACATTTAACCTATTTCATTGTAACCTAGGAAAAAGAAGCACATGAAATTTTTGGGGTCAAATTCTAAGTGTGGGAAATCAAGGGAGAATCATAAGCATGGAAAAGATCATAAGGGTATGGGAACATGAGAATAAAATTTAAAGATCATACCCAACATATCAAAGATCATATACATGAGTCATGAAATAAATAATTTCCATTTATTATAGATGAATAATGAAGAAAGTAATATAATAATTTATGGAAAAATATCCAAGGAATAATACCTGAAATATGTGGTAGAAACATAAACATGTAATATCATTCTTTATATGATATGGTGGATCTAAAAAACATATCAATGTACTTCATGGGGTATAAACCTAAAGGGATATACACACCACCATCACCAGTTTCATCCCTTTACATATAATGTATTTGGCTTCCACTTCTTCCTATAGTGTATTAAACATTTAAACTTGTTTCCCATCATTATTTCATGAGATATAAATTTTTAGGTGATGCATTGGAGGGAGATATATATCCCACCTATCAAATAATTAAAACCATTCATGTGTGTCCTCATAGAACATAAATTATTCATCATAATTATAAACCAAAAATATAAATAATTTGAATAATATCATTGAATCATAACCCTAGAATATAATAAACAACAAAAAATATTGTAATCTTAAATGTAATATGGTTTTTAAATATCATTTAAAATATATATTGATGAAAATATCAATTATGATTTGGAAAAGTCTTTTTAAAATCAGAAACCATTTATTAAAACTTTTTAATTGAAAATAACATTGAAAATTTGTAATGGAATCTATTAAAACCATATTAAAAATATTTTATGTCCCATCCCATGAAAATTCATAAAATATCAATTAAAAAACTTTTAAAACATTTTTAGAATTTTTTTATGAACACAAATATTAGAACAAAAATAGATAATACAATTACATAAAAATATAATATTTTTAAAATAAATAGATTCATGTTAAAATAATGTCAAAAGTATGTATAATCCCTATTTAATACAATATAGTTGCATAATATAATAAATGTGTTAGTAAATAAAAATTGATACAAAATTCCCTTACCAATTTAGCAGATTTTAAACCCTAAATCCATTGAAAAATATTCCATAAAATTGATATTTAAATACACATAAAATTATATAATTTAATACAATATTATATTTATGGTATTTATATACACCACAAAATAGAATGAGTGGTTAGCATGGAATAAGTTGTAAAAATAACCGTGGGACACGAAATACCCTTATGACTATCATATCATTGAAGTGATCATTAATTAGTTGAATCAATTTTCTGTATTCACTATAAATACATATAAAAAGAGGAAATAAAAAATAATATTATATAAATTCATTTCAAACAAAATTTATATAATTTTATAGTGAATGAAATTTTGGTCGGACACAATGAATTGAAAATTGTGTTTGAAATTAACTTACCTCAATTACTTAACATCCTTGTTCATTTTGAACCCTCCAAAAAATTAAATATGGATTTATTATATATTTATTACCTAACCATAGAAATATAATACCATTTATTATTTATTTCTAACATCTTATCATCTGTTTGTAAATATATTGTCATTAAAATCACTGTTCTTAGTGATTGCTGGTTTGTTTTCATAACTTGTTTTGGTAAGGAAGTATTCATATTTATATAATGATTTATTTACCATTATATTAATAATATTAATCCTTATATTAAAAATATATATTATAATTATAAATATATTTATATTCATTTCTGTAATGTAGAAATAAAAAATGTATTACACCGTTCATGGAGGCAGTTGGCTATACGTACACATAAACTATTTTTTATTTTTTGATTGATGGAATGAGAGAAAAGTAAACAATGATTAATATATTCTATAATAATAATAAAATCATATATATATATATATTCAATAGAAAAATTATAATACACATCCATAAAATATGGCGATGAAATAATAATTGTATCGCTACATAGAGACAAAAAACTATACATACACACGAGCGATAATACCATGTTTGAAGTGAAAGTGGGTGTTTTGCAGGGTTTTAATAAACAAAACAACATTTAAAAATAATTATGATATTTTATATGTTAATTTTATGATAAAAACAATATATTTAGATGATGTAAGGATGATTAGAAAAAAATGGTATATTTTTGAGAGATTACCTCTTATTCAAAATGTCGGCCTTGTTTCTCTTATAAGGGGAACTAGGATATGTGATTTGATAATAAAATTACAACCATAATGTGTATACGAGATTTTATTAATAGTATTAAATATATTACGGTAAATCTATAAGGCTCATGGATATGAAATTATGTGAGATTTGGGGTTCCCTATTATAAATGCGGTGCGAGACACTTTTAGAAATTCTCATAATGTTATATTATAATAAGTTCAATCTCAAACAAAATTCATCCAAAATTAAATTTATTATAATAAAAGATCATATAGTATTTTAATATCATCAACCAATATATTGTTCATACGTTTTTGGGTTATATTAAACCTCATCTTTTTTATTAATCCTTAGAAAACCCATTTAAATTTTAACTATGGTAACAAATATATTAATATTTAAACATTGAAATTTTTTTCTTATATGGTTTCAATTGTCCATAAATAGTAAAATTATAACATCATAAAACATATAAAAAAATTGGTATTCTGTAAATATTTTTAGGAATTTTATATAATTTAATTAATGATTATTTCAATTAAATATCGTTATTGTAAATTTTGATATGATTCATTAGATTGAATATAAGAAATTTGAAAAATCAAGATAACATTGAAAAATAATATTTAATATAATATTAATATTTATTATCCACCATCAAAATTAATTGGTATCCTCAATTAATTCAAATTGTATTTCTTTTAATATTTGTAATATCAATTTTTTATGTTTCCATTAGATGAATAATTAATGCATCATCATTGTGTTATTGTTTAGTTAATAATTTAGTTTATAAAATTTATAAATAATTTTCAACGATTTATAAAAATATTTTATCTTTCCAAATATTTTTTATTATAAATAATATTTTCTATTTAATCCTATATTACAAAATAATATACTTTTTAAAAATTAGAGTGTGGCATGTTTTATTTTTCATTAAATTAAATACTATAAATTTCATATTCATGTTAAAGTGGCTCTTAATTTTAATTAATTTAATAATTAGAAGATTAGGGGCTTGGTTTACTCAAATAATAATATTTATTAATGTTTTTGGTCTTTCAATGGCTTTTATTATTTTAATTATATTCAACTTATTGTAATTTCATGATCATATATAAACATTATATCAATGTTTTATAAGAATTAAAGGTAATTATTTCACACATAAAGGATAAAAATAAATTAAAATCATAAAAAACATAAGCTCAATATAATCCTTTATATTCTTTCACAGAGTAATTGTGTCTCTATCATGACTGTCAAGTGTTTATTATGAAAATAAAAGTGACATTATGTTATTTTATTGGATTTAAATACTATATTATTCATTTTCGCAAACAATTGACAATTAAATAGATATATTTCGATCATTTTGAGATAAGGGTAGAATTAAATTCATCCCATAAAATTTTCCATTTTTAGGACAATTTTATAAAGTAAATACTTGTCTGTAAATTATTTTATGATAGTATTTTGAAATAAAATCATCTTATCTTTGACATATCTTATGTTGGATCCATTTGGATTAAGATATTAATTTATATTAACATAATACTTTAAGAGTTTCCAAAGGCACCCCTCCACTCTCATATAAAAAGGCACAATCTCTTATCTAATAATCACTCTTAAAAATACTTTATGTTTATAAAAAATAATACCAGACCTCTTCCTACAATCAATACCCACATTATCAAAGGATTAGTTTACGAATAACACCATTTTTATAGGTGTTTTTTTGTTATTCAAAGGTGACCAACTGAAGAAGAGGTATCATTTTCTTTAAGTGTTTCTATTTTGTTTCTTCTTCCACATCCTTAAAATATCTTATAACCATGATTATATAATAATTATATTATCTTAAATATAATTATATGTTATTACATTAATATCATCCCCTAAAATCCGTCTCTACTTCCATAAAACTGGAAAGGAATTAATCATTTGTGAGTATGTGTGAATTATCACCTACATGAAATAATTTTGTTCATTTTCCATTATTGCCAATAATGATTGGTTATAATGATATAAATAATATTTATATGCAATATTAATGACATATTAATCATTATAATTTAAAATATTCTTATTATATTCTTACATCTAGGTGCATAAAAATGATAATATCATTCATAAATACGTGTGAACTATCACCTCTAAGAAGCGGTGCGACTCATTTTTAGTCATTGGAAGAATTTTTTGATATATATACATATAATTATATTTAAATGATTATTATGATTTTAAAAATAACATGATCACTCTAGATAGATAAAATGATAATTACCTTATTTACATAGTGCTCAATAAAAAATGTAATAGTTACTCATGCGTACATATGACCTACCCTCTCCATGATTATAACATTTTTCATTTTTCATAACCATAATTAATGATTTAATATTAAGGATATGATTAATGTTTAAATTTTATTAGTATTTCATGAATACTATTCTGTTTATAATGGACTTATGAACATATGGGTTAGTGAAATCATACAATGTTCATTTTTGACTTAAGATCTGTCTATCAAAATAATATCTAACATGAACTCAAATAATTAAATAATTATTATAATGTGTTCATAATTGATATAAAGTGAATAAAAATGAAAAAGGTTCTTAAGACTGTATCAATTGACCTATGTTTATTATTCATGATGATAAAGAACAAACAAGACAAGTCAGATTGAAGGTAAGGGATTTCATCTCAATCTCCTTTCATTGAGGCATATTTTGATCTATATACGACCTCATTAAATAATATGTATATTTAACCCATTTAACATTTAATTTTAGTCAATGATTTTCAAAATGAAACATAATTCTATGAATCGTATTAAAAATTGACAAAAGGAGTGTTTTTAATGTCTATGGTGACTACAACATTTCTTCCGCTATGGCACTATTTGGTATTTTTCATCCAATACTAGACATACATTTTCTTAAAAGAAAAGTAACTAATATATTTCATTTTTATGTATTTTGGTATTGAAAATTATTTTGAGAATGGTTTGATTATATCCATATCTTGAAATTATATATTATGATTTTAATTTTTAAATGTTATTCTTCTATTATCATTGTTCATGTGCTATGATTAGGTTATGAGTCGTGGGAATTTCTTTTATATATTGGTGGTTCCATGATAAAATGAGGGATATTGAGAATTTGAACACACTCCAATTCATTGTCTAAGATGAAGAAGGTAAATGATAAGGATTCCCCCAAAAGATTTAGGAAATATACCATGATGGGTATTTGAAACGTAACCATGAAGATTACACCCTATGTATATATGAAGGAAACAATGTTAGTATAATATATATTCCCCAAGTTACCTTTAGGATTGAATATTTTTATGTCCCTTTGAGGAATCAAATGATTTCATGGGTTATAATAAATAGATTATGTTTTATGGGTAGAAAGTACAATTTCATGGGTTTATAAGTATTTATGACCTATGGTTTTTCTTTCTTTATAATATATCTTTACTATGTTTTTTGTGCTCATCCAAAGTTATTGAAATGTTTTCCACAGGGTATAAGGTTGTGTATGATAATTGAAGATGTCAAAAAAAATTTATAAAGAAAAAGAAATCAAGTTTACATTAAAAAATTTATATTGTGGAAGAAATGGACTCAAATGTAGTTTTATCTATATTATAAATTTTTTTAGTTATTATATAATATTTATGGCCTAATTCTCTAACACACAAATCCTCAAAAGGTCCTCAATGCGAATTCTTGACCTAACTCAAGATAATACAATTATAAAGGAGTAATATTATAGTTGGTATTATAAGTTGGTTTAGAAAACAATAGGTGTAGTATATTTTTAATAGAATACCCATAAAATATTTTTTACGTTATGTTCAAATTGAAATGATATTGGATTTTAAGATTATTGTGTTTCTTCATCTACAATATATTTGTTCAGAATGGTTTTACGTTGAAGAAATAATGAATCTATGCTGGGATGACATAAAGTGGAAAACAACCATCTAAATCAACAAAATGAGATGGTCAGAATCGGAACTGAAAAGTTCATTGTAGTGATGTTGTAGGTGAATCAGGCTATAAATGGTGGTGGAATCTATTCATTAGATCATCTAGATCAACCATAGAGGCACATGTCAGAAGTGGATCATTAAATGAGTCAAAATCCTCCATCATACAGATGATATTTGACCCTATACAAGATGAAGGGTGGATTAAAACACTATAAAATAATTTTTATGTCATGGGGTGTATAAACAATCATAATGACAGTATTACTATTTATCATTTTGATGGTGAATTTGATCAGTGGTGGTCAAGGGTTATGAATATCAGAGTTAGTGATAAGAATGATTCTGTGGATTGGGATGAATTAAAATGTATGTTTCTTGAGAAATATTTTTTTTATGGTGCTTAGATATAGGTTGTAAATGAATTTCCTATAATTGAGGCAATATGAGGACTTGATGAATACTTACAAAAAATATTCACAAGACTGGAAATTTATTCTCCAAATTTTATTTTGTAATTTGATAGTAAAATAAATCTTTTTTACTTAGTATTAAATTCAATGTGTTGATGGGATTTGGAATCTTGGGGGTTCCAAAATTATGAAATATAGGTTCGATGTGTGGTGAAGGTGGAAATTGGGGTTTCCTATAACCAGGTATTCATTGAAAAAATAGTAGAATATGATGTCGAGGTTGTTGGTGAAAGGGAATAATTCATCAAAAAGGTTGATGGTAAGAAAATTATGTTTACAGTTGGTGAAAATTTGAGTAAAAAGAACAATGAGGAAGGAATTTTGAATTTTTTATGTAAATATAATGTGGTTTTATGGGACATAAGTCTTGTAATTGAAATAAAAATGATAATAATAATTGTAAGAGAAAATTAAATTTTCATTCAATAAAATGTTTTAAATGCAATGAGATGGGTCATTATGAAAATTTTTGTCCGATGAAATACTCAAATTAAGAGGATAATATAGTCTATAAACATAAATTTATGTTGAAATTCATTGCAACTACTTTAGTATTTGTTTCACTAAGAAGTGACTTGGTATCAGAAAATTAAAAAAATATTGGCGAATGCACCAGTTTTGGAAATAACCTTCATGACTGGTGAATTTTTTATCTATATCGATGTATCATTTAAAGGATTTGTATGTGTCCAAATGTAGAATCATCAGGTAATTTATTCTGGTTTCATGTTAGTTGTAACCCCATGTGTTAAATTACAATAAAAATGAATTGTATATGATCCTACTATTTTTTATTTAAAACGTTAAAGGTATCATTTGTATGAAGTAAAAAGTGAAATATATAATAATAAAAAAATATTGATGTATATATTGACTCACAATGTATTGAACACGATACAAATAAGATAGTTGGAACTAAACATGTATTATGATTACGCAATTCATTACCATCCAAAAAAATCAAATAAAGGGGACTATTATTTGATTTGAAAAAGAAATTCAAAATTACCCAAGATATGTCTGGAACATGATCCAATGGTTAATGATTTGATTAATTTTTCATTGGAAGTTGTTTCTGTAGTAAATTCCTATATTTAGTTTCTGGTGGCAGTGAGATCATCTCTATATGACATAATTAGTAAAGTATAGAAAGATGAAAGTGAGTTTCCAAAAAATGTAGAATTTAATATGAAGGGAAATTCTCATACATTTGACATTGATAAAGTGTATGTTTTGAGGTATAGGAAGAGATTAGGTGTGACTTATAATTAAAAATTTAAGAAAGAATTGTTATGTGAAGCACATAGTTCTATATTTTATGTTCAACTTTGCAGTACTAAGATTTACTGATAACTTCAATCGTATTATCGGTTGGATGGAATGAAAATTGATATTTTTTTTACCCAGAGATGTTAGATATGTCAATTGGTTAAAGAAGAGAGGTATTTATTGAAAGTGATGCTTCATCCTCTTCCAGTACAGGAGTAGAAATGGGTAAATATATCCATGTACTTTTTTTTGGTATTACCAAAGACATTCCAAGTTAACAATGAAATTGGGGTTACTGTAGATAGATTGACTAAATCATCTTATTTTCATTCTATTCAAGATAAACAGTCTCTAGATAAACATTATCAGTTGTATGATATAGAGATAGTTAGTTTACATGGATTTCCTTTCTCCATTATATCTGATCATTATTCCAAGTTCCCTTCTAACTTATAGAAAGGCCATAAGAAGTCATTAGGAACTGAAATAAATTATATTATATCTTTTCTTCCCCATAAGATGGGATGTCAAAATTGATAATTCCGACCTTTGATGATATTTAATGTGTTTTTACATTGGATAACCAGGGATGTTGGGACCAACATATTTCATTATAGTGTTTTATTAAATTAAAATTTCTCATTCTAGTATATAGATGGGACCATTTGAGTAATTATATGGAATATGATACCAAACTCCACCTTTTTAGGATGGAGATTATGAAATGATGATGATGGGACTAGAGTTTATAGAAGAGATAGTAGTGAATGTTCAATTCATTAAAACTGCATTTTTATCTAATTTATTTATGTATGTAGGTTATCATTTTAATTTAATTTAAAGTTAAATTGTTCTATTATTTTAAAATTTAATCCATTTTTGCATTAGAATTAATTTCACATTGAAATTAGATATAAATGCATTCCAATCATTTGATTAATTTTACATTTAAAAACATGTTTTATCGTTTTGACAATGGAGATTGATTTTAAATTAATTTTGTCAACTTATTTGTTTTAATTATTGAAAATTGGTTTCTATGTTTGTAATCAATGTGTATGAATTATATAAATAGGACCTTTTTATTTAAGTACATTGTGCATAGTTAGTGTTTTTGTTTATCACAGTTAAAGGTAAATCAAGTAAACCAGGTTAACAAATAAAATTTTTAGGATAAAAAAATTAACCACAAACATTCCACAATACTATTTAATTAATTAAAGTCAACCCATATCACCTATGGGTAATAACCTATTAATTTAATGGAATTCTATCTATAAATGTGATATAATTATTATTAAAACAAAAAAAATTAAGCCCTATCACCCTCTTAATTCTTATAAGTATAATAATTTTTATTTAGTGATAAACATGTTAAATCTAAGAACATATATAGTCTCCAAAAATACAATAAAATTTCCTACATCATAAGAATATATTTATAATTATTGGATACTAAATAATTACCATAAACATTAACATAATATCGATATAATAATTATTTTGTTAATAGAGATATCAAATGAATGATATTATAAACATGAAAATAAAGATTATATGATATAATTTATGACATCCACCATTTTTTAGGTGGGTATGACATGTTAAAAGTCGTTTAAATTCTTTGGATCAAATACAAATCATTTTTTGTATTTTTTTTTTAAATTCTATAATGCGAAGGGAGTAAAAACTGACATAATGGTTATTCTAAAAATATGATAATTGATTAAATTATTTAAAAATACAAAAAAAAATTAAAATCACAAATTGAATATTATAAGGTCTCAAATTTCATTATGTTTTCAATTTCATGAAAATGACCCAAATATATGTAAAATTAATATCCTCTTAATGATTAATATGTTGTGAACAAAATTAAAATTAAAAGAGAATAATTATTGGTAAATCAAAAAGATAAGGTATACGATAAAATAAATACATGCAAAAAAATTATAGGATAAGAGTATTTCAAAGTAACATAATATTATCATCTGCATATATCATGTCGGATCAACTCAAATTAAAAAACCAATTTATGTTAATTTAACGTTTTAAGAGTTTTTAAGTGTGCACTGCCCCTCTCCTATAAAAAGGTACCATATTTTATACAATAATCACACATAGAAGGCCTTTTTGTTCATAAAAACCATTGAAAACGTCATCCTAGAATCCCTACCCACATTTGTGAAGGCTTCGTTTAGTTAGAACACCCTATTTAGTGTTATGTTGTTCTTCTAAGGCAATCATCCGAAAAAGAGGAATCGTTTTCTTTACGTGTTTCTACAAAGATTCATCTTTCACTTAATTCAAATATCCTCTAACCATAAAGATATAATAACTCCATTATCCTCAATAAAATTATATTTTATTATGTTAATTTCATCTTCTAAAATAAATGTCTACTTCTATAAAATGGGAAAGGAATTAATCGTTCTTGTGTTTGTGTGAATTATCGACTCCACAAATCAATTTAGTTTGTTCTCCATTACCACCTATTATGATTGGTTATAATGATGGAATTAATCTTCATATGTGATATTCATGACCTTTTAATAATTATAATACAATAATATATCAATTTTATTCTTACTTTCATGTGCATAATGATGATAATCTTGTTCATGCATACGCGTGAACTACCACCTCTACGAAGTAGTGTGACTCATTTTTATTCATTATATAACTTGTATGATTGATATATGTATATTTAAATTATTATTATAATGTTAATAATATCATGATCAATATGTAATGATAAAATTATAATTACTTTATTTCCATAATGATCAGTGAAAAATTGAAACGTTACACATGCGTATGTATGACATACCGTCTCCATGATTATAACATTGTACATTTATAGTAACCATATTTAATGGTTTAATTTTAAAAGTATGTTTAATATATAAAATTTATTACTATTTCATGAATATAATTATGGATATTTTTGACTTATGACCACATGGACTATTGACATCATACCATGTTCATTTTTGACTCAAGAATCGATTATCGACAAAACTTCTTACATGAACTTATATAATTAAATAATTATTATAACATGGTAATATGTGATATAAAGAGAAAAATAAACATGAATCTGTTTTCAAATCAATTATAAATTAACATTTTCTATTATTCTGGATGAGAAAGACTGAAGAAGACAATTCAAACTCAAGGTAAGGGACTTCATCACAATTTCTTTTCATTGCAGAATATTTTGACTTATTAAATACCTTATTTTATATAATGTGTATTAAACTAAATTGAATTTTAATTTCATTAAATGATTACAAAAATGAATCTTTTTTTATGAATCATTTTACTAAATTACAAAAGGAGTGTTTTTTAACATATGCTACGACAACTACTTGTCTACCATGGTGACCATTATTTCTTATTTGGATTCCCCTAAAGGTTATAATGTTTTTAAATGAAACTTAAATAACATAATTCTTTTTAGGTATTTTGGTTTTTAAAATGGTTTTGATAATGGATTTTTTATATCAATTTATTGAAATGATATATTATTTTTTAAACATGGGAATATTATTTTTCATTTATTCTTGTTAATGTGTTATGATTTTGTTATGGTTATTGGGAATTTATTATTTATTCGGGTGGTTTCGTAAAAAACTGAGTTCTGGGGAGACTATAATTTATCTTCAATGAATTGGGTAACATGATACAACTAAATTATAAGGTTTCTACTAGGATATCTATGTAATATACTGTATTGGATATTAAAAACATAACCATTAAGCTTACTTCAAATTTATCTTTGAATTCCACAATGTGTGTATGATATATATGCCACAGGTTATCTTCATGATTTTTTATTTTTATGAGTTTTTTTGGAATATTATGATTTCATGGGGTATGTAAAATAGCTTACATTTTTTGGGTGAAAAGTATGATTTCATGTTTTTATAAGTATTCATGGACTAACATGTATGTTTCTTAATTTTATATCCCTTAACAAGATTTTTGTGCCAATCTCATGTATTTGGAATGTTTTCAATAGGGTATAAAGAATAGTAAAATAAAAGAATAAGTCATGAAGATTTTTATCAATAACAATAAATCATGTTTACTTTTAAAAAGTTTATATTGTTTATGAAATGTATTTTTTTTGTTTTATGTACTTTTTATAAACATTGAGTTATTATGCAATTGTTATTTCCTAATTCTCTAGAACTATAAACACAAAAAAAAATCAATTTAAATTCTTGACTTATCTCAATAATAAGAAATGATTAATAATGTGATTTATAGAACCAATTAATTAAATATATAAAATATAAATTTCATATTGTTTTTAATATAATTTATTCCCCATAATTTGATGACTTGGTTATGGTAGTATTGTTTAAATAATATGAATATTAAAATTTTGTTTTATAGAAACTTGGTTTTGTTTATAATTTATGTGATTCTAGTGGTTCAGGTAGCACAAGCATAACATTGTGTATCATATAACACAAATCATAAAATAAATATAATGTATTTAATGAAAGGGTTCTAATAACTCATGGTTTTGCATTGTACCCCCTAAATTTTATTTCCCCCTTGAATTTCATCATTCAAATACAAAACAATGAGGATTGTTCTACCTCTTTATGTCCTCATGTACCAATGTAGCTTTTTCAAATTGGTGATTTCTACGAAAAATTATAACAATCTGAGGGGTATTTTTTGAACTTTATTTCTATGAATAATAATTCAACTAGTTTCTCTTTATAAGATAGATCTTTCTCCAGCGTATAACCTATGTGTTTCTTTCAAGTGTTATATTAGGTATGTACATCCTCTAAAGATATACATGGAACACATGAGGAATTTTATTTATTTTTGTTGGTATCACCAATTGATAATCTACAATTCCAATATGATCAACATTTTAAAAAATAAATCACATACATTCAGTTTGAAATTTAACATCAAAAATAATGTATGATACATAAAAATTCTATTATTTGAATCCCACATCGAAAATAGGGTTAATATAACATAATAACAACATAATTGTAAGTTAAATGAAAAGGTCACCACTACATTAGTCTTTGTAATAGGAATTTTTTTTCGAAATGTGAAAACTACTCATGAAATAGAAATGGCACTATCATGTTATGATAGGGGAATGGAATAAAACATAGTAATATAAATGTTAACAATCACATAACTATAAATTTGTGATCAGTTAAGAGAATATTAATTTAAATGGTTATTTTTTTTATACCAAGGACATTTTCCTAGTGTATAATTATTATTTTATTACATATAGTAACAATATAAATAAATATACTACCTAGAAAAGTATAGTTTTATCCTTTAATAATTTTTGACCACAAACTCAACTCTGACATTAAATATGAGTATTTATGATTAATTTTTCATACATAAAACATAAAAATCATCTTTTATGGATCCATAAATCCAAAAAAGAATATATAAATATATTTTCAATGATTTTAGACTTTTTTATTCCAAAAATAGTCAGTATAAGAAAAGGAAATTCTTCAAAAATAAAAATATAATATATCAGTAATCCCCAAATTTCAACATAGATCATTAGAAAGATAACTAACCTAAAATTCGATCAAAAAAGACTCTAAAATAACAAGAAAAACAAATAATAATAAGGATTTGATTATATATTTTGGAAATATATATTTTTACATTTATCATCAAATAATATCAGTCACCCATAAAGTCTCATTCAAATAGTTAGTTTCCTTAATAATACTCACGATATATTAACCATTTCCATAAATTACCTAACTCACTATAAATCAATCAAAATTAAATATGGTTCCAAAATAAAACTCAACCATTATTTGAAAAATAATATCCCATAGTTTAATGTTTATCTTAATCATATAGGGTTTCTAAAATAGAAAAAATCTTCTAAAATAATATTAATCACTTAACACCAAATCAAACTCTAAAACCATTGTTATCTATATAATAAAATTTATGTTACCAAAATGAACAAAACATTTAACCATCATGTTTTTAACTAAAAATGAAATTGAAAACTAACTAGGATATCACATAGTCTTGTGGTACCTGATTCACCATTATTACCCTTCATTGGTGGGTTTAATCCTTGTAACCAGGATAAACGTGATGGGTTGTCACCCATCTAGTGGTATAACCTTTTTATCAAACTATATTGATATAATCACTATAATCATAAATTTTGTGATAAACATCAAAAAATTACCTAATTTTTTTTGCAGTAAATATATTTTTTAACCTCTTAGGTTATGTCATACCTTTTATATTTCTTCTCAATAGGTAATAACCCATCATTACTTAAATTATATATGTCTCAACAATATCATTAGTGGTCATAAAATTTGAAAACATAAAACATAAAAAGGGGTTTCTAATACTCCTAATTTATTTCCATATATATACATGATGGTGTCTATAAATATTAGAAAAAATTCTCTTTAGATAATCATAATCAATAGAGCAATCGTTACCATACAATGATAACAAATGTAACAACCCAGAATCCAAATTTCTGGATCTAGTGATAATAACCTAAACATTAAATTTACAATTTTGATACTGATAAATATGACCAAAATTTTTCAAAAAAAAATACAACATCGAATGGAATTATTATATCCCTTACATAACCTAAGAAATTATATGTTTAATGTTTTATAAAATTAGAAAATACAATTAAAATTTTAGTTTCTATATCAATTGGTTCATAAATATTAATATTATCTTCCACTATATTAACCACATATTATTTAAAAAAATATAATAAACATCATAAATGTAAAATAATTCTATATAATATTCATTTATCATATTTCCACATAACCTATAAAAAATAAACATATGAAATGGGTGAGATCAGATTCACAGTAAGGGTAATCAAGGGATATTCATAGGCATGATAATAATCGAAAGGGTATGAGAACATGAGAATAAAATTAGATGTTCGTACCGTATTTATCAATGATCATATACAAGAGTTATTAAATAAATAAAATTTTTATAAAAGAAATGAATCATTACGAAATTAAGATAATAATTCCCAAAAACATGTCCTATGAATAATACATGGAATCTGTGGTGGATATATAAATATTTAATATTATTTCTTATATGATACATTGTATTTTGAAAACATATTACTATACATCATGGGGGCTGAACCTATGGGGTGGATTACACCACCATCACTAATCATATTCATTTACTTATATTGGATCATGATTCCACTTCTTCACATAGTGTATCATGCCAATAAACTTGTTTCCAATCATTATCACATGAGATATAGATTTTTTTTGTTGATACATTTGAGGGAGATATGTATCCTACCTGCCAAATAGATAAAATCCTGTATATGTGTTCCAATAGAACATAAATCATTCATCATAAATATAAACCAACCATATAACTAATAAGGAAAATATCATTGAATCATAACCCTAAAATATATTACATAACATCAAATAATGTTATCTTAAATTTAATATGGCTTTGAATGATCATTGAAAACAAATCATGGTGAAAATATCTTTTTTGATTTGAAAAATTATATTTAAATCAAAAACCATTTATAAAAACATTTCAATTGAAAATAACCTTGAAAAGTTTTGACGAAATATTTTGAAACCATTTTAATAATCTTATCAGACCATTTCCATGAAAATTCAATAAATATCAGTAAAAACAATTTTAATTTTTTTAGAAAACTTTTTTTTGGGGAACACAGATCATCGAAAGAAGATAGGATAACCTTACATAAAACTTATAATATTTTTGAAATAATGAGATTCATTATAAAAACATTTCAATGATATGGATATAGTCCTTTTGAAATAATATCACAACATAACATAACATGTTTCACATTGAAAAAAATCAGACAAAATTCCCATACAGATTTGGATGATTTTGGACCATAAATCCCTTGGAAAATAGATAATAAAATTTATATCTATTTACCCCTAAAATTAAGGAATTTTATAATATATTAAATTAATTGGATGTATATGTACACTGAAATAGATTGAGTGGATAACATGGAATAAGCCTTATAGAAATAAAAGTGAGACTCTAAATCCCCTTATAACTATCAAATCCTTTAGGTGATCATTAATTAGATAAATAAATTATGTGTATTCACTATAAATCCATGAAAAAAAGTGTAAATAAAACATAAGATAATAAAAATTCATATAAAAAATCATAGAATTTCATAGTCAATGAAATTGTAGCCTAACCCAATGAATCAAAAATTGAGTAAAGAATTACCTTACCTCAAGTATTTACTTTCCTTGTTCATGTTAAAACCACATGAAAAATAAATATGGATGTATTATACATTTATGAAATAATAATAATATATATATAATTAAATTTATTAGTTATTTATAACATCTTATCATCTATTTATTAATATATTTTTACTAAAATAGCTATTTTTGGTTATAACTACTTTGTTTTCCAAGCTCTTTTTGGTTTGGAAGTATTCATATTTATATTATGATATTTTTTTAACATTATAAGAATAATTTTAATAAATTTATAAAACATAACATATTATAATTATATATATATTTATATTCATTTATTTATTGTAGAAATAAAAAATGAATTAATACATTTATAGAGATGGTAAACCGTATATACACATGAACTCTGTTTTATTTTTTGATTGATTGAATGAGAGGAAAGTAAACAAATTTCATATATTATAGAATTATAATAATATCATATATATATATATATATATTCATAATAATCCTCATATTACTAATCCATAAAATATGGAAATGAGAAAATAATTGTATCGCTACATGGAGACAGTTAACATTACGTACGCGCGAGCGATACTTTAATGTCTGAAGTGGAAGAGGTTGTTTGGAAGTGTTTTAAAAATAATAAAAAATAAGAATAATTTGGGTATTTAATATATTATTTTGTGATAAGAAAATTATATTTAGATGATGTAATGATGATTAGGAAAAGAATGTTATCGGTTTGAGAGATTGCATCTTATTCGAAGTTTCTGCTTTTTTTCTTATAAAGGGAACTAGGATGTGTCTTTTGATAAAACAAATTACAACTATAATGTGTATAAAGAATTTTATAATAGTATTTTTTAGAATATGTTCAATCAATAAGGCTCATGAAGATTAAATGAAGTGAGAGAGGGGTTTCCTTTTATAAATACGATGAGAGGTAGTTTTAGAAATTCTCTAATGGTTAAATTATAATAAATTCGTTCTCAAACAAAATTATTCCAAAATGAAATTTATTGTAATATAAGATAATAAATTATATTAATATCACCTACCAATATATTTTAGATACTTTTTGGAGTTATTTTTACCCTAATAATTTTTATTAAGACTTAGATAACCTATTTAAATTCTAACTACATTAACCAATATATTAATATTAAAACATTGTAATTTTTTCTTATATGGATTCAATCGTCCATAAATAGTAAATTTATAACATTTTAAAACATATAAAAATCCTTTTTTAATTTTAATTTTTTTAAAATTTTAAATTATTTAATTAATTATTATTTCATTAAAATATCATTATTGTAAATTTGGATACTATTCATTACATTGATTTCAAGAAAGTTAAAAAAGAAATACAACTTTTACAAAAAAATAATATAATATGCCACTAATACATATAATTAACCTTCTAAATTACTTGGTATCCTCAATTAATTCATGTTGTATTTATTTCAATATTTTTAATATCAGATTTCTAATTTTTCCACTAGATGAATAATTACTGTATCATCTTTGTGTAGTTATTTTTGGGGATTATTTTATTTCTAAAAATTATAAATAAATTTCAATGATGTAAAAAAATATTTTATCATTATAAATATTATTTATAATCAGAAATATCTAATGTTTAATCCTATATTAAAATATTATGCATTTAAAAATTAAGAGTGTGACATGTTTGAATTTTCATTAAATTAAATATTGTAAATGTCAGAATCAAGTTAAAGTATATCTAAATAGTCATTAATTTGAAAACAGAATGATTATGGTCCTATTTTACACAACCCATAATATTTTTTAATTTTTTGTCCATTTAATGGTTTTAATTATTTTAATTATAATCATTTTATTGAATTTTCATCATCTTACATAAATATTTGATCAGTGATTCATAAACATGATGGGAATTATTTCACTCATAAATGTTAATAATATATTAAAATCAGAAAAACAATAAGATCAATATAATAATTTATGTTCATTCATAACCTAATTGTATCCCTATGTTGACACATAAAATTTACTTATGATAATGAAAGTGTTATTTTTTTGTTTTCATTAATTATAAAATAATATTATTAATTTTCACTAACAAGTGACCATTAACTAATTAAATTTCGACCATGTTGGGTTTATGGTATAATTAAATTCATCCAATATATTTTTCTACTTCAGGTTTATTTTATTGTTGTAATTACTTTATTACTAACCCAAAATAAACAATTTACCCTTTATCATGGAAATAATAATTACTAAGGTAACTATTCATATTAGTCAAATATTAAAAGGGTTATATTCAATTAATTTTTAAATCCTAAATCCAATTTTATAATCTGTTTTCCAAAATTAAAAACATTAAATTTGAAGATTTTAATTTTAAATATAACTTGTAAAACACTATAGAAAACAGTATATTAGAAAAATTACATATTTAAATAGAAAATGGTTATTTATAAATAATTTGTGAATAATTTCAATTTTTAAAATAATAATTGGATTGTTATAAATTAAAATAAATTAATTAAAATATAAAACATATAAAAAATTAATTTGACTCTATAAAGGCTCAAAAAGAAAATACATTTTTCAATAAAAATCGTTATTTTCATTATTTATAAAAAGTTGAATCATTTCAGAAACATAATCCCAAAAAATCCCCATAAGATAATTTTGAAAAAAAACAAAGATGATTATTTTTAAAAAATAATATTTTTAATACAGATTTTTATTAAAATAATAATTCCATTAAATGGTGGAAAATGACTTTTATATAAATAAAACCTTTTATGATTAAAAATGGGGTTTTTTGTATTTTATGTCTAGAAAACATATTGTATGAATTAATTAATCAATTATAAATTTATAATAAATTTTTTTTTTAATTTTGTGTCTAGTACTACTCATTAACCAAAAATTTAATTACTAGGTTATGATTTTCATGTGTAAATAATTAAAATAATAAAATATTTAATCGTAGAAACATAGTGTTGTGTGTAACGCAAGACAAACCGGTGTTGCCTGTAGCTCAATCATAACATGTTGTAGTGTATAATAGAAAAAATAAAGTAAATTTTAGTTATTTTAAAAAAATATATCTATATATGAACATGGAGTTTTACAATATCAAAATAATATTATTGTGAAAATTTTATATTTTTTCAAAAAGGACTATTATTTAGTTAATGGTTAAGGATTATGATTTTTCAAATACTGTTATATTTTCATTAAATTATGTAATTTTGAAGTCCCGTTACTTTTTAAGTTTATTTAAAATTATCTTAAATATTATATATTTATATTTAATGTAATTAATTTCATTTGGATCATATGTAAACCTTCTTTATCTATAATTTTATTTTATGGTTTAATTTGTTTTTTCTGAAAATATTTTTTAAGTTCATAATGTTTCATAATATATAATTCTTTTAAATAACACATAAAAAATAATTATTTATATATATTTATAGATTTTATTTCTAAATATATTAATTTAAAACCATATAATGATTGTTAATAATCATATATCTATTATAAGATCATCGTATTCCTGAAGAAATCATTTCTTGAAATGGAGTTTATTGACAAATTTGTTTGTATTGTTTTTAAATTAAACTCTAACTATTATATGAATTCAATTTCATAAATTTGATTCAATATTTAGAATAAAAATATTTAATATTATATAATATGTTTAACATAATTTCTATTTTTAGTTACTAATAATAATAGTAATTTTTATTTTCCACGATTAAGGTTAAAACATGGTTTTTTATGTCACATGTACCCTGTTTAATGTAATTTTCAACACACAAATAATTTTTATTTGATAAATTATATATATTATAAATAATAAATAAGTACAAATTATAGATAAATTCTCTTTTTTTATTCCTATATTATTATTTACATCGTTTAAAATACTTTTTACCATGGAATAAGATAAAAAAGTAAAATTATGTAAACTTAAGGAATTAGGGATAACATTTTTAAATGATGTTTCATTTTTAAAATTCATGTATGGATAGAACTTATCTTTCCTACACACCATTATTTATCAATTTTTTTACCTTCAGTTTAATGTGACTTCATTTAATAGTTTTTAGTATACGTAGAAATTACACTCCACCTTAATTATAAGAGGGCACCCCTCCCATCACTTCTTCGCACCTCGAAATAAATTAATATAAAAAACCCAACAAAAATCTCTCAAAAACAATCATATTCAAATTTTTAAGGAGTTAAAATTCCTAAAATTATAACTATATGGATCATAAAAAGAGATGAAACATAGTTTTTATAAACATTCGAAATCATTTTAACAAAGGAATACTTCTCAGGTGATAATTATCATATAGTTTCTTAATAAAAACATGAGATTTATATAAAACATATTTAACATACGTAATACTATAAAGTAATATTATGGACTTTTTTAATTATTATTTTAACCATTTTGGATACTATATGATTTATAACCCTTAAGTATACATTATAATGTTACCCTCATAGCTACCTTACAGTGTATCCCTCACGGCTACCTCATTGTTTGACCACCTTAGTTATGGTTGGACTATCCATAATGTTGAACAACAAAATTAAAATATGCTATTAATTAGAGGTAGGTATAGATCCCACACTTAATAAAAATAAATTACCAAGAACTATAACATAATTATAAAATAATAACACACACATCATATAAATCATCCCTTTCAATATAATATTGGAAATAAAATAAATAATTTTAAAGAAAACTCAAATAAAAATATCATCAATTTGAAGTGATAGTTGATAAAAATAATGGAATATGTGTATAAACTATAAATCCAAATAATAAAAGAAAATAAAAATTAATTTAAAATATAATCTTATTATTAAATATTTAATAGAGTAATATTTAAACAGTTATAATTGAAATTTTGTTACAAATTCTGTTACCTTGGGTTCTTCTTATATAAAATGTGATCAGAACTCATGTATAATAATATAAATAGGATTAAAAATATATTAAATTACCATATAAATATTTAAAATTACATATATTACATTCAAAAAATATCTTTCTGCCCATATTATAACAATATTTTGTTATTTTCCCTATTATAGGTGAATTTATTTCATGAATATCATGGTTGGTTCATTATGAATTTTATTTTTTAAAGGTAGAAAAACTACAGAATTGAAATTACATGTTACTAATTAAATTTATATTATTAATTGGAATTATATATCATTTTGTTTTTGTGGTATGAGTATGAATCATTAGATAAAACATTAGTGATGAATGTTAGAATATTTTTTTCAATTTTGATAATTACAAACCACTTTTTTTTATATATTAGTATTATGTATGAATACTGGTTCCCAAACATAATATAACATATAATATGTTTTATAAAATTGTATATAACAATATTAATGGTTTTATGGATATCCATTAATGATGTAATTGAAATTGAAAACACATCATCAATAATGTTTGTAAATTGACACATCATAGACAATGGTTTTATTTTTAGAATAAAAGCGAGAGAAGAAGAATTATGATGATTAATTTTTTATTAAACACGATAAAATAATATTTTTTATATGATATAGTAATTTTATGGACACTTTGATATGGTAAGGAGAAGATAATATTAAAAAATAAAAAAAAATTGTAACAAATATATTGAAATAAAAGAGATTTTTTACCTCTTCAATTTTCCTCCATGAGAACATCCTCAGGGGAATTATTTTTATAATTTTGGTGAAGCCATAAGATATTTTATATGGGGAAGGGGCTCAGAAATGTATATTGGCAGAAATTAATCAATCTATATTATTTTAATGTTTAACAAGAAGAGGTGGTGAGGGGAGGTATTTATATTGGATGAGAGGGTTGTTTTCCATTATTATATTCATTAGTTTATTAATTTGGCTTAAGAAAATGAATATTTTGAGAATTATCATCAAATATATTAACATAATAATGTAGAGTTATCAATTTTTGGAATATTTTCATCCTTATATCATCCATGAATTAATAAATCATGTATCTAGCATATATCATAAATTACTATATTTCACTATTCAGAAAAAAGTCATGTATTACTGGAAAATCAGAAAAATACCTCCTAAAAATTTGACAATTATAATTTAAAAAATATACACCATTTTTTAGAAATAATTATGTAAATATGAATAATTTATCAATATAAATTATATAGTAATAATAAATAAATAAAAGAATAATTTATCAATATAAATTTTGAAAATATTTTTTAAGTCATTCGCTTTTTTTAAAAAATTAGTTAAATATTTATGACTTCAAAAATACCAACACATAATTAATCATTTAAAAAACATTTTTTATTATTCATAGATATAAATATTTCATGACTACACTTAAAAGGTAAATAAAATTTATTAATATCCTCATAGGTGTGGTTAATTATCTATTGGCTAGAATACTATCTCTATGGTCATGTTACATTTCCCTCAGTATAAATTCCTTAATTTTTATAAATGTCACTTATAAAATTATATATATAAAAAGAACTTGACTATTTAATTACTAAATTAATATAAATTGTTTTATAAATTCCAGGGTAGTTAAATTCACCCGAATTTCTCAAAATTTCATCCCTACCATTTTTATTTACTTTTTAAACATGTGAGGTTACATTTTCCTTATATCATTTTCATATTCCCGTGTTTCTTCTTCAACATTGAGGTTTTTATAGAAAACATTATCATGGTTAATTACCTTATTTTTCAATAAATTATCTCTATGATCAAGAATATTAACATTTTTCTATTTATAATAATTGTTCTCATCCAACTAAACTACTTCTGGGATCATAACATGAGATTAATCTAGCATATAATTTCATTAAATTCAAACATGAAAAACATTTTGTACTCGAGAAAAACTTTGAGGTGATAATACATGGTTAGAAACTGGTCTAAATTACTATAGGATTTCATAATGTAAAATAAACCTTGGAAATATCTTTACATTCATTCCAAAACCTATTAAACATATCCAATGTGAGATTCTATGAAAAACATGAGCACCTACCTCAAAAAAAACTTCCTCCTATTATCTTCATAACTTTTCTACCCACTCTGAGCTATCCTCATCTATTGCAGAATCATCTATAAATTATCGACTTCTTCCTCAACTAGTTTGATTCTAATTAACTCCCTTTACCCAACTTCATTCCAGAATACACGATTTTGACCCTCCTTCACATATAATGACTAAAAAGGTCACATCTATATTCTCTAATGAATTTTTTTTCATTACCAGACTCAACTAAATAAATAAATTTGTCAAAAATTAATTAGTAATTCATTGAACAAGATCAAATAATATACACAAAGGTCATATTTTTTTCTAGTCATTCTATCAAATTGGGAATGAAAAGAAGTTCTAAAATATAATTTTGTTCACAATAATTTTGTAAGGACTTTACAAAAGTTAGATGTGCTCATGGGATCATGATCTGATAAGATAGATAGAGTAACTCCATGTAACCTAGAAATGTCATTGAGTTATAGTTGATAAATATAATCCAAACACATTATATCTTTAAAAGTAATGAAATATGTAGATTTAACCATCTGATCCACAATAAACCAAATCACAATTTTTTCCCTAGACAAGAATATAGTAGTCTATCTAGGATGTCAATAAATATGTTTTCCCATTTCCACTATGGTACTGAAAATGGTTAATGAAAACCCTTTTTTCATTGTCACACTTCTCTTACCTATTGACATGTCAATCATTCCATCGTATAATATGCAATATCTCATTTCATTCCATCCCACTAGTAATACTCTTAAAGGTCTATGTAAAAATTAGTACTATCAGGTTGAACTAAAAATGGAGAACTATGAACAAAACATGAAAATTATTTCTTTTTTTGGGAATCTAAAGTCTCACATAATATCATTCCAAATCATAAAAGATAATATTTCTCATTTTTTAACTCTCAAAACTTACCCCTTTTAAGGAATTCTACATTTTTCTATAACACAGAATTTTCATTATGGTATTAATAATTATGTCATATTGAGAAGACAACGCTAAAACCTAAAATAAAACAATGGATGTTCCTCCCCCGATAACACCCAAGACAACCATCATCTAATAAGGAGTCAAGGGTCGTGTTTCAAATTTCACATGGTTAGTGTATAATAAAGTTTTTTAATCATGGAATCTTGCACATTGTTTTGATTTTTAGGATGATAATTGATCTTAAAATCATTGTCTATTATCAGTTCATTCCATATCTACTTCCTCTTGTTTAATTACATTACAGAAAATATATAACTTAGTCTTTTACAGTCAGTATATATTTTAAATTAGGATCTATATAAATGATGCCTATAAATTTTTACATATAAAACCATATCTATTAATTCTAAATCATATGTTGGATAATTTTACTCTTGAGGATTTAATTTGAATAATAACTAAATAACTACCTAATCATTCTTCTTTGAAAAACAACCATGTCCTATAAATTAAGTATCAATGTAGATGTCAAATACACCATTTATATATGGAAGGGACAAAACAAGATCATTCACCAATCTCTTCATCAATTCATAAAAACCAACATCCCATTATTTTGTCCAAATAAATTTGAAACATTTTCATGTCAATTTGTTTCAAGTTAGTTATGAATACATTATTTTTAACAAACCATTGGTAATAGTATTCTAATACATGAATAATACTAATCTATATAACATTTTTAGGTCATGGAAATTTGACATTCAGTTTTTTTAGTGGGATCAACTGTAATTTCATCCTTATTTAAAATATTCCTATTTTTTTCAACCAAAAATTACATTTACTAAATTTTCTATATAACCTATTTCCTTTAATATTTTTCTAAAAAATCTTTTAATGTTTTTAATGATCATCATAACTTTATGGAATGTACAAAATATCATCAATAAAAATAATAATAAAATTATTCTAATATTCAATAAATACTATATTCATATGATCCAGGAATATAAGAGGGGTATTTATCAAACCAAAGGTCATATCTACAAACTAATATTGCACATATCCAGTACAAAAAGATATTGTTTAGACTTTATGCTACCTAACCATCATCTAGTCGTTCCAGAATCTGAATTCAATCATTGAAAAATAATAAGATCCCTTGAGATGATCATACACATCATTGATATGAGGCTATTGATAATTATTCATAAAATAAATGTTATTCAAATATCTATAATTAATGAAAAGTCCCAGGGAACCATATTATTTTTAACAAATAAAATATAAGAAAATGATGGTTATGTGATAAAACAAATTAATCCTTTATCAAGAATCTCTTAGAACTGAATTTTCAATTCCAGTAGATCCTATTGAGCAATTCAATAAGGGGGTTTTGGAAATTTTTTAGCACCGGGAATAAATTCAATAATAAATTCAACTTCCGAATCTGGTATCACACTGGCTAACTCATTAATAAAAACATCAAGGTATTAATTTACCACTGAAATATCATTAATCTAATAGGTTCCATTGTCGTAAAAAATATGGCCAAAATAAATTTCTTTCAATATTTTAATAGTTTCTTGAATCCTGATATATTATCAATGTTTGGGTCTCATTCCTTCATACAAACAAAAACTCTTTCTAATAAAATATCATTACAATCTATCCTAGATTGACAAATATAAATCTTATACATACCTAGAATAATATAAGACTCTACTAATAGAAAACCAACAAGGATAAAAGGTTATGTTTTTCTAAACAAAAAACAAGAATATTCATATAATGTCTTTCTGCTATAATATTTACTCCCTTGTGTTTTAAGGATACATTACAGTCTCATTTCTTTTGGTGAACTCATTGATTTACCATAATCTATCTCATAAATAAGGGAATGTGTAGACCCTATATCAAACAAGAAATTATAATAATAGGAGTAATAAAAAATTTTCTTGATACTACATCATTGTTTTCTCAATATCTACTGATGTATTCACAAAGTATATTTCAACACCATTCTTATTATAATTTTTTCAACTTTCATTATTAAAACCATTATTTTAGAATGTATTTGCATAAAACTCGTCTCACCACATTTAATACAAATTATTTTTTTTCTTAGAAGAATTAAAATTAACATAATTTTCTTTACATTACTAGGAAATATGTCCAAACTCACCATATCAAAAAAAGTTACTAGCTCGGTTAGGATATTCCCAAAGCTATTTTTACAACGCTTTTCAGGAAATAGATAATGGATATACTTACCTTTATATTTCTTTGATTGATTCTTACCCATATATTTCCCTTGGTACCTATTCTTATGATTGAGGATCACATTATCATTAAAAACTACATTTATACCCTCTCAGCACATTGATCATTTTTTTCATAAGTTTTGAATTCACAGGAGGTCAATTAACTATAATATCATGGTTATAATCCTCTGTAAAAATGATCGATTTTTCTATCAATAAATAAAATAATAATTAGATCCTACCTTACCAATCATGAGATGTTTTATTCATACACAGAAACTTAGTATTCATTATTTTATTTCAATTCAAAGAATATATGTTTCTTCCTATGTGGAACCACCTTATGACAATATTTTTCAAGGAAAATATTTTTAAATTTATCACATTCCATGGCATTAATTTGATTATTATAATTTATATTCTTGACTTCTAACCACCACCGGTAAGCTTCACCATCAAAATTATAAATTTAAAGACTAAACATTGGATTATATAAACACACCATAACATCAAATATCTTTTAGTGGATTTATTCCATATATAAGTAGCCACAAGACATGAATATCCACTAAATTTAGAAGGTTATTGCATCATAAAATGTTCCAATATCATCATTTACCCTAGTGGTAACTCTAGTTATTATATTTCATGGATTTCCCTAGGACTTACAACATAAATTAACTATGCTATTACTATAAAAAACTATTTAATTCAAATTTAAACAATTGAAGGTTATTGATTTAAAAAGATAACATCTTTGTAGTGCCTTCCTACTTTATCATCCCAGTTTTTACAATGGAAAACCATTATCTATATACATATCATAGATGAAGTAATATTTAAATATTGAAATGATAAATTATTTAAACAAAAAAATAAGGAAAAATTAATTATGATATCTTATTAAAATCAACCTAAGTCATAAATTTATCTAAACTATTCTTTAATACCGATAATAGGGATCTGGCAATAAAAATTAAATTATCTATTAAAGTATTCTAGAATTCACTTCATTAAAATACCAATGACCATTTAAGTTTTATAATATTGAGATATAATTCATACATATCAATCCAAAATCGTAACAAATATTTAATACTAAAATAATATCCATTTTTAATATTATAATTTTTTTAAATGAAATCAATTCATGACAGTTATTCACGACATTCATCATGAGTTTTAATATTCTCTTACCTATAATTAGTACATATGTGTAATATTCTAAAACAAGGGATGGGAAGAAAATATAAGTAAGAGATATGAATTTTTTGGGAGAAACCATTAGTTAAATAATACTTATAAACATATTAAATAATTTCATAAATACATAATTCTCACAAAATAATTATCATATTGTAACTTTGTGAAAAAAGGGATTACCCTAAAGCAAATAAAACATAAATAATACCATGATTGTAACTTAAATAATTATGTACTTATGAAAGTACCATCATGGATACCATATCAATTTTTACCCTCATGGATAACATACTATGTAACCCTCATGGATACCTTGCAATGTAATTTTCATGACTACCTTATGATGTGACCATCATAGTTACAAATGGAGTAATCATACGGTCGACCTCCACATATACAGAACCAATGCATTAGAGAGTGATATAATTCCAAAACATCACCATAAATAATTTCAAAGAACAAAAACATAATCATAAAACATGAATACTCCCATCGTATAAATCATTTATTTTATAAGAATAATAGAAATTTAAATATGTATTTTTTAAGAAGAGCCACTTAGAAATATCAAATATTTTAAGTGGGAGTTGATAAAAATAATGGAATATGTATAGACGGTGTAAATCCACATAATAAATTATATATAAAATTAGTATAAAAATAATCATTGTACCACATAATTAATGATGTATAATGTCAACCCAAAGAGTATAAATTGTTTTGAGAATTCCTTTATCGTGGGTTCTCCTTTCCTTAATTGTTTTGAGTTTATTTAAATCTTGGTTTCATTGGTTGGATTATTATGGATTTTATTTTCAAAAGGGAGAAAACTATAAGATTGATAATACATTTTATTAATAAATATCTATAATATTAAATGGATTTATATATAGTTTTAGTTTTATGGTGTTATTATGAATCATTTGACAAAACAATAATATTGAACGTTATTTTATTTTGGTGAATTTTTATCAATTCAAACCACATTTGTTATATTAGTAAATATTATGTATAAAAACAAGTTTAAGAAGATAATAAAAAATATTATTTTCATAATGAAATATTATTTAACCATATTAATGGTTTTATTACTATAATATAAGGAAGTAATGTAAATTGATAAACATCATCCACGATGTCAGTATACTGACACATCATAGAAAATGTTTTCATTTTTGAAAAAAAGAGACTAGTGAAGAAGTTCGACGATGAATTCTTCAACAAAAAATGATAAAATTAAATTAAATATAAATTAATTTATTTTTCATGCCTCTTGGATAAGTGGATTTTAATTGTTTATATGAAAACAAAAAGAGATGAAATGAAAAATGAAAGAAAATGAAAGGGGGGGTTACATATTTAATTATCCTTCTTGTGTACCTCGTTATGGCAATTGGTTTTGGCCTTTTATTGAGAAAAGAATGTAATTTTTGTGGGGAAGGGTATTAAGAAGGGTTTTGTGTAAAAATTAGGTATGTTAAAAGGATTTTAGGTGTGATTGGGGGTAGTTATAGTGGAGGAGAGGGGTGTTTTCTCAATGTTATATATATTAGTTTCATTAATTTGGCTCAATATTATGAATAGTTTGAGAATTATTGTAAAATATAATAAATAAAGAAGGATATTTTTATATATTTGGCTTATATCATCCCTACATAATCTAGGACTGATTAAATTATTAATTTATCATATATCGTACATTACCGTATTTCACTATTCACCAAAAAGATCATGTATTTTAGAAAAATTCCAAAAATTTACCCTAACTATTTTTAGATGTGTATAATTAAAAACTGAACTCAATTTTTTTAAAATAATTTTCCTAACATGATAAATTTAATTTTTAAATAAAAATAATTTTTATTAAAAAATACCAGTCTTAAAACTATAACCGATTTTATAAGACATAGACAAATTAACTAATGTCTCATAAAATTATTTTATAATCATTATAAAAAATATGTGAAACTATATTATGAAATTATATTTTGTTTTCATTCATTATATTAATTATAATATTGAAACTAAATATTTATGACCTATAAATATACCATCATTTAATTTAACAATTATAACAGATTTATTTACTTATTCAATGATTAAATCATATCATGATTTTTCTTATAAGATACTTTTTATATTTATACTCCTATAGGTGAGATTATGGTTATATTATCCATATTACCATTCCTAATGGTTATGGTCTTATTAATAAGGCCATGTTACTATTTCATTTGTACAAATTATTTAATTTATATAAATACCACTTATTACATTATACATTTATAAAGAATTTGAATAAAAAATTTCAAAATGGAATGACTTTATTGTTTATATACCTGGGTTATTAAAGTTATGATATAAACATTGAGGATAAAAATTCATTCATATTGAGTTTAATGGGCTTATTTGTGATATAATATTATTTAATTATGTAATAATCCATGTTAAAAATTTTGTTTTGTTGTTGAAATTTGGAAATCAATATATTCATATTGAGTTTGGGTATTATGTTACATTATTCTAATAGTTCTGGTTTTTGTAATGAATGGTGGAATATAATATAGTTTTTTGGATTATATGTTTCGTAAAATGTTAATTTTTGTGATTTAGTCTTAAAAAAATTCATCTTGGATATTCATTTCCATGAGTTCTAAATGAAGTGATAATTGATAAAAGCACAACAATGGGTGGAAACTATATTTATGAAAAAAAATATCATGTATATATATTTTTTAGGTATTATTCTTCCTGTTAGTAAAATAATCTCTATACAATAGGAAAAGAATCTTGATACAAAAATGTTATATTATTATCTTAATATAGAATGAAATATATCTCTTTTAACTCAGTATAGATTTATGGTTTGGTTATTTTTTTCTATTTCTTAAATATTAACATTATTTCGATCAGTGATCTATATCACTCTCAATAATTATTTAAATTTCTCTTCCATATTTTCACATATGACGTATGTTCTCCTATTCCAAAACAATAAAATATTTTATTCCACATTACCTTAATATTTAAATTTCCCTATATTAATATAATGTTTTATAAACCCATTTTATGATGTGTGTTTTAACATTATGTATTTTTTAATGTCCAACATTTTTTTCAAAGTAAATTTCAACTTTTTTGGATAAAATAGTTTCATGGTGGGGGGGAGTGTAACAACATTATATTTTAATAGAATAACATCAATTTCAATAGTGTATAAAACATGAAACACTAAGCTTAAATTACCTATCAATTATATTATATTAAGATAAAAATTATAACCTAGCCATTAAATTGGTGGGTATTAATAAAAAATTTAAATTGTGAAATAGTTATGGAACAACCCAGTATAAAAAATATTAATTGTTTTTAAATTTATTTGTAATGAAATTAAAAAAAAATTATATAAATGAAAAATAATTATATATGGAAAAATAATTATATGAAAAATGTGTCTTTCATCTTCATTAATTAAATTAATAAATTTTATAATTTATTTCAATGATATTTATATATTATATATTCATTGCATTTTTTTCCTTAATCTATTATTATTTATAATCATGTGATAAGAACATATAATCATTTATTCTTAAAACATCATTTTCCAGATAACTGTTTCGTTTTATTTATTACAGTTTTTCCAAAATTAAATTTTAATAATGTTTGAAAATCCATTTAATAAAATGAAAATTATTTCTGAAAAAACAAGGGTTTCCACATTACATGTACAAGTATAATAATTATTTTTCTACAAATAACGAATTTTTATTTTAAAAATTTAGCATTTTATTAATTATAATTCATTTCAAATTATATAATAAATATTTTTTTATTTTATTCATAATGGATAAAATAAAAATTATAAGAAAATTATTTACTTTGGGGAAAAAATGTTAAAATTATGTTAACATAGAGGATATGAGAATAAAATTTTAAAATTGTGTTTCTATTTTTATATTTTTGGTTTTTATATGAATTAAATTAACTCCAATACAATATTTAACAATTTTCCTAGAAATAAAGGCATATAGTGACTTACCATCATTGAATCGATTTTAGTATTTTCATAAAATGTTACATAACCTCAATTATAAAAGGAAACCCTTTCCCCACCCTTATTGCCACATATCCAGACATTATCCCTGAAAAAATTAAAAAATAATTTCAAAATAAACAAAATTTGACACATTATATAGGTTAATTTATTTACAGAGACAACACATATTTCTTTAATAAGAGACCTAATGGAAGATCTTTAATGAACTGTTAATTTTATTCAGTGAGATCTTTTGTTTTTACATATTTTATTATGAATTTAAAATTTATGATAAAAATTTCAATATAAAAAATATATTATATTCCAAAATTATATTTTTTACTATTTTTATTTTATAATATTTATCTATCTCATTCTCTATCAAAATGGGAAAAAATTTACCACTCATTGGTACGACAGACTACCGCCTCACAAACCGATTTAATTTTATTACATCGCTAACTCACATGGTTATTCATAAAGATGGAAATAATCAATATATCTAATAAATATGAAATTATTATTATTATTTAAAATTAAAATATAATCCACTTTTTTACCCATACAACCATTAAGTAAATGTCATTACCGCTCAAGCATATATATAATCTATTATCTCCACATAATGAATGATTTATTTTACATATAAAAATTTGAAGAATGACTGTTAAAGTATTTATAAAGAATAAATTTTATATTTATATCTTCAATATAATTTTTTATATAGTGTTTCTTTTTCCCATCCAAAATTACCAAATTTTCCACTTCCAAATATGCATGAGAAAAATAAGCAGTTAATAGCCCAAAATGGTAATATTGAATTAATATTAATGAATGAGTGGTAATATATTATTAAAATATCATTTATGAAATTATAAATATGAATATGGTTTTTTATATATTATTAACTTGGTATAAACTATTTTACAATAGGTAAAATATCATGATGCTAAAGTGAATTGTGAGGTAATGAACTTCATCTCAAATTGATTTCATTAAGGAATATTTTAATATTAGACACCAAAATTAGTCTTTATTGTTAATACAGTACCTTTTAATCTTTTTATATAATGAATCAATTATAATTCATTATATTTTATATTTTAATTTGAATTAATTTTTCCATGGGTATTGACATGAATGTTACCAAATGGCATCGAATTTCATAACACAATTAATTTTTGTTATGTTATATTACTTCTCCATTGTTTTTTATGTTCTATGATAGTGATAATAATTCATTTTTTTTAATTTAGGTATATTTAAATTTTATACACGTAATCAATTCATTTATTACTTATAAATTCCATGGTGTGATCATTCTAAGATATTTTTTCTTAATTTCGACTCCATTGAGATAAATATTGTATTATGAAACAATTTATTTTTATGTGGTATCCACCGAACATTGATATTATATATATATATATTAGTAAAATTTTCATATTATATATTGTTTCATTTTATGATATTTATTCCATGGGGTTATGACAAAAAACATACCAAATATGAAAGATTATATGCTCTAATATCTTTTTTCGCAAATATTATTTGTGACTCAATTTCCATTGAAGAAAATTAGTTGATAATTTCCAAATAAAAAATTATTTTATTCTCATTTAGTTACTCAATAAATATTCTTTTAATAGTTCAATTTTATTATATTTGGTACACAAAATTAATGGGAAATATTTTTTTAAATAAATATTATTATTTATTATTTAAAACAAAAATGAGTTTTTCACAAAAAAAATATTTTGAATAAAATGTTTGGAAGATTATATTAATTTTGTCCAATTATATATTAATAAAAAAATGCCTATCATTTAGCATTATAGGTTTTTGTGAAAATAAATCTTCCCACCATTTTATGAGTGAGGTACTTTTAAACTTTTCATATAAAATTTTGAAAGGAATCATTATTTTTACGTGCTATAACTAAATGAAGCTTTCTATCCATCATGAACACTCATTTCATAGAAGTACCCATTAATATTTTTAAATATACATTTAAAACAAATATTTTTTGATAATATATAATTAATTTTAAATTTTTTAAAGTGATATTAAAAATAAAATGGGTATTATCTTCAAAAAACATTTAATGATATTTTTATGGAATTTCTCTTCTTCAATGGAAAAAACCCATTACAATACATGTAATGGACTAGGGATATATTATAATGTTACAATAATTATTCCTTCTATAGATTGTTTATAACCAATTTGACCTAGGGAATTATTCACATCCACATTCTTGATTACTCATGTAGTCTTTATATTCCCATTGAAATATTAACTTTCCAATGATCACTATAAATTATATTTACCTAAATAACCAAATTATTTTTACGATGGATATGATTATTCATAAATAATATACTACTTATATATATGGTGTTTTACTCTTAATGTTATTTTATTGATCAAGGAATTTTGTTGATTTATATTCTATACTCAGTGTAGGTACTTTTTAGAAGAAATATTATTAATCAGTTATATAGATGATTCATTATACATTGAAAGATTTGAACACTATTTTATGGGTGGTTCCAGAAATTATATACCCCCTAAATATATGGATGTGACTCATCATAAAAATTAGTAATATTTCATTAACTGGTTTTCTTGTGTATACCTGCCTAGAGTTTAAATAGTATGGGTAAAAAGACATGACAATATATATTTTGATGTCTGAGATCATGAAATCTGATATTAATAGTTTCAATGAATTTAAATTGTGTTATTATTATTATTTATAGTAATACATTGATATTATGGATGGTTAATTCGAGAGATCATATGAGTATTTATATGGAATTATTTAATCACTTTTTAATCGTTTCGTATTATTCGTTATGATAATGTTTTTGATTTAATTTATTTTTTAGTTATTCAACTTTACATATTTTTTATACCTTATTATTTTCTTATAAATTATGATATACATTTATCTTATTGATAATTATAACTCTCCCCTAATTTTTGTTCATTACCCATATTTTGAAGAGGGGTTATTTAAATGATTTCCAGGATACTAAATATTAAATCTTTGTATGTTGTATTTATGTATTGAAATTTAATAGGATATTCCAACATGTTTTTATATTTCCTTTTAAAAAAACTATATTACCCCTTGGGATGAAAACACTTGTATTGAATGATAATGTAAAATATAACCACCCACCACTGGTACTGATATATTTTTCTTTACAACTCATGTTGTTAGTAAAATTAATGGAGTATGAGAATCCACCACTAGTGTCTACTGGATGTTTTCTACACATGTAGGTGGGTATCAACTATATAATCTCTAAATCCCATTCACCTTGACCAATAATGGGTTCATTAGCAATATTTCTTTATAAATAAGTGAGATATCGGTCATGTGGTTTAACTCTAGAATAAAATTACCCATCTTGTTAGAGTTTTTTCAAGTGTTTCTAGTTAGATGAATGATATTATGATGCCTCAACTATGTGTTGAATGATTAATTGAAAAACAAATTTATCATCCTACAACACAATTTTTTTGTAATATAGTAAATAAAGATCATTATGAAGTCAATCCCTACCAAAAAAGTATCTTAGAAATAGACATTCATTGTTTTGTATCATGAAATAAAAAACATTCATACCAAGAAAAGAAACCAATTTTTTATGTAATAATATAAAAACCATAAAAATAAATTAAATGGATGTTAATTCATGTCATCTATATGATGCAGTAATATCTAACTTCCATTATAGCCAGCCTACCTACACTGGTTCCTCAAAGATCCACCACTCCTTTTGAAACATTCATAAATCTAATTAGTCCCTACATTTGTATACATATGTAATAATAAAAAGAAGTATATAATATAGAATTGGTAATTAGGGATATTTTTCACATGATTAATAATTTACACAATGTATCACCATAAATATTTTGGATAAATTTATTATTCTAGAGTCTCATAATTTCATATGAAAAATAGATTTTTTATTTTTCCTTTTCGTACATTTGTATCTTCCTCTACATGGAAGGTCAAATCATGGATGTATTATACTGGAGGAGAGTATTTAGGATATGTTAAATTCACATTACATTACTCTTAATATAGACCCTATTATTTTTATATTCTATTTCCTTGTCGACATAGTTAATAATAATGAGGAGTAATGTTAGTGAATTCTCTACATTTAACATATTATAATTAATAGTGAAATTTTAAAATATATGGGCTTAGGAAGAAAAAAATAGATCTACAAAATAATCATCTATAATATTAGATCATAAGATTTCCATGATCTCTAGGTAGTATATCATCTTGACCACATGAGCCCTGTAACACCCCAAGCTTCCACGATACGCTTCTCTTTGAATAATACACTAGCGTGTGTTGTATGCAACTTCGAGTTCTAATAAACACCACAACCAAACAAAAGAGACGTTGTGAATAGTAGTACACACTTTTTGAAATTTTATACATTCTATCTTTCAAAATAGACTTCATTTTGGGATTTAGAATATCGAAATTAGCCTTAGGGAAATTTTTTGGTCCTTTTCTGATAAATTTCTTATTTTGATGAATTGTGAAAATTACAAAATTTTAATTAAAAATAACTTTTTGAATCGAAATAATTAATTGTGATAAATTATGAATTTGTGTGATTTAAAAGTATATCTAGAATAAATTTTTACCACTTATTACAATTTTGGTCATTGGACGTAATATCACATTTAAACCGGACATAAACAAGTGACAATCATTTGATAGTTATTATTTCATTAAAACACGCTTATTGTTTTTGAAAGCGGGAATTAATTTTAAATTAATTTCTGCCAATTATATGTTTTGAATTTAGTAAAATGGATTCCATATTTAGAATCAGGAGGTCTAAATTGTGTAAATAGGTAAATTTTATTTTTAGACATTTTGAAAAATTACTTCGGCAAATCTTTTATTTACCATGCTTAAAGGGTAAATATGGTAAATAAGGGTAAACAATAATATTATAATAATACTAAAATACCCTAAAACGTGTCCTAACCCTATTGGTTGATACATGTCCGACCATGGGAATTTTTCAGTAGATTTTGGGACCCCATGGATCCACTTGTATGTGATAATGACACTTTATATTAATTAAGTTAAAGTAAATAAAAAAATGACATAAGAATATATCTTTTAGAAAAACAATTTTTACGTAGGGTTATTTATGTTATATTTTAGACTATAAAAATTAATTAGAAATATAAAACCATTTCTTACATAATCGTATTTTATTTATAATTTCTAGATAATGAATAATTAAATTTATTAATGAGATAATAATGATACAGTAGTTTCCTTATTAATGAATGAATCAAATAATTGGTATTATTAATGATAAAATAAATATAATTTGATTTTTTTGAGGCCATAAACTAATTTTATAGGTTAATATGACATTTTAGTATTTCTGAAATAATTTTTTTTCGAATTAATAAAGTTTTTAAGACTTTAACAAAAATAAATTAATAAATATTGTCAAAATTGACATGAATGAGTTTTTAAAATAAATATTATATTATTATTTGATATTATATTCCTAAAAATATACGTTTTTTCCAAAGGACTTATATAATGATAGATGTATTATTTACAGACCACTTAGGGGTGTCTTGTAATTATATAGTATGTTTATTAACTATATAATATAAAAATACAAAGAGACATGGTAAATGTCAAACTAATTAAATTAGAGTTAAAACTAAAAGATAAGGTTAATAAAGTGACCCAAACCTGTATAAAACCTATTGGTTGATTTTATTTCGACCCATCCCTACCTTTTACTCTAAATAAATCAGTTTGGAGCCATTATAAACTGAATATGAATTTATTAAAAAATAATATTTTATGTTTTTCCTAAGGTGCACCTCACCCCTCTAATAAAAAGGCACTCCCCCTTCTCACTAATTCACACCATTAAATCCTTTTGGATCAGCCAAACTCTGCCCAAATATTATCTAAAATTCCCTTAGTTAAACCTAGAGTCCATAGTATGATCATAACGCCATCCAATGGAGCCCTTTTATCAAATCAAAAGCAAGAACCTGAAGAAGAGGTAATGATTTCACCACCCTCTTTCAAGTTCCTTTCTTCTTCCACTTATTCTTTTTTGTTATTTCCATTAAAAAATAATAACTCCAGTATCATCTATATATTGATATATTATTATAAATATGTTACAACCATATTCATTATTCTATCTATCCTTTGAATAACATGTCACCATACGTGCGTACGTAAGAATTACCGTCTCCACGTCGTGGTGTAATTGTTATTCAAAACATAGCTTTTTTGGATGTGTATGATAATGATGTGTAATTGATGTAAATAATAAATAAAAAATGACTATTATTATGTATATAGGATATAATATCCAATTATATATTATTTTAATATCAATATAATGATATTGTCGCTCGTGCGTATGTACGGACTACCGTCTCCACGAACGTGATGAGATTCATTTCTCATCGTATACATTCAAGACTAATTTTCATTTGATGATTAAAAATAATGTTTAAGGACTTGATATCATTCTAGATATAAATAATATGCAAACTATGGATAACAAACAAAATTATGTAAAAAAAGTGTAAAAGAATATTAGTAATTGAACACATGAAACGACGATAATACTAAAATATTATTTACAAAGCAATATTAAAAGATCATATATCATATCATATTTATGTATATGATTCTTGTATAATTTAATAACAATGATATAACTATTATACAGGAGGTTAACCTACCCTCGACCAAGGAATAGTACAAGTTAAGGGTTTATTTCACAATCTCTTAATTATCCAAGGTTGTTTATACGTAATTATCTATTGGGACCTCTTTACCATCCACATCTATGTTTCTTAAAAATTTATTTCAAAAAATTGTTAATATTTACAAGAAAATGGGTTAAATTCATTTATACCCTTGTTTGACTTTTTATAAGACGTTAATAAAGGAATCATTCTATCATTTTACAAACAAGGACCTTTTAGACCTTTTCGAAAAAATAAAGGTAAGAATGACTTTTTTTAACTTATACAGATGGTGCGGCTATTTTCTGACATTATAAAATCGACTAAGCTTCCCTTACAAGATTATAAGAATATTTTCAAAGTAAATGTTTCTTTTATAATTATTTTACTCTTAAATGATTTCAAAAATAGATATTGTTCTCAAATAGTATTGATTTCATCTATATCAAAATCATTTTAAATGTTTTAAAGATTTATTCTTATAAACCATTCTCATTAATGTTCATGTTTTAAAAATGGTTTAAAGGATTTATTTAAATGGACATGAATTTTTTATAATTTTAATTTCTTTAAAAAGTTTCAAAGTGGTATGGGACACTTTGATTCAAAAATGTCTTCAAATGTCTTCCTATCTAAATTGTGTGACTTTTAAATGTTTTCATGAAAAGGGATATTTCAATAAAAGAGTTTTACAAATCATTTCCATATATGTCAAATCCATTAATGGATTTTAAACTTGTTTTGAAGTTGATTTATTACGATACAATACTTCAATATTGTATTGAAGGTTTTGTGATATGTTTGACTGTGGATGTGCTATTTTTATACCATTCAAGGTTTATTGTTAATGTATTTAAATTTCATATGTTAGATTTAATACTAATTTTTATGATATATTTAAACCTTTTCATATGAGGAATGTATTGGAATTAGTAAGTGACTAGTGGAGCCCACTATACCTCCTCGATGCATCGGTAGGTATCATGAGACAACTAAACATGGAATTGACCAAGGCGCTTTCCCAATTTGATTTATGGTTTTGGCCAAGGCCTTAATCATTTTTAAATATCTTGGACGAGGCCTTGAAAAAATGTTTCATAATGTCCGGCGCTATACATTCCCTCATTATGGAAATAATTTTGATGGTTCATTATTCATTAGACTAGTAGAATACCCCTGATTATATTTTATTATGGCATTATTTACACAGCTCATATTATTTCCATAAAAGTATTCATGCTTATTATTGGTAAAGGCATGTAGTTTCAATTATTTATCATCCTTAATATTTATGTCATTTTCTAGTGTATTACTTACCCTTACTGAGCATTTCATCTCACCCCTTTCTTCTGTTTCATTTTCCCTGCATATGAAAAAGTTAGTGATGAGTGACCTACAACCATAATCTAGGAGGCTTGGATGTTTATAATGAAATACATTTATTTGTGTTTTTTTTCAAGTGGTAATGTTGAACTTATGTATGAATCTTGTTTCCAATAATAATAAACTGATCGGTCTTTTGAGACATGATTTCCTTGTGATCATGCCAATGTTATGTAATAATGCACCGACTCTAGGTAACTAGGATCAGGGCATTACAAGACCCCCATGTGTAAAAACTCTAATCATGAACATTAATTATTCGTTATGGATCTAAAACATCTATTTTCTATCATTATCATCATAAATTTCATAGAGATGAAAAAATATCCTAAACAGATCTATTATTTTATGAATCCACTAAATCTCACCAGACATAGGCAATTTCATCAAACTATTGACATCTAAAGAATCATCCATGTCTTTTTCAATGACTGATAATCATTCCTCAATTGACACGTTTTTAGGTGTTTTATTGGTTGCAGATTCTAGCATATACAATTTATATTAGTAAAATTTTACAATATGAAAGTGTGTATATAAATAATGGTAAGTCATTCCAGGGAGAATTATTTTTATCTCTAAGATTTTTCATAATTATAGGTTTGATGATGTGTGGTTTTCCATTTATATAATAAATAGAGAAAAATTATGTTGTTTTGTTAATTATAAAAAGTGCAACATAAAAAATTAATTATTATCCCACTCTTTTATCATGTTCTAATAGAAGTCACCATCATACATGGATTATCATTACCAATGTATTATCAAGTGTTAAGGATCCATATTTACCATCACATAACCCCAAAAATGGTTTTTCAAGCTAAATGAATATTTTAAGGAAGGAAATTTTCTTCCAACAATTAGATTTAAAATCATGGATCCACTAACTAGACTCCACAATATAGAAATCCAAGAAATGTATTTCCTCAATTATTTCCTCTATATTTATATTAATCCATTATAGGGATTGAAAAACATGATATAGATGCATTTACGTCACCCCAAAACATTTTTTATAACTCCCCATTAGTTTAAAGAACCCCAATGATGGTTGTCCAAGCACTTTGGAAATCTTGGTTGAATTATAAATCATGTAAATAATGGATATTACAACATATAATTTTAATTTAGTGAATTTAAATTTTCTATTATTTTTAAAATATTTCAATTTTATCAACCCAAATTCTAGTTAATGTTAATATATTTTCATTTAAGTGATTAGCTATGTGTAGATAAAATTTATGCATAATACAATTAATTTAATTAAATAATTTAATCTTGTTACATCATTTAATAAATGATACTTCCATATATTTAAAATAAATATATACCCTAAAACTAGAAAAAATATACAGTTTTATGATCAATATCATTATTTAATAGTTGGTTTATCTTTAAAATTATAAACTAATTGTTGACCCACAGTGAGAAATGTATTGGTTTGGGATGTAGCACTCCCCCATATCTACTATGTATTTCATTTAATGGTTTTTCCTTATATCCAACATTAAATACCTCCACTCACAAAGGAGACCCATCCATTTCCTAATTATTTACTCCAACACTACTGAGGAAAACCAACAGATGGGTTCAGGAGGTAACAAAAACCAAATTACAGGCATGCAAGTGTATATATAATATTTAGGAGGGGATAAAACGCAAAAAAATATTTAATTTATTACTATAAATTTTTAAAAAAATACAATTAATGGAACAAACTAAATGTAACTAATCATAAATTAGATGATATGGGATGGTGATCATCAAAAAAATATCATGAATATTTAATAATACATTTGAAAAAAATTATTTCAATATGTTATTATTATTAATATAATATTAATAAAATTATTTAAAATAATTATTTGAAAAATTATATAAATTTGTTATATAAATAATCCTTATAACCTATTAGGAACATATATATGCTATTAATATGTTTATTATTTGTACTCTAAGGAAACATGAAATGTAGTTATTAATTTAACCCAACTTTTATCAAGAATTTAATTTATTTTTCACCATTTCCAAATAATTCATATATTTGTTTAATGCGTAATTATATTTATTTAAATATAAATTAATTAATAAAACATCATGTTTTGAACACCCTATGTGTGTATTAATAAAAAATGAATTATAATTTAATACACATTATGTGCATTAATTAAATAATTTGAGATTTAATTAATTACAACATGTGTAAATTATATACATTGTGAGTTTATTAATTTTTACATCACGTGGTAATTAACATCACACCGTGTGAAATATATTTCATGTGAATTAAATAAATTACAACCACATTATTTATATTTAATATACAACATGATTATTATTTACACAAACACTGAATCAAATGTATAAAAAATAAAATATATGCATTAATTAATATATTTCATAGCTATTAGTCTAACTCCCTTTGTAATAAATACATGATATTAATTTAACCCTATGTATTAACAAAATTCTGTTTTGATAATGCATAGACTACACAATGTGTACACTATCTACGTACCATAAAATTCAACATGATTGATTCCATTTTTTGTCAGAAAACGACATGTAATAAATTAACAATGTGTGGAAGTCATGTGAAATTTATGTTCAAAACAACCCATAATAATTATTTGAACAATACTACATGATGTGTAGTTGATGTTAACTAAGAAAAACTATGGAACCTAATGATGTATTATGTTATCTAATTATTCATTTACATGATACTATTTCTTGGTTATAGGGTCGTGAATGATTCTAATAACAAAAATATATTTTCAAAAAATAAATGAGAAATGACCCCACATAGGGTTGGTTATGTTTTACAATGTAAGGTAGACACACCTTGGAAATTTAAATAGCACAGGTTTGAGTCATTCCACTCTATAATTTACTAGGGGCATGAAACACACAACTGGTTGGCTAGGTCAAGGATAGGGGTGGTGTGGATTCCACCTATACCTTGTTAACCAATAGCACATTTAGTATTGAGAGTAGTCTTATGAGATCTCTCCATTATGTAAAATGTGGCGATTAGTGTTTGTCACATATATGGTGTGCCATAGTTTTTAAGGTTTGATATGATATTTCAAATGAATACTCAACCATTGAATTGATGTATATATTACTCATGAGGATGAAAATATCCCAGTTCACTAAACGTGTTCACAAACTCTTCATGTGATGATTCTAAGAATAAATCTTATTCATTAAAGAACTTCTTTCATTCTGAGACAGTCTGTGAGCACTCAACTTCTCAAGACATTATATTTCGAAATATATATGAAGGTAAGTCATTGGGTCTAAATTGAAGCCATTTATCATCCCTTCATGATGACGAATCATGTTGGATATTACAAAAAAGATCTACTACTCATATGATCACAAGATAATATGTAGTGTTATGTGGATCTTTTATATTTCAACACACAATTATTAGATATGTTGTGCTTACTAAATATAGTAAACCATTGAATCATGATTACATGGTAAGGAATCATTCTTAATTTTTTTGTATTTTAGAACATGAAATATATCTTAGATGGGCATGTATTCTTTCACATGAATTTTTTTAATTCAAAACTGATTAAGATGGAATGAGGATTTGGTTAAATCATTAAGAATGAATGTGATCTAACAATTTTTTAATCAAATGAAATATTCAATACTGTTGAGGTTAAAAATCATTCTTCCAGTCATAGAATATATTATTTATTTTAAATTACATCAATTGGTACCCTATGATCTTATCTGACACAACTTTTTCACTTGGATATACAATTAAAATGGATAGTAACTCTGAGTATGATAGCTTTGGATATATCATAAAATTCATATTGCAAGTTTATTTGAGATCAATCCTAACTATGAGAGTGTTTTTTATCCCTAATGATGATGCAAATATACATTTTATTTAAGAGAACCTCCAACTCTTCTTATTTTTGTGGATTGAAATTTCCAATACATTGATTTCATATAGGAAATCCATATCATCATCAACATGATTTTACATTGTCCGTGACACCTATATGTTTAACAAAAAAATTGTCTAATATAGGAAAATTATGATTCTTTTGTGGAGCCTTGTCATAATAAGATTTTGGTTAATTATATTGTTATTGATAGGAATGAGAAGGCTTCGAGGAAGAAGAAATAATTTATAGATTATGATTATGATCATGTATTTTTACATCATCATGGTTTACATTGTTCTATAGATTTTCTAAAAATTCAATACTCTTTTTCCTAGAAATGGATGGAAGAGGATGAGTGTTCACGGGATAATGTACCGCATGGTTATTCTGTTATAGATGATCTAGATAGAGTCGAAAAATGGAGTCATCAAATCATGTAACTAAAAATTATCTTTATGATATTATTACCCCATCATATGTGGAATCATAACCATGAATAATCTCAATCAGAAGAGAAGGGTATGTCTTTGGTTGTACATATAGTTTATACTGAGGATAACATTCCACAAGGTCCTTGAATGATAGATTTTGAGGAGATTTACCTACATCTGGTTCATTACACTCAGGATCATTGTGAGGGTAATTAAAAGGGTGATCCTTGTCAGGAAGTATTGTCCAATGATAATCATATTAAAGTATATTTCACTCTAGTGTACGAGAAAAATGAAATTGATTTCGAGAATTACATTAAATAAGTTTTGAATTCAACAGAAATAATAGGGAAATGGGAAGATATTGACTCAGATAAGGATTATAAGGGTCAAAGGAGAAATATTTATTTTAGATATATAGTGAGCCAAGGAAAGAAGACTGATGAACATACAGTATCATATACTCCCTGGAAGAAGAGTAGGCCTGAAAAAACAACACTAATATATAGCCATTAATTTTCACTAAGATCACTACTTTATAGAAAAACAATTTCGAGCACTCCAATATGTTCATCATATTGAGTGATGACTATGTTAGGTATTAGTGTGGAGTTGATAATAAATATTTTTTTTATGAAAAATATGGATCACTCTAACATGTTCATCCCCAAAACCTGTATAATTTTTTGATAAATTATTGCATTTTTTTCAGAAATCTAAAGAATAACATTTTCAAAATCCATAAATACATGAAATTATTGTTATATTATAGTTAATATAGATATTTCATGATTTACATCATCATTTTATTCTTTCATCATTTCCATTTTCGTCCAAATTTAAGTTATATAGTCATTGGGAGTGAGGAATCAAGGGTAGATTCACAGTATAAGTGACACAAATGAGAACTAATCATATATAGACATCATAATATAATTCTCTTAATTCTATAGTTGATAACCCTACCCCTTTTACCATTCATTATTGATCACATATTTATAATACCAATGAGGGCTATTGGATTCCATTTATTCTCTCATAACAAGAGAAGAAGGAATATGATTTCCAATGATCACTAAAAATTGTGCATAATTGATAATACATCTAAGTTAAGAAAATTATATGGAATTTTAAATGGGGTTTACCTAAATTTATTAGAAATTATTATTGTGTAATGACACAAACATTAAAAAAATTTCTTTTGTGGTTGAATTAAATGGGGGTTTACCAAGCTCATCTTGATCGCATTCCAAACCACATATTCCAAACCACCCCAAGAAAACATCACCATTATGAAAATTCCATTTAGGATGTTTTGTGGTGTAATAATTGGAAATATATCATCAGACTAAGAATATTTATATGTGTAACTTATAGATTGATATTTACTAATTTCTGTTGTCACATTACAAACGATATTGAGTTATTTTTGAGAAAAATAGAAATTATAAACTTGGGTAATACTTAATATAAATCATATCATTCTATTGAATAAATTAAGGATTATTTTTAAATCTATGATATTAACTAAAATATTATTATTAAATATTATATATTATATTTGGTTGATTTTATAATTTTCCAATTTCAAGAATTATTTTTATAAGGGTTTGGAAACTATTACAGTCTAAAAACACATAATTTCTCACCAAATATCAATTATTATTTTAAAATTTAAAATTCCCATATTTATAAAATTATTTTTTAAAAATAAATATATTTTATGGGATCAAAAAGACAAAATTATCAAATTCTCAATGTTTAATAATTCCTTAAGACAATATAATTTTTGGGTAAAACATATAAGCCTTATAAATATACAGTGTATATTACAAAATCATAATAACCAAAAAATTGATGTAATATATACAATAAAGTTTATCCATGACCATATATATGTTTCCATTTTAAATTTATCTATTGTTGATGATATTTTTTTATTTTCGTTAATGAATTTTGAATCATAAAAAACAAATATTACATTTTATGCTTTCAAAATCATTTCATTAAGAACATGACTCACATCCACATAACCAAGGTTAGTATTTTAATGAATTCATACCTTGGCCTTATAGAAAATTTAAAACAACATTCATTTGCTAAAAATCATGTGAATAAACCCTTGTATTTTTTTCAATTTATTATTACTTTGTTATATAGATTCCAAAACCTCTATTGGTAAAATAGTATACAACCCCCTTATCATTCATTATAAATACCCACCCATGCTTCCATTACTCTTCAATCAAAACCGTGGTGAATTTAATTTCGCTTCCATACCCTTTATAAACTCCTACCAAGGTTCCACGGGCACTCATTAAGCTCCTCCCATGTTTCTAGAATCATCCAATCAAAGATATGGATCCTTTCCATATCTTATTCTAGAATCCTATTACTTTTATGCAATCATTTCCAATTCGTAGTGTTGGGATATTCATTTTTATGACCCTATTTAGATCTATTTTATGAAAAATATTTTATATACCTTTTATTATATCATTAAACCATTTCTGAATATTTATATACAATTATTATACTTCAAAACGTTCAATAATATTTTTTTTAATTCAAAACCTTTTATTGTGAATACCATCACAATTTCAAATCAAGGGTATTCAACTATATATTCCAATAATCAAACTATTTGGAGATTATATGTTTGTTTTCCAAAATTCTTGATCATGGAATTAAATGTAATGAAATTTGATCCTATGTTAAATGTTTTATGTGTCACACTTATGCATATACATGATATGAATGTGCAAGTCTTCCCAAAATTATAGAGTGCTCCAATAATTAGTGTAATTATTACTCTTTTGAGAAATAATGAAAGAAATTATGGAGTGAACCTAATCTATCACCATACCATTTCCACCATGTTATAATGAATTTGAGGTTTTCCTTGACCAATGTTTACAATTTAAGGGTTAATGTTTTTTCACGTTTCCATGTTGCCATTAAGTTTTCAAAATATATCATGACTCATTGTATATGATTCTAAATCACATATATTTTATATCTCATTGATATGAAGTATTTTTAACAAGTAATACTATATTCATTGTATGCCTTGTTTATTCCATTATAAGGATTTGTAGACCAACCCTTTATTATATACGGCCTTTGGTTGTCCCGTGAAGATTTTAGAATGACAGAATATAATGATCATGTTAGTAATGATATCAGTAATGACAATGAATCCCAAGATTAAGTTGTTTTATAATGTACCTAATTACCAAAACACACTATACCACTAGATATTCTCAGTTATATTGTGCGTACCTTTATGTAATAAATCGATAATAAATTTCTAATAAATACATGGGTTGGCACAGTTGGTATAAAAAAATTAGTTATATTAGGGATGTGGAATAAAATCATATAGAGAAATACTTAAGTGTAATAATAAAAATAATAATTCATGTCTACATTTGTTATTGTATAGTTTAAGTGGTTTCTAGGGAAATATATCTCATTATGGATACAACCAGCGGTTGTGTCTCAAACATAGATATACGTAGTGGTAAAAACCAAAAACATCTCATTAATCTATACTCAATCATGAACTCGTGAATAGAAATAATCCTCGATGTACACATGTTTTGAAACTCCCGAGGGATTAGAATTAATAATTATACAATATCATTATGAACCATTATTAATTAATAAAAAATTCATACAAGAGTGTATGTTGTAAAATATATCATGGCTAACATTTCTTGATGCTAACAAATTCATAATACATGGAATAAATAACATTTATAATTTATATATATCTACAAGTATTGTTGTTTAATAAAATTCATCCCTAATTTTCCCGTTATTTTTTACAATGGCCAGAAATAGGAGGAACCGTGTAAAATAACCAATGTGAGGGAAAATGTGACTAAATCCCTAATGAGATTCACAACTTGATGGTTGCTAGAAGAAAAAAAATGGAGATGGTTTCTCAATTGAATCGGGTTTTTTAATTGAATTATGAACCAGGAGTAATGTCCAAACTCCCTAATAAGGAAAATGTTACAATTGATACCTTTTTGTGAAAAAATTTTCATACTTTCAACGGAACATCTAATCTGTTATTCATGAAAAAATAGATCAACTCAATAGAGACAAATTTCACCATATAAAAATTTTCTATTCATGATAAGGTTATACAATTTAATTATTATTACGATGGAGAAGTAGTGTAGTGGTGGAAATTAATTCAGAATATGATTCATGAGGAAGTGTTAGAAGTGATGGGGTTGAAGGAGTTCTAAAAAAATATATGAAACAAATATTCCTTTAACACTCCCCTGCTTAAAATTAAAATACATATCATTTCCATATAAAATTATTATTAATCCATTAGGGTGAATAAGGAAGAATTCACATTACATGCATGGTAACAATGACACATTGACATTACCCCTAAATTCAATGTTTAACAATTTTTTGGTACGCTAAAATATATTATACAAAATCCAGGGTTATCTGAGATACATGTAGAAATGGTTAAATTTTTTGTTGTGCCCTCAAAGTTGAAATAGTGATTGGAAAATCACTGGGGTCTCATGGGGAAAAGAAGTGGAATGTTGATTTAATTCTAGAAATGTGTTAGAAAAATCATATAATGGTAATAAATTTCATCATTTCACTTTTCAAATTTTTGGAATGAAGAACCCCTATATTTTCTACAGGGGGTAATGATTTTGGATTCTAAGGAAAGGGAACCTAGACTAAAATTATCGATGGAAGAAACACACCATGAAAATAGAAGAGGTGAATTCAATAGTAAACCCATAAATTTTTTTTTCTAGTTTTTCAACTACAATGAACATGTGTAATTTGAAAACCAATTCACTATGATAACGGTTGTTAGAGACAATAACTACAAAAAACTACCTTGCTATAAATGTTAAGATTACTCTATTACAACCCCAAAGGTGGATATAGAAAAATGATGTTGTTATAGGCACACTAGTTATATATAAATGTATAGAAAACATACTATGGGATTTTTGTTCAATGAATTTCATCATATAATGTTGGTTTAGTAGATATATTAAAACCACAACATAATGAATGATATATATAGATGCTTCTTAAAATGGAAAATTTGGTAAATATTTCACTAAAATTATTTAAAACCCTCCTATAAAAATTTATTGGAAAAACTTCCAATATAAACATATGATACTCTCTTTAGTGGAATTTGAAGCAATTTTTTATATGTATTGTCTATATATACCTAGAGAAAAATATAAATTCTTTAATGTGGATATCAGTCACTATCTTGAGAATATCCATCCCATTATGTATATATAAAAGTGAGAGGAGTAATATTATAAAGTAACAACGGTTGATTTAAAAGGATTGAGTTATAGCCTATGATTCAAAGAAATGGAATGTTTATGAGAAAAACTACCCAACACATGGTATAAATTTTTTGTATTGATCTATTCAATTGATAATCTACCAATATTATCATTTTAGGGAGAAGTGTTAAATATATTCTGATCATAATAGGATCTTGAATATTTTCCCCAAAAAATAAATGAATATGAACTATTTTAGAGGCTTAGATATATTTAATGATTATGGTTTCTCACACAATAATAATCCTCGGAATGAAAATAATGTAGATTATGATCTCTGTAGAAAGACCTAGATATATTATCATTGATGGGAATTATGAAGTATCAAATCAGCTTAGACCTGAAAAGTGTAAAAAATGTACACATAAATTTAGGGACATCATCAACCCATTAAGAAATTATTTCACATCCATACCTTATTGATATGATAATGGGTTCCAAAATAGGTAATGTTTTTATTCAGAAAAAGGTTGAAGATAGAGTATAATATAAATCCTTATATATCCAAATTAATGAAGAAGGGGTTATAAGATTTGGGTCTAGACTATCTGTAACATCAAATCCTAAGATAATCAAAGATCTATTTCATAATGTACATAGATCCACCATCTCCATCTATATATGGGAAGTAAGATATATCAAGATCACTAATAGCACTATTGGTGAGATAATATAATGAAGGAGATTTTGGAATATACAAAAATGTGTCTTGTGCATAATCAAGTGAAGGATGAATGTAAAAAAAACACAAGAAGGTGATGAAATATTTACCCATACCCATATTTATATGGGAAAAAACCATTCAATTTTTCATTGGTGTTTTGAATAAATTGAGAGGATGTAATTCTACAAGGGTTGTGATGGACTGTATTAATTTTTTTTCACACATAATAATAAATCCATAGGACTTTACACTTGATCAACTCATAAGGATATAAATTAGTGAATTGGTGAGGATAAATGGAACACCTTTGTCAATTATATCAAATCGAGATCCATGATTTACTTCCATGTTTTGAAAGAGTCTCCAACATGATCTAAATATTATTTTGAACTCATGTATGGATTATCACCCTTAAAGTAATGTCAAATCTGAGAAGACTATTTATACATTCAATAAAACATCATGGTCATTGTCAAATTTCATCAATGAAGGATGGGATCAACAAATTAATTTGGCTTATTTCTCATAAAATAACAATAAGAATACAAATGGACCCATAAAAATTCCTTTATGGTAAGATGTGTAGAAAAAACTCCTTAATGGATGATGTACGGGAACATAAATTTTTATGTTCTATAATGGTCATTTTTTTTTGGAAAAGTTCAACACCATTCTGCATCACATTAAAGAAAATCAGAATTAATATAAGTGCTATAGATATAGTTGATGATGAGACCTAGAGTTTGATTTTGGCGACATGGTATTACTCTACATATATCCATGGATGGAATTCATGATATTTGGTAATTAGGGAATGTATTGTCCAATAACCATCAGTCCATTTTAAATGCATGATCCAATCAAAGTAGTGGCATATTAACAAGAAATCCCACCAAAACTATATACAGTACATGATCTCTTCCATATACCCATATAAAAGAAGAACATACCCTACCCCTCACATGCAATTAATCCCAATGTGGTTCTGTTAGGGAATTAACCTTTATATCAGGATAAAATGGTGATGATCATAGATTATAGAGAAAAAGCATTACAAAATAAGATATTTCACCTTGTGAATATCCTATGGAGAATCCAATTGTTTGATGTGTTAATGTTGGAATTATATGATGTGGTGAAACAAAGATTCCTTCATTCATTTTATTGTGTGATCGGAAAATTTTTATAGATAAATATTAATTGGGGGATGATTTTATAGGCCTAAACTTTTAGAGATAAAATTTATTTCGAGGTTGATTTATATTACTTATTATGTATAATTGATATATAAAAAACATGAAAATATTATATTTTATAACGTCCTATCATATTTAAAAGTCCATTAATAATCATAAATATTGATAATATAGTTTCTAAATAGTGATCATATTAATACTATAAATATATGGTTTTTATTAATCTAATTTACATAGAAAAACAATGTGATTTCATCATCTAGAAGGTTCAAAACATATTAAACCCATTTATCAAAGAGTACAACAGAGATAACATTACTAGAAGTTTCCCTTGACCATGTAAAATATGAGATCCAATAATAAAATCATGAGGGAAACCTTTTACAAGATATGTTCAAGCTTCTTAAGATCATGACCCAATCCATATACACCAGACCACCCCCTAAAAGTCACTCCATTTCATATATTACCCTTATGATGTTTTCTTTTGTAATAATGGCATATTTCTCCATATCAAATGAAGGTGAATACCTATATTGTAAAGATTTATATTTAATTCTTATTGTAGTAACATTATAACTTATTTTGAATCGATAAAATTGATATTTTATTTTTTTTATATGTAAATTAAATTAAGATATCATTTTGATAAAATAATTAATATTAAAAAAATGATATTTAAAAAACTTATTATTATCTAATAATATTTATCAAGTATAGTTTATAATATAATTTTAGGTAGTCCAAATCATTTTTATATGAGTTTGAAATTTGTTATTTTCAATCAGAATCCTTTATTTCTAAATTAATGTTAATTATTATTTTAAAAATCACATATTTCTGAAATTATTTGGATAAAATAAATATTATTTTTTGAATTATAAATGAGAAATTATTTAATTGTTTATTTTGAATAATTTTCTATGACATTAGATTTTTTATGGAAAAATTAAATATGTTATAAATATATAGTGTGTATAATGGTATCATATTACCCTAATATAATTTAATAAAAACAATTAATGGTACCCACGAACAAATATATGTTTTTAATTTAATTTTATGTGTTTTTAGTATATTTTAGTAATTTTATACATATTTTCGGAATCCTCCAAAACCAATATTATATATTAAGGGTTTAAATCATTTCATTAAGAAAATGACTTACTTCAATATCACCATGTGTGATATTATAATGTGTTCAACTCTATTACAACGAAAAAAATGTAAACATATCCTATTTTTAAGATTATATGGAAAACCCCATGGTATATATTTTGTTTTTTACTAGTTTTTTATATAGACTTCAAAACCAAAGATAGTAATATTTTAAAGAGCTACCTTCTTTTTCAAAATTTAAAACCAATGAATAACTAGTTACTCTTCACTAAAAAACATTTAAACATTTATTTACTCTACCCTAACCCCTATAGAGTCCTATAAATGTTCCGTTAATCTCTCAAACTCCTCCTACCAATCTATTATATTCACCATATAAATGTATTATGTCATTTCCCTCTTCTCTTCATTCAAGTACCTTCTTCATTTTTTAACTTTTATTTTCAAATGTAAATGGTGGGATATGAGTTTACGCATAAAATTACTATATATTTTATTTCCCTTTAATTATATAAGTATTTATATTTTATTAAACAATTTTATGAACTTTAATTACTACTATTATTCTACTAAAATTTCACAACAATTCTTCGACACCAACTAATTTTATTGTGTATACCATTATTATTTCATCTTAGGGGGTTTTATTTTATACATAACTATACTCCTTTAAGTGTGGAAATCCACATATTTATTCCATACTCCATGATAATTTTATTAAAAATGTTTACTTATGATTATATGTTGAATTTTCTATGTGGCGCACTTATGAACTTATAAAATATGAATGTCATGGGAATGCCCAAAATTATACAACACTATAATGAATTGGGTAATGTTTTAGACTCATGAGATGCAACGAAATGGATTATAATGTGAGCCTAATCCAACAAAATATATTTTTATCATGTTATGATGTCATGGAGGTTCTCTTTGACCTATGTTTAGGCTTTCATGTTTAAAGTTGTTACCACTTCCCAATGTTGTCATTCTGTTATCTTGTAATATCAAGATTCATTATTTATATTTATGAATCACATATATTTTATGAATCATTTATTTTTTTCTCTAACACATAACACATAATTAATTTTATTTCTTTTCTTACATTAACGGACATTATATAACACCCATTTCATATGTATATTCCAACTTAATCCCATTGATTTTTAAGTATGATTGGATATTATAATTTTGTTTAGATGATTTCCAATAATGGAGATGTATGTCTTATTTTCTGTTGATATATAATATACCTAATTACCCAAACACACTATACTTATCAATGTTATTGGGTTATATTTTGTGTACCTTTATATAAAAAATAAAAAATTAATGTGCAATAAAGGCATGGGTTATCATAAATTTCATTACCTTATATTAGAATATTATTGCAATGTATTTATTGAGATATTGTTACAATATTATTTCTAGAAATGAAATTTAATTTTATCATAACCCTTAGAATCCCTATATCCTTATAATAATAATATTATTATTATTTACTTGATATATGCATAACATAAGGGATATTGAAATATTACTTTCCATAAATAAATAAATTAATATTTCTAAAAAATATAATACTTCATTCTCACAAAACAAAAATTCCATCCTTATATTATCCTCATTATTTAAAAAAATAAGTATATTAATCAATCATTTAAATAAATAAAAAATATAAAAACATTATAAACTCATAAATAAATACACAAGTTAAAACAATAATCTAGATTAAATATAAGGTATTGTACTTGTGAATAATAATTTAATATAATTTAAAAAACCTATATTATTTAACTGATGTTCTTGGATACACATATTTTTTTGTCCATCTAGGTCCTTTTCTGATTTGGAATTAGGCTGATATAACTAATTTCAAAGATCAGCATCTTGAAACACACCCATGATGTTATAAAGAACGTTGTTAATGTAATGATGACATTCAACCTCATATGAACCCTTACCATGTAATAAAATCCCTTTAGCAAGATATATATTGTCTAACTGGTTGTATATGTTTTTTCCTCAACTAGTATATTTAATATCATTCTATGAATTTTGTGAACACAACATGATAATATACAACCATGTCCATGGTTATAATCCATATTCAATATTTAAAGAATGGGTATTAGATATTCACTTCTTATGGATGGGAGAAATCATCTCTTACATTTTCCAGTAATTTTATGCCTCCCATGACACACCCAACATATCTATCATCACTAAGAACTATTATAATCATGGCTGAAAAAATACCTCAAATTAAAATATTCATGAAAAAAATTAATAGTAATCATATAATACATGGATCATTACATAGATCCACAAATATGAAAATTTAGTGATACATAAATCATGTTGAATTCCTAATGGATGGTCTATTACTACAGCATCCCTTCATTGATATTAACAGGTGGAAAACAACATGGTTGAGTTATTAATGTCTTAGAAACCCATAACACTAATATCATGTAACAATTGTGTCTTAACATGGGATATAATCTATCTATAGAACACGGGTTTAAGGAAGACTATCATTGAATCGTTTTTATTTCATCATAGAGTTGAACTTATATGTAATTTTGAAAAGTCATGAATCCTTATGATATTATAAGCTAAATTATCATGAAAATTAATAATTAGGATGTGAAAATAAATTTTATTCAATCTTCATTTACAAATAATGTAATTAGAAGTACAAGAGAAGATGGATTTAAGACACCACCATCTCCAATAATAACATGTAATAAGTTTTTGGCTGGGAGGCCTTGATTATAAGAATAAGATGTCAAATAAAATTAATCGCATTATTGTGAAATAAATTGTTATTTTTCATTTCATTATTAATTTCTATTCCAGGGATATATTTCATTCTCATAATTATTGACTTTATGTATCATTTACAGATAATTTATTTAATAATATTATAATTCCTTATGTATTGTTAAGATCATTCAATATATGTTTTTCCAAATTAGTATGTAGTCTCATCAATTATATTGTTTTCTATTCCCTAGGATGTTTATAATGGTTCATTTATTTTTTTAAGTGTGAATGAATATTATCCATTCTATGATTTAAATTTATAATATCACATGGAAACCATGTTTATATATATTCTATAATGACAACTAAACTAGATGATCCTTTGTGATGTGATCTCATTTATCTAGTGACAATATAATAAATTAAATAAAATCTCATTGTTAATGGAGATGAAACTTTTACTGATTTCATCTCCCATTGTGTTATATCATTGTCTATTTTTCATCGATCAGATTGATTTTAGGGGTGGATCAATGTAATGGATATGGTTAGACATTCAAATACCCAATCCCAAGAACGAGGTTTAGGATTAAAAAATTCCATCATCTTATTTTCCGATGGATTGTGATAGTAGTTTTAAATATATTATTAATATTTCTCCATAATTCAGGATCCAAAATAAGTTTTCTATTTGACCCATGCCTCTTATTAATTATGAATTCCACATTAACCTCTAGACCAAATCATCTCAATCAGATCCCAGGTATTCTCAAAAATTCCACAGATCTGTGCACTCCACCCCACATTCATTCCAACTCCTGTGTGTGGCCAAAACTCTCTACATGGCTCATGATTGTCTCATGTATCTGGTTTGCCTCAGTAATTCTACTCCACAATGCTAGATGGGCTTATTAGAGACGTCACGCTACCTGAAACTCAGGCCAAGGATTGTGTTGGGCTTCATGGGTAGCTGATCTATAATGGTCCGACCCATATTTTTAATAAAATAAATAATTTTTAATATTAAATATAAATAAATAATAAAAAATAAGTTTTACCCTAAAATAAATCAATCATATAATAAAACATTTACTTGGGTAATTATGCAATGCATTGATAGTTATTATTCCTATTTTTATTCCCAATAAACTCATGTATTACTTCTCAACATACATTATTATATTATCAAAAAACTCATCCATTTCTAATATTTTAATATATTATTGAATAAATAGTCTCATATATGTTTTTTATCATTGAAAAAACCATATAGGAAACTCATAATATTTTGAAAATGACATTGACAATGAAAAAAACGTTGCGAAAATAAATGAAATCAGAAAACCAAGGGAAGTTTGATATCACTATTTATATTTTTTTCTATTCAATGATTACTCTAACACCCAATGTACATTATTCCCAAATTTATTAACAATTATTGAAAATGGAGGGAAAATATATCCCCCCTTGATGTAAGGGTTCTCTCAACTCAAATTTTAATACAACATCATCCATCCAGAAAACTCATAAATTCTTCTCAATTAGAAAAGGGTGGAATTATCAGACCCCAATTGAAATTTTTATAACATTATTCCATATGTAAATAAAAGAAACACAATATAATAAATTAATATCTTATTCTATTTTCCAACATCTCATTCTGGTCTGTGATATTAGTAATCCTGGTTGTATTAGAGCTCACTAGTTGTAAGTTATTATTAGAAATGAATATCTACAGAATAATTTTCTCAATATAAGTTCCATCACATTTTTCTATTATTTTTATTTTTAATCAACCAAATAACATTACATTTCATAAAACCCAGTGTATAAAAAAGAGTGATTAATTTAGACAAAGAAATAATCTAAAATATAACCACTATGTGATACTAAATCAAAATAAAAATTAATGGAAGGTATAAACTAGAGTTTTTTTTAAAATTCATGAACATTAACTAATAATAAAAACCATATTATAATTTTTATGTTCAAGTAAATAACATCCCGCTCTGGTTAATAAATCTATACATCACTGATGTTTATAATGAAATAATATCATAAAATATATGAGGGAGTATTGAAACAAAAAAAACAGGATGAGTTTGAAAGGAAAGAATGTGCTGGATGCGCCCCCTGGTTATCAAATATTGGCGTCTGGCGCAATAGTGGCTGGTTGCACTCCGGCGGCGTTCCTGGCCTCATGGGCGTTTGATCCAGGGCCTGATCCTCAGCGTCGGCGGCCAGATCTGTCTTTTAGGGAAGTGATTTGTGGTTCGCCCCAGGGTTCATAGGTTTGTTTTCACGAAGCATCCCTGATCTCCCCGAAGGTATTGTGGGAGGGTTACTGTATATCCTTAGAGGTCTTGTCTTCAACTTTTAAAAATGTGGTGACTGGACTCCGGTGGACCCTTGTGGCCCGCTTCGGGGCTATGGAGACGTCTCTCCAGGTGTTCTGGTGATTTGTGGATTCTTGGGGTGTAGAGACCCAAAGCTTGACATACATGGACATTACATTAGGTTTATAGGATACATAATACATAACAAAAACAGACACACAAGGACCATAATAGTTTAGTGATTTGGAATCTTGGAAAAATAATCTTCTAATCGTGGTGAAAGATATTCACATCTCCCATAAAGGTCTTACACTTTTTTTTTACCAAAAACCTTTCGTTAAATCCTGGGGAAAAGAAAAAATATAAAGGGTGAGTTCAAATGCTCAGTAAAGGTAAGTACAGAGAACAGAAAACAATCCATAAACATTTGAATGAAAATGCTTGAATATAAAATCTAAACATCAAAATCATGAGCAAAGACATAAATCATGGAGGTACGTAAGGCATATATCATAAAGTAACACCAATATTGATAATATTTCATGGTAGTAAATCATGTAATTGTGACAACCATTCAGCACTTGTTATTATTTCCATAGTAGCCAAGGCATTGCTACCAAGACCATCTTAGTGGACTAAGTCCCTTTCTAAATCGAGTTCACTCCTCGTTCTAGTCCTGTATCACTGAACCGAATTAACTTACCATTCCATCCATGTCTATCTCATGAGATATAACTCTTTACCCAATTCATTGGAGGGAGATATAGGTCCCACCCATCTCATAATGAAATCAATCTTACTTGTGCCACAAAATAAACATACATCATTCATAATAACCCAACGAATAAAATGGGTTTCATAAACATCATCCCATCATAACATAATCCATAAAAAATGGATATCATTTCAACATAAGAAAAGTGAAACCATGTAAATCATAGAGACATTATACATGAATTATACTCATATGAAATAATGTCATCTTAGATGGAAAATAGTTTTGATAAATCATTTGAAATGAATTCTTGAGGAAAATATCGTTTCTTCTTCAAAATAACTTTCTTTTCACAAAACATCATGTAATTTTAAAAGAAAGAGATTTTGTTGAAAATATTCATGAAATAATTTGGAGTAAGCTTCATGAAAATAAGTCTTTATAAAACCATAAAAATACCTTCATACCGTATAAGTTAAAAAAACATTCTCCTCTTACATTTTCCGGAAAACTCAAAAAGTATCTCATATGGTAAACAAAAAAAGATTCCTTACATACCATGTAGTAAAAGTAAAAAATTGGTAAAAACGACTTTAAACATACATGAAACCATTTTTAGAAAACATGGACATGTATGATAAATATAAACCCAGTAAATACTTATGAATAAACAATCTCGGATAAAAACGTGATTAGAAAAGTTATCCCTTACCTTAGGTCTGATATGCTTTGTACGTATCCGATACTCCTGTATAATGATTTAAATAATGTCATTTACTTATTACAGAATCATATTAATTGTTATGATGTCATAAATGGTTCACTTATGACATTATATTACCCGTTCTTTTGTAAATTCCATGTTAAAGCAGCATTTTGGGTAAAATAGTTTTATTTATCGTACGTGTTTGGAGTTTTTTGTTCTTGATATTATTACTTATATCCTAATTTAATTAATTCTAGAATTTAAAACAATATTTATACATAATATATATTCATCATATACATATATATATATATGATAGATCGATAAATGGAATGAAATACACCATTCATGGAGACGGTAGGCCTTACGTACACATGAACATTGTTTTCATTTCCTTATTGAATTGCATGGAATTAAGTAGAAGACATACATATATATATACATAAATCTAGTATCATTATTATGTCATATATTTAATGATTACTTATTATATATACTTTATAATCATTCATTAATGGTTAACATGGAGAATGAATCTCATCGCGTCGCGGAGACGGTAGTCCGTACGTACGCACGAGCGATGATACCATTCCCATGATCGTGGAATTGTATTTAAGTGTATGTATAATATTTCAGAATCAATATCGCATTAAAATAATCATATATAGTTATTTATTTACACCATTATACCCATCCAAGTAAGGTGGTGGTCGAAAATAGATTACACCACGATGTGGAGACGGTATTCCGTCTGTACGCACGTGCGATGATTTCGTTTTCTATAAGATGGATAGAAGGTGAAATAGGGTTGTTTCATATTTATAATAACATATCATTATATGAGTGATACTGATGTTATTACTTTATGATGAAACAACTAAATAATAAGAAGTATAAGAAGAAAGAAACTAGAGATAATCAGAAGAAGAGATTACCTCTTCTTCGACGCGCCTCCTTTAAGCCTTATCTTAAGGAAGTAGAGTTGGTCTTTTGAGAATAACAGAACCTCCATATTGTTTATAGGGAAGGGGAGAAGAGAAACGGGCAGGGGTTGGCCAAGCTTCAAGGCTCAAAAGGGTGTGATGATAAGAGGGAAGGGGTTCCCTTTTTATAAGGGAGGAGACGTGCACCTTTGGAAAAACATAACATATTATTTTATAATAAAGTCATATTCAGTTTTTAATATCTCCAAACTTATTTATTTCGTATCTAAGGTGGGTATGAGTCTAAATCCTCTCAACCAATATATTTTTGACAGGTTTGGGTGATTATATTAACCTTATCTTTTAGTTTTAACTCTTAGTTAATTAGATTCCCATTTACCATGTCACTTTGTATTTCTATATTATATAGTTAATAAACTAATCATATAAATACAGGAGACCCCAAGTGGTTGATTAATGATACAACTATCATGATATAAGTATGTTGGCCGAACCTTATATTTTTAGGAATATAATAAAAATTAATAATATAATATTTGTTTTAAAAACAATTTTTCGTCAATTTAGACACTATTTGGTAATAGATTTTTCTAAAAATCATAACAGCATGATTAGTTAGAAAAAAGTTAATTAAATCGATACTAACATTTCATATTAACCAAGAAAATTAGTTTAATTCATAAAAAGTCTCAAATTACATTTATTTGGGTATTTATAACATCAATTATGTAATATGTCATTAATATGATAATTACTGCATCATCATTGTGTCTTAAATAAATTAAATTATTTAATGTCTAAAAATTATAAATAAAATACCATTATATAGGAAATTTTTTATCTTTTTAATGAATATTTATAGACGAATTTATCTTATGAATAACCCTATATTAAAAATTCTTTAGTTATTAAACATTGATTTTAACTATTTTAACCCTTCTTTAAATAAATTAATAATAAATGTCCTAATCCAATCCAAGGGGAACTAAATGGCCATATTTTATTCCTAAGGTTGTTTTTGGTAGAATTACACTTATCCAATAGAATTAGAAGATGTTTTAGGGTAATAATAAAATCATTTTTACCCTTAATTACCCTATTTACTTTTAGCCGTGGTAAATAAAAGTAAAAAGTTAATGTTCACCAAAAATTATTTTCATCTCATTGAACCACATTTTAGTCCATGATATTAACCGTGTATCTTGGATTTTCTAAATTACACTCACAGAAGCGGTAAAATTAAGTTTTATTTGAATTTCCAAATTATCCTAGGAGGTGGGTAAAAGACGGTGAAAAGTTCAATAAAATTTTTATATATCTAAAATTATTATAAAATGACTCCAATGAATTACATTGAAATTATATAGGTATTTTGTATCAATTTTGACCTAAAATAAATTTAAATAAAATAAATAATTATTTAAATAAAAAGTCGGGTTTTAAATAGTAACCTAGTGTTTTCACTATTCATCAAAAATTGAAAGTTTTCATAAAAATACCAAAAATTCACCCTAGGATAATTTCGATATTCAGAATCCAAAAATGAATTCCATTTCGAAATATAAAATTTATAAAATTTTAGAAAGTGAGTATTACTATTCATAACGGCTAGTTTATATAATATATCGTTTTTTGTGGAACTTGGTATTGGGTACAACACACGCTATCGTGGAAGGTCGTGATTGGGTGTAATGCAAACCAAGTCAGGGATGCTTGTAGTGAAAGCTCCTTTTGGTGTAGCGTACAACACAAGACATCAATGAAATTAAAAAAAATATTTTTCATAAAATCTCGGGGTGTTACATTATACCCCCCTTAAAATGAATTTCTCCCTCGAAATTCGTCGGGATTTTAAATGGTTTACAATTATAATGATTTGTTAATAGAAACCCACATCGTAAAAAGGAATACCAAAACTTATCTTTTAAAAAGTAAAGTGTGAAACGTAACAATTACCCAAATTAACTAATCACTGGGTTTCCACGTAAGAGAACATAGGTGAAAATATGTATATCTTAGAGAAATATAACCATCATGTTCTGATGGAGAGTGGTAGAGAACATGGCTATGAAAAATCCAACAATCACAAAGCCATAAATTTGTGATGATTTAGGGTACCATCTGATTCATCGGATATAAGTGCCCTAGGACAACATTTTTGGTTTTCAAGATCATTTCCCTAAAGTTTAAGAATTTGATTTAGAAGAAATAATTACTTTATTTTGGTAAAATCTCACCGTTGTTCGTGCCTTGAACAATTTCCACTTCATCCCTTTAATAAATGAAGTTGAATTTGCCTTTCGCGAAGTTTTAGAAGATCATGCCATAGAATGATAGGTCATTTCATCTGTCTCAAACATAAGTTAGCAAAATTTATATACATAAGTCCATCTATGGTGAGATTAATCAGATATGGTTCCAAAATGGACTTATACTTCATCTATCATCCTGCATAATAAAATAAAACTAGTTTCTACTAACCAGGGACGTCCTGTAGGCCAATGGTAGAAAATAAAGGCCGGCCGTACTTTGGTTGTGGGTTCAATTCCCACAGCCTTGTCCGACGTGACGGGTTGTCACCCGTCCTATAGGTTTTCCTTTTTTCTAAAAATACATTATTATAACTTTCCATCAATAATATTGAAAAAGTTCTAGCCTAAAAAAATAATAACTTATGTCCAACATAACCCCTTCCAATCTTTAGGCTTATCCAAAATACAGCTGTCCAATCTCATATTATAGTGAAAACGATTACCAGAGAGTTCATATAACAAGCATGTTAATACCATCATTGATCCCCATATATCCTAAGATATTTATTTTTGGTCACATTCCAAACATTCTAAGGCCTTAATCATGTATTCTCTTGAAAAATGAATACCCATTGAACCTTAGTGAAAACATGAGTGTTGTCAAAAGTTAACTCTTCCCACATACCAAAATCCCAAAATTCTGTATACTCAAAGCATGATATCACTTAGTCCTTATAATAATCATGAGCTCATGAATACTATCGAACATATTATTTCCTCCTTATCCATTCATTATGTTCATATCATCTTCTTTCCAAAAATATGTGAATAACCTTTCATGGTTACCAGTACCATTCAACATATACTTTCAAATGCTTTAGAAAAAACAATAGTGTAACAATCCATAGATGTTTATTTATTCCATAGTACCATTAAATTACCTATACAACATAATTCTTGATAAACATACAATCATTCCACTACCTTCTTAAACCATTGACCAAGCTTCAACACTTCTTTCATCTCATATATCATTTGTAGTCTCCTCGTCATCATCCACATAAATAATGCCCATATGACCATTCTAATTCTCTTCATGAGATTTTCCCTTAGGGTATTGATTTGCATAATTCCCATAAATTCCACATTTAAAACATCTAATCATTGTGGATGTCGTAGAAATACCATTATCCTTATCCATGGTGTTAACTGAACCTTTTCCTTTTCACTTACTGGATTTGTGTCCTTCTTTTCCGCACCCAAAGTATCTTCCAGTTCCTTGGAAACATTCTCCTTGATTCCTGTTCCCACATGATTTACATGATAGAAATTGAACTTTCCTTCCTCTATGATCATCATGAAACTCTATATTTCTCTTGTTAGATGAGTCAGGAAACTTAACAATGTTTATATTATTGATCATATTATGAGATTTCTGATTAGACATAATGACAATATGTGGACCTCGAGATCCAATTTCATTAGGTTTCTCATGAAGAATATCATTCCATTGTCCATCATATCCTCCATTATCGTGAATCTTCCCATTTCCAACCATTTTCTAAAACCCAAAAAGAATAGTGTGAGAGTCCAAGATCATAATCAATGGGGATTACCTTCAATTTCTAACATCTTAGTTTAAATTCTAATATTGTTACCAGAATTCTAGGACTATAAAATATACTTATACTTATCCTGAGGGACATCCCTAGAAATACCATAGAAATATCTCTAGGGATCCCACTAAACTTATCACATCCTAGTTTCCAAATGTTGACTAAATCTTTCCACTGATACCAATAGTAGAGACCCAAAGCATGACGTACATGGACATTACATTAATTTTGTGGAATACTTAATACATAATGGAAATAGACACACAAGTACCGTAATAGTTTTGTGTCTTTGGAAACTCGGAAAAATAATCTTCTAATCATGGTGAAAGATCTTCAACATCTGCCATAAAGAACTCCCCCTTTTGTTTTCTTACCTAAAACCTTTCTTTAAATCCTGGGTAAAATAAAACATATAATGGGTGAGCTAAAATTATTAGTAAGGGTAAGCATAGAGAATATAAAACAATCCATAATCATTTGAATGCAAAAGATTCAACATAAAATCTAAACATCAAAATCATGAGCAAAGACATAAATCTTGGAGGTACGTAAGGCATATATCATAAAGGAACATTAATATTGATAAAATAGAATGGGAATATATCATGTAACTGTGACAACCATTAAGCACTTGTTATGATTTCCATAGTAGCCATGGCATTGCTGCCAAGACTATCTTAGTGGACAAAGTCCTTTTCTGAATCGAGTTCACTCCTCGTTCCAGTCCTGTATCACTGAACCAAATTAACTTACCATTCCCGCCATGTCTATCTCATTAGATATAAATATTTAACCAATGCATTGGAGGGAGATATAGGTCCCACCCATCTCATAATGAAATCATTCTTACTTGTGCCACAAAATAAACAAACATCATTCATAATAACCCAACGAATAAAATGGGTTCAATAAACATCATCCCATCATAACATAATCCATATAAAAAAATGGAAATCATTTCATCAAAAGAAAATTGAAACCATGTAAATCATAGAGACATTATACATGAAACATACACATATGAAATAATGTCAACATAGATGGAAAAATGGTTTTGATAAAACATTTGAAATGAATTATTGAAGAAAATATACTTTCTTATTCAAAATAATTTTCTTTTCACAAAACGTCTTGCAATTTTAAAAGAAAGATATTTTTTTGAAAACAGTGAAATATTTTGAAGGAAGCTTCATGAAAATAAGGCTTTATAAAACCATAAAAATCCCTTCATGCCGTATAAGTTAAAAAAACATTCTCCTCGTACTTTTGCCGTGAAAGTCAAAAAGTACCTCGTATGGTAAAAAAAAGATAGATTCCTTACATACCACATAGTAAAAGTCAAAAATGGGTAAAAAGGACATTAAAAATACATGAAACCATTTTTAGAAAACATGGACATGGATGATAAATATAACCCTAGTAAATACTTACGAATAAACAAACTCGGATAAAAACGAGATTGGAAAAGTTATCCCTTACCTTAGGTCCGATATGCTTCGTACGTATCTGAACCTCCTGTATAATGATTTAAATAATTTCATTGACTTATTACAGAATAATATTCACTGTTATGATGTCATAAATGGTTCACTTATGACATTATATTACCAGTTCTTTTGTAAATTCCATGTTAAAACAACGTTTTGCGTAAAATGGTTTTATTTATCATACGTGTTTGGACTTATTGTTCTTGATATTATTACTTATATCTATATTTACATAATTCCAGAATGTAAAACATGATTTATACATAATATATATTCAGAATATACATATATATATATGATAGATTGATAAATGGAATGAAATACACCGTTCATGGAGACGGTAGGCCATACGTACGCATGAACGTTGTTTTCGTTTCCTTATTGAATTGAATGAAATTTAGTAGATGACAAACATATATATATACATAAATACAATATAATTATTATGTCATATATTTCATTATTACTTATTATATATACTTTATAATCATTAATGACTGGTTAACATGGATAATGCATCTTATCGCGTCATGGAGACGGTAGTCCGTACGTACGCACGAGCGATGATACCATTCCCATGATCGTAGAATTGTATTTAAGTGTGTGTATAATATTTCAGAATCAATATCACATTAAAATAATCATATATAGTTATTTATTTACACCATTATTGTAACATACCAATTATGTAATGAATAATAGATATTTTTATCTATGGCTATTAATGAATTAGATAGTGTTTTAGAGGCTTAAAATGAAAATAAATCCAATCTTCAGCATGGAATACACTAATATTTTTAAAAGAATGTTTTACTGCCTTTTGATGGAAAACCATTTTTAAATCTATCTTTTGAAAATTTTATAAGCTATGTTTGTCAAAATTAACTTACCCTTTATGATTGGGGCATCAAAATTTACTTTGTGTGAATTTTTGGTATTTTTCCGATAAAGTTCATTTTTAATGAATAGTGAAAAAATGTTGTATTTTAATTCAAAACCTCTTTTTAATCTAATTTATTTATATGACTAGATTATCTTTTGAATTGGGTTTAAAGTGAAATTAGAATATATTTTTACCATTTAATTAAATGTTGGTCATTGGAATCAATTTCACTTTGAAATTGGACTTAAACTAGTGTCAATCTTTTGATACTTATTGTTTCATAAAAACACGCTATTTGTCATGAATGCGGGAATTAATTATTAAATTAATTAATGTGACTTATATGATTTGAATTTTGTAAAATAGACATCATTTTTGAATTCATAATATCAAATATAGCTTAGGGAGAAGTTTTGGTATTTTTCTAAAAAACATCAATTTTTGATGAATAGTGAAACCACTAAGTGGTAGTTAAAGAAAATGATTTTTCATTTAAATGAAACTTTGCGGCTTCTGTGATTTGGTTTTCAAAAATCCGACATTAATGGTCGTCATTAATAAGTAAAATGTGGTTCAATGAGATTAAAATAATTTTTTGGTGAATAGGAACTTTTATGTTTTTAATCGCGATTAGTGGTAATTAGTGTAGTTTAAGGTAAAAATAATGTTTTAATAATATGAAATGACCTAGAAACATGTCCTACCATTATTGGATGTGTCATTGCCGACCAATAAAATCCATGGGTCAACTTGGGGACCCCATGGAGCCACATTGGTTGGGAAATGACATAAATAACATTATATTAAATGTTAATGTAAAAATGACACAAACATGAGATGTTTTACTAAAACAATTTTTACATGGGGTTATACAAGTCAGATTTTTGACTATAAATATTCATTAGAAATATAAAATTATTTCCTAAATTATGAATTTTTTTTATAATTTTTAGACATTAAATATATTAAATTATATATGACATCATGATGATGCAGCGATTACCTCATTAATAAAGGATTTAAATAAAAGGAAAAGATAATGTAAAATCTATGACCTACACATGTCCAAAACCTATTGTATGGGTATATTTAGAACCCTTATCACCGTATCCTCGAATTATATCAATGTGGGGCCTCTTAAATCCGAATCTCATTTTAAAATAAAGTAACTTTTCTTTACTTTCCAAGAGTGCCCCTCCTCTCCTCTTATAAAAGGCCCCCACCTCTACCTCTTTAACCACACTTCCAACGCCTTTGGCTCGGCCAACCCCTACCCATTTTGTCTCTCCAAATCCCTCTATTACTCCTTGAAGCCTCACTTTGGGTAGAATTCTTCCCAAGGAAGCCTTTGTGCTCAAATCTAAGAGAGTTACACGATTTTGAGGTAATGTGTTCACTTGTGTTCTTTTGTTTCATTTTGCTTCTCCAACCCCCTAAAATATTTTTATTCATTTATTTTGTAACAAATACAGTATCTTAAATATACTAGGATGTTTTTATAATAATAATTCGAGCTAAAATTACACACATCTACATCTAATGGTTAAAGAACATACTGTTTCTGTGGTTGGCAAATTTCTGCCTCACGAAACGATGATTGTTCAATCTTCTTTTAAACACATTTAATGGTGGTCATTAAGATGTCACTATATTTATATATGATATATATTATGTTTATGTTTCCCTTATGCTTCTGTATTTTTCATTTGTGGTATACCTTTATGGTTTCCATTGTGGGTAAACACGATAATTTCATTTTAGGAAGTGCGGACTACCGCCCCCTCAAAGTGATTTGATTCGTTAATAGCATATGTGGGATGTATAAAGGATGGTGTTATGATATTATATATGATATTACACTGGAATTATAATATACCATTATATAATTATGATTCCATTCTATAAAAAATACGAAATAGAAATGAAAGTAGCGTTCATGCATACGTACAGCTTACCGTCTCCATGAATAGTGCATTTCATTTCTTACCTCTAAATGATTATGTAATATTATAAATGCATGTGTATAATGTATATATATGATATATAAATCATGATTATAACTCTGGATATAATGGATACATGACCAACTTGTAATTATAAAGAGCATATTTTGACTCAAGTACCAATGATCGTTAAAACGACCGTTATTAACTAAAATAATTACATAGTGTTCATGACATGGAAATAAGTGATATAAAAGGAATAATGAACTTGAGAAAGGTTCATAAGCAAATATAAATTAACTCATGTTTATTATTCAGGACGTTAAAGAACGATCGAGTCAAGTCGGACCCGAGGTAAAGGACTTCGTCTCAATCTCCTTTCATTGAGGCATATTTCGTTTTATACACAAATTTCTTTTGTACGGTCTATAAACCCCATTGACTTTTACTTTTATACAAAATGAATATTTTTCTACGAAGCGTTTTACAAAATGACAAAAAGGAATGTTTCTTTTAACGTACGCAGTGACAACGACTTTTTCCGCCGCCACGAGTATTATTTGGTCATTGGCTTCCTCAACAAGCCGTAATGTTTTTAAAATGAAATAAATACCATATACTCTTTTATGTATTTTGGTATTGAAAATGGTTTTTATAATGGATTTGTTATGTCAATATATTTATGTGATATATTGTGATCAAGGTGTGGAAATGTTTTCTTTCCTTTATATTTGTTTTATGATTTTATATTGGTACTTAGACATTTGACGGGTGGTTACGTGATAAACCATATGACGGGTGGTGCTGTGAATACCAGGAAGGGTGGTTACGTTATAACCTCCAATGCATTGTGTATGGAAGTCGGCTATATGGCTATTCCATTAAGTATGTATGGAAGATGGCCGTATGGCTATTCCATTAAGTGATATGTGTGGAAGTCGACTGTATGGTTATTCCACTGAAATATGTTTATGTCCCAAGTTACCTTTATATGTTATGTGATCTTTTTATGGGTTTTATGGTAATCTTTTGGTTACAAAAGGGTAAGTAACGATCTGTTATTCATTGAAGAGTTTTTACTACTTCATAAAGGTGAAAAGTATTACTTTTATAAAGTATACGTGTTTTACTTGTTGTTTTGATAAACTAACAGTTTTCATTCTTTGTGTATCCCTTACAGAGATCTTTATGCTCACCCCAAGTTTTTTGAAATGTTTTTCACAGGTTCTAACATGGAATAGTGTCAAGGATGGGATCAAGGGAAAGTCATATTATATAAAACATAGAACTTGACATGTTTCTTTTTAAGAGTTTTTTTATATGGAAACTTAGTAGAAGTGTATACTTTGTAATCTTTTGAGATGTAGTAGTTATGTTCTAATTCTGTAAAACTCTAAACCTGAAAAGATCCTCAATGTGAATTATTCATTTAATTCAATATTAAGAGATGTTTAAGGCCGGGGCCTTATAGTTGGTATTAGAGGTCGGTTTAGACATCTTTAGGAGTTATAAAAGTGTTAAATTATAAGTTAATTTATCGTATGATTGAAATGATATAGCATTTAAAGATTATCATGTTGCTTCTCCGAAGATATTTCTGTGTTAAGAATGGTTTTTAATAGAGGAAACAGAACAGATTTTCTAGCAAGGCATACAGAGGGAAATGACCTTTTAAATCAGTATCCTGAGATGGTCAGAATCAGATCTAAACAGTTTGTTGGAGTGATGGCTCAGTTGACTCAGGAGTTGAAAATAATATTGGTGAATGCTCCAGTTTTGGCACTTCCTTCCAGGAATTGTGAGTTTGTTATATACAGTGATGCTTCATTGAAGGGACTTGGATGTGTCCTTATGCATAATGATCAGGTAATTTCTTATGCTTTACGACAGTTGAAAACTCATGAGGTAAATTACCCTACATATGATTTGGAATTAGCTGCTGTTGTTTTTTCTTTAAAAATTTGGAGGCAACATTTGTATGGAGTAAAGTGCGAAATATATACTGATCATAATATTTTAAAGAATATATTCACTCAGAAAGAATTGAACATGAGACAGAGGAGATGGATGGAATTAATCAAGGATTATGATTGTACAATTCACTACCATCCGGGAAAAGCAAATAAAGTGGCCGATGAATTGAGTCAAAAAAGTAATGCTTCATTAACCATTCCATTTTGGAACGAGATCCTTTGGTTTTTGATTTGAAGAACTTTGGCATAGAAGTTTTTGGTGCAGGAATTTCTTCTGTTTTGTTTCAGGTATCAGTGAGATCATTCCTTTCAGACAGAATTAAAGCAAGCACAGAGGGAAGACATTGAGTTGCAGAAAAAGGTAGAGATGGTTCAGAAGGGTAAGTTGCCTGAATTCAACATTGATAATGATTTTGTTTTGAGGTTTGGGAAGATATTATGTGTGCCTTGTGATTCACAGTTGAAGAATGAGTTGTTATGTGAGGCTCATAGTTCCCCGTTTTCATTTCATCCTGTCAGTACTAAGATGTACAGGGATCTGCGGGAGTATCACTGGTGGGATGGAATGAAAAGGGATATTGCTGATTTTACTGTGAAGTGTTTGACTTGTCAGCAGGTTAATGCAGAGCGGTAGTTACTAAAAGGGATGCTTCATCCTTTACCAGTGCCAGAGTGGAAATGGGAAAACATATCCATGGACTTCGTTGTGGGATTACCAAGGACATCACGAGGTAATAATGAAATCTGGGTTATTGTTGATCTTTTGACTAAATATGCTAATTTCCTTGCTATACGAGATACATTTTCTCTAGATAAACTTTCCCGTTTGTATCTTAATGAGATAGTCAGGTTACATGGAGTTCCTCTATCCATTGTGTCCGATTGTGATCCCAGGTTTACTTCTAACTTTTGGAAAGGCCTGCAGAAGGCGTTGGGTATTGAATTAAATTTTAGTACAGCTTTTCATCCTCAATCAGATGGGCAGTCAGAATGAACAATTCAGACCTTGGAGGATATGCTACGAGCTTTTTCAATGGATTATCTGTGAAGTTGGGACAAACATCTTTCTTTGGTTGAGTTTTCTTATAATAACAGTTTTCTTTCCAGTATACAGATGGCACCATTTGATGCATTATATGGGAAGCAGTGTCGAACTCCAGAATTTTGGGATGAAGTGGGTGAAAGGAAGATGATGGGACTAGAATTGGTAGATGATATGGCAGAAAAAGTTCAGTTGATTCAGAAACACATGAGAACAGCTCAGAGCAGGCAGAAGAGTTATGTGGATAACCGGAGGAAGGATCTATCTTTCGAGGTAGGTGATCATGTTTTTCTCAAGGTTTCTCCATGGAAAAGTGTGATGAGATTTGGTAAGAAAGGAAAGCTGAGTCCAAGGCTTATTGGACCATATGAAATTATGGAGAGATTTGGATCAGTTGCATACAGAGTGGAATTACCTCCGAGTTTATCTCAGGTACACAATGTTTTTCATGTTTCGATGCTGAGAAAGTATATGCCAGATCCATCTCATGTTTTGAGTCCAGAGGTAGTTCAGTTGGAAGAGAACCTATATTATGAGGAACAACCGGTCCAGATTCTTGACCACAGGGAGGAGGTGTTACGGAATTAGGTGATTAATCAGGTAAAGGTTTTGTGGAAAAACCATATGATTGAAGAGGAAACATGGGAATCTGAAAATGCAATGAGGGATAAATACCCCCACTTATTCGATAAGTAAATAAATTGTGAGGACAAAATTTTATAAAGGGGGGAAGGATGTAACATCCCATTTAATTAATGAATAATAAATATTTTTATTTATGCCTATTAATGAATTAGATAGTGTTTTAGAGGGTTAAAATGAAAATAAATCCAATCTTAAGCATGGAATACACTAATATTTTTGAAAGATTGTTTTACTGCCTTTTGATGGAAAACCATTTTTAAATATATATTTTGAAAATTTTATAAGATATTTTTGTCAAAATCAACTTATTCTTTATGATTAGGAAATCATAATTTACATTTTGTAATTTTTTGGTATTTTTCCGATAAAGTTCATTTTTAATGAATAGTGAAAAAATGTTGTATTTTAATTCAAGACCTCTTTTAATCTAATTTATTTATATGATTAGATTATTTTTTGAATTGGTTTTAAAGTGAAATTAGAATATATTTTTACCATTTAATCCCATGGTGGTCATTAGAATCAATTTTAATTTGAAATTGGACTTAAACTAGTGTCAATCTTTTGATACTTATTGTTTCATAAAAACACGCTATTTGTCATGACAGCGGAAATTAATTATTAAATTAATTAATGTGATTTATATGATTTGAATTTTGTAAAATAGACATCATTTTTTAATTCAGAATATCAAATATAGCTTAGGGATATGTTTTGGTATTTTTCTGAAAAACATCAATTTTTGATGAATAGTGAACCCACTAAGTGGTAGTTAAAGAAACTGATTTTTCGTTTAAATGAAACTTTGCCACTTCTGTGATTTTATTTTAAAAAATCCAACATAAATGGTTTTCATTAAGAAGTAAAATTTGGTTTAATGAGATTAAAATAATTTTTTTGGTGAATAGTAACTTTTATGTTTTTAATCGCGATTAGTGGTAATTAGTGTAGTTTAAGGTAAAAATAATGTTTTAATAATATAAAATGACCTAGAAACATGTCCTACCCTTATTCTATGTGTCATGTCTGACCAAGAAAATCCATGGGTCAACTTGGGGACCCCATGGAGCCACTTTTTTTGGGAAATGACATAAATAACATTTTATTAAATGTTAAAGTAAAAATGACACAAACATGAGAGTTTTTACTAAAACAATTTTTACATAGGGTTATACAAGTCAGATTTTTGACTATAAATATAAATTAGAAAGATAAAAAGATTTCCTACATCATGATAGTTTTTTATAATTTTTATACATTAAATATATTAAATTATTTATGACATCATGATGATGCAGCGATTACCTCATTAATAAAGGATTTAAATAAAAAGAAAAGATAATGTAAAATCTATGACCTAAACATGTCCAAAACCTATTGGATGGGTATATTTAGAACCCATATCACCTTATCCTCGAATTATATCAATGCGGGACCTCTTAAATCTGAATCTCATTTTAAAATAAATTAACTTTTCTTTACTTTCCACGAGTTCCCCTCCTCTCGTCTTATAAAAGGCCCCCACCTCTACCTATTTACCCACACTTCCAAAGCCTTTGACTCGGCCAAACCCTGCCCATTTTTTCTATCCACATCCCTCTATTACTCCTTGAAGCCTCACTTTGGGCAGAAGTCTTCCCAAGGAAGCCTTTGAGCTCAAATCTAAGAGAGTTGCATGATTTTGAGGTAATGTGGTCACTTGTGTTGTTTTGTTTTATTTTGCTTCTCCAACCCCTAAACTATTTTTATTCATTTATTTTGTAACAAATACATTATCTTCAATATACTAGGATGTTTTTATAATAATCATTCGAGCTACAATTACACACATCTACATCTAATGGTGAAAGAACATACTGTTTCCGTGGTTGGAGAATTTCTGCCTCACGAAACGATTATTGTTCAATATTCTTTTAAACACCTTTAATGGTGGCCATTAAGATGTATCTCTATTTATATATGATATATATTATGTTTATGTTTACCTTATGCTTCTTTATTTTTCATTTGTGGTATACCTTTATGGTTTCCATTGTGGGTAAACACGCTAATTTCATTTTAGGAAGTGCGGACTACCTTCCCCTCAAAGTGATTTGATTCGTTAATACCATATGTGGGACGTATAAAGGAAGGAGTTATGATATTATATATGATATTACACTGGAATTACAATATACCTTTATATCATTATGATTACATTCTATAAAAAAAATGAAATAGAAATGAAAGTAGCGTTTATGCGTACGTACGGCTTACCGTCTCCATGAACAGTGCATTTCATTTCTTACCTCTAAATGATTATGTAATATTATAAATGCACGTATATACTGGATATATATGATATATACATCATTATTATAACTCTGGATATAATGGATACATGAAAAAATTGTAATTATAAAGATCATATTTTGACTCAAGTACCAATGATCGTTAAAACGACTGTTACTAACTAAAATAATTACATAGTGTTCATGACATGGAAATAAGTGATATAAAAGGATTAATGAACTTGAGAAAGGTTCTTAAGCAAATATAAATTAAATCAAGTTTATTATTCAGGACGTTAAAGAATGATTGAGTCATGTCGGACCCGAGGTAAGGGACTTCGTCTCAATCTCCTTTCATTGAGGCATATTTCGTTTTATACACAACTTTTTTTATACGGTGTATAAACCCCTTTGACTTTTACTTTTATACAAAAGGAATATTTTTCTACGAAGCGCTTTACAAAATGACAAAAAGAAATGTTTCTTTTAACGTACGTGGTGACAATGACCTTTTCCGCCGCCGCGAGTATTATTTGGTCATTGGCTTCCTCAACAAGCCGTAATGTTTTTAAAATGAAATAAATACCATATACTCTTTTATGTATTTTGGTATTGAAAATGGTTTTTATAATGGATTTTTATGTCATTATATTTATGTGATATATTGTGATCAAGGTGTGGAAATGTTTTCATACCATTATATTTGTTTTATGATTTTATATTGGTACTTGGACATTTGACGAGTGGTTATGTGATAAACCATATGACGGGTGGTGCCATGAATACCAGGATGGGTGGTTACGTTATAACCTCCAATGCATTGGGTATGGAAGTCGGCCGTATGGATATTCCATTAAGTATGTATGGAAGATGGCCGTATGGCTATTCTATTAAGTGTTATGTGTGGAAGTCGACCGTATGGTTATTCTACTTAAGTATGTTTATGTCCCAAGTTACCTTTATATGTTATGTGATATTTTTATTGGTTTTATGGTAATCTTTTGGTAACAAAAGGGTAAGTAATGATCTGTTATTCAGTGAAGAGTTTTTACTACTTCATAAAGGTAAAAAGTATTACTTTGATAAAGTATACATGGTTTACTTGTTATTTTGATAAACTAACAATTTTCATTCTTTTTGTATCCCTTACTGAGATCTTTATGCTCACCCCATGTTTTTTGAAATGTTTTTCACAGGACCTAACGTGGAATAGGGTCAAGGATGGGATCAAGGGAAAGTCATGCTATATAAAACTTGGAACTAGACATGTTTCTTTTTAAGAGTTTTTTTATTCTATGGAAACTTAGTAGAAGTGTCTACTTTGTAATCTTTTGAGATGTAGTAGTTATGTTCTAATTCTCTAAAACTCTAAACCTGAAAAGATCCTCAATGTGAATTATTCATTTAATTCAATATTAAGAGATGTTTAAAGCCGATGCCTTATAATTATACCCATCCAAGTAAGGTGGTGGTCAAAAACAGATCAAACCACGGCGTGGAGACGGTATTCCGTACGTACGCACGCACAGTGATTTAATTTTCCATAGGATGGATAGAAGATGAAATAGGGTTGTTTCATATTTATAATAACATATTAGTATATGAGAGATACTGATGTTATTACTTTATGATGAAACAACTAAAGAAGAAGAAGTCTAAGAAGAAAGAAACTTGAGAGAATCGGACGAAGAGATTACCTCTTCTTCGACGCGCCTCCTTTAAGACTTATCTTAAGGAAGTAGGGTTGGTCTTTTGAGAAGACCAGAACCTCCATAATGTTTCTAGGGAAGTGGAGCCCTTTTTATAAGGGAGGGGAGGGGAACCATTGAAAAAACACAAAATATTATTTTATAATAAATTCATATTCGGGTTTTAATAGGTCCAAATTGATTTATTTATAATCTAGGGTGGGGATGAGTCTAAATCCTCTCAACCAGTAGATTTTAGACTGGTTTGGGTCATTATATTAACCTTATCTTTTAGTTTTAACTCTTAGTTAATTAGATTGACATTTACCATGTCACTTTGAATTTCTATATTATATAGTTAATAAACTTACCATATACATCCAAGAGACCTCCATGTGGTCCATTAATGATACACCTATCATGATACAAGTATCTTGGCCGAACCTTAGATTTTTAGGAATATAATGACAATTAATAATATAATATTTGTTTTAAAAACTATTTAATGTCAATTTAGACACTATTTGGTAATTGATTTTTGTAAAAATAATAACAGCATGATTAGTTAAAAAAGGGTTAATTAAATCATTACTAACATCTCATATTAACCTATAAAATTAGTGTAATTCATAGAAAGTCTCAAATTACATTTAGTTGTGTATTTATAACATCAATTATGTTAATATTTCATTAATAAGATAATTACTGCATCATCACTGTGTCTTAAATAAATTAAATTATTTAATGTCTAAAAATTATACATAAAATACCTTTATGTATAAAATCTATTTATTCTTCAAATGAATATTTATTTTTGAATTTATCTTATGTATAAACCTATATTAAAAATGATATATTAATTAAACTATGATTTTAACTATTATAACCCTTCTTTAAATAAATTAATACTAAATGTCCTAATCTAATACAAGTGGACCTAAATGGTCATATTTTATTCCTAAGGTTATTTTTGGCCAAATTACACTTATCCAATGGAATTAGGACACGTGTTAGGTTATAATAATATCATTTTCCCCCTTAATTACACTATATACTTTTAACCGTGGTAAATAAAAGTAAAAAGAAACTATTCACCAAAAATTATTTTAATCCCATGGAACCACATTTTAGTCCTTGATATTAACCGTGTCTCTCGGATTTTCAAAATTCCACTTACAGAAGTGGTAAAATTATGTTTTATCTGGATTTCAAAATTTTCCTAGGAGGTGGGTAAAAGACGGTGAAAAGTTCAATAAAAATTTTATATATCTAAAATTATTATAAAATGACTTCAATGAATTGCATTGAACTTATATAGGTATTATGTATCAATTTTTACCTAAAATAAATTTAAATAAAATAAATAATTATTTAAATAAAATGTCGGTTTTTAAATAGTAACCCAGTGTTTTCACTATTCATCAAAAATTGAAAGTTTTCATAAAAATACAAACAATTCACCCTAGGATAATTTCGATATTCCGAATCCAAAAATGAAGTCCATTTCAAAATATAAAATTTATATAATTTTAAAATATGATTATTACTATTCATAATGGCTAGTTTATATAACATATCATTATTTAGTGGAACTCAGTATTTGGTACAACACATGCTATCGTGGAAGGTCGCGATTACATGTAATGCAAGACAATTCAGGGATGCATGTAGTGCGTGCTCCTTTTGGTGTAGCGTACAACACAAGACATCAATGAAATTAAAAAGAATATTTTTCATAAAATCTCATGGTCTTACATGGGGGCTGCAGGTTTGTGCTCATATTTATTCCATCCATCAGATCTTTTTTTGTTTAGTCTTTTCTTCAGAAAGGGATTTCATCCATGCCTGGTGCAACTCACCTCGGATGTTCGGTCATTGGCGGATCAATTTGTCCCACTGGTCCATGGATGCTCATCGAGGGAATACGATTCCCCATTCTACGGTCTGGGTCATCCTCCCTGGGCTCTCATTTCCATTCCAAAACAGGTCATTTCTGAAGGCCATTGGGAAGATTCTCAGCAGCTTCCTCTGTGCGGATAAGCGAACTCTTTGTGGCGAGGATTTGTGGGTAGATCGTATTTGTGTTGAGTTGGATCTGTCGGCTCCAATTCCAAACTCGCTTTCCCTGAAGGTGCATGGTTCAGTGGAGTGGCGTTCAGACTTGTTCTTCCTAGTGTTTCCCCAATTCTGAAGCACGTGTGGTCTTCAGGGTCATTCATTCCAGGCCTACAAGAATTGTAAGAGCGGCGGTAAGAGGCTCATCCCTAGGCCTCTCTCATCTTCTCCCTTGGATGGCCAGGTGTTTGGCCTGGCCAAGGATGATTTACCTTTTCAAGGTGTGGCCCAGTCAGTCTCCTCGATTAATTTGTGTTGTTCAGCTCCTACCCCCAATTCTCAGATTCCCCTCTAGGGTTGGTTCCTATGATGTCCACTTCTTGGGAGCCCAGGGGTTTGGCCTTTGAGCTTTTTTCCCCTTTTGTCAATCCAAGTCAGAATCTATTAGGTGGTGGTCTGTTGGAAAGAGTGCTCTGGCTTCCCCCCAGGTCCACTGTTCTCTTGGTGCTACCTCTTAATCTAGTCCAGGAGGTTCCCTTTAAGAGGCAGGAGGTCGGGCTGGAGCCTGCCCCTCCTATTTTGGTGTTGGTCAGTGATCAAGTTCCCCCTCCTTCTCTCTCTTAGGCTGGTGATCTAGAGGATCCAGGTTCACCCATATTGAAATTGCTCCCACCTTTTTCGCCTAGTGCAATGGATAGTAAACCCCACATAATTGGTTCTCTAGAAACTGGTTCTCCAACATTCCAGACTGGAGGTTTCTTCCCTGCTTCTATCCCGGGGATGTGCACTAGGTCTACGTTAAGATAGTTGAGGGAAGGTCTGGCTTCCCCTCTTACAATGACAATGCTAAATGGGTTCAATACAAGGTCCCTATAAATTTAATGTTATCATTGTTCATATGGAATTCTCGTGGCCTTAGATCCCAGGTGAAATCAGATTTCATCATCACTGAGATTCGAAAGAACAAGCTGTCCCTTGTGGCTATCCTTGAACACAAACAGAGGACTGAAAGGATCAAGAGCTTCTGTTGGAAGCTCAAGCTACATGGTGCTTTTCATGAAGACCCGGTGAACTGTCACATTTGGATCTTTTGGAATATGGAAGTCTCGGTTGATCTGATTTCCCCAGGTGATCAGTTTACCACTACAAGGGTGTCGAAGGGAGGGGATAGTTTGTTGCTGACTTTTGTGTATGCAAGTTGTTATGCTGGCCATCGAGAACAGATGTGGCAAGACTTGAGCCACTTTGTTCCGGGGGACTATACTTGGTTTTTGGGGGGTGAATTCAATGTGATTGTTGATCCTGATGAGAAGAAGGTTAGGGGTACCTTTCCTAGAAGGGTTAGCATGGACTTTGCTCGTTTTATGGCAGGATGTGGTTTGAAAGATTTGGGTTTCTCGGGAGAACCCTTCACATGGTGTAACAACCCAAGGGGTAGAAGTTAGTGCGGGATCTGAATTTACTGTTTCCTTGCCAATGTTAATGTGTTATCTAAGTTTCCCAATGCCAATGTTATGAACCTGGTCCGTGGGATCTCTGACCATTCTCTCCTCCCAATTTCTCTTGTTCTGGTGCATGCAACCCTGGGAGGGTTCAGGTTCTATCGGTACTGGACCAGCCTTCTAATATTCAAACAGGTCATTTCTAATCTATGGATCATGCCGATACAAGGGAACTTCTGGGTTGTAGTGCACAATAAGCTGAGGTGCCTGAAGTTGGGGCTGGAGGTATGGGCAGGGGGCCTACCACTTTCTGATCAGGATTTGGAGAGTTTGAAATAGTGTATTGATTGTATGGAGACCAGCCTTGAGAAACAGTGGAGAAAATGTATGTTTGATGAGCTATTCGGGAAGAAAGATGTTTGGGCCGAGATGATTCTTAAGAAGGAGTGAGTTTCTTGTGAAAGATCCAGGATTAAGTCGTTGTGTGAAGGGGATAATAATTCGGCCTTTTTCATGCTTGCCTAAAGGATCGAGGGAGAATCAGAAAATAAAATATTCTACATTAGGATGGTATGTACACAAATGACAGAGACACAATGGGGAGCATGGCCCACTATTTCTTTAGGTAACTTCTTACTGGTCCTAATCCGCGGATGGCCACGGGCTATCCAAGTGGCAATGAGGCCCTTTGGGAGGCTGTGATTCCCTCTACTGCTATCAGTGAAAATGAGTACATGGAGAGGATCCTGGAAGAGGAGGAAGTGTATTCAACCATGATGAATCTCAATTTAGAGAGTGTCCCGGGTCCTGATGGCTTTCCTAGTTCTTTTTATAGGGATTCATGGGAGGTGATTAAATCAGATATTATTACTGTCGTTCAGGATTTCTTTCGGGGTGGGATCCATCCAAGGGTTTCTAGTGCCACTACTCTTGTGATTATTCAAAATATTAGAAATCATTCTTATCTTTCGCAATTCCATCTGGTGAGTATGTGAAATTTTCCCTACAAAAATATGGCTTCTATCATCAACTTGTGGTTGTCCAGGTTCCTCCCCCGGTGGGTCTCGGCTGAGCAACATGGGTTTCTGAAGGGGCGGTATATTCAGGGGGCCGTCAGTCTTGCATATGAAATGTTGAAGGATATCAACAACAAGACACATGGTTTGAACTTGGCAGTCAATCTGGACATGAACAAGGCCTACGATTGGATAGTGTGGGGTTTCATTAACCGGGTCCTTTTGGCAATGGGGTTTTCCATCTGGGCTGCTGATCATATGTTCAGATGTTTCAGCTCCTCATGGATGATAGTTTAGTTTATGGGAAGGACTCTTGTCTTCTTTAAAGAAACCTGGGGGCTTCACCAGGCTGATCCTCTTTCCCCATGTATTTTTATCTTAGCTCAAGACACTCTTAGCCGGATCATCAACAAGAGTCTTCACAGTGGTGGTTTTCTCCCATTTCGAAGGAGGTGGAACTGTGTATCGATTTCTCATTTGATGTTTTCATATGACAATTTTATTTTCACAAATGGTGGGAAGAGGTCAGTTAGAGGCATCAAGAAAGTTATGAAGTATTATTGTTACTAGAGTGGGAAAGTGGTGAATAATGATAAGAGAAATTTCTATATTTCTACCAAATGTCAAGCTGGAAGGACTGCTTCTCTATGTAGAAGGATGGGAATGCAGTGGGGTTCCTTTCCTATAGAGTACCTTGGCACCCCTATTTCCTTTTGAAGACTCATGGTGCGTGACTTTGACAAGACTGTGTACAAAATCTCTAATAGGGTACTGAATTGAAAGAATCAATACCTCTCATTCCGGAGGAGGATTGACCTGATTAATAGTGTCCTTTCAGCCAGACCAATCCATGCTTTGGCTTCCACCTCTATGCCCAAGGGGGTTATTAGTGTGGTTGACAAGATTTTGTCTAGGTTTACGTGGCACACATGCTCATATGGGAAGCGACATTGGGTGTCCTCGGAGAGAATGGAAAATCCCGTTCAGGAGGGGGGGGGTAATGGGAGGAGTATGAGTGCCACTCTTCAGTGTTACCAGGCCAAGCTTGCATGAGAGGTGATTGAAGGGAAAACTCTTTTGGTGGAGATTATATCCAACCATTGGGTGGGTGATGAGGTGGTGGAAGATGGCCATGCGTCCCCCTTCTGGTCCAAACCTTTTCCTCTCATCAGTGATCTTAAACAGATTTCTCGCTTGATCATTGGTGATGTGGCCCTCCTATTTTGGTTCCATAACTAGTCAGAATCTGTTCTTGACTTCTTTGAGTTCCTGGAACTGTTAATCTCTTTATAGTAAGCCAGCAGGAACCCCATGTTCATTAAAACAGTTCTGGATTTTGATCAGTAGGGAGTCTGGGAGTCTATTTTCTTGAACTTGGATCCGGATATGTGTTTTTCATAGATTCCTCCTCGTGGAATTTCTCTTCTCATGCGTATTGAAGGCTTTTGGTCCCACAACATCCTCTAGACAGCTGGGATGTCCTGCTCTGGTGTAATAAAATTCCCTCAAAATACAATTTACTTACTTGGTGTATCAGGAGAAAAGCAGTGGCCACAAATGCTCAGATTCAGAAGGTGGGTATTTTTCTGGCCTCTAAATGCCACTATTGTAGTTATAAGAATGTGGAAAGCTCCAACCATTTGTTTTTAGAATGTGAATGGGCTATTTTCCTTTGGATTTTATTTGGGGATTTCACAGCTTTCTCTATTGCCGTTCATCGTGATGCTCCATTTCTTGATAGATGGTTCTTAGGATCTGGCGGCTCTGGTATGGAGAGGATGGTGCGGTCTATGGTTCTTATTTCTTGGTGTTGGAGCTTGTGGCAGGCTCAAAATCAGGCCCGTTATGGGGGAGATTCACCTATATTGAGGGTCATCATCGTGCGTACCCGGGTCTTACTGGCGGCCCTAGTTCACCTGCTACCCCAGTGGCATGAGGCCCCCCTATTCATGCGTCTTCTGGTGTGCGCACCCACTCCAGCTATCTTCTGTATCATCACTCAGCGGAGAGGGGGGTGCTGGATCCGATGGAGTTCGCCAGCCTCAGGACTTAATTTGAACTCCGATGGCTCCTGTGTGCGAGGTGAAATGCAGGGGTGGGGGTGGGGGCGGAAGGAGTGGTCCGTGATTGGTGTGGATTGTGATGTTGTCATTTATGGTGTACCATGGGTGGGGTACCTCACTCCAGGCAGAGGAAAATGTTCTTTTCTCTAGTTTGAAGCTTTTTCTCTAGAAGAGTATTGATATATCCCAAGTGGAGACAGATTCGCTGATTCTTTATGGAGCTCTAATTCGTACAGTCCAGGTTCCTTGGTCAATTGTGTACACGGTTAGGAGGTGTCATGCCCTCCTAGATGGTGTTAGTGTGTTGCACACCTGGTGTGAGGGGAATCAAGTTGAGGATCATCAGGCCTCTATGGCGCAGCTGGGCTCCAACATCACCTGTCTTCCATCTATTAGATTCTTGAAGACTGAAGTTTTTTATCATATCAGAGGAGATGCACTCAGTTAACAATATTCTAGGCCCCCGTAGGACTGGGTGGTCATCTGGATCTAGGTGTCTTCCTGCAATTTCCTTTGTTTGTGTGTTTTCCTTTCTAGTTATCTGGTTGCCTGGACACTCATTTTTTTATTTTTTCTTGAATTAAAATTTGACGTTCGATGGATGGATGAGGGAGTGGGCATCATACCTCAAACATTAGCATATATTAGGGATATATATATATTTTAAAAGTAATAAATATATGATATCTCAAATTTCATTCAATTAATCATTTTATCCCCCTAATAGATTTCACTATATACATCATCATCATGGTTATATTATTCCATAAATAATATCTATCTATTTTACAAATATTAGTGACTGATTATATTTTTTGAATAATAAAAAATTTAATATTAGTCAATCTCAATGGCTATATAACTTGTATATATAAATATCTCAACTATTATACAAGCCTCACCTTTGATACCATGTATTGAAATACAATCATTATTTATTTGGGAATAAGGTTGTTTTCACCATATTATAAGTTATAGAAATGGGTATCAGTCTTCTTTCTCAACCTAATTTAATTTTTTACTAAATCTCCAAAATGCCTATCCGTCTACATGATTGAAAAATTATTCAATTTAAATAATTATAATTTATTGGGATGTATGGTATTATTTCAAATGAAAACATTATTTTTAGATTATATAGATAATTTTTTTTGATCTATCATAATAGATTCTTTTATTCTACATTCTCAAACATCATTTCTTCTTCAAGATAGTCATGAAATATAATGAAAATATAAGTTGTACCATTAACATTTTTCTTTATTGTTTAACACTTCTAATTTTTTACAAACATTTTTTTTCTAGGAACCAATGATTACTTTCATTTATCACCTTCTTACGTTATTTGGAATTGTGGTATTTTCATACACATTTTTTGAGACTATTACACAGAATATAACACCTTGCACAAAATATTTATTTCTTATTTGAAATTATATCCTTTTAGATTCTATCAATGCATTTTAGATGTCCTCTATGATGATAATTTTCTAAAAAATCTCTTCGATTTCCATCCAATAAGGTTCTTACATTTCTCATACTGTAATTAATTTTTTTTATGGGATATAAAATACCATAGTGTGGCCTCTATTTCTATAATAGAATCATATTCTCTTATTCAGTATGACACAGTAGTTTAAAACCATTAGTAACCTCTTATAAGTATCACTATTAGTATATTTATTCAATAAATTACACTAAATGGAATAATTTTTATTCCCTTTGTTCACACAATTCTATATAAATTTGTTCCCTTCATTATAAGAGTAATAATTGATAGAATATTAAAACATAAAATATATGTGTTTCCATATATACTGATAAAATTATAGAAATTATCAAGACATTTTTATATTTTATATATGGTTAGATTAGTAATAATTTATATATTAAACATCTATACAAAAGGATTAATATAGTTTTCTATATTTATTCCTATAATTCATGGTCTTATTTCAATTGAACATATTTAAATGTTATTCTAGTAATCTATGACCATGGGACCAAACCACCCACACAACAAATACTAAAATATAAATATATATATATTTATATACACTATTTTTTAATTCCATAAAAAATTCTATATGAATACATAATGATTTTCGAGTTGTTTCATCATAATTTTGGGATCTATTTGGTGGAAAAGGCCTCCTACACATTATTACCAATACCCTTAAAAATTTAAATTGTTTCTAATTTTTTTTAAAACCCCTAATTTATAAATAATTTTATTTTCATCATACATTGTTTGATGACTGAAAATTAGGTCATACATATCCTTTAAATTTTTGGTCATTCCCATTCAATGTTCTTGAGGTGGAAGAATCACCAAAACATCTCAAAAAAACATTAAAATAAGATGGTGTCCCTCTTGAGGTAATGTTATTCTCAGAATCATGATTGTTCAAATTATTATTTTTAGGTCATAGAGAAGGTCAAACATATGCGGAATTAATATTTTTCAATTTAATTGGTTGATAATGATAACTCATGCTTTGTGTGATCTTTCCATACATCTTTTTTGTTATCCAAACATCCAATTAACAATTCACATTCTAAAATAATTACAAATGCATCATAATTATCTTTTTAAGGGATTTATCATGATCTTGAATTCTCTTAGATTTCTTATTCTATTATGCATACTACAAAATCATAGTAACTTTTCATAGGTATTATAATTTATAAACAACATACATAAAAAAATCATAAAATCATCATTCTAAAAAATAATTCATTTTTTTCACAAAAATAAGTGATTTATTTTCATTGTAATGTCTTATTGTTTCAATATTGTCATTTACCATTTGTAGAGGTTCATTCGTCTACCAACCAACTTGGATAATTAATTATTAATCTAATATGTTTTTCCCACTAAATCGGAATATTAATAATATATATCCCTCATAAAACATAGTATATTTGTGGAACATTCATCAAAAACATATTTTATGTAACTATTGATATGATTGTAAAAGTCATTCATAAATTTAAGCACATATTGTCTCTATTATGTGAACTAGAGTTGTAAAAATGAACTCTTTAAATATATTCATTATATGTGCACTTAAAACAATGTTCAAAATTATGAAGTGGTATATCCATTAACACATTCAGATTATTTTTCCATTAAAAGACTCTTTATTAATTCTATTTTCATTATCTATTATGATACATTCAATAATACTTTAATGAGAGTGAAGAAAAAAATATCCATTTGAGGTAACTCATCATTAAAAAACTCTTGAAATATGTAATTAGTTAATAAAAATTAAATTTTGTTGTATTTTTCAATAGATGAAATCATAGGGGACATTTTCTTTGATTGTAATTAAAATTCACAATTGGATCGATTCAAACACCTTAGAGGGGAGGGGGTTAGGTGATGAATAATTTTTACCAATAACAAAATTATCATCTGAATCATTAACCCCTGTGGTAAATTAATCATATGATTCTATTTAGAGAAATTAGATCTATTAATTTTTTATGTTACAATAACCAACTATATCAATGAATTTCAATATGTAAATAAGAACATAGTCTTTTTACCTGGTTCAATACAAATACCTAATCCTTAACATTATTCATTTTTTCAGCAAAATCTATGATTTTCAACAATAATCATGTTTACTAAAAAAAATTTCATTTTTCTACACATACATATCTATAGTCCAAATTAGAAATATATATATTTTCCTCACACATGAATTCATTCTATATCACAAAATGGTTTTCATAGAGTTAACTATGATATCCTAGAGCACCCAATGTCACATAGGTTCTACAGAGTTCCCACTTAAATATATATATATATATATAAATATTTGTAAGTTAGAATTTATTATAGAAATTAGATTAGTAACTACATGAACCATTCTTCTCCTCAATTAAAATTAACACTCCTATACCAAACTATAACATTTTTAAATTCCAAAATGTCATAATGAATACTCTAAAACTCTGTTATTTATTAAAAATCAACTCTACTAGATTCCACACACACTATGATCTTGTGTTCATCAATCGTAATAGCACATTATCATTATTCATCTTCATAAACACCAATAAATGATACATTACACGTCATTTTTTTTCTTTACTCTTCCTTTTTCATTGTAATCATCAGCAAAAAAATTCATATCATAGGAATATAATCATTTTCTACAACATTGAAACAATGATGATATAAATACTCAAAATAAGTTATAATAATACTTATTATCCATTGATTCTATTTATTAACACTTCATATATTTTACCTGATCTCCGATATTCATGTTTGAACTATTATTTTCCAAATACATTTTTAGTAAAGTAGGTAACTATAAATATGTGTTTCAATTTTGGAATATAAAATATCCCCATAAAATATGATTATGATTTAATCTCAATTAATTCCTTCAATTTTATTATGGGGGATGTTCTAATGATCATGAAGTTATTTTTACCTCAAATTTCTCTATCATATTTAAAGAAAATATTTCTATTTCATTTTTCCTATTTTAAAATTCTTTCTTATTTTTCTCTTATCCATATTCAGTCATATATAGTCTGCAATTTTATTATTGTTATCCATAAGAATTCATCTTCAATCAAAAACCATTAACACATATGGTCTAACTGATTACCCTAGAACCACTAGATTTAATTAATTGATTCACCGGTATCATCATCATTCTTTTTGTTCATCACTATCTATTTTTATCATCTTTTACAATATTTTGGATGTACTCACATTTTTCATTAGAAATATACTCAATGGGAAATGATCATATTTTTATCCTATGAATGCATCATCATTTTTTCCATAACTATCACATGAATTTAATCATTCATAAATTCTTATGTTTTTTGGAATCCTCCCATAATAAAAATATTTATTTTATACTTATAAAAATCCTAATAATAATTTCAATTTGAGAACATCACAGTTAGAATTGTAAGATTTTTTTGAAGAAAGAAATGACAACGATCTTGAATGGTTTTTCATGGTTATATACAATCATCTTAGGGGATTCACAATATTAAATAGTACACTACATGACCCATAATAAAGAATCCCTCATATATTCAGTAAATATATAAGAATACAAGTGTAGCTACATGAATGTACTGATATTTAAAATCACCTTGTACATGAACTAAGATTTATCCTCATCTAATCAATTATTTTAAACCTAGTTTTGAATAGATGTTGACCTATCATTGACATAAAACATGGATTAAGAGATATTATTATAATGTCCTAGTTTCAGAAGCCACTGAGAGGCGCCCCGTACCCGGTTGGTCACATGGACTCAAGCGCATTTCCCTGAATGCCATAGGCTACCGACTAGCAGCGATGACCTTGGGTGTGATAGTGGGGAAACTATGAACTCATTGAAAGAGTACACAGCAGATGTAAATAACAGCAATTAGCATAAGTAGTAACAATTCATAAAAATTAAACAGTGGAAAACCAAATATGATAAACAACAGGAGCACATATATATATATATATATATATGATGCATGATATATATGTCTTGGAAAACAGCCAAAAAATCACAATATTGTAACACAACAGTACTAAACCAAAGTACAAAAGAAAACAATATAAATAGCTCCTCAGCATCGCAAGCCTTGGCTTGGTCCTGTGCTCTCCAGCTCCACAACATATCAAGTACCTGAAGTAGAAGGGTGATTTCCCTTGTCTATACCTGTAGCAAAATAATCCTTTTGGGCCCAAAAGCATGGCCCAAATAGGGTGTGAGACTAAATCCTAGTAGGAAACCACTATGAGATATTTGTCTAACAATCAGTGAATATAAGGCAGGTAAAAGTACAGAAGAAGTAAATAAGAATGTACAAAACAGTAAACAATCCACAATTTCAAGCATCTATTCCACAACAGGTAATCACCTACAGAATGAAGAAGAAAAAACAGGTAACCCTCTGGGTAGTTCTCATAGCCTAACCCCTCCGGTTCACCCAACAAGTACTTGAAACCTTATAGGAGGCACACATAGTATCACACCTCTGGTTCAGCTAAATAATAGACTCTATGGGGAACCACTCACCATTTGTTCCCCTATTGTCTCGTATCGTTCTAAAGGCGCACTGGAGAAGCACTCAACGTCTGATTCCCCCTATGGTCTATGTCAAGGAACTATAGACACTATGAGGAAGCACTAAACGTCAATTCCCCCTGTGGTCTCACATCGTATTATAAAGTCACTCTGGAGAAGCCCTTACGTCCATTATTCATATGGTCTACTACACTAGGTTCCCACAACCCTGTGTAAGGTCAGCAAGTATCGCATCATGTAACAGCCAAAGTGACCTCAAGAACTACTTGGATATAATTCTACAACATATTAGCATAACAAAAACAAATTCACTCCATCATACAACTAGGCATGGAACACACAATATAAAAACATGAAAAACTAGACCAAATGGTCATAAACAGGAAAAACATGCATGGGAAAAACTTCCAAAGCACATTAAATTACCCTATTCATAAGAAATAACCTCTAATCAAGCATACAAGAAAATCAGGAAATCAACAAGGGAAAAATAGGTAACACGCAAAACCTCATTCAAGGGTTTTTGTGGAATTTTTACAAAATACTCAAAGACCTTCTATAGAAAGGCACAAACCACATACCACAATGGTTTTGAGAAAGACCCCCAACAAACATGGAACGCACAAGAAACCCGGTTTGATTCTCCAAAAATTCTCCTTAGATCTATTCTCCTAACAATACCAAGACCAAAACTCATCAAAAATTCATCCGCACACATAGATCTACCCATAACGAGCATATATCTTTAAAACTGAGAGAAGAGGAGAAGTAGATCTAAGTAGATCTATGAAATTTAGCAATAACGAAGAAGAATGATCACATACCTTATGAAATCAGCTATGATTCACCAAGCAATTCCTTCAGATGACCTTCAGAATGATTGGATAACCTTATTTGACCTTAGGAGGAAAAAAATCTGGTGTTATGGCCACATAAGAGGAATAACGATCCACTTTGAGGCAAAAACAGGTGAGATCCACTTTTTTAGGATCTCACATTAGTGCCCGTATGGTTTGGTGGCACAGTTAGACAAATTGTGTGCTAACCATGAGGTATCCACTCCCTCATCCACCCCTTGCACACAGCCTCATCGCATGGTTTCACCTAAGAGTGTTCCAACCGCGCGGGAGCTACTTCCTTAAACATTTATTAAGCATGGTTTGGATGAACGGTTATACAAACTGTGCGCCGCCCATGCGACTCCTCCATTTGCCTCAAAACATCTTTCAATGTTCTCCTGACTCTCCCTTTCATCACCCATAACCTTAAAACCAAGAAAAACAGCAATCAAGGGTCACATACCTTAAAATAAGATCTGGTATCTTACAATTATAGATTGTAATAATTATTTAACACCATTTATTCTTCAATTTAAAGTAATATTAAATAAACTTAAATTCATATCCAAATAAAAATAAGATCAGTATTATATTATATTGAGCTCATTTCATCATGTGATCAATGTATCAAGAACATAAGATACCATCCCACAATACATCTATGCTTTCTTTATTAATGTATTCACTAAATTTTATTCATGCAGTAGGTATTTATTTATTTTTTGTGGTATCATAGAAATTACATTGAAGAATCTAATGGTTTGTTCAAGCAGTTAATTTATCACTACTCATATGCTGTGTCAAATTCTCTTCCTCTAGTATCTTGAGGTCTTCTTATGCAGTATGATTATAAAAAATCATGATTTATTTGGATAAACCATACATGTATTTTTTATTAGATGTGATAGATATTATTTTGGTCATTGGATCTTCCACAAGTTCATTTGAAATTCATATACATCCTGAAAGAATCTTCTTTATTTCATTAATTGTTCAAACTATGCAAATATTATTTGATCTCACAAAGAGATGATTTAATATTTCTTTTTTCATTTCCACTATTTACTAGGGAGATAACTCATTTCACTATATGTGGATGGAAATTCAAATACCCAATCACAATCATTAGGTTGAGGATGAAAATTTTGGATTGTTTAATTCAAAAGTACATTATAATAAGAAGATATTTGTTTATAATAACTGTATCCCATAGTGTTTCTCACTTAGGGATCACAACCATTAATAGTCATCTACCCATCAAAATACACTTGATCATGTCCCTAATGTTAGATTTTGATTTCACTCACATAAACCACTCATCCATTAACTGTACCCCATTTTTAATCTACCTCCTCTACATTGCATAGGTTATCTACCTGAATCTTGCTTGAGCTGTGTGTGTCCTCTACGTCCCAAATGGTCCCCCATTGAGCCAAATGGTATAGAAATATCTATATGGATACCCGAAGGCTATGAATGATCTTATGATGAGATTCTTGGTTGGATATTTCATTCTTTCAGGACCAATATTTTAAATATACACTTTAATTAGTAAAAATAGTTATAAAAAATAATCATAACTATTTGTCAACATTATATACTTCCATGTAATAGGGGAATATTATCTTCCTTAATTCTTAATTCCATTAGTAGGTATTCCCCTTTTTATTAGTCATAATATATACATTTATGGTTCTCATATTGATATCAAAGCTCCTTCGTATCCTTATTGGTTAAAAATATATTATTCTTTTTGGGAAATAAAAATGTCTTCCAAATAATATTTATCAGGTCACAATCCATATAGGAATATCATCCTCATTTCATAATGTAATTTAAAAGTACAACAAGTTACTATTTTAGTAGATACAATAGTAATAAGAATTTCTCTATGGAAAAAAACAAACAAAACCCCACCATAATTTTAATGTATCCAAATAATATAAATTAATTGTAATTGTTCAAAAATTACTCTATATCCATGACATCAAACTAGTCCCTATTAAACCATAGGTGAAAAAAACAAGTCTCTTTCTACTGGGTATCTGAATCATCTATAATGTATGTATATTCACATCCATATAAAATATCTTCAAATCCAAATAATATTTTAACTAATATATCTTTTAAATTTATAACATTAAAATATTAAATTTATTATTTATGGATATTGGCACTGATATAGTATGAGATTATGAGAACCATTGAGCCTATAACTAATTTGTAAAATATTATAAATGTCACACTTGTGATAGTTTCAAAAAATTTGTAATAATATCTAAATAGCGGGTCATATTAGAAATATGGGGAGAGTGTTGAGTTTAAAAATTGGGTTTTACTTTAGCTTCATCTTAACCCGGGAGTGTGATGGGTGTTTGGGTTGACTTTAGTCATATGAGAATTAATAAAAACAATAAATTAAATGATTAATTATATTAAATGGACACATTAACATGAATCTTCATCTATAAAAAATATATACAAAGAAATATCAGTGTTGGTATTTTAATCATAGAGAAATAAAGGACTTTTGGAAGAGATATTTCATGGAAAAAGACCTTAGAGAGAATTGGGATCTAGGATCAACGTGGTATCAAAATTAATGGATCTTTATAATAAATATATCATGGTTTCATTATTATTTAGTGATTGATCTATCATGATAGTGGATGTTGTTTAATTTAGATTTAAACCTGAATGTTTATTCCTAAAATGAGAATGAATAAATAATTTAATTAATTGGTCTATGGATCATGCATATTATATGTATGGGTTTTATATTATCTGAGATTATTTATTTCATTGTTTATTATATTATATTACTTCATATTTTGTTATAACTAAATTGAATTCAGGAAAACACAAAAATTAGATGACATTCATACTTCATGTTTTTCTTGGGAATTTAATGCATTATTCATCATTTATTATGGGAAATTATTTTAGACCCTGTTATGCCAATGACATGGTAATAAATTGATTCTCACTCATATCATGGTGCAATAAAATTATAAAATAGATCTAGGTTCAAACTCTGATGATATTAAACAACGATGATGGGGAATGGCTAGTTCAATGTTCATTTCTTTGAATGTTTTATGTGGAAACCAAGAGACATGATATATAGGTTTTACCATTTGATTTTGATTCAATAATTATGTAAGTGGTGATAACGATGCTTATGATGACTAGATTTATGATCAATTTACTAGATTGGTGCATGAACTAGGAGAACCAATCGTGTTAGAATGAAAAACAGATGAACTAAAAAATATTTGATATTTTAGGTCACATTAAGTGTAATGTAAAATTATTCATCATGTTCCCCCCATTTTTCACTTGAGTTCCACTGATAAGATATATATCACCTGGAAGCTCATTGTGTTCCCAATAAGGTACACATACGTATCAATAAGTACATGGTTTTGTATTTATTTTTTATGCATGAATGGATAAAAATATGTGTACAATGACATGGACTAGAAACCCAATACATAGTTAGGTGAAAACAATATCTCACACATTGTGTCACAGGACCCAAACATTGGAAAATTCCAATATACCGAGGTTAAACCCCAAGCCAATGAGACATGTCATGTAAAACCATTAAACATTGTATACTCAATAAATATATGGCGTTGAGACCTTTTTCACTTCATTATGGAAAATTTTTATTAGGTTAGGTCCCATTGATCCATTCCATTAGTGTCTATTATGGATTCATATATTATTCATTGGATGTTGATCCCCTCAGAGGTACCTAAGTCTTGGTTAGTGTTATTTGAATCCTTCTATGAGGACCATAATGAGATCCTCTATCATCATCATTTACCTAGGATGGGTTCTATGTATCATCATAAACAACACTATTTGTAATTCGACCCCCTACATAGATAGTTAATATATATTAGTTTATTGGTATATCCCATGTACATGGGTGTGATTACCACTTGTATATAAATCTCTTGAGACTTCTAGTGTGTACTATTTAAGGTGATACTCAAGGAGTAGTAAATATTAGATGGATTCCATCTGTGCTTTTTGACTTGACAATTGTTTTCATTATAATGTGTTCAATATAGAACCTTCAATGAAGAATCCATGGAAGGAAATATTGTTTTGATCATACATGACACTATGATTCTACTCTTAGTATATCTATTTGTTCCTATTATATTTAGTAAACATATACCATTTATAAATATATTATTATTCATGATTCTGTAAGTTGAGTGATTTCATTGTTTCAAACTGGGAAATGTTAAAATCACCCATCCAGGGAATTATCCTACACATGTCAAATATAGTGTTGATGATTTGACTTTTAATAGTTCCCATGGGGCTTTAGGACCAGTCAAAGCTTAGTGAGCCAAATAGATCGATGGGGGACCATACAGTGATGTTTACAGTCAATGTCACCTACTTTAGAGGGGTTTTTTGTGTTTCACATTTATTGGTCCCCATTTCATTCCCATACATGTTATTATACTATGATGATGTGGTTTTATATGTATTCAAAAATTGTTATCAATTATTTAAAATTGAACAATTTTATAGGAAAAGAGATGTATGTGTGTGTGTGTTTGTTCATGTACATAAGGAAAAGGGAAACCATGTGCATGATATAACTAAACGATATTGGTCTATAACCCATATACATTTAGAGTCATGCTTGGGGAAGTAATTGTTAGGGCCCTATTGGGATAGATCATGAAAGACTGGTATTAGAGAAATCGGTTCTACCATAGGACTGGAGTACGTTATATTAGTATGGGGAATAAATCTAAGTCTTTACCGATCATCTCCCAGGACAAGGACTCCATTTTCGAAGAGGTGGATGATTTATCCATTAACCATGACTCTAAAAACCATTATATTGATTCACTATAAGATATATATAGGTGAAGAGAAAAAAATGGTACATGAATCATATATGAGGCCATTGTGGTGTCCATGTCGTTCTTGAGATAGTTTTCCAAAAATAATAATTGGTCGTGGTACATATTGAAAAATTTAGGATGCTTCCACAATGTTTTATAGTTGGGATTATATTTTAGTATCATTATGATAACCCCCTCAATGATGAGGATTTGATACAAGGATGTGTTTTGGAAATTTTTCTCTAGGTGGTTCTCCAGTATTACCACCACATGTGGAAGAATAGATAGTACTAGAAGTACTAACATACATGGTGTGAAAGATAACTTCACTTAATGTTTTTCTAAAATATAAAATCCTCATGTCATGAAGATATATCAATATGAAGGAGTATATATAATGGATAAATGTGGTGATTTGTGTCTCTATTCTTTATATGACACCTACAAACAAGATGGTAGTCCATAGGGTGATCCTTATCTAAGGATGATCTAGATGATGGTGGGGCTTGGTGACCTATTCATATTATTAGTTGATTCTTGTATGGAAAGAGTTATGTCTCCTTTTAAGAGAGTATTTCACTCCATCTGTATTGATGGATATGTGCATCCAGGATCATCTACAACATTATTTGGATATTGGAAACATAGATGAGTATCCATTGAGGTTCACCAAACTCCCTCAGTACATGATGGATATGGGGCATGATTAGTTATTTCTAGTTGAGAATATTGAGTTATAACTACATAGATACTTCTAATATAATGTGATTCCTCTATTCATTTTAACTTATTTTATAATTCAAGTGCACTATTTATTATTGAAGAGTTTAAGCCATGAGAAGATGTATAAAAATAGTGTTTGTTGTGGGTACATAGGAGCATGATGAATTGGTGGTAGTGTATGTACATCATGTATAGGGACACGAATGTGTTATAAATTTCCAATAGTTTTCCAAGGTTGTGTTTTCATCAGTTTAGAGATCACAATATGGATCTATCAATCATTGGGAAGATGTGGTTCTACTCTTGTGAAGAAATGGGACATTTAGAGTTAGATTGTCTGACCCACCTTAAAACAAATAGATAGATTGTTGACGGGTCACCTAGGTAGAGGAAATTGTAAGAGATAGAAATTTAATAAAATGGTTGATGTATAAGATTTTTTGGGAGAGATGTTTCAAATTTTATACTTTATGATGCATTACAACCCCCACCCCCAGATGGTCTATGCTAGAATTAGGGAGCTAGTCTATAGGGGGAATAATGATATAAGCGGTGGATGAATGTCACCCAGAGGCTCTATAAATGATATGTGGTATAATATTTTACATTTATTCCACTAATTATGTACTAATAGACACAGGTGTGTGTCATTCCTCTCATTTCACTTATCTTTTATTAAAACATACATATTCAGGTTGATCATTTGGATCAACCATTGTGCTTGGAGACTCCTACTAGAGGTGAATGAGGGATCCTTAACTTCTTTTGAAAATGTGGATAATCTCATTGAGGAAAAATCTAAGTTCTCGATATCTTTATATATGAGATGATGCATTTTTTACATATTATATATGGACAATGTAATCCATTTTTCATACCATGCTATATTGTTTTTGGTGGAGGATGTGTTGTGTACACATTTGGGGGAGAAAAATGTCTATTATGGTTGAAATGTTATCCCAGATCAAGATATAAATACTCCTTTATAGGTATCTAAATATTATTACTCATTTTTTGGATATAATGAACTCTAATGTAGTGGATGATTTAAGTTTTCAATTTTATGTAGTGTTCGTGAAGTGCATGGAATTCCATATTGAGGATGTCAAATGATTACAACCACATTAAGAGATAGATTTTTTCATTTACCTACACAATGGTATGGTGCTGATATCTATTTAATCATATTATAAGACTCATGTAATTCTTCAAAAAATGAGGGTTTAGTTGGAAAACATACAGAGTAAGGGCTTTGTCAGACCTAATATCTCACTCTAGGAAGCCATGGTATTTTTCACTAGGATGTAAGATACGACCTTCTTATTGTGTTTTGATTACCGTCACCTAAATAGGGTGATCATAAAAAACATTTATCCACTTAAATGATCAATGACTACATCGATTAGTTTCATGGATCATGATTGTTCATGATGATTGGCCTCAGATCAAGCTATCAGGAATTGTGAGTACATGATGATGGTATACTAAAGACATATTTATGATGTCTTTATGGTCACTATGAATATATAGTGATACCTATTGGCATGAATAACACCCCCAAGAAATGTTCATGGGACTATTGAGTGGGCTCTTTTATCCTTTCTTAGATAGATAATTGTTAGACTTTATCGAAGATACCCTAGTTTACTCGACACCTAAGGAGGAGAACATGAAAAACATGAGGATGGTTATAGACGTATTCTCATAGAACTATATTTATTTTAATATCATTAAGTGAATATTATAGATTCATGATATCCACATTTTTGGACATGTCAACTCAGCAGACATATTTGTCGTGGTGCAGCCAACGATCAAGGAAGTGTTACATTGGGAGCCTCCCAAGATCATGACGAGTATTCCATGCTTTCTTTGGATAGATGAATACTATAAAACATTAATACCTAAAAGTTATAGGATATTATCTCCCATGAAAACATTATCCTAAAAGTGTAATCCATTCCTGTGGATAGTGAGGCTCTAGTAGGATTTCCTCGAGTCAAGGAAGAGATTGATGATCACTCTGATCTTTTTATTTCAAAAATATGATACCAAGTATGTAGTGTTCTGTAATGCATTAGGGACTAGGCCTAGTTGTGTTCTGTTTCATAATTAGGAAAGGATATCTTATTGTTAAACTCACATGATACCATAGGAGTATAAATATAGGACCCACTATCTTGAGATATTAATGATAGCCTTTGTATCAATCATTCGGCAACACTAACTGATGGGTGAGTGGAGTTCCATCTATTTTGAACACAATAGTCTCAATTACTTCCTAAATTATAATGTTATTTACATGAAGGTTAAGAAATAGGTTCTAATGAGTTCATATAATTTTATTTATATTGTATATGGATAGATTGATAAGATATACATGGGTATCATGATGTGTAAACCATGTACATCCATGGGAAATAATTTAATCTAGGTGATTGTATACCAAAACAACATGTTTTCCCACATCCTAGTTATTCATGAGTAGAATAAAATAGAAAGGTTGGTATTTTTATACATGAAAAAGATATTTTGACTCCCTAGATTCCCCTAAAATATTATTTCTAACTATGGTTCTCAATTCACATCTTTGATATGGAATGGATTGTAGGAGGAATTTCAGATTTAGTTTCATTTTAGGTGATCATTTCACCACAATCCTGAGTATGAAATTATGGTTTTGGAGGAAATAATGAGGATTTAATTTTAGATTGTGGACATATTTGAGAGGATCACTTACAATTGGATCAGTTTTTGTACAAAAACATCTACTATTCTGCAATTTAAATGATTCCGGTCGATTCCCTTTATGGTTAACCCTCCAGGTCATCACTATACAGGACTGACCCTGGAGACTGAAAATGTATGGGCCAAACATTGGTTAAATCCCCTAGAGTGTAGTTGAAAATAATATAATAGCGGATAACTACTACATTAATCCATTAAATGTCTTATGTAGACCGATGATAGAGGAAATTGGAGTGCCCGTAGGGAGAACATGTGTTCAATCCGGTCTAAAGTTTCTATGGATTTAGGTTATTTTTCAAAGTAAAAATCTATATATGAGATTCATTTTCACTTATCAGATATTATGTATAGTGAGAGGGGTCACATTCTACATAGATCTACAACTATAGTAAGACCTAGTATGTGATTTCTTCTACATGTTGCAGCTATGGAGGTACGTGCAGGACACATTTCATGATCTCTACTATGGAAAAATAGACCTTGAGGATGGGGATACCATTTCTGAGTACCTAGTAGATATATAGCATTGATAGGAGATGATCTTATATGGGTGAGTTATTCCATTAGTGAATATCTATTGTATGAATGGTAATATTTAGGGAAATATCTTGGATTATAAAAACCATATGCTTGATTATTATAGAAAAATCATGGGATAACCTTTTGTTTTTTTTCTTGGTGGTAAAACCCTAAGGTCATTTGAATGTAACAACTCTTATTTTTCCATTTATTACTTTTGAATAATTAATAGTTTATTTATTTAAGAAGATATTTAGAAAATATGATATTCTAAGGCCCAGTGATGCTATAATTAATTTTTAAAATATATTAAATAGATTAAACATCAAACATGAACAATTTTCCAAAAAATGTAGAATAACATCTTAATAGGGGTTATGATAAACATTATGATTTATTTAATGATTTTATAGTATGAGGTTCACCCTAGGAGCTACCAAACCTATGAGTGCGTTAGATTCTCAGTTCAAGTGCAGTAGCTGGGGAATTAGTAAATTAAATAAATTAAATTCATTATTTTATTTTTTTGATGCATTGAAATGTTTTTCTTATATATATATATACAGTAGTGAGTAAATATTATGAATAGTTATTTAAAGACCTATAGGACCTCGGGAGGAGAACGTTCTTCAATGATGAAATCTAGTTAGACCAGGATTAAGGATCATTGCACCATCTAAATTCCAGGATCCAACGATGATAAGAAAATATATATTTTTTGAGTGATTAGACCATATCGAGGCATGATTTTGTCTCATTTAGGTTTAACCCGATTTATTTGTTCTTATTATCAATTTGAATCAACAAAATTACAAATTTTATTCTTGGATCATGCGTATTGCAGATATGGGATATATATTATGTAATATTTTGGAATTTTTTGCAGAGTACATTATATATCATTGTTTTTTATTTTAACATAAAAAATATCAACCCTAACATGATCATTTTCCATTGTCGTTAACCCATGATTCTATTGAGTTATTTTTTCCATTAATCTTCATTCATCATGAGAAATTTTTTTCCCAATGGATTAATACCACATATACGGGTCCATATTAGTGACAAGATTGATAAATAATAATGATTTTGGATCTGATCAGAGTTCATTGTGTGGAACATAGACTATGGTGTTGGGGAGACATAATTGAGGGTTTTCCCATGGGATGTAGGGACCAAATACTTGAGATCAGTAACAGTGAGGATCTGTTGGTCTAGGTCCTTGATTTTGGGTATATATATACATTGAATCTTGGAGCACTATGGTGTAAAAATACATAGAAGATGAATTTTAGAATGTTTGAAATTACGTATTACCCATATGAGGAGATCATATGCTTGATTTGTACCCAGGAATGTACTTAGACATGACCATGAGTATTTCGTATCCTACACTCCTTGTAGTAAATCACAAAACTTGGACTCCATAAATAGACTTAGACTTCCATAAATGGGAATATTCAAGAGTACACTGGCTTGGATGCACCATGCACTCAGGCACTAACACAAACATGGGTCGGGATACATCGGTAGGACCACGTGCTGATATGATATGACATGTCATCCCAGTACACAACCTATAATCCATCAAACATGACCTGGATACCTCTTCATAATTTTTGTTTAAAGGTTTCATCTTGTAATTTTCCCTTGATAAATTCTATAAAGGTTTAATATGGGCTCACATATTACTGATAGGATGTAGATCCCATATAAGGAATATAAGTTTTGGATAGAGTTTTTGGAATCCGTCTGTGAAGCTCAGAGTGAGAACCTGTATAATCATAAATTCCCTTAGTGGGGTTCATTGTATCACCTTGACCATCACTATAATATTGTTGATCCCATACATATTAAGTTATTCATTATAGGGTTATTTTCTAAACCACATGGACTTGGATGTGATCACCATCTGTATATCGATATCTCTAAACATACAGCATGTACATCCTATCGAGATACCTAATGTGCATAAAATATCAAATGGATGACATCAGTGCTATTTGGATTCTGGAATTTCTTCTAAAAAATGAGTGTTATGTGGATCCATCAAGATCTAATCCTAAGACATAAATATTTTTGGGATTTCACATGAGATTGTGTGTTTAAAATGATTTTATCAAGATGTTATCATTATATAAAATTAACATATACATGTGATGAGATGATTATTATTCTCGATCTTATATTCTTATATATTTCTTGGAGTCCATCATTGAATTATTATAGCCAATAATACATAAGATTTTTCAACATGTGTCATGTCTTATGTAGATTGTTGTCCTTTGGATAGAGTCTAAGAGGGTCAAAGGCAAGGACAATCTTAGTGAGACATACAGACTAAGTCATGTTCTTGTGGTTAAATTGTTATCATTCCTCAGCCTATTTATAGTTTGGAATTGATTTTGGTGTCTTTGTTGTCTATTTTATATAGAATTTCTCCTTCCATTACTCTTTTGTACTAAAATGGTGGTATTTTAGATGTATTCAAGCCTAAATATCATTTTTTTATATTTTAATATTGTATAGTCTTGGTTATATGTTTGTTTATTTGGGTACATTATGCTAAGGCCTCCAATTTGTATTATATAGATACATGTAACTATACCCCATAACTGAGTCTATCGTAGGTGGGATTGGGACAGTCATGACATGTGACTAGTTGGGGTTTGTTGTGAAATTGGGGAAAACATTTTGTTTAATTTCAAGGGTCAGATTATCCACATAAGAAATTTTTAGGTTTCCCTTACAGAATATTATATAATGTGACATACTATTCTCATTAAAAAATACCAATGATGATCAAATAATCTCATTTATGTATCATTTTATGGATAATTAAACTGACAATTTCTCTAAATACTATCTAAAATATTTTATTTCTAGTTCATACTTATTTGAAAGCTGGAAGTGTCTAACAATAAGAGATAATATGGGATTCTGTAAATTAATTCCAAACATTAAAATAATCATTTAGATTTAATTTTATAGGATTACACAAATGTAAAAAATATCCTAAACCTCACATACTTATCCAAAAATATTTTGATATAATTTTCAAGTTCACTCATTTCTAATCATATAGAAATCATACTCCTTAGATCCTGAATTCATAAATCCTCTGCACCTTCCGGTAAAATGTCATCAATGAACAAGATAATTATAATAATCATACCACCATTCCAATAATTTTGATCAAATAAATAACATATATTTATCATTATAAAAAATTCATACTCTATAAAACAATTGAACATATCATTATAGTGAAATCGATACAGCTTCAATCCGTAAATAATTTTCCACAACTTATAAACCAAATTTGGGATTTGTTCTTATATGATACATATTGGTTGATTTAGTAAATTTTGTTTCCTATAAACCTCTATAAATGATGTTTAAATATTTATTAATCTATTGATATATATACATTTCAATTCCAACATAATTTAAACTAACCTTATATTTTATTATGTAACTACATTTTGTAATGTTTGTATGTAATCATCTCTATTATTTTGATGAAATGCAATGAAAATCATACACACATTGAAATGATTATCCCAATATGAATAGATCCTTAAATAGAAACACCACTTCTTTTAATGCAATGATTTTGATCATGTTAAACAAGTTTGATGTAATTTTATATTGTAATTTAATGAAGATATATCTTTATTTATTTCTAAATCGCATTGATTTGAGTCACTAAGTGTTTCCACTTCATTCGAGAATTCGGGATCTACCGTATTTTTTATAATTATGAAATTCATATCATCCCATAATGACTAGTCTGGTCTTAAAACACTATATGATATGCTAAATAGAATTTGGCACTATGTATAACTAGAAACATCACTATCTTGATGATCCATAAAATTATGTACTACACACGATAATTAATAGTCCTCAAATTGTTTGTAATATCATCCACATGAGTCACCACTAGATTTTTAATACTTCCATCTGAGTTCTGTTGAACATGTCATATTCTAGTTCTTTTACCCATAACAATAGGAACATTAATAATTTACTAATTTATATCATCTTATATGTTTACCATGATCTATTCTTTTCACATAAGCTTCATATTGAAGAGAATATATTGAACATAATTTTTATTTACTAGTAATGGATCCAATTTTAAATAAAAAGTGAATATAAATTATTACAAAAGTCACATTATATTTTCCTTGATATTTTCATCATTCTTTTTGTGAAAATGAACACAAACAAGGATTATAAATTGTTTACGAGCTATTATGGTCATTTATTTAACAAACTATATAACCTTTGGATATTTATTCAAAATTAATGATGTTTGAATACTATTTAAAATTTATGTAATGTGTTAACTACCTTCTTCCTAATGTCATTTGGAAACGCAGAGTGAAACCGTGTTCTTCAATCATTCTTCAATAACATTTTATTCTTCCTTTATTCTACATAAATTTTTTTGTTTACCATGCACTATTTTTTCAAGACTTATAATATTCATCAAGATGAAATATTACAATTAATTTATCTTGTATTCGCTTATATTTACAGTATAGTGGCATTTGAAATTTAAAAAAAATTACCTCCCGTGAATGGATTTTCTTTTAATGAGATCTTGAAATATATCAATCATAAGCTTCCAAATGTAAAATCATAATTTTAGTAGTAGAATAAACAATATATGATACATTGTAATGAGTACCACCATGTGACTATATGTGTGTTTGTTCCCAAACAAATAAGTGTACCAATTATAGCTTTCAAAATATGGGATTCATCCATCTTAATTCTTAGGAACCCTTCAATGTTTCCTCACCAAACAAATTTCTCACCATAAAAAATCATTGTGATGAATTTATTATAATCCCGAGGGATGCCCAGTTTTATAATTCAATTATTATAGATATTTTGATGTTATTGTTTCAACCATTGAAATTTTATATGTGATTCTGGTCAAATATGGGTTTCCATCCCTTAAACCTCATGGAATCATGATGTATCTTTGAGTCAGATTATGGTATCCATTTGAAAATTTCCTTCCATTGAATTATACATCTTGTAGTCCAATGAAAATGAGGTTCTTCCATTTTCAAGGGATGTGCCTCTGTCTATTAAGTTTTATGATACCTTTATTATTCCTCTGGGTATTTACATCACCCCTTCCAATGACATACAAGGCATAAACATCAAATAGATGAACTTTTAACAAATATTTAGATCAATAATATTACAAGAATCTGGATTATACCACTGAATAAAATAAATCCCAGGAATAAATAATCCATTATTTTACTATAATGTTAAAAATTAGTAATAGGATTTTTACACCTTCCATTATAGTAATAGTGTTTGAACTTCTAAAATTTAATATCCTTTCATTGTTTTCCAGATAAATTTTCTAATTTTTTTATGTATCTTTTCATTCCCTTAATATTTTTCATTGGAAACGAACAACAAAACATGATCTTGTATATTTTATGATAATTATATATAAATGGTTTGTTTTGATATCATTATCAGGGTAACTGACATCGTCAATTAGTATTTAGTGCACTATCTAATTGTTCCTCAACATACCTGCAATGATGTTCTTCATTAAGGATTATATTTTAAACATCCTCAAATACACACTTTTCATTTTTAAATGTTAATAAAAATATTCACGATCACATCCAAAATTTCTAACAATAAATATAGAATATATATTTTCTATATATCATATTTTATCATTACCTTTACATATTCTAGCTTTCCCTATATCATATTGAAATCATACATGTGATATATGATTGGTCATCCTTATAATAACCTTATAATGAAAAATAAATAGATCATGAAAATATTATTAAGTGTTGTATGATGCATTTATATATCCGCCAATCCATTCACAGTCTTCATTATTGTCTTTAATTATTTATTGTTGAAAGAAACAATATATTCCAAATACATTATGAAAATCCCAAGTGTCAACCTATCTAACAATTCCAATTATGATTTTTTCTTTTTCTCAAAGAACACACCAATTAATCAAATAATGAGGTACATTTGATTTGTAATTTCCAACATCCTCAATCTAAAAAATAAAACACATATTCAATAAAATATATGGATTCTATCTCTACTTATTTATGATCATATACTTTTAATTGAAAACAAGATACCATAGAAAAAATACAATAAAAGAAAAATTAAGAAATAAATGGTATTCTATTGTGTTTTTTAGTGGTAAACGAAACTCATGTTCTGATATCACTTACTGGGATTTTGGTGACATTAGGCTACCTCATAAAAAGAAAATAAATTCATTATAAAAATGCACTGTATATATTAAACATAGTAGAAACAAAACATATATTAAATTACCTCTTCAATATGTTTAAAAAATTATAGATATTATATTCACCTTACTCTCTATAAAATTTCAACCAATAATGAATATTCTATATAATTATAATAATAAAATAAATATAAAATAAATTTTATTAAAACCAATCAAAAAATAAAAAACTGGAATAAGATATGTTTTTGGACAAGGTGCCCTATATATACAATAGAGGCATTAATCCATTCTTATCATTGGATGTGAAAGAATTACACATAATGAAAAAATTCACAGTATTATATTATAGAGATTAACACTCTCTAATTCAATAAGTAAAATATTGTCTTACTTGCTATGTAAAATTTGGTACATCGTTCCCATCTATAATCCATTATACATGATTTCCCCACTAAAATTTATTTTTATTGTTAATTTATCAGTATAGTTATAGAAAACTGTATATTTAATTGATATTCCATTATTATGAATGTTTATTGATGATATCTAGTTTCCCTTTGACTCCATCCACAATTCCTAGTGAAATATTCTATGAACTTCATGCAATATAATTTGGTTCATAAAACATAATATACCCTCATAGTTTAATTATATGATATGGATGTTAAATTGTTCCAATAGCTCTTGCAGAAGTTTAATGTTAATTGTTTACACTGAAAAAATAATATTTATTGACTAACCATTGGTGAATTAAATTGGATGACCTAAATCATAGGACCTAAAACTAAATTCACATCTCAATGGGAAGATCAATGATATTCGGTTCTAAGAATATTATTCCTTTATATAAGTTTATTGGAGACTGATATTATCAATTAAAATGAGAGAAGAAGTGATGAAGGTGAATCATTCACCCAAAGGAAAAACACGGCATGGAATCATTAAAATTGATTATGACATTCATAGAAACATATGTTGGATTAGAATGAAATAATATATTTGTGTATATATTAAGGCATTCCAAACCTATATGTACATAAATGAAGAACTTTATAAACCTATTATTACTCTTTTAACAAATCCCTCTAACCTTATAGATTTCGGATGAGAACAAAATGGTTTTTAAAAAAAAAATCCAGACCATAGAAAGATGAGGATTCAATTGAGGTGATTGTGGAACATCTAATTATGGGAAATAAATTCTAATAAAGGAGGAATCTTTGGTAATGGGGACATTAATGTATACACTCTAAGGTATTGTAAATATTTATTGAAATTCTACCAATATTATTTGTGATAGATACCTAAGGTTTACATAACATTTTTGGGACATGCTTCAAGGATATTTAGGTTCACAGACAATAAAGACTATTAAATTCCATAGAAAGACTATTGGTCAATATGAATACACTAAACACAATCTAGGGGATATGATATGGATATGTAAAATTGACATGGTGTCTGGTGGGATGTTTAAATCTCTCTAGAGAAGTTATCCTTTAATTATAGCTACCTATCGTATATTCAAATGTAACTCTGTGAATACCAATTTTTGAATATATTTCATTCTATCATGGAAAATATATCGAAACGAAAACAACTTGTTACTAGGCGTAAACATATTAGTGAAATGAAAAAAAACTTCTGAAAATATTTTAATAATAGATAGAGATGGTATAAAATAGGGAAAATACAAATTCAATTAATGATAGTGACCCTTGGAATTTATGGTGGGTAACTATATATTTCTATGCGTATCCTTAATTTGAGGTCACTACTGTAAAAATATAAATGGAAACTAAATATTAGCACAAAATTCAAGATTTTAAGATGTATTGGTGGATTTTCCCATAAACTAGATCTTCCTCCTAAATTTATATCCCTACATAATAAATTTCACATAAACGAACTGTGAATGTTTGTTCTTAACACATCATGTGTGGGTTGGTATGAAATATATAGAAAATGATACATGTTATATCATATATGGAGCAACATATTCATACCATCGACATATGTTGGAATATTTTATTAGGAAATAACATTCCACTAGTTCAGGAAATATGGAGTTATAGACTGATTCTGGTGGAGACATTTGATCATAAATCTAAAATGAGAATCAAATATTTTGAATTGTTTTATATGAAGTTGTTTAAAGATTCATGGAAATGAGATTCCCAATAATTAAAATGATTTAAAGACCCTAACCTCTCTAACTATGTATCCTACCCTCATTTTAGTTAATAACTTTATTTTGTTGATATATTTTGTGGAGTAGAGGGTTACAAAAAGTTTTTTTGGAGTTTACAAAAGTAGGTAGGATGAAATTTGAATTCCCCCTGTGTTTAGGGGACCACAAGGGACCTTGTAGGTGAAGACCTGACACCCTATTAGGTTCATAGTGGCACATTACATTTTTTTAGGGATAAGGTGTATGACCTGTATTATTTCTTGTACCTTGTATATTTGTGGAATATATTTCATTATGAAATGATATATGTGTCTTTTCAACCACACAATTATCCAAATAAATTTTTCATTCATGATATCACAATAAAATATAGTCATGGATATTATTTGGTAGCACCATTCCTTAGTACCCTTTTTATCAATTCACATATATCAAAATATTTATCAAAGAAATACTATTTGGTAATGGTGGTTCCACATATACAATGTTTTTATCTAGATTCCACTAATCCATTATTCTTATCTTCTCTGGATATTTTTAGTTTTAGACCAATATTCAGGTACTTTTGGGATTTTTGTTTTATTCTAGTTCTAAAATAATATTTTGGGGTAGTGTCAATAGAGTTTTAATAGGGAATCATGATAGAATTTATTTAGTTTCATTCCTTGTTTTTATATTTTATTTTTTATTTAGACCAATACATACTACTCATTTATAGTTACATGGACCTAAAAATTCATGTTGTGGCTAAATCATCACCCCTGGACCCTTAATAACTTCACTATCATTGTTATGGTAGGAAAATTCATTAATTCTATCATATTCATTATTATTTTCATTATAAATATCATATAAATTATAAAATGTTTTTAAAAACAATGGATTTTTAAAAAATTATTTCTCTTATTTTTTAGCAATCCTGGTTTCATGTAAATAACCCTTCTTTTATAATATTTTATTATGTGAAGTATAGAGTTAACGATGGGAGAGTTTGAATTATTTTTTTATTGTTTAGTGGGATTTTCTATTGGTTCAAGTTTGTTTCATGATTTTGAAAAAATATCCAATACCTACAAGAAACCGTGCATATTGAGATATGGGATAAAGAGAGGATGCAACGGTAGGCACATGGTTTATCCAATAAATGGGGCTCCTTAGTTGAAACTGTTCAACATGACACATTGGTCTTTAGAATGGTTGGTCCACATGTTGGAGATAGTGCGAGCCAACTGTGCTTGGTTCCCACTTGAGGTTGTAGCTAGCACACTATTAGTGTACATTTTTCTTAATCGGGTGACTAACCATGCACAGTTTAAAAATCTAGATCCAAAAAAGGAAATAAGATTGGATTAAGATTGGAACCCTATTTTTATCCTAAACTACTGTAACTCATGTTATTTCCTATTGAATGGTTTGACAACCTCTCCCTGCAAATTTAGACCTGATAAATAGGAATACATTGGTGGGTTGAGTCCTATATGTCATGATAAATATTTTTTATAGTTGATTTGTTTCTTATTCAATAGTTCTAATTTTACCTATCTCTAATTTTCAAGGATCTGTGTCTACTATGGATTTATATTAGATATTTGATTCTAGATAGGATTATATTTATCCTTTTTTATTATATATGAAGATAACTAATGTACATTTTATATATTCAACTTGGTTTCATTGGTTTTCATGTGTAATTCATCATTTTCAGTAAAAAACTCATGGTAGGTGGCTTTACACTCAAAACTAATATTTATATAAAGAATAATTGTTTTCGAATAGTTTTATTTTTTGAAAATTATTCTAAAATTTTTCTATGATTTTTGGAATCCTTCTTTAGGTGATGGCTTATATAATTGTGGAAAATTGGTAACATTGGAAAATGGTGATTTTTATAACATGAATTTAAATTGTGGAGTTGGTTTTTATATATTGATAATGATTTTCAATAATGGATTTTTTATCAATATGTATTTACTAGAAATATTTTATTCAATAAAGTATGGGTTTGATTGAAATAATTGTTATTTATGGATTTCTATAAAATCGTGATTTTGTTGAATTTATTTAATTGATTTGAAATGGTTGTATTTCCATGTGATATTGGATTAAAGGGTTAATAGTGTATGTAATGGAGAAATAATGGACATGAATTACCACCATCTTTGGTTATAGGTTATGGATGTGAGGTTCCACTATAATGGTGACACCAAGATTGTGTGTCGGTGTGAGTGGGTGTGTGTGCCTATGCGATATGGAATGGGAAATGAAAATTAAATTGAATAAATTTTATGAATGAAATGACAGATCACTTTGCTATGGAAAATGATCATTGTTGTGAGAAAATTGATTAAATTTGGATCTAGTTTATATTTCTAATATAAAATATTTTAGATATTGTTCCATATAAACTGTTTTATATAATTTTGATAACATGATCGATCTTAGTTTCATGAGAAGGGAAGTCATAGGGGAAAACCTACTGAGTTTTATTACTCACCCATTCTTTGGAACTATGCTGTTATTGCACATATTGGGTATTAGGGAACCTGTAATGGTATTGTATCACACTTCTCTAGCAGTGCATAGGGACACATTGAATATTTTGTGGAGTAAAAAAATAGGGCTATTTGGAGCATTGGAGTGGTTGTTGCCTTTTACTTTTGGTGGTCTTGTATTATTCTATTGTGTTCATTAAATTTGTTGTACTCTTCAAATTTGGTATTGATATTAAAGGCATTCATTGAGATGTAATTAATTTATTTCATGAGTCATGAGGTGGTTTATCATTATATGGATTGTTTTGTTTGTTGTTTTATTTTCAAAGGGAAAATCGTCCCCCGTATTTTATGATTGTTTTTGCGGAATTTATTTCCTTACTTCAGATACTTGGGGTTGTATGTGAAGACCAAGTAATATCCTTTTTCCATATTAATCCAATGAGTAAGGTAATGTTGTTACAATTGATATGTGTCATGTTCCTTTGATAATCTATTTTATATATGTGGTATCAATATTGGTCATTCAAATTTATTTGTCAAACAAGTGGTCATTAGTTATGTTGAAATTGGAATTTATAATCAGTATTTTTAATTTCTTATACTGTATTGGTAGAATGGATTTGGGTTTTAGACACATGAAATGAATATAAAAAGATATATTAATACTTTTTTGGTGAAAATTATGTTGTCATGGAGTTCGGAACATTTCATTTCAAGTAATGATATATTATTTAGTGGAATGTAAAAATATTATAAATTTTATGAAATTAATTTCATTTTAATGAATTTGAAAAGAAAATTTTTGGGTTATTTTTAATATGATTATATTTTCATAAGAAATTTGTTAATTTTCATAATTTATTGAACATGGTAATGGTATATTTTGGAAAGAATTATTTTAATTGAATTTTGTGACAATGTTTTAAATTTTATGCCTTTAAACGATAGATATGAAGGCTTATGTAATTGGTTGTGTGTTTATAAAATGGATCTTGGTAAGCGTCATAAGAACTGGTTGGAAGAGGATTTTGATAATGTGGTTTTACCTCTTCCACTAGTGAACCAATATTTCATTCAAAGCATCATTCAGGATTTTTAAACTATCATGTCAAGACTAATACTAGATACTATTTTTCAGATTTTGATAAATACTTGAAATCCATGATGTGGATGTACCTTCGTCAATATTTTAGGAATTGGTAACTCTAACACAAAGAGAATGAGGAAGAGGGACACCTATTCTGAATGAGGTATAACTCATTAGAATCAGACCAGATAATCAATTAACCTTCCTCCAAGACCCATGTGAACAATTTGATGTTTTTAGTTTTGTTTTCTCAGTCACATTATGTGAGAGTGTATGAAACAATAAAAAGCATACCACAATTAAAAATCAGTTATGGAATCTTCTATGATATTGTCATAGTGCTCTGAGGTCTGGTTTTTGGACACATATGAATTGTTTCAGGGGTTGTATGATTCTGGCCAAATGCAGGAAGTATAATATCTCTCGTCAATATAAAAGAACTAGCCATGGTGATTCTAGGAATTCCATGACTCCACAGGTAGTGCAATATTAGTAGGATTATAGAGATCAATGTGATGAGTGAATAAAATTGTAGAAATATAATAAGGTTATAGTGGATGATAAGTCTAGACCATCTTTGGTGAAAGGTGAGATTCTTTTGAATTCAAACCTTATTCAGTCTTTGTATAATATGGGTGCATGACATTCTTTTATTTATAATTATTATGGAAATATTTTTTTTTAAAAGTTGAGATGATTTCATCTATGTTAAAACAAAAAAAACACTTCTTAGACCAAGAGAATGTGGATCCCTTCTATATAGAGCATGCTCTATTTTGAGTTGAGGGATTTGAGATGAAATGGAACTTCACTATGATAAACATTGATGTCTATGATTTAATCCTGGGTATAGATTGTTATTTTTTGTTCACGGTTCACATCATATTTTTTATCTAAAGGGTCAGTTTTATGACTAGTGATGTGATCGAGAATCTCATTCGAGGGGATCAGCACTAGTGGAAATACGGGCTTTAACGTCGTCGTAATAACGTCAGTTTTTTAAAAACCGACGCGAATAGTATGTGCGGGGAATTTTTAACGTCGGTTTTACAAAAAACCGACGCCAAAAATAATTATGCCTTGATATTTCGCGTCGGTTTGAAAGAAAACCGACGCCAATAATATTAGTATACATATTTTCCGCGTCGGTTTTCCTCAAAACCGATGCGGAAAATAATTTAAAAAAGTTTTCGGCGTCGGTTTTTTTAAAACCGACGCCGAAACTAATAAAAAAAATATATTCCACGTCGGTTTTCCTGAGAACCGACGCAGAAAATAAATTTTTAAAAATGTTTCGGCATCGGTTTTCATGAAAACCGACGCCGAAACTCATAAGCCAATATATTCCGCGTCGGTTATTTTAAAAACCGACGCCGAAAATTTTAAAACAACATTTCGGCGTCGGTTTTCCTTAAAACCGACGCGAAAATTCTTTTAAAAATATTCACGGTCAGAAACCCTCATTTTGTTCGATCGTCGAAATCGAGTTCCGCTGTGGCGCTTCGGACTCCCGATGACCTTCGAACCTGATTTGCGATCTTGGATGGCCATTGTTGAAGGTTTTTTGTCGTCTGCACGATTTTGGACATGTGTTCTTCCTCTTTATCTCTTGTTTCATATCCCATTGTTTATTTCTTTATCAATAACCCTATTTTGCGTGATTTTGATTATTGGTTAGATTTTAGTTGTAATTTATAATTATTTTTTGCTTGTATTATCATTGTTGGTGTAGATTTGATATTGTTTGTTTTTGGAAGTAATTATACCGGTCGCAGTTTGGATTTAACATCTCCATTCGGGTTGAACTTCAAATTTTTTGTTTGTATTATCATTATTCGTGTTTAAAATGATCTTTCATTACATTATTAAGTACTATATTTTTAATTCCATTTCCATTTTAATAAATTCTTATTCAAAAAAATAATTTTATTATGTTAAATGAATTCACTCACATTTTTGCATGTATTTTGTTGTTATTTCATTCCTTCTTGAGATTTACCAAGCCAAATTCCTCAATTCTCTTTGGTTCTCATCATTTAACTAAGACATGAATAATTACCACTATCTATTATGTTAAAAAAATTTGAATAATTATTTTCATGCCATTATATAATAAATAATGTTTCTTGCAATGTCCATAATACGACTAGAATCATACATTTAATGTATTGTAATTATTTCTTCGTAGATGATAATATAATCATTATCCCTCTATTAATCTTCAAAAATACCTTTCCACTTTCATATGTGGGGTTAGATTCATGCATTTTTAATAAATATCCTCTTAAACTTATCTCATTCCATTGATTATATTTATTCATCTTTCTCTCCCTCTAAATAATAGTCATGAAATGATTTACTTCCCCCCTCTAAGTCATAGGCTGCAAATAAAACATTCTCATGATCTAATCTTTAATGGATGGATAATATATTTCTCTTCATGTTGATCCATTCCTTGACATGTTTTGCTGCAATAGACCAATGGAAGGGGGTGTAAGTTGTCACCTACAATATGCAATGGAATTTTTATCCCTCCATAATGAATTTATATGTTCATAATTCCTTATTATAAAACTCATGGATTGAGGGAGTTGAGTTATCATAGTCACCAAAAATTGTATCATGTCTCTTAATACACATTGTCTTAAATGAGGATAGTTATTGCACTATTTTTCACATTAATTTTTCCATGATTCATTCATGTTACATCAAATGAATAAAAAAATAAATATAGTTTGATCAATAGTAGTCATAGTGAGAAATCATATTATCTTGTATGTCATTCATATGATATTTATATCATGAAACTTTATTTTTAAAAAATGAAACCTTTGATTTAACCATTTTGTCCATGTATTTCAATATAACACACATTTATATAATATGAAAATAAACTGTTTACTCTATTTGTAAACGTGTTTCATATCTGATGTCTTTTATCTGATTATCAATAGTTTTTATGGAATATGTTTTTGTTTACAATTTATCTGATAGATATTTAAATGTTTCTATGTTTTAATATATTCATCAATTATATTGTGATATCAGGTATTAATGGATCATAATTGGATTTATCTACGAAGAACTACTAGTGAATATGAAAGAGGAGTTGACAATTTTTTGGAATTTGCTAAACGGCATAATCAAAATATTGATTTGATTTTCTGTCCATGTGTGAAGTGTGTAAATATGAGAAAGTTAAACTTCAGAGAAATCAAGGATCATCTCATTTGTTATGGTTTTAGCCTTAATTATACACGTTGGATCTTGCATGGTGAAAGAACTGAAAATTCAACATCCAATGTTGATGACGATATTCATAATGAGGCAGAGGATCGTATTGAAGAATTAATTCATGATTTAGGTGTTGAAACCATCGAAAAAACACCAACTTTAGAACGATTGTATGGAGATTCTGAGAAACCATTATTCCCAGGTTGCAGTAAATATACAGTGTTATCAGCAGTTTTGAGATTAGTTAACTTAAAAGAAAAAAATGGGTGGAGTGATAAAAGTTTCTCCAGTTTACTTGAGCTTTTAAAAGAGCTTCTTCCAGAAGGCAATGGGCTTCCAGATTCCAATTATGAGGCGAAGAAAATATTATGCCCAATGGGATTGGGGTATAAAAAGATACATGCTTTCCCCAATGATTGTGTACTGTATAGGAAAGAAAATGAACATTTATCAAGTTGTCCTACATGTGGAACATCGCGCTATAAGATGGATGAGAAAGTCAACTCAGATTCATTTTCAGGTGATGTCATGTAACGTTATGAAAAATCAATTTTTTTTACTTTCCAATGATATCATCCAATATTTTTTTCAAAAAATTCTGATAATTCAATTCTGATTTATTTTTAGGTACCAAAATCAAAACTCCATCTAAAGCAATTTGGTACCTTCCAATTGTTCCTCGTTTGAAGCGTCTATTTGCAAATTCAAATGATGCAAAAAGGTTAAGATGGCATTCAGATGAGCGCATTTCTGATGGTAACTTACATCACCCTGCCGATTCACCATAGTGGAAGAGTTTGGATAAAAAATTTCATGATTTTGGAAGTGAAGTTAGAAATCTCAGAATGGGATTGTGTACTGATGGAATGAATCCATATCGGAGCCTCAGTAGCCAACATAGTTCATGGCCTGTTTTGCTGGTACTTTACAACTTGTCCCCACATCTATGTATGAAGAAAAAATATGTTATGATGATCTTGATGATTTCTAGACCAAAACAACCGGGAAATGATATTGATGGGTACCTTACACCATTGATTGAGGATTTAAAACTGCTATAGGAGAAAGGTGTTACAGTTTTCGATGCATACAAGAAAGAGAATTTTCTTTTGTGTGCTATGATAATGTTCACTATAAACAACTTTCCTGCATATGGAAACTTATCTGGATACAGTGTTAAGGGACATAAAGCATGTCCAATTTGTGAAGAACAAACTTCATATTATCAATTGCATAATGGAAGAAAGACAGTGTACATGGGACATAGAAGATTTTTGCGAATTGATCATCCTTATCGTAGATTGAGAAAAGCATTTAACGGTTTACAATAATACAAACTCCCCCCTCAACCATTGTCAGCTGAAGAATATTATGACAGAGTGAAAGATATTGATTCAACATTTGGAAAGGGAAAAAGTTATGGTTTACAAAAACATATCTGGAAGAAGCAGTCTATTTTTTTCGAACTACCTTATTGGAGATTTTTAGAGATAAAACATAACATTGATGTTATGCATGTTGAGAAAAACATATGTGATAGTTTGATTGGAACTTTTTTAGACATAAAAGGAAAGACAAAAGATGGATTACATGCTAGATTGGACTTGATATTAATGCGAATACGTTTGGAGTTACCTCCCGCTGTGAAAGGAAAAAAGAACATATTTACCTCCGGCTTGTCACACATTAAGCAAAACTATCACTCGCTCGTGATGATAACAAATCACACATCCGTTTTGATGATAATAATAATGCAGTTGGCCCAAATGCAGTTCAGTTTGTCAGTTATATAGCGATGCAGATCCGTTGCAGGATTAGTATTTTATATCCTGATTGAAAGTCAGTGGACAGGACAGCGAAGCAACAACTTTGGGAGGCCGTGACGGTAAAATATCTTTATTTATTTATTTTATCTCATTTTTTTAATATTATATAGTTTAAATGACATATTTAATTTTTTCAATTACAGATGACATTCAATTTTGAGGAAACCAATGAAATTAGGAAAAGACATCTCTCTTTAGCGGCGGTTCTATGGAGAGATTTTAAAAAAAACTGACAAAAGATTATGTTTTTGGAAAGAGAAGGTTTGAAAGCCCATGTCTTAAGTATCCATATATAGATGAATAAACATGGAAGCGATTTGTTGACAGTCGTCAGGAAGAGAAATTTCAGGTATTGTAATTGTTTTATATTTTAAAATTTATGCTATATTTCCCTTATTAATTATGTGTTTATTTTTATGTAACAGGCCTCCAGAAGATCTCATCAGGAGATCCAGTTGAAAAACGTATACCATCATACTTTATCACGTGGAGGATACTCGTATTTGGAGCAGAAAATTATTGAGGAAAAATTTGAAGCATTAAGAGCTCGATCAAGTAGTGGTTCAGAAGAGGTCCAGTATGGTCCTCCATCTCCTCCCACTTTCCATGAGAAATGGAAACGAGCAAGAAGAAAAAAAATGAACAATATCTTACAGATGAAGCTCATCAAGTGGCTGATAAAATTGTAAGTAAATATTAATTCTTTGTTAACAATTTTCCTTTTTTATAATTTATAAACATTAATATAAATTTTTTATTTTTCATTTCAGGATGAACTTCAGGAGAAAGAGACACAGGGCTCTTTTATCCCCGAGGGTAGGATGGATATCCTAGCCACTACTTTGGGAAAGGCTGAACACCCCGACCGTGTTAGAGGATATCAGGCGGGTGTTAGTATTCGGAAGGTTTTTGGTAAGAGTAAGCAACCAAGAGACCCGGAAATCGAATCCTTAAAAGAAGAGCTGCAGGATATGAAATGGTCTATGGGTGATCAAATTCAAGCAGCAGTACAGAAGGCTTTATTAGAACACTTGGCAAGACAGTCACAGTCTGCTCATCCTTCTGAGGTATATTATTTGCTGTTAACAATTTTTCTTTTCTATAAATTATAAACACTGATATAACTTTTTCATTTTTCAACATTCTCAGCCTACTAACTCAGACTATCCTTCCTCATATGCTTACCCAACACCGTCTGGGCAGCCTTCCGAGGTATATTATTTAATGTCATCAATTTTTCTATTTTATAAATTATAAACACTGATATAACTTTTTCATTTTTCAACATTCTCAGCCAACTCACCCGGACTACCCTTCCCCATCTGCTTACCCTGCCCCGTCTGCACAACCATTTGAGGTATATTATTTTATTTAATTTTTAATCAATTTTTCTATGTTATAAATTTTAAACACTAATATACCCTTTTCATTTTTCTGACTTCTCAGCCTGCTCACCCTGACTACCCTGCCCCACCTGCTAACTTTGAGCCTCCACCTCCTCCATCGGATCGAACCTTATATTGTGAGTTGTTTGCGGGAGATCCTCATGTACATATTGTTGCGTTAGGACAAATGTATTTTTTGGGGGACTCAGTACATCATCAGCCTATGAAGATGTGTCAGGTTAGAGTATCAGTACTTGTTATTATAGATCCTACTGCTCTACTACCATTTCCTTCTGCGGAGATCACCAGTGTTGGGGAATGTATAGTCCATTCTTTACTTTGTCCAACTGCACATCTTCGTTATATTTCACATGAGGTATGAGTTTTTTTAAATAGTAATTAGAAATGATTCCAAATTACCTATAATGTTTTCTGACATTTAACTTATATAGGAATATCTGAAAGCAAAAGAAACTGTACAAATGCAGCAAAATGTTCAGAAACAGTCGGCTGTAGATACTTCTGATATTTCTTCTGGGTTGAAAAGATTATCTCAGTGCTCTTCTTCCTTGAATTTTATCTATGAGTTTCGGATGACGTCCGATATATGTGGAAGAAATTATAAATTGAGAATATTGAAAGAAGATATCATGAATTTAGTTAATTTTGAAGAGATCGGGCTGAATGTGGTGCAGTTTTTTTCCATGTAAGTAAATTGACGTTTGAATTGCTATTTATTTAATAAAATATTGTTATGTCATTGACTAACTATATTATCTATTTAAATTAGGTATCTATACAGGATTATTTTACAAAATGAAACTACAAGCATTTACAGCTTTATAGATTTAGAGTACATTTCCTTGGAAGTCAAACATGTGAAAAATGATGAAAGAGTTCAATATATATCCGAGAGATTATCACAAACAGAGATTCAGTGATGGTTTTTTCCATTTCTTGATAAGTAATAATATCAACATAATTTTGAACTCATGATCATTATAATGTCATTAATTGTGAACTTTTTGTATTATAGGGGGCAATGGATGTTAGGTGTATTTTGCCCAAATGAATGCACATTATATTGGTTTTGCTCTTTATTAGGAAAAGTGCGTACACCATTTTCCAAATTATTAAACAGGTAAGTTGTTTTTTTATTTTTAGAAGTTTGTAATGTTTAATTTTAATTGTTTACACAAGTTTTATTAGTTCTTATATAAAAAAATACAGTTCATGGATTCATTTTACAAAGGAAAAGAAACCAACGAAAATCAAATATGTGGAAGTACAGGTAATTAGTTTTTATATTTTTGTTATATATTGGGTTTCATTATTAGTTAAATGTTTTATAACTGTAGTGTCATCGTCAAAATGGACATGTTGAATGTGGTTATTATATTCTACGATTTATATACGAGATAATCACAACTGGGGAAACTACTGATTTTCATAAGGTTAGTTGTATTAACTTTTTTATATATTTTCATCCACTTTCTTCTATTTATTAATTTCATATCATTCAATATTATTGTAGGTATTCAATGATTCACAGTCATATTCTCAATCTGATATGATCCATTTTCAATCTACTTTTGCGGACTATTTGTTAAGTCTGATTAATATTTGAGGTATGTATATACTATTATTTATAAATAATAATATATATGGGTTTAAAAAACTAACTCTTATGATATATTAGGTGTTTGAACCTACTAATAATCAAATGAATGCTTCAATAATAACAAACAATGAGAATGTCATATATTTCAGGTACGTGTATTTTAATTCTGCTTTAATGAGTTTTCTCAAGTGCCTCTGCAAAAACTGTTTTATTGAATCTACTAATAATCAAATAAATCCTTCAACAATAACCAACAATAAGCATGTCGTATATTTTAGGTACGTGTATTTTAATTCAGAATTAGTTATTATATTTCTTTTCATTGTTATTTCTTAAAATCATTTGTCTGTACAGTGACAGATCTGGAGGGTGGTACTTGGATCATGAACATAGAGATTCATATAGCGAAATAACATTCGCAAACACTAAAAATTGTCTCCCTTGCATGCACATCAATATCTTCTAGGCCTTTTTATTTTTTATGAAAATAAATATCGAAAAATGATTGCCAAGAAGCATATCACATAATACCTGAAACAACGATTAGTGGGTTTGCACAAAGATAAAATAGAAGGCGTCAATTTTTAAGGTATGTTTCTTTATGTCTCTTCAATCTGCATTTGATTTCAATTTTCTAACCTATTTTTTGAACTCAAACTTATTTCTCTGTTATTCCATAACTTAAACAAATAACAATAGTGAATGGGTAATGCACGTCTATACAGAGCAAATATAAAAACCTGAGGTTGGGGGTGGTGGGGATCCTATGGTAAAAAGACACCCCCAACATCTTCAGTGGGGGAGGTGAGGAAGAGGTTGCATCGGCTGAGTGTTCCTGGAATTTTGATCAGGAGTCGTAACATTTCATTTTATTAATTTACTTTGTGAAAAAATGAATGATTCAAATAAATTACAAATTTTCATTTAATGTTTATTCATTGCACTAATATCTTGGATTGATTTGTTCACGCACATATCCTTAGTTTCATTACTGTTTTGACAGGATTGGTGCTATCTATGGGAGGAATCTTACAATGATTGATACTGAGTATGGTTAGATTAAGAAAATGCACCATGTAGGTACGAGTATTTTAATTCTGCTTTACTTTGAGTTTTCTCAAGTACTTCTGTTAAAGTTGTTTAATTGTTTTTGTATACTTGGTTTTTTTTTCAGGGTTCCGATTTTTTTGGAGGAGAAAATATATGTATTTTATTTTAAAAAAAATTATTTACGGCGTCGGTTATTTTAAAAACCGACGTCGAATATTTTTTTAAAAATTTTTTTTACGGCGTCGGTTTTTTTAAAAACCGACGCCGAAAGTTTGCTATGGCGTCGGTTTTTTTAAAAACCTACGCCGAAAATCCTGTGTAAATTAGTTTCGACGTCGGTTTTATATAAAACCGACGCCGAAAACCTAGTCGACTCTATTTTCCATGTCGGGTTTTTAATGAACTGACGCGGAAAATAATGTCTAAATGTAGCTTCGGTGTCGGTTTTATAAAAAACCGACGCCGAAGCTCATAAGCGAATTATTTTTCGCGTCGGTTTCTATGAACCGACGCGAAAACTGTATTTTTAACGTCGCCTATAAAGACGTCGGTTTATAACCGATGTTAAAAATTAAAAAAAAACCGACGCTAAAAAGTGTTTTTGCACTAGTGCAGATTGTAAATTCATGTGAAATATGTTTTTCAGAACTAAAAATATAAAATATATGATACATTGTGGCCTTGATATTAGAATAAATTGAAGATGTAAAGGATATAAGTTTTATAGTATTTTTTTATTGTTTTTATATGTTTTTTCTAATAATTTTTTTAAGGGTTCCACCTACAATAAATGTTGAGTTTATGATTGATCTCTTTATGAGAACCAGTACTATCTATCTTCCATATTATCAGATTTCACTAACTAGATTATGTGTATTGAAAGAATACATGGTAGAAGTAGAAAACAAAGTTATCAATCAGCCCATCATGCCTTCATGGGCATAACTAGTCTTGTTGGTCCAAAATATATATTTAACTATAACACTGTGCATAGATTATTGAATGCCTGACCATGTTACAATAAAGAATAAAAATCTAATTCCATGACCTATTAAATCAATTAATATGATATTAGTTGTTCCCTAAAATTGATCGATGATTAGGATATTAACAATTTTGAGTTTCGAAGGATGATATTTCAAATTCAACTTTTAGAAATAGATTTCATCATTTTGAGAATATGGAAATTTTGTTGAATATTTTGAATGAACCACTGATCATTATGGAAATTATTAGTTAGATATTTCATTGAAATATAGACTCATTTATGTTTGTGTTTGTGTAAAACATATTTGGGTATTCAAGGGAAAGGTAAGATCATGAGAAACACATGCTGACGGTGTTGGGAAACATAATAAATCCACAGTTGTACACAAAATTATCAAAGTTTGATTTTTGGATAATATTTGAATGAATCCATAGACGATTAATTTTCAGAGAGATCATGTTTTTTCTTATGAATCAAGGCGTTTAAGGTTTCCTGAGAAGAACTACCCAACACATGATTTGGATTTACCAGCCCCATCCCATTATTTGAAGGCTTTGCATAACTATCTATTTGGTGATAAATTTACCATGTTCATGGATTAGAAGATCTTGAATCATATTTTATCACAATGAAATTTTAATCGGAGGAAAATTAGATATTTCGAATAACTAGAAATGTCTGAATTTAACTTTTGGTATACACCATATAAGGGATTTTCAGTAGAGGTTGCATTAATAATAAATTCATCCTATAATCATGAAAAAAAGCTTCAGATGAGTGGAAATTAATGTCGGTCCTAACCAGAAAGCACTTAGAATGTCAAGACAGAGGTGAAGTTGCAATTATATATCAAGTTTTGTTTGTTCATTGTTTGTTTAATATTATTAATGAGGCATAGTGATCTGATTCAAAACGGATGGATATGAGGTTAAAACTCAATGGTGGGGAGACCACATAGTACTGGATACTGGATTAGAGATCAATATTGTTGTTTAAAAATTGGACATACGGACCAATGACTTGTTATAAACAAATAAATAATTCATTCCTCCATTCAATATGGGGTTTTCATCATGGAATACATATGATGTATAAGGAATTGAAATAAATGTTTTTTGTGTGTTGGTATGAAATGGAATGTTGCTGAGTTTGTTACAAGATGCTTAATATTTTAGCAAGTTAAGACAAATCATAATAAAAAAATAGGTATGGTGCAGTCTTTACCTACCCCTGTTTGGAAAAGGGAGGGAATTGTTATGGATTTTATAATAGGTCTCCCAATAAAGGGTCATAAGCACTATTCCATAAGGGTGAATGTGCCCCAACTCTTAATGTCGGCTCATTTATTCCGTATTCATGATTATCATTGTGTGTAAGACATGTAGAAAATGTATATCAAATAAGTTTTAAAGAGGAATGACCTATTAGTGTCGATAATTTAAGGCAAATATAAAATTTTTACATCACATTTATAGAAATACAAACATAATTCCATTGGGACATATTTGAAAGTGAATATAATGTATCATACTCAGATTGAATAAACATTAGAACATACAATAATAATTTTGGAAGAGATGTTGCAGGCTTGTGTAATGGATTTTTCTTTCTCATTAGAAGAACACATACCATTGGTGTAGATCTCATACAACAAAATCTATCCTGACTCGATGCATTTGGATTATTATGAAGAATATTATGTAATCCCATTTTTTATCTACATTACCGAGTAGAAACATGTGAGACTTCACTAGTTTACCTGGGCCTTGTTGAAGAGATAATGAAAAAATTAATTTTAAAAGGAAACTGATGAAGGGGACATAGTGTCATTTGAAATCATATAAAGTTCGTCATCAAAAGTTATTATAATTTGAGGTGAGTAAACATGTGTTCTTGATGATCACTCTTTGTCTTTGAAATCATCATTTTGGAATGTAAGGTAAATTATATCCTCGATGCATATGCCCTTTTGCGATACTATAATAGGTTGGATAGGTGGAATATTTATTGGGATTTTTATCATGGTTCAAGGAATTTCACAATATGTTTCATGTATCACAGTTGAAAAAATAACTTTCATGATCATATCCTGGTGATTAAATGGCTTCACATTTTCCTATATTCATATAGTTTATGGGTTCACATTCTATTGAGGATTATTTATAGGGATGTTGAAGTCTTCAATGGAAAAAGAATTATTCTACTGACAGTTTTTTAGAAACATGGAATGATTCAGGCTGAAACAAAGGAATGCGAGAAATGAATGAAATATAAATGTCTGGAACACTTCAGATGGAAATATTTTTTTCTACTTTATGGGGATTGAAAGTCCAATGGTGGGGGAATGTTGAACCCCCCATTTCAATTGTTTTACACTTACAGTATAAATTTTAGGAATGTATAGTATATGGGTTATATTTGGGAGGGTTTGGATGCTTTTTAGAATGTTATTGTGTCTTTAATAAGGTTTAATGGTTGTTCAATATTTTGGGGAAACTATGAACCACCTACTGGTAACTATTCACAGTGAGACTGGGGATAAGGAGAATGTGTGAGGGTAGGGGCCTGGTTTGTCCAAGCCTTGCAGATTTTTATGAGGAATTGTGAAACTTATGAAAATGGGCTTCGGCTTGGTTGGCACATGGTTTGGAATCTTTGTGATCCAACCATGTGATGTTCCCCATTGATCCAGTTTCTGGCACAAGGTTAGCACACAATTTTACTAAACACATGACCAACCATCCACATTTTAAAAACAATATCCATAAAAGTCATTCTAGGTCATAAATAAGTTTGGACCCATTTTTTATCCTAAATTCCCATAACTCAAAACATTCCCCTATAAAATGTTGGATAACCTCTCTCAATCAATTGGGATCATATCTATAGGTTTATGATATTGTGTTGAAGCATGTCAATTATGGTAAGTCGTGAATTATGGTAGTTTTTCTTGGTGCTCCTAAGATCTACTTCTACCTCTCTCTCAGTTTCATAGTTTAATGTAAACAATGGATTGATTTAAGTTAATTAACTCCATTTATTATTACATTTATCCTTTTTTATGTAATTAGAATAAATTCATGGTGGGTTTTTGAAGATTCAACGTCGTTTTGATGGTGATTGAGTGTTGTTCCTCGTTTACAACATAAAACCTGAGGTAGGTGTCTCACTCTCGACACATATATTTAGAAAAGGAATGATTCATTAAAAATAGTTTTCTTTTGTAAAATTGATTATGATATCTTTCCTATGACTTTTAGAAACCATCCTTGGGTGATGGTTTATGGAATTTTGTAAAAATGGATTCCTTGGACAAAGGTGATATTGGTAACAAGATCTTGAAATGATGATTTTAATATGGTTATTTGTTTTTTATGTATCGAAAATGGTTTTTAATAAAGGTATGGTTTTATTAATATGTTTTGATTAGAATTTTTTTTCAATAATGGATGGGATTTATTGCAATGGGTTGTATTTATGGATTTCAATATAAGTACAGTTATATTGAATTTATTTAATTGATGGAATTGATTGGAAATGAAATTATTTTCGTGTGATGTTGGCAGAAATGTTTATGTGTTTGTATAATGGATGGATATTGTTCATTAAGTACCACCATCAATGGGCAAGTCATATGGACATGAAGTTCAAACTAAATGGTAACACCAAGAATGCGGGTGGGTGTGGATGGGTGTGTGTGGCTATGTGATAAGGAATGGGTAATGACAATTAAATTAATGAAATGTTTAAAATTACAAGTTTGGTTACCCTATCAAGGAAACAATCATTTTTTGATAATTCTATTTTACTAATGAACTATTTTATATTTTTAAATAAACTATTTTTGAGATTCATGTTAACTATTTTATACAATTGTGCTAAATTCATTCATAGTGTTGTGAGTAGGGATGTCATTGGGGACTACCTACTATGTTTTACTACTCACCATCTCTTTGTAAATTTGGTGATTTTTCAAATTATTTTGTATCAGGAAACAATAAAATGTAAAGTTTCACACATCTCTATTGGTGGTTAGTGATACATAGACTATTTTGTGGAGTCTGAGCATGGAGGTGGCTGGAGCATTGATGTGTTGGTTAAATTTCATTTTTTTTGGTATTTTAACTTCTTGTTGTGTAATCCGGTTCTGTGGTACTCCAAGAAGTTAGTATAAATGGGTTTTCATTGGGTTTTAATTAATTTATATCTTGAATCTTATAGTTGTTTATCTATGTATGGAATGTTTGGTTTGATGTTTTATTTTGAAAAGTAAAATCACCCCCACATGTTCATGAATACCTTGGAATTTGTTTCCTTCCTTTTCCATATTAGGGATGATTCCTAATGCAATGTAACTTCTTCCAAACTTCCCTTGAAAATGATGTGGGGTAGGATGTTACACATTTTTAAAGATAAATTATCCATATCGTGGGTTTTTATTGTTGTTTTTATATATTACCATTATATGTCATGAAATAGTTTTACTAGAAAAATATTTTAAAATATAAAATCACGTTATTTGGGTACTTATTGTGTGTGAAGAAAGTGGATATTAAGTATAACTATTAAATATTTTGGTACAATCATGCATGATATTTATTGTTTTCCCTTTACCCATGTTATTCTAGAATTCTTTGACACTTTATATAATTTTTTATGTATTAGTGTAAATATTCCTCAAATATTTATGGAATGTATTTATGATGATTTTATAAATTGTGTGTCTATTTAAAAATATTTTAATTTAACAGGTCAATAGAATATGATAGGATTTCAAATGCATAATTCTATTATCCCCTTACCCATTCCATAAAATAGATAGTTTTCATGGTTGACTGAAATCTATTATAAATCTATTATGAAATCCTTCAATAACACACCCTTGATATCTAAAGATCCTTTTGTATGTGTCCCATGATAGGGAAAGACATCTCAGAAACCACATAGTTTCATGGGGAGCAGGGGACCTCGAATGATTATTTTATACATATGAGAGTTTTTTGGTTGAAGACGTGCTAACTATCCACAAAACATCCTCTAAGATTATATACTCTTGGGTAATAAAATATTGGTCCATACACACTGTTAAGTGGATATTTTTTAATATATGCTTTCTCTATATTATACTTATTTCCGGTACGATATTTTTTTATTTGACCATTTTTTATATTACATATATGATAATATTATATAAAGAATTATGCTATGCCCTTTTGTCCAATGTACTTCCAATAGTTATTTATGACACCAATTGAATCCATATGACCCCTTTGGTTATGCCACTCTAGGAATGTTAGTGTAAAGACCCAGAAATTTCAAGGATTTTTTTTCATAATTCTTTGAAATTTTACGAGTCTCCAGGTTCTAAAGGCACCTGATTCGGAGACCTGGTGTGCCAAGAATCAATTTCTGAAGTTTTTTTCAGGTACGTTCAGTAAACGTACGTGCGGGTTTTTATATATTTTTAACTAGTGCTCGAAATTGATATCTGAGGGCACCGATGAACTCGCAGTGTCTGTATTCTCTTAAGGGGACCTCTACCGTAGTTACATTTTCTCGGGAGGAGAAGTTAATTTTTGGGGTTTAATAAAAATATTAAATAAAATTGTTGTAAACAATTTTATTTATCTTGGGTAGTTATATCCTACAATGGAAAGTAATTGGTGGGGCCCACAACCACATAACCTCTCATGAGAGTATATTTGTGAGGTGGGGCCCACACAAGCCCAAACTCATCACCTCCCCTCGATTTCTTATTAACACTCGCTTTAATTAATTTGACAACTCCGCCTTAATGAATGTGATCTCTTCACCTCCCTATCTCTCTCATTAATGTTTACCAACACTTTTTAATTAATGAATTGAACTCTTCAATTAATTAATTAAAGTGTTTGAATTATTAATTACATGTGTGAATAAAATAATAGCTTTAACTATTATTTTAGTTCGACACTGATTCTATTAGGAGAACATTGGGAGGGCTCAAGAGAAGAATAGTGTTCTTCTTTCGACGAAGAACACCATTCTTCAATGAAAAACAACTCTGATGAAGAACACATGGGACATGATCACTTTCCTCCACTACTTCATACGAGGAAAAAAAGGAGGTGATGCCACAAGAATGCTACCTACCTCCATCTTCCTCCAATGTTGACGGAACAACACCATCATCCGCGACACTTGAACACCATGACACTCGTCTTCCACGGCTCGTCAATGAACGAACCTTAATTATGGTAGGGGTTTTATTTAATTTTTAATTGAATGAAATTGTTCTTAGTCCCTCGTTGAAACCATGTTTTATCCCTGGACTTTTAAAATAGCCTAACGTGGAGGGCGCGGGCTGAATGAACACGGCCGGAACCCTCCATTGATCCTCGTTTTATTTCGACGGTGACAGTGACGGAAGAGGTTGTGGCGACCGAAGAGGACCACGACACCGAGTGCCGCACGAAGAGGGAAAGACCGCGACCTGAAACCGCGGGCCGCTCGGCCGATGATGAACTGGCCGACTAAATCCGGCTGGACCAAAGAGACTGCAGTGCAACAAGGGATGCCATGCTGCGGAGGTCCGTGGCCCACACTTCGTGGGCCGCTTCGGCGGGTGAACCAGCCGGCTCGTCGGTCGGCTTGGTTCGAGGAGGCCGCGGCGCCCCCTGGGACCGTGTGCGGTGGACAACGGCCTGCCCAAAAGGCCAGCACGCACTGAAGAAGCCCGCAGGGTAGGAGGGCGGCGCCGGATTGGGAAGTCGGGGGGTCGTGCTCCCATACATCAGTCGACCACCCGGGCCGAGCCGCTCAGCCAGCCGGGCCGCGACCCGCCGAGCTGGGTCACGCCCCTCAGGTCGGGCCGCGCCCCTTCATGTTGGGCCGCATGCTCCACCAGGATGGTTCGACACCAGCTGGGTTGGACCCGCCAAAAACCGGGTCGACCCGACCCGTCAGCCACTGGGCTTAACGTGCCGGGCCCGTTTCGATTAAATGAGAATAACTACATGATCTTGAGTCCGATAAATGTTTCGTCTATGGTAATGGGACCCTTGAGACGAGGCGGTCATTTTGCGTTACTCTAAGTGAGTTTTGGACAACATTGGAAAACGGCCGGGTTGGTTCGGTCTCGAAACCAACTGTGCCCTCAGAGCGGAAAATATTATAACTTAAGGACCAGACATCTGATTGACGTGACATCAACTACGTTAGTATAATTTTTACGAGAAGATACTTTTGGCATACTCCACCTGGGATTCGGATAAGACGGGAGTATGGCTGGGTTGGACTGTACCCAAAATCCAACCAGGCCCCTGGAACGGAAAAGTTAATAAATCTCAGACCGGGCGTCCGATTGACGCGCTGTCTGTTGTGTTGTGTTACTTATGACGAGACAAAACTTTTGGATAGATAAAATCAGGACTTTGTGATTGTTGATGTATCAACCCCTTGACTCGTGGAGTGGACACTCCTGGAATTGAGCGTGCTATGTGCGGGAACCCAAGAGCTGGTTGCGACTGCGACGTCTACCGTACTAGAATCCTCTGTGGGTTCGACAACAATGACACTGGACGGAATCCTCCATGGGTTCAAAAGTAAAGACACTGGACTGAATCCTCCATGGGTTCGATAGTGATGACAATTGTACTAGAATCCTCCATGGGGTCAACTACGACAACTACTGTACTATAATCCTCCGTGGGTTCGACGATGACGACAATCGTACTGGAATCCTCCATGGGTTCGACGATGACGAAAACTGTACTGGAATCCTCTGTGGGTTCGACAGTGATGATAATTGTACATTTATCCTAAGTGGGTCTGATAGTTTGACTTCTGTTCGAGTATCCTACGTGGGTCCAACAGAGTTTCTGGTCTAGTATCCTACGTGGGTCTGACAGCTTAGATGGTACAGTATTCTACATGGGTCCGACCGCTTAGATGAATCAATGACAACATCTGATCATCTCTATGACTATACAAAAGATGTATACTTGTGTGAGCTGAGTCTTGAATTTCAATTGTTATCATCAATGTGATTGAATTATTTCCTGTGTGGACTGGGTTGTGCTTGAGCACGAGAGTTGGAGAGGAAATTGATTGAAGACTTAGGTATATGTATGGGAATATACCTATGTAGGGTTGGTTGATGCACCGTGTTTTGTATCTTACTTCTTGTTTATCCTTAGTAAATATTGTGATACCTTGGGGGTATTAGGGTCCCTACTAAGTATCATTATACTCAACGCTGCATGAGCTATGCCCACACTATGTTTTTTGGATGCAGATGACGGACATCACTGATCGAGGTAGAGACTTGGAGCTGGACGGTACCCGGAGGTAGACCACGTGACGAGACGTACAAGGTGTAGACAGACAGACCCGAGGTGCTGAGGAGACCATCAGTACCCACAGTTTATGTGGGATTCCCAGAGGAGGACTCAGTGGTTTCTATTTTACTTTACTGTAGTTGTACTAGCATTTCAGTTATACTATACTTTATTGTTGGGTTTGTATACTAGCCCATTTACTTTTCAGCACTAACTTTTGAATTCAACATTACTTAGTGTTTACTTTTGTTGCGTACTCTATTGTGTTTGTTTACTTCTATAAAGGAAATGCCTTACTTTTTATCAGGATTTATGCCTTTAGTGCTAGTCGCCAGCCCCTGGCCTATGGGAGGCGGGCTTAGGTTAGTCACAGCACGGGCCCTGAGGATGGGTCGTGACAAATTGGTATTAGAGGAGTCGGTTCTACCACAGAACTCAGCAAACTGATCATTTTTTTCTGAGAATCAATTTTTTATGAGTATTGAGTTTGTTTTTTATTCCAAGGAGTCCAGTGTTGGTGCGGCGGCTGACGAATCCATACACTAGGACCCTGACCTCTAGTTTCCGAATCAGTGCACGAAAAAATTGCTTGCATGTGTGTTTCAAAAGTTTTCTTTGTGATTACTTTGTGTCATATCACTAGGTATACTATTTAAACAATGGATCAAGTGTTCCTTTTCAGGATGGCCCCATGAAGGCAACCAGTTAGGGTTCCGAGGTACGTACGAGATGGTAGCCCACCAAGCAACGAGGCCTCAGTGTAGGGCCCCATCACAACAGAAGCACTACCTGCTGGGCCACGGATACCACCAGCTCCAGCAGCAGATAGTGCATGCTGCATGAGTACATTGCTCCAGTTCCAACGAAATAGGCCACCTAGGTTTTGCTGAGAGATGGTCCCCCGGGTAGCTAAGGATTGGCTGGAGGCTATCGTCAGAGTTTTCATATTTGTAGGGAAACCATCCGACCACATGATGATCCTTGCCGTGAGTCTCCTGCATGCAGCGGAAGGCCAAAGGTGGATCCTGATGCTCTAGGTGCATGAAGAGGCATCTCTACTCTACACATACTTCGAGAGTCTGTTTCGGGAAGAGTTTGTACCAACCATCCTTCATGAGGTGTAGATTCAGGAGTCACTTCATCAGTAGCAGGGTGGCATGACAGTAGCTTGGTACTCAGCGAGGTTTACTAACCTCTCGTGATACTCCACATATATGGTACGATACCCATTCTTCAGGGTCTGGAACATTGAGTAGGGACTCAGAAATGAGATCAGAGCTTCGATGATCTCCCTCAACATCCCGACGCAGGAGGGGGGGCTAGAGAGAGCCCTTCAAGTGGAGAGTTTTCTCGCTGAGTAGTCACCAGTGGCAAGACTCTCTGTAAGATGACACATAGTGGAGTCTTCTGCAGCCGGTAGTAGACAGTTGACGTAGAAGTCCAAGCAGACTAGAACAATAGGTGGGAGACCTTAGGATACAGGTTCAGTTATGAGGGGCACACGAAATAGAGTCAGCTATACGAGGATCAGGCAGTGCTATGCATGCGGCTGGTAGGGTCACATGGCTCAAGACTACACAACCCATCCTCCAGATAAGATGTAGGCAGTATAGGAACCTTCCAGGCAGAGGCAGATGTTCGACCGTGGAGGTCTGCCAGGAGCGGGCGGACGTGGCAGAGGAGCTAATCGGGCAATAAGTGGACAGGAGTAGGACTAGATTCATTGTTGTCATTGTTTGTGGATTCATTATGTCTTTTAATTTGAGCTGCTGTAATAAAAATCACTTGTCCTTGTGATGTTTACTTCCCTATCCTTTTTGAATGGTTGATACTGAGAGGTTCTGGCTAAAACCGTTGACTTGACCCTCATATTCATGATTCCTACTAGAGGAGAACTAGTGACCACACACTGCTGCCGACAGTGTGACTCGACCCTTGGAGGTGAGGGTAATGGTTGGATCTCTTGGTAGTAGCATCAAGGAATTACGACGTCGTCCATGGCATGAAATAATACCATTCATGTCAGGATTGACTGTATTAGGCAAAGAATGTTGTTCATCCAGGGGATGAGACCAGATTTCTCTTTTCGGCAAAGGAGAAATCTTAGTAGCTCTTGTAGGACGTAAGCAAAAAAGGATGTAGTCGAGTTATTTACAAATGGATAGTCACACCCATAGTTCGTTGAGCGAATGGTTTATAGTTTACTCTAATCGAAAAAGTCTCAGGCGTGTCTTCTTATACAAGGACCTGAAGCTGAGACATCGGCGATAGCTCAAGTTCCTCCAGGATTATGACTTTGAGATAGTCTATACTTCTAGGAGGGGAATGGTGTAGCTGATGCTATCAGCAAGAGGCCAGAAATTCAGCTGCTAGGAGAGGCAATGGAGCAGCTATCCGTGTTTTAAATATCTTTTGTGGATATAGATGGAGCAGTATTTATTCAGTCTCTCACAGTCACTCCACCACTACTTCAGCGATTCAGAGAGCCATTGTACGACCGAACTTGAAGGTCACCTCTGTGCTAGAATGACCCTAAAATGTCAACACTTGTAGGACCAGAGAAGGTTCAAGAAACGACGAAGAGGTTGCAGATCATCCAGGAATGAATGAAGACTGCACAGAGTAGACAGAAGTCATATGCTGATAGGATACGAAGACCACAGATGTTTGAGGATGGTAACCACGTTGTTCTACGAGTCTCACCTCGATGAGGTCTACGGAGTTTTGGCTGGGGCATAACATTATCTTCATGTTTCATCGGACCTTTCCAACTCCTTAGTTGAGTAGGAGAGGTGGCTTACTGCCTAGCCCTTCCACCTCAGTTGCACCATGTGCATGATGTCTTCAATGTATCTCACATGAGGAGATATGTGCATGACCCGAACCACATCATCGATCAGAGGGGGATAGACATTGATGATGGGGCGACATTCATGGAGGTCCCGGTGGAGATCTAGGATCAACAAGAGTGGGTCCTACATGGATGGTCGATTCCTCTGGTGCGCATTCGCGGGCAGCATGGAAACCTCCAAGAGATCACATGAGAGCGGGTGGTTCAGATGCGAGCTCAGTACCCCCATTTGTTTCCCTAGTGTGTGTTGTAGCATTACGAGGATTTAATGCCATGAGGTAGGAGTAACGTAAAGACCCAAAAATTTCGAGGGATTTTTTTTAAATCTCTGTAATTTTATGAGTCTTCGGTTTCAGACTGAACCTGATTCTGAGGCCCGGGGTGCCCGAAATCAATTTCTGAAGTTTTGTTTTTGTATGTTCCAAAAAATTACATGAATGTTTTTCTATATTTTGAACCGGTGCTCGGAATTGAAATATGAGGGCATCGATGAACTCAAAGCGCCGGTATTCGGTTAAGGGGACCTTTACTGCAGTTGCGTTTGATCGGGAGGAGAAGTTAATTTTTGGGGTTTAAAAGAAATATTAAAGAAAATTGTTTAGGACTATTTTATTTATCTTTGGTAGTTATATCCTACAAGAGGATGTTATTGGTGGGGCCCAATCCCACATAACCTCTCATGAGAAGATATTTGTGAGGTGGGGCCCACAGAAGCCCTAACTTATCACCTCCCCTCACCTCCCCATAAAAACCCCCTTTAATTAATTTGACAACTCCCCCATAATGAATGTGATCTCTTCACCTCCCCCTCTCTATCATTAATATTTTCCAACACTTTTTAATTAATTAATTGAACTCTTCAATTAATTAATAAATGGGTTTGAATTTTGAATTACATATGTGAATAAAATGAAAGCCTTTACTATTATTTTATTTTGGCACCGGTTGTGTTGGGAGAATTTTGGGAGAGCTGAAGAGAAGAATAGTGTTCTTCTTTCGACAAAGAACACAGTTGTTCTACGACGAACAACTCCGACGAAGAACACGAGGGAAACGATCACCTTACTCTACTACTTCAACTGGGGAAAGTAAGGAGGCGACGCCACAAGTACCGATGACCCTCCATTGATCCTCATTTTATTTCGATGGAGAAAGTAAAAAAAGAGGTGGCAGCGACGGGAGAGGACCGCAGCAACGGGTGCCACATGAAGAGGGAAAGATGGCGACCCGCAACCATGGGCCACTCAGCCAACGAAGAACCGGCCTGTTAAAGATGGCCAGACCGAAGAGCTCATGAAACCACAAGGGGGGCCACGCTGCAGAGGTATGTGGCCCACACTCCGTGGGCCGCTTCGGTGGGTGAACCTGCTGGCTCGTCGGTCGGCCGGGTTGGAGGAGGCCGCGACACCGCCTGACACCGCACACAGAGGATAGCAGCCCGCCCAAGTGTGCATCTCACGCTTGAGAATCCGGTAGCTTTGGCCGGCTGGGTAGGAGGGCGGCGCCGCTCAGCGCCACCGATTCCGGAAGTCAGGGGGTCACGCCGCCCTGCATCGCTCGACCGCCCGGGCTGAGGGGCTGCTAGCTAGGCCGGGCCGCGCCACACCACGTCGGGCCAGGCTGCGCCCCTCGGGTCGAGCTGCACCCCTTCGGGATGGGCTGCACACTTAATTGGGCAGTCTGACACCAGCCGGGTTGGACCCGCCAAAACCGGGTTGACCCGACCCATCATCCACAGGGCTTAATGAGCCGGGCCCGTTTCGCTTAAATGCGAATAACTTCATGATCATTCGTCTGATTGAGGTTTCGTGAGTGGCACTGGGACCCCTGCGACAAGGCGGTCCATTTGTGTTACTCTAAGTGAGTTTTCGACAACATTGGAAAACAACCGGGTTGGTTCGGTGTCAAAACCAACCGGGCCCTCGTAGCGGAACTGCTTATAACATATGGACCGGACGTCTGATTGACGTGCCATCAACTATATTTGTTATTTTTAACAAGAAGTTATTTTTTTCATAATCCAGATGGGATTCGGATGAGACTGGAATATGGCCGGGATGGATTGTATTCAAAATCCAACCGGGCCCCTGGAACGGAAAAGTTAATAAATATCAGACCAGGCGTCCAATTGATGTGTCGTTTGTTGCGATGGGTTCCTTATGACGAGACGAAACTTCTGGATACATCAAAATAGGTCTTCATTATAGTTTATGTATCAACCCATTTACTTGAGGAGCAGACCCTCCCAGAATCGAGCGTCATGTGTGTGGGAACCCTAGAGCTGGCTATGAATATGACATCTACTATACTAAAATACTTTGTGGGTTCGACAACAACGACACTGGACTGAATCCTCCATGGGATTGACAAAAAAAGACTTGACTGAATCCTTCGTGGGTTCGACAATGATGACAACTGTACTGGAATCCTCCGTGGGTTCGACTGCGATGACAATCGTACAGGAATCCTCTGTGGGTTCAACGACGATGACAATCGTACTGGAAACCTCCATGGGTTCGACGATGACGTTAACTATATAGGAATCCTTCGTGGGTTCGATAAAGATGATTAAATTACTTGTATCCAAAGTGGGTATGAAAGTTTTACTTTTGTTCTAGTATCCTATGTGGGTACGACAGAGTAGCTGGTCTAGTATCCTATGTGGGTCCTACAGCTTAGCTGGACTAGTATCCTACGTGGGTCTGACTGTTCAGATTAATTAGTGACAACATCTGATCATATCTATTGTTATACAAAAGATGTATACCTATGTTAGCTGAGTCTTGACTTTCAATCATTATCATCGATGTGATTTACTTCTTTCCTGTCTGTGCCAGGTTGTGCTTGAGATCAAGAGTTGGAGCCGAACGAGATTGAAGACTTAGGTATATGTATGAGAATATACCTGATTTGGGTTGGTTGATGCACCGTGTTTTGTATCTTACTTCTTGTTTATCCTTAGTGGATATTGTGAGACCTTGCGGGTCTTGGGGTCCCTACTGAGTAAATTTATACTCACACAAGCACGGGTTATGCCTGCACTACATTGTGTTGGATGCAGACGACAGACAACATTTATCGAGGTAGAGACTTGTGGAGCTGTACGGTACCCATAGGTAGACCACTTGACGAGATGTACACGGAGCAGACAGACATACCCGACGTGCTGAGGATACCATCTGTACCCACCCTTCAGGTGGGATTCCCAGAGGATGACTCGGTGGTTGCTGTTTTACTTTACTGCAGTTGTGCTATCTTTTCAATTGTACTGTACTTTACATCTTGGTTTGTATACTGGCGCATTTAATTTTCATCACTTACTTTTGTTTTCAGTATTACTTAGTGTTTACTTCTGTTACATACTCTATTGTGTTTGTTTACTTCTATAAAGGAAATGCTTTCCCTTTTATCGGGATTTACGAATTTGGTGCTAGTGACCAACCTCTAGCCTATGGGAGGCGGGCTTGGGGTAGTCATGGCATGGCCCCCAAGGACGGGTCATGATAGTTACTCAAGTTATATAAACTCTTAGGTAAAGGGGAATACCACATCCCTTAATTATTCACTTCACATCCTGACATTTAGGCCATCCTATGGATTTTGGGAGGTGCACTTGTGGTTTTTTTGGATCCATCCATGATATAATTTGATTAATTATGACACAATAATTGAATATAGAAATAAGAAAACCCATTTAAATGTATTTTAAAAAACATTTAAATCTAACAAGCGTGAAGAAACCAAATTATAAATTATTAAAACCTTATTAATACTAATTAATTACTCAAATAATTTGAACTTCAACCATTATTCATCAAAATAAAAACCATATAAGAGATAAAAAATTCAATTTTGTAGCAATCATTTCAAAAAAAATACTCTAAAAAAATCATATCTGCACAATCCTAACATCACAATTAAACTCAAGTGATAACTATGCATATCGAACTAGAATCAAATTATATATAAATGTTTACCAATAAAAACTAGTTTTTTTGAGCATAATAAATGTAATATATTAATTTTTTGTTGATTTAAAATAATATTAATTAAAATGATTTTAATGATTAGGAATCATTATATTTAAGGGAAAAAATCATAATTAAAAAAAATCATATTAAATAATATTTTAAAAAACCTAAATGAGAACTAACTCATTAAAATATCTCCTAAAATAAATTATTTAAAATAAATATAAGTTTATTTCAATTATAAAACAAAACTATAAAAATTATTTTTGATATTGAAAATGAATATGATAACAATTTATCATTGAAACATATATTAAAAAATAGAAACTATACTATTTTCCCCATAAAAAATAATATTTTTTAAAAAATATATATAATAGGTATTTCCAAATTAGTTTATTTCAATATAGATAATTCATTTCAAAATTTTTTATTTATAAATACAAAAATCTATTGGAATATATTACAAGTCCAAATAGTAATCAATTTTTCATCAAAACCAACACACACATGAATAATTTTAAAAGTTAAACACTATTTTTTAAAATTAGAAGCTTATGAAAAAATGAACAAATATTAGAAGCATCACAATCTTGTAATAATGAAAAAAAATTACCATTGAAAAATATTAAGCTCTAAAATACTTTTTTAAACATGAAATAAGTAATTAAACATTAGCTATAAATATTATTATGCAGTTATAAAATTTTCGCCGGTTTCATTACACCTTATGTAATCATTTAATATCTAAGACAATAAATCAAAAAATAATTATATTTCTTGAGAAAGGAATTAAAACATGTTGATTCACATAAATATTTAGATTATAAACAATATCAATTATTCATAATCATTCGGTATTGTCAAAAGGAATTATAAAAAATTAGAAACTATTTTATTTACAAAGAACAATCATAATATCAATGTAAATTCATCCCATTATTATATTTGGAATTACTATTGCACAAATCATTCTTGTCAAATTGGATTCCAAAACAATATGTTCATTGGAAAATATTTGAATTGATATTGAAACAGAATAATTTATATAGTATAGTTTTCAATAGAATACATTATAATAATCATTCATGATAAAAATAATAAAATACTAGTTCATTATTATGAAAATACATTTCTGTTTCGTGGTCTAAAAGGTATTAAATTGTGTTAAATTTGGAAATATATGTTTTTAAAGTAATTATATATCATTTTATATGACCACATATCTTATTCAATAAAGAAATTAACCACTCATATAATGAATAAATAATAAACACATGTCAATAGACACCATGGGGTGTTAAAAATTAATTAGACCACCAATGATAAATATTCGTAAATCGTTGAATTATTACTAGAGAATCCTCCATATATTTAATGTACTTCGGGATCCATACTACTCAACATTCTAACCTCTTCTATTCGATAATAAATCTCAAGAAATATCACTATGTTAAAATAAAATACAAACCATTTTGGTGTTGACATACAACCTCAATATGATAAATCCCATGGTAAAATTTCTCCATCATAAATGGGTTAATAAAAATGATAAAGGATTCAACCCATAGTAAAAATGACTCTACAATTATCAATGAATAAATTGATAATTTACACATGGATACTCTTTTGTAACATATCATCCCAAATACCTAGCCACAATATAAAAACATAATTAGGCAAACCCAATGTTTATTCCTGATCACCATAAGGTAGTATAAGTTCCAAATGGTACATCACATTTTAAAAGAAAGATTTTACTAATATTATTTATCATTATTAGAAAAATATAGCAGAAATATTTTATCAAATTGAATATTCAAATACATGATATACAATATTTTATGTATAATTTAATTAAATATATACTTATCCCCTAAAAATAAATAAACTAAAGATTATTATTATAAATCCATGTTTCAATTGACTTACTCTACTTTTATCCTATAAATAGATTATGTTGTAGATAATAGTTATCTAATATATAATTTGAATAATTAATGTATATTAATGATTGAATAATATATTTCATGGCTACGAACAAACCATATTGTATATTCTAGGTGTAAGCTAACACCATGTAGTATACCACTATGAATCTATATAACAATTTTTTAATCATAGAACTAAATTATTGTTGGATATGTTGTGATAGAGTTGTTTTAAATTTATTTATAATAAGGTAAATCCCAACAACATATGGTTTATTATTAAAAATAATCATATATTATTTTCAAAAACATCATGACAATGAGACAATGATTTAAGTATCAATAGGTATCAAATAACATTGATCATAATATACGAGGTAAATTAATATAAATAAAATTTTATGGTATGGTTCATTGTAAAATAATACATTGAATGTAGTTAAAGAAAACATGATGTAAATCACATCATAAAAAATTAACAACATGATAATTAAACTTCAAATTTAGAAGAACATTTATGAACTCTCAAGAAAAAAACCTATTACCATATTATTTAATTGAATATATAATTTGATGTTGATTTACCCTCCAATCCAGATTATATTTAAGAATGTTCAAATAACACAATAATAGTTAGAGTCAATATTTATAGGTAATGGATATATTGTATTCTATTTATCCATGATTTACATTATATCTATAAAAGGATCCATTGTGACACAAAATTCAGAAACAATAGATCCTTTCTATAATTCAAAAAAAAATGATCAATAAAGTCATTATAAATGTCATATTATAAACACAAAAAGAGGGTGAGAAATAAATAATCATGTAAGGAATAAAAAAATAAATTATTCCAATAAATCTTTCAAAATAATTACTCTATAAAACTGCAAGTAAAATGATTTTATGGAAGCCAAACAATATCTCAAATTAATTATCAAATTAAAAATATTAAAAAAACATTGAATAAAAAACTCCTAAATTAAATTTTGTCCTTGATTTTTTAATTTTAAAAATAAAGGCCAAACAACAATTGAAATCATTATTGTAAATTTATAAATTATCCATTTAACCAAATTAAAATTCATTTAGAAAAATATAAGTGAACAAAAATATTTATCAGACCCTTTGAGTGTGTGAAACAACATGGGAATAATTTTATAAAAGATAATAATTCTATATCAAATAATATACTATTATTTTGAGAGAAAAATCATAACACATTATATGGAAGTCATCATATATTGATTATAAATGAGTTTTGGAACATATTAAATCCACTAAAAAAATCTCTCAAATAATGAAAATTATAAATAAAGGTAATTTCATCAGAACACCAATATTTAATTAATCACAATGACGATTCCATATATAAATATTGACGTTTAGGTCTTAAAAAGTTTGTTTTCATTTTATTTATAAAAAATTCAAATTTAAAATCATTGGGTTTTTCTTAATAAATAGTTATTCATCTAAAGTTTTCATGAAATATTTTTCATTGGGTATCTATTTCATTCCATCACACATGTTTGGCATGAGTCTTCATGTGATTTTTTCAATACTTAACAAAATATTATTATATTTCATAAAAATTAATAATTTTTCACATTTTAATAAATAATTATTTATCATGTTCTAAGAGTAAAATTATTGGATTTTTTTATTTTAATATATTACATATTGATGTATCATTAAATATATTATCATGGAAATAATTTAAATAACTTTATGTTATTGATATGAAAATGGATGTTGAATGTGATCATAAAAATGTAGCGACAATTAGAAGGCCAATGTTGTCCACATTAAGGGCCTTTAATGAATCAATATGCCAATATAGGATAAAAAATTCGCACTAAAGACTACATTCATAACACAAATATTATCTTGTTTCCACCTAAATATATGTTATATTCATTTCATATTTTCATATAATAATACAAGAAGTTTCTAGTTACATTGTACTGTGATGTTTTAACATGATGATCCTATGGCTTCCAACACAACCTATGTCCATGAATTTGGATTTCCCACTATGGATAACATTATTCAGTATATTCAACTTTATCTAAAATCTCACTCCATCATATAGTGTTGGAATAAATTAATACTATTTTGAATTTAGATCATAAAAATCATTATGATTGAATGAATTTTAGGAATGTGTATAGTCAAGAAATTGAAAATTCATTCACCACTGAATGAAATCCTACATCATCCCATGATTATATTTCAATAATAAAATTTTGTCTCAAGACATCATCATAATTCTATTTTCATATATTTTTTATCCTAATATAAGACCAATTCTACCTAAAGGCTGATAGAACTGACGCTTTTTCAACGAAACATTGAGTCTACTTAAAAATGATGAACTATATTTCCTTGAGTTATATGAAGAAAATATATTAATATAAATTTATCATCTTTAATTATCTTTTTCACCTATTTTATATCATAGTGAAATGTAATATAAATCCACTATTTTTTTAATTGAGTCCCAAGATTCAAAACTATTGGTGTCATACAAAAAAACCTAATATCTAACACATGAAATGCTCTCAAAAAATATATATGAACCATCAATGACGTAAAATATTATTCAGTGATATGAGTTACCTTGACCTTGATTCATGAATATGTTCCATCGGTGGGATTTGTTTGGAGACTAATTCAATATTCACTCAGGAAGATCAATAAAAATCCTTAAAGGATACAAATAACAACATTGGTTTTTCATGATTCAAGGGAGAGGAGGAAGCAATATATAATATGGGGGGAACAACCTACACTCATGAACACATGGAGGAATTTTTTATTCCAGAATTAGTAGATCAAGAGAACCAAAAATAAAATATAGAATCTCCCAAAATGAGATAATATATTTTAAATAGGTACATTAATACCTTCTAAGAGATATTTTTTAAAAATATTGAATTTTTAAAGTTTTATTGTTGTAGTTATATGATTTCATAAATATTAACATCCTTGGGAACAATCATCCATAAATGAGGCCAAATACCTAAGTAGTAATTGATAATCTACACATATACTTTTTTCTTGACTTACAATATCTTTTCTAATTCCTCTATTTCTATTAAAATATGTTTCATACTATGACATTTTTAGTTTAATGTGATCAAAAGAATTATATATTTTATGAGTTTTGTTCTTATTTAGTTGTTAATAAATTCCATCGCACAAATCAATGAATAATTAACATATAAAAAATGAGTGACTAAATGGTGATGTGTTTGGATATTTCTAGAATGATCAGGGGAGAATGATTCTTTGTCCAATCATGTTAGGATCTATATAGCCCAATTGGGAGTATTTATTATAACTGGGGTGTGTCATTTTTATAGGATTAATAGATTTCTCAAATTCTCACATGTACATATGATGGAGAATAAATTTTTTTATACATTTATTAAGAAAAGTTAAAAAAACTTTTAAAAAATGTTTTAAGGATTGTCATCCTGAAAACACTTATTTATAAACCATGAGAAGAGATATTATTTATTAAGGTACTACGACAACAACAAAAAAAGATTCCTTACACTCATATCTAACAATGATTCATAATCTAATATTTATATAAAGCTATTATTTTTTTGTTCAACGAATTTCACATAATGCTACATATAAAGCAATGTTAAAAAATTACTTCATTGAAATAGAGATATTTCCCCCCACCTTGGAGATAATACACCATCCAAAATTATTATATTAACATTGATTCAAATTTTTATTCAATTAAATTATTCAATGTTTTTTGAAATCCAATAAATGGTGTTATTTATTTGAGAGGTGGTCCAATTTTACATCACGTTATTACTCATTTGTATTTGTTTGAATTTATTGAAAAATGATAATTCTTCACCATTTGAAAACGAAATATAGAAATCATTATTTATTTGAACCAAATAATTTTAGATGCATGAGAATGAGTATTTTGACTTTTAGAACATTAGACTAAAAATATAAATTAATCTCAAACTGTTTATTATATATTTTTAATTAAAACTCTATTAGAGAACCCTAACTAAACATTAAGTGATTTTTTTTGAAAAACCCCTCATTAATCAATACTACTTTGATTTTGATTCTCGATTTTAATTGATATATTTAAATTAAACAATATTAATACATTAACTCTAAATATTTATGGACCTAGAGATAAGGATACAAAAAATTACATCAAGGAAATCTCTATGGTGTTTGGGGATTTTGTTCAATGACATATATTATAGGAGTTACATCCATACCCGAATCACCATATTTGAGATTTAATTACACATGACCTCTGAAACACCTCCCAATTGAAAATGGATTTTCAGAATGTAGTGAATTTTTATGGTGGAATAATTAGGGGACCATACACACTATCAATGTAAAAAATCATAAATAAATAACCTAACATGTTACCACTAAGAAAGAAAAGTAAATGAAAAATTAATAATAATCCATCAATAAATTTTAAAGGAACAACAATAGACTTAACAAACATAAATAGAAATAAGTCATTGACCACCCATAAGGATAATCACGTAAATGATATAAAAGAATGAAATTACAAGAGGATATTCTCCCACTGAAAGACATATCTCATAATATTATTAATTCACATTCTAAGTAGTCCCTTTTGGTCATCAATCTAAGTTCTCAACCAAATAATGACTTGCAACAAGTGAGTGATGGTAGGGTACCTATGCAGCATGGATTCCTTAAGTGGCGTGAGAGTAAAATGTATTATAATAAAACATAAAAGGTCATATACCAAACTAAAAATAATTTAGTGTATTAGTATTTAAAAATATCATTAGAAATTAAATATATGATTCAAAAACTGTACTTTCATATCATATAATTTCTAGGGAAAAATTGACAACAATTTTTTGAGTGGTCATGAACTCACTAAGATGTTATGAACCTAGAATATATATAAATTAGTTAAAATCTAGATTGAACAATGATAATACACCCATTAAAACCCCCTCAATGAGATATTTTGAAAACATGACTAAAATATCCCGTTGAATGGATAACATATTGCTGCTGACAAGACATCAGACACATCTCCACCAAAGTGTAGTCCATGACGTTCAACATACATAAAAAACTAAATGATATAAATATATATATATATATATTAAAAGATAAAAATGAATTATTGAACATAAAAGAAAATTAAAAATTACCATGATTAGGATAATACCAAATCAAGAAACACAATCATACCTCACCCATGGATACACACACACCACATGTGACCATGCCTTTAAAATAGGTCTCTAGTTTCTATACAAGAATTCATAAAAACATTACAAAATACCATATAAAAAATATATAACTAAAATAGATTACTCCATGAACCTTATATGATCATGCATAAAATGTCAACTCAATAGAACAAGTTGATAGTTTGCTTACAACCAGTCATGCTTCAACCTTGGACAACTAGTCAACATGCCTATATTAAATGTATAACATGGCCATTTGTAGCTTTAAAATATTTTAGGTATATTTCAATTAATTAATTATGATGGGAATGTATTAAATACTAATTTAGATTACTATGTCACATTCTTTAAAAGGTTTTTTCAATCAAGTGTATTCAAATTTATTCATCTAACGATTATGAATTAAATATCACTTTACAAAGGTGGATAAAACCATATAAATTTAAAATAAAAGTTTAAAAATATTCTTGGCTATATACCCTAGGTCCAAAAACCACAAAAAAATCCATCCTATAATGTTCAATTTTTTTTATTGATTCATCCAAGCTCATTCAGCCACCAACTATAATCATGATGTTCTACAAAGGGAGTGAATTACATCATTATTAATTTTAAGTAAATTATAATTAATTAAATTAATAAAAATAAATTATAAACAAGTATTAAACATAAAAAATAATAATTCATAATTCTAATACAATACTTTGAAAAACCTCATCCAACCATCCGTGTACTTTGTATAACATTCTTTCAACTTAATTCTAGTCAAAATCCCTATTGTACGGAAGCAAAAAAATTCTAAATTTTTATATTTACATTTTTTACCTTAAGAAAAAACAAATAAGTTATATAAAATATATAAAAGACATATAATGTAATTTGGGATACTCCAAAATTAGTTCACGTTCACAAATAAGAAAAAAACTATATAAAATCCCTGATATATTGGACAGATCGACTGAATTGACCAAAAAATAACCCTATTACAAAAACTATTTTTAACATCACATTTTTTCACAGTGGTTAATGTGAACTGACTTCAAATTCCTCAAATATCAATTTATCTCATATTTTTTTATATAATCGGAGTGAAAATCCATTTTCAATGATTTTTCACATAGGTGATATAAGAACAGATGTGAAAAATCTATTTACAAGACAATTTCTCATTGGTTATTTAATAACAAATGTGATAAGTGTATAAAAGTTTCTATTTCATTTCTCAAGATTCATTTTGAAAGATCACAGAACACATACAGAGTTAGAGACAAATGGTATGGGCATTAGAAGTTGATCAACACTAAAAAGTCATAAAGAATACTGATTTCTGAAGGCCATAAATTTTAATCCATAACTCTGTATGAGATCCTTAACCGATAAAATCAAAGGATGTGAATGAAATAAATTCTTGTAAGAATTTTTCTTGTCTTTAATTTGAGAACTACCATGAAAAATACCTTTTGATGTCAGTTATTAAATACCTAATGTGAAAAAGTCATGATAATTGATTTTTCATGTCAGTTATTTAATAACCATCGTGAAAAAAGTGATTAATATAAATTTTTCACTTTGGTTATTAAATAAAGGATGTGGAAAACATTTCAAAACATCCCATGTTTAAATTTTATAGGTAATAGAGCCAAAATGGGGTTACAGATCAAAAGTTATAGGCATCATAATTAGTTCATATCTAAATGATGTCTTATGGAAGGCCAATTTCTGGAGGACATACATTTTCATTCGTAACTTTGTTCGAGCTCTGTGACCTATAAAATCTATGCTCGAGGAATTAACTACAAGTTTTTCAACATTTTTTATGTCATTTACTTAATAACCAACATGAAAAATACCTTTTAGCACCAGTTATTAAATAACCAACATGAAAAGGACCTGAAATTTGTTTTTCCGGCCAGTTATTTATGAACCGACGTGAAAAAGTTATTAAAATTGATTTTTACATCCATTATTTTACAAAATATGTCAAAAATAATTTAAAATTTAAATATCTTTTCAAGATTATTATTTTAAAAATGAAGTGTTAGTTAATTTTAACATCCCATTAATGAGAAATTTCAATTTTTTAATATTGCGACATCGATATTTCCAATTGCTACCTAAATTTTTTAATATCCTTTTTCATTCATAGGAAAAATTATATGTGTTCATAAAACACATATACTAATTTAAAAATCATTTCATTCAACTATCATTGTTCCCCCAGCACAAGTCATTTGATCTACAATGTAAATCAATTATTTCTTCTTTCCACGATCTCATCAAGGTACTTTTCATTTATTATCCTTGATTTATGGATTTTATGACTTGTTTCCTTAATTGATATACCATTTAGAAATAATTTCTTTCAACCATCATCATTCCACCAACTCAACTTGTTTGCTCTTTCATGTGAATCATCTATTTCTTGTTTCTGTGATCTCATCATGGTATTTGTAATTAATTATTCACGATTTATATTATTTATGAGTTGTTTTCTTAATTAATATAAAATTTAATGATTATTATTTTATTATATTGATGTATAATTCTTTATATCATGCAAAAATTGAAAATACTATTTTAGATTCTACAACTCCTTCAAATATGAAGCTACCGTCGGCTCTTTCAATATTTCCTCAAAAAAATATATCAAAATTCTGATGGTCATAACATTCGATCCGTAACTTCATTTGAGCTCTATGACCTATAAAATAAAATGTTGGAAAATTATCTACAAGATGGTAAAATTTTTTACATCATCTGTTTTAAAAAAGGTGTTTAAATTAATTTTAACATCAGTTTTAAAATAACCGACATAAAAAATGACTTTTCAAATTGGTTTCATTAAAAACTAACGTAAAAAATTATTTGTTAACAACATTTCTAGAAGTTTGTTCATTTTGGTTTTTTAGAAAACAATGTTAAAAACCATAAAACCACATTTTTTATTTTGGTTAATAAATAAACAGTGTAAAAAATCATATTTTATATGTTATTCTCAATAACTTCGCCTAAAAACTGACGTTAAGATGCTAAAAACGAGACCTGAAAAATGGTTTTTGTACTAGTTTATGGGAGAGATAATTGTGGTACCAATATTCAGGTTTATTTCTATAGGAAATCCTATATTTAGTTTGATATAAACTCTATCATTCCAAGAAAAATCCACAATTATCTTGTTGAATATGCTTCTAATTATATTCCTAGAATGTAGCCGAAGGAAAAAAATGACCTGTTTTGTTGAGTGTAAAGGAGAATTTGATGATGACTAGATCATAGTATGATCAAAATGTTTAGAAATTACTTTAAATATCATCCATTATGAAAAAAATAATCATCCACAACCACATGAGATAACTGAGTCTTTAATTGGTGAATAATAAAGGATCCAACATATATCCATCATTTATTCTCATATTTATAAACCCTTGATTAAAGGAGACTCTTGGAGGTAAGAGAAGGAAGGAAGATGTATAATTTTTGTTGAAAACGTCGACCCAATTGGTTAAATCAAATGGTGGACCCAATTGTAAAAATACTAAAATGAAACTCATTAATCACTAGCTAGTTTCCCCACCAACCACCTAGTGTAGGACCACCGAATAGCCAATGGGACCTTCTAGGAAAATGGGAAACTCCCTACCCCATCACCTAGCCAATGGAATATACCACTGAGCTGATGGTACTATTACTGAACAGCTAACCAATCAATTTTCTAAACAACCTATGTTCTTGTCAACTCATGATCCATCATTCTGGGCCAAAACACCCATTATGTGTTTTCAAACAATATTTAGATCAATTTGACACCTATTTCTTGAAATGATTTATTTATCATTGGTAAAACACAGCTACCTTAAAAAATTAAATATATTTAGTGATGTGATTTTTTATTATATCCCAATGATGGAGATTCTCATCCTTTGGAAGTATGGTAGATCATGAAAGAAACCCAAATGATCATCCTCGATGGAAATTTCAATATATTACATATCTTCCATCAATTATTGTCAAAACTAAACTCAAGTATTTACTCACAACCATGACAAAAATATTATAACCTACACACCCATTATGATCAGAAAATATGACTCTAACTATGAACATACATATTAGAAAAAAATTAAAATTTTTAGACAAAAATCATTTCCAAAATAACCACAATTGTATAAATCAACATGTCAAAATGTATTAAACTGAAACCTCAGGAGTAATCATGATGATACCTAATTTAGTAATCTCTTCATTGAACATTGTTTTGGTAGTGAGGTCACAACCTCTCTGTGGTTCAATTTAATCACTCAAGATCATTTCATGAATCAGTTAAAAGGAGATATATAAACCTCATTCCCAGTTTAGAGATAAACCGAGGAATATCTAAAAACCCACATAACCCAAAAAGGTGAACTTTATAAAAATATTCAAATCAATTCTTAAAAATGTCAACCATACCGAACATGGGGACCTTGATTCATTCCTATCCCACCACATACATGTCCATTGGGAAACAAAAATCAATTCACGTCCAGATGACTACCTATAATATTACACAACCAAACCCATTTGGACACCATGAAATTACAAATTAAAATTAGTTAATACCCATATAAATTATTGAATGATAAAAAAATATACTAAATTATGATAATAATATAAAGGTATTTCATTGTTGATTTATCAACCACTTTTACTAGCAACATGGATCTCAATCGTGTGACAATGAACCAATAGTATAACTCGTTCGTAATTTTCACTAATTCATCACACACTCTAATGACCATGATGGGAAAATATCCAAGACTACATAAATGTCCAATAATAGAAATTAAATATGAAACTAGAAAATAACTATCCAAAAAACATAGGTTTCTAGAGTCACTCCAATGATCAAATTGTTATTTTTTATGAAAGACCACATCAATTCATGCAAGAGATATCATTCGCATGTGGTCAAGAAAATTCTACCTACCAATGGAGTTTTAATATCATAAACATGAAAAAAATTAATTAGCATATAAGACCTCAATTAGTTTGCTACATAATGCAATAACAAAACATGAACGTCCAAACATAGCAAATTTCCAATGAATTGCTGATAATTAAGCATTCAAGGATTACCAAAACCAAATACACTATATTAAATATTCTATTCTTGATTTTTATAACATCATCTAACATCCAGTGAATCATTTATGACTTCTGATCTAGATGGGTATCATTCCCTCAGGACTAGAACTACCCAAACTAGAATATTTTCAAAGATGACAACCATGTGTTGAATGCCCAACATTACCCTAGTCGATTTTTGATGTAATCTACCATCATTGATAGAGACACAACTTAACATAAAACAACCTAAATTCATCCATTCCTTATGATCTTCTCACCCACAGAATCATATGTTACAAAAAATGGATATCATGATCTAGAATAATTAGTGACCTAACAGTACTAGTGGGTTTGGATACATAAACCAAACCTAAAAATTCCCAATGCTCTGTTAACCACCTTAGTTCACATAATCAAATAAAGCCACACATAACTATCTCATGAGATATCTAACAATTATGTTATCATATAATGGTAGTATAAATCCACTAATTTAATTTATCAATGTTATTACCCCATTGTTCATGTTCATCCATATCATACACACATTCCTATTATTTTATATATACACCATAAGTCTCTACCTCCACTAAAATAAAAAACTATCACTACTTTTCATAATAAAATAAAACTCATTGCTTATAAGATTTACTATGTGCCATCCAATAAATGGGTATTAGATAAAGTATCTTATCTCCAAGTAAATATCAAAACCTATAAATACTAACAACCTAAGTTTTATCACTCATCATTTAGCAAGGGTTACATTACAGACTAACAGGTGAGGAAACCCTATATCCTACCCTCAATGTTACAAATATCCAAGAACTCTGGTCACAAACATTCGTCTTGATCACTAAAACTGTATAACCTTCATACTAATTCATTGTAAAATAACTTTTATAAAAATACATTTGGCCTTAAAAAGTTTATTTACTTACATAATGACAATTCATCAATTAAACTGACCACTAATGTAATAACCATAACTATTACTAAACATGGAATGAGTGTAATTAGGTAAAATTTATGCACTATAGGGAACCACATAACTTGTAATTTCATTCACATTCCATGTTCAGAAGGGCTTTCAGAAAAGAACCCAAAAATATTCATAAAGGGTTTCAACCCACAAAACCTTATATTGAATCACACCTATTGAACATCAAAGATGACAATGTTCTTAAAAACCCATTTTTTGTGGCCACATATTCCTTGTTTTGTTGAAATAAATAACATTGGGTGATATTTGGAAAAATATAGGTATACTATTATTAGAAACATTATCATCTAGATATATCCATATACTACCAACATAAAGTTCTTTACTAAGATAGTTAGTGCCTGAAAATTACTCTATCAAGGTTCAAAACACATGCCATGAATGAAGGGACAACATCATTTTCACTATCATCATCGCTATCATCATAACCATAGTTCACCACAACATAGTCTTATAAGTATGAATTTCAAATGAAGATTCACATGGGGGTTTTGAAGAATGAATTTACCTATAATATTATATGTGAAAACATAATTCAATCTATTGATAGTCAGAAGATGAGTAATATTCAACAATAAAATCATAGACAATAAGTATATAACTCAGGGAAATTCTATTTTCCTAATATGATCCATGATATTCCTCTTTCTAATATATCCAAGAGTAAAATCCATCTGGAACCATAATAATAAAGATACATGTACATGAAATAGTATGAAATTGTATAAAACTATAATAGTGATAACCAAGAACAACAATATAATTCCATGGTAACCTAGAAATCCTTCATAAATGGTGTTTGCAATGCCACATAACGTGTTTCATCACAAGCTCTAACACATTATATTGTCCCCTAACTAAAAATTGTCCTATAATGGAAATAAATAAAATATTCAATGAATCCATTTTGTAAAAATTCGACCTAAATCATTGGGTTTGACCAAAAATTATGTATAGCCTCATGAACAAGTTCATATACCCTTAAGGCCACTAATTATAATAAAGGGAATAGACCAGCATTGTAGGGAGACTATACCCTCTCTCAGAGAAGAATATAAAAATTATGAAAACCTTAAATCTCTTTGATATAAATGTAAGAGGAAAACCCAAAGTATAAGATCAATAAATAATGGTTGTAGAACAACACATTCAACTAATATAACTACAAATATGTAACTGATCAACTACCAAGATGATCACATACATTATAGAAATGAATAAATGTACATGAGAGCTTGTTCAAAATAGAAGTTACAATTTATACCATTCTCTAGAATCATTAAAATATATCACACTAAATGAGGATTCTCGACCCTCATCCAAACCTGTACTTATAACATGTGTGGCCTTCTCAGGTAACCAAGTGCCATGGATTCCCTTATAGGGTGAGAGTAAGTCTCAGTGGGATACCAACCACATTGTCCTATATCCAACTAGTAAAAATGAAATTTACATAAATATGATAATATTTCTAAAATTTAAATAGTAATTACACATAATACACATGTATAACATATGATCAATAGTGAAAAAAAACACCAAACCATATTCCAAGTATTCATACACTAAATAAGATACTATAAAACATACTATACATTCATAATCTCAATATCAGAAGTAAATATGATATGCCTCATGAAATATGAAACATTATGGGATGGTCCAAAATCAAGGGTGAAATATCCCCCTTGATGTGATATACCCCATTATGTCACCAAAAAAAATAACTCATCCACATCCAGGAGATAATTTTTGATGCACATCCTACATACTCAGCTTCACGATAGATGAAATAGTACATTTCATATAGAATCAATATAATAATTGTTAACATATGGATACACATGTAGCAACAATTTATCAATAATTAAACATATATTGATATGGCTTACACATGCATAACAAAAAATTACACAAACTCTATAAAACATGTTCTATAATCAATGAATTATTACACACGCCTCATGTGATCAGTAATCAGAAATATCTTAGTAGTAAATATACCAAGGCTGTTCCAAAATATTAAATCCTCAACCATCATTATTGGGGAAAAGGTCCAAAAAATTGGTACAATATGGACCATAACACATAGTAAATTTATTAATACTTTTCATTGTAACTATTTTCATATGAAATCCATTAACTTATTAAGTATAAAATTAGTTATCCCCTATAAAATGGGTATTTCAATGAACTAATGTGTATTATATTTTATTAATTTCACAATAATTAATTTAGGATAATTGTGTCAATTTGAAGAATGTTTTATCATATACTAGTAATGAAAAAATAAGTCCCTAGGTCAATTTAAAATGGAATCCTTATATAAAATGGATCCAACAACATCCACGGAAGGCCCGAAACATTTTAGGATTCAACCAATTCTATTTTTCCTTAAAATATATTTACTAGTCTATTTAGATAAAAATAATTCTAACATAATTATTTATAAGGAATTAAAATTATTATATTAATGTAAGAAACATATAAAAAAGAAAAAAACTCAAATATAGCTAAATGACTTTGTTTAAAGCACTACAAAGCTAAAACCTTGACGGAACTTCCATAGAAATTATGTAACATTCAACCCAATTCATTAAAATCCAAATAGATATAATATTTTATAAAAATATACTCTGGGGATACATATTGTATAAAAATTCTAAAAATATTAATAAATTTATAGAAATTAATTACGATAAACCAGAATAATTAAAAAAACATCCAACTAACCATTCCTTCACAGATAGTTTAGTCGAATAATATTCTTGAAGAGGAAATTCAACTAGAAATTATATTCACATTCAAAAATTTAGAAATTAACATACAACTTTTAATATCTTAAATAGAGTTAAAAATATTATATGTTTCATTAGGAGATATGAATTATGAAATTTTGGATTCATGGAAATTATTGATTCTCTCTATTAATAAACGTTCTAGATTAGATAATAATATTATTTCATACAAAAGTTCAATCATATAGGGTAAATTTTAATTCCTTATACCATTAAAGGTGTTTCATTTATACATTCTATATGTAATTTATGACCAACGATAAATAAAATTACTTATTCTATATTTTATTCATTTAAATTTTTTTACCATTATATAACCAAATGGGTAGACAACTGGATAATCGAGACAATACACATCTTACTGATTTTATCGAAGATGTGCTTATAGGGGTACCCAAACTAGTATTTCTAGAAGATTGGTGTGTCCTTAAAATAAAGGAATAGATAGTTCAATCAAAATAAATAATCATTTAAGGACTAAGATTCATAAAAATAGAAAACACACCTAATATTATCAATGAATGTACATTAATCATGGACTTTGTAAATAAAATATATTACACATTAACATATACATTCAATGAAATAACCCAAAGAGTAATATTCACTCATAACTTTTACTCACTCCAGTAAACACATTATATAAGAAAAAATTAATTATTAAAGATTAGTTTGAATATGGTTAATATGTTAATCTATGAAAAGGTCATACAAAATATCTATAAATAGAATTAATTGAATGTTTAACTACGAGATAATGATGTAAAATTATATATCATTTGTGGATTTATATAATCATTTTCAAATTAGAAAACATAGAATGAATAATTTTTACAATTACAGCATCTTGTTAAGAAAAGTGAACAAACTATTTTCATCTCTAATTAATCCACTAAAACTATAATTGAAATCACTACACCCAAAATTGAAACTTTCATACTTAGGGTATGTAGATATGTTTTCATTGATCACTATTGGAAACTATTCAACTTTCCAAGAACATAATCTCATTGATAATTTTATTGAAATTCTGAAATCCAAATAATTGAGTACCAGAGATATATAAGTAAATTTATATGAATATGTCATCATGGGTTATTATTTTTAAATGATTCAAAACTAGCAATAATCACCAAGGGGTGGCTGAAAAAAGTTAGGATTATGTTAACTAACATTAACATTAATAAAATTATAATAATATTATGCATCATTATAATTGACATTTTCTCAATAATTGAAGACCCATCATAGTTAAGAATGAAATAAATTAATTTATACAATAAAGAGTGAAAAAAATCATTTATTATTCATTGATTTTTTTATTCTAATATAGATACTAGAAAATAACCATTTCTAATAACCTCCATTTGCCATTTTCAATAGATATTTTCTAGAAATACACATTAATATTTTTGTGGAAGGGTTATAATAAAATTTAAATTATTTTATTTATCATGGTATTAAGGAGAAAATAATAATTATGAATACTTAATCACCTTTTCCAACAAAAGCATTCCATTAATATTATTTAATACTACTGGTAAATGATTTTTTTTGGCAATAATCATCCATGATTTGATTTTGGATTTTATAGAAGATTTTCTATATGATTTCATTATTATTTAGAATCCATATGATCATTGGTTGTCTATTTCTAATAATTTTTTAAAAAATATATTGAAAACTTTATTATGATCTATTTTGAAAATTTTCATTTCATAGAGGAAAAAATAATGTTTCATGGACACATGGTTTCAAATAATATATTTTTTATAAAAACAATAGATTTAAATAATCCTAATATTTTCTTACCACACTTTGGTTAAACAATTAAATCATTCCATGAAAATATTGGATTTTATATAAGCATATTTAGAATATTGAATAAGCTATCCATTCTCTAAATAATATTCATTAATAATTAATTAAATTCATTTTCAATGATTTGTACAACGAAAATTGCTGATATGAAGTGCCAACGATCCATTTAATATATTTTTAAACTATAATATTAGGAATATCAATAGTTTTTCTATGATACATTATACTATGTTGTTGGGGAATTCATTTCACAGAGTAATAATATAATAATATTTTTTAGACATTAATCCAAAATGGTTCTTGAATCATCCCAAAGAAACTACCCCACTAATGATAAGGTTTTTGTAATACTTTTTTTATACATTAGATAAATTCAAACAATACTCACATTCAAATAAATCCATTTTTCTCTAATAATGGCGCTCATACTTATCTAGAATTGATGTAAGTACTATGCTCTTGATTGTAATATGGTTGTTGTTATTATAATATTTTTATTTAAAATTTAAATAATAGAGAGGATCCAAGAACAATGTGGTATACCACATGTGAAAACTACCACATATATTTGAGGTTGGAATTTCATATTAATAATCACCAAATTACTATATTCATGTTGAGAAACTATTTTTGAATGAATGTTATATTCTATGGTATATGTCAATATAAAAATTCTTATAACCAATAATGATCATTGAAACATAAATCAATACAAAATTGGATGAAATTTTACTCAATCAGACTTTTATGTGTGTTTTAACCCATTCCATTAGTGGTTATAGAGTCATCAATTAATATGGATGCATTTGATTGAATGTAACGTACCTTCTGTATTGAGGTAATATCAAACTATATCATATATAAGTAATATTCAACCTAAAATAACATCAACTAATAATTATGAATCTAGACTATGTTACACATTCTCATTTAAGGATTTAAAAAAAGAGATGGTTTGAAAAAATAAATTCACTACAAATGTCTCAAAAAATTGAATAAATTACTCAATGATCCTTGAAATCATACGAAATATTTTATTTCTGGTTCGTTTACTATGTGATGCCCTTAGTCATTCTCTTTTATATTTGTAAATATTTATTTTTAAGATTATTTTTCACTGTTGGTGGAATGAAAGGAAACAAATATTGATTACCCGTCTATTTGTTTGAATAAATTTCATCACTATTTTTTTGTTTATTTGGAATACTACAGTCCATTATCAGTTTCCAAGGAAAATGATTTTACAATTGAATACAGAGATAATAGTTCAATAAATATGTATTTAACCATATGACATATCCACCCTAACATACACAAAAAATTGTTGGGTTGAGGTAACCGAAAATAGTGTCAAAAGGATATTAAGTAACATTATCAATATCAATACAAGGGATTGGGTCTAATTGAAAGAAAAAATTACGGGATTACTAGATATCCACTTTTATATTAACATGAATTATTACATATAGGATAGTATTATAAATATTTGTAAAATATTGATGGATATTGAGTATATGTAGTACTGATAAGTCAACAATCAAAATACATAATTACAGAAATCTAGATATGAATGGAATCCAGAGATAGAATTGATAGATAAAAATCATATAGATGAATTAATTTATGACACATTATTCCTTTATAATGAAAGAGTGGTACATGAAAATATGATATAAAAGAATTATTTTCATCTATGATATATTGTTCTAAATTAATATTCATGACAGAAACTAATTCTTGGAATGCTACATCCTATATGGGAAGAACAATCTGTGTTTTGTAATGTAACAATTCTTAGTATAGTTTAGATAAATGAATGTGGATATATGAATAAAATAATCATGAATAGTCGAAGAACTATTAAGTAATATGTTAACATTCAAAATAATTCTCAATAATTCATTTAACTAATTCATCCATTCTATATGAGAACCCATTATGTCACCCATATCTTTTAAATTCATAATTTATTTCATATAAATGTTTTAGCAATTTTAATACTATTAATATTTATTGAGTACATTTCATGAAAAAAAATTATGTTAAGAGTAACATTAAAGGTTTTGGATTATATGTGATTTAACATATTTCTTTATTTTTTGCATGTCCTAAAAAAATTTAAATCTAAAATTTAAATTTTTCTATGACGATGATATAATGAAATGTTGTGGACATAAAATATTTTATTCAAAACTAGAAAAATTATTAATGATGAAAATGGTTTTAATCAAATAAATTTTTTACATGAAAAAATTTTAAATTTAACATAAAAATTTTCTTTATTGTATTCTAAACAAAATTAAAAAATCATTTAGATTTCCAATATGTACTTATTTAACCGATGCAAATAGGTATAAAATTGGAAAATATTATCTTTTGATTAAATTTCCTAATATATGATGGAAAAATTCATGTGACTGACATTAATTAATATTAGTTAGTGATGTTTGAATGCTAGTTTTCTAAATTATTATTCCATTTTATATTCATTTATATAGCCATAGGGGATTCCTCGTAATTGGAATTAATTATTTATTCACTACCAATACTCATCCAACTATTAATATACACATTAATGGGTGGAAAACCTAATAAGATACTATTTTTCAAAAGGTGATGTACAAATTTGGTTAATAATAAATAAATGAATAATAGTGGATGATTTATTAGGATATCATATATTTACTATCATAGATGTGTTCAATTATATAGTTATTGAGAAATAAAAAATATAGAGATGTTTATGGTTTTTATTCTTAAAAACATGATTTGATTTCTTTTTATTCACATAATATTCATTGTCCTTAGTCATTCGAATGGAGAATGTAAACTTTTTGTGATAAATGTTAATTGTTATTTATTTGGGTAATGTAATAGTTCAATTATAATGTAATTTATTCACATGATTAATTTATATTTATTTATCATATATACATATATTTTACCCCCAAATTTTTTTTAGAAGGTGCATTATTTTTTTTTCTATAAACCCTATCAATTCATTAAATTTAAAAAATGTAGATTAATTCAGAACATTTTTAACATAATTGATCTACCATGGTTTAGGAATAAAATAATATTTTTATTAAATATAATCGATTTAATTATAGATATAGATTAAATGATGTTGTCATTAAAACCATTCAAATAATATGATGTTGAAAATTCAAAAAATGATGTTGAATTTGACCTCAAAAATGTATTTTTCTTTAAAATTTCATTGTTATCCATGTTAGGGATTAATAATACACTAGAATTAAAAAATATTACCACCCATGAAACCTCTTTTTTTCCAATTTCACATCATATTTCCAAAAAATATATGTTAAATCAATGAAATATATTGAAAATAATTTTGAACACATAACTGGTGCTAGCATAATCCAAAATTTTAAACGGATTATAAATTATCACTCAATGTTACCTTTTCCCATGTCCATGGATGATCTACTTAGGAGATCATAATTAATCAGTAATACCTAATAATAAAAACCCATTTTATGTTGGTGTGGTGGATGAAAATGAAACAATGTTGAAATAAGATCATAATAGGAACTACGAGTCTTTAAAATTTGGGAATTTTATTCATCATGGAATTGTGCTTAGGTTGACTGCATAATGGAATTATTCATTAACCCAAAACCTTCTATCAACTAGGAAATTATTTCTCCTTTATTCAAATTAAGGATATAAGTATATTATATGGTCCATATATAGTATTACTCAAACAAAAATATTATTAATAGTCCCTTAAGGTCTGACTTCCAAACATCATCAACTATGAACAAATATCACCACAAAATATCAGTTTTATGTTACACCGAATATATCCATTATAATAGAACACATCATACAATATCTGTGAAAGTTAATGTCCCTTGTTACTCTATATGTCTTTTCCCATTAAAATTTAATATCAAACTAGTCATTCTATTCCATGATGTACCAAGACATAACATGACGTTCATAGTATAAACATGTTATCTAATATTCTCACCCAAAAAACACTCTAAAATTAATTTTTTTCAACCATAAATGTAAAAAAATATCTAATTATTTTTTTAAATACCTTAGTTTTCTTGTAAGCACATGTATAATTCCTGAAAATGTTGTGGGCACTAATATATTCTTTATTTATGTTTTCTAAAAAAATTTGATAGGTAATAAATGAATTAGAAAATTGAAATTAGATCCACTAAAGGTGTAAAATTAGTTGAGAATGTGGTAGTATAGACATCATCTAAATATTCATTGAAGAATAATATACTCTATATGGATCACACAATGTGTTCCTCAAGTAATAATTGTAAACAACCTAAAAGATCCAATAGTTTCTAATTATATATTGGTTATATTAATTTGATATTCATTTTGAAATAATGGAAATTCATACCTTCAAAATAGGAGTTTTCTTATTTTATTAGAGCATAATTTATATACATGTTATCTTACACATAGAGGCCTAAACCCCATATCAATGATTTCTCCAGTGATGGAGAGAATTGTTTTTCGTATCTTCCAATATGATTTCAATGTCTTAATGGGTTTTTAATCACATCACAAAAAGAGTAATTAAAGTGATATTATTATAATAAATAATCTATATTTCATTTTTTCAATCCTTTTATTATTAAATTCTTTCCATCCATGAAATGTTATTTTTATATGTTGGAATATGATAGACTTAGTGATGCACTAATTTTAAATTACTATCATCTAGGTGGAAGAATTGTTATTAAGATATGTTTTCCTAAATCTACACATCGTGATTATAGGATGTCATAATTGTTAACAGTGTGTACACAATTAAAGGATTAGGTGATTAATCAAAATTTAACCACGGTCATATAATATTGATATAGTTTACTGAGATAATTGTATTACTATGACTCAGAAACACAATATACCAAAGAATAAATTGTCATTATAATGAAAACTCTTAATGTTAAACTATTTAATTTTCCATGACAATATGGGTTTTTGAATACAAATGAAATTTAATTTCTTCGTCTCAAAGTGTAAAAAATTATTTATATGGGATTTAGATCAAATTTTCAAGAGTTAGACATCTCTGAAGAGTTATTTTCTGGATTTTAATGTAGTGAAGAGAGGTTTGCCGAGTGTTTGGGAGTGAATTAGAGTAGGTTCAGGTGGAAATATGATATTTTTTATTGTAGATGCTAAAACATGTTGTATCCAACATGTGTTATCTAGTTGAATGAAATACCAAAATTTTAAATATGGTATTGTGTATTAGAAAAAAAGTAATATGGACCATGCCCTGAATTATATATGTATGACTACATTACTTTTTCTTAAAAAGGATCATCTCATAGTCTGAGGGTATGCTCCATGATGGATTCGTGATGGGGTTCCTTGCACCACAGTACGTGGGATGAACCATAGAGGGTTATTTAGAGGTAGTGGAATCATACTTCTCTATGTGGTTGTTAACATTTTGGATCATGGGGTTGTGCTATAACATATAACTTGTTGATAAGTCAGATTAAGATAAGTTGTATTATTCCATAATATAAAATTATATGATCGGTATTGCACTATGATCCCCTTAGGTCATGTAACAATTATACTGAATGATTTTTTAATCAAGGGTATGAAAATCAATTCTAGGATATAACCTAAAATGATCATTAGTGAAATTTTGGGGTAAAAAGGGTTCATTTAGATGGCCCCTAACATTCTTATTATTTATTTAGATATATTTTTATGGGGGATGGTATAAGAGCTTTTACTTTAGATTTTTAACATATTTCTTCCCTTATATTTATATTTTATTATTATTCCCTTTTAAATTCTACTTAGTTTCTCTCTATGATATGTTATGAGTGTGTATTCAACCATAAAAATGTGGAGTCATCCAAAAAAATTGTCTATTTTCTGGTTATTTTTTAAATGTGGTCTCTGGAGATAAGATATTGCGGTTTCATGCAATTTATATAAACTTGAGTTGTATCACTATTTTATATTTGGGTTTTCCATCAAATTTTAATTCATATGATTGTTGAATCGTGAATGGTAATTATGTATTTTGAATTTAGTGAGTTCCACAATATGATGGGGCCAATCCAAAACGTGTTTCTTATGGTTTTTACATGGTTTCATTTTTAGGGAGTTATTCTTCAATTTTTAATAATTCAATTCAATATTGTGTAAATATGAAAATTAATCAAAATCTATTTATGATTAATTAATTTAACTATTTTTTGGAGTTATGGAATCATGTTAATGTATAGTTGTCAGAAAATCTTATTCGGTGATGATTATTGGGATTTTTATAAGGGTGTACATTAGTTGTTATTGTATGGTCCCAGAAGACTCTCCAAATGGAATATACATTTTTTTTGATACATTTAATATGTATTCCATCATCCCATTATTGATTGATTTACAAATAAAAATTATTTAATAATCCATAACCAACAAGAGTTGTATATATATGTAGAGGCCATAATAGAAAATTATTTATTCTGCTTTGATTCCATTGTCTCAAATGAAAGTGGGGACGAAAGAAATTTTGAGAAGTGTGTCATTTAATCACTATATGTAAATGGATTTTGTGTAAAGAAATACAGTTTTCCATGGTATTAGTTCCTTACATAGCCTTCGAATTAGAGATTGTGATGAATATGGAATGGATTTCCATTGGGTCACCCCCGAGTCATTGATATCTCATTTATCTATTTTTTATTTGATTAGTGTGTGGGGATTATGTTCCATAATCTCTAGAATGTTGAATATAAGTGGGTACATATTTATAGTGGACTCCTTTATAGATTTTTTGTGAGAATAATAACACAATGTGATATTGTATGTGACATGTATGATACAAAATCCCATATTTAATTTTCCCATATCATGTTTTACAATACATTAAAAAATATCTGATATAAGTCTTGATAGGTAGAGGGATGTTATGATTATAAATAGACATTCATTGACCATGGAGTTAATAAATAGACTATTTAAACCCATGAGGTTCTTTCCAATTAGTATGTGACCAAGTAGACCATGGGAGATGCACAATTATTCTATTGGTTTTTCATTACAGATAATTATAGTTTAATGTTGTTATTTTTTCCTTTATTTTTTTGAATATAGAAGTAATATTTGTGAATAAGAGGCTGGACAAAGAATTTTTTATGAAATTTATAGAGTTTCCCACTAATATGTCTCTTTACATGTATATATATATATATCGCTCTGTGTGTGTGTGCCTATCTGTGTGTGTGTATTTCTCATCATTGATCTAGCCCACTACATATGTGTCATTTAAATGATTTATATTATTTGAATTCTTATTCCCAGGATGATAAATTTAAATGGATTGTAAGCGTTGGGTTCTCATAAAAAGAAAGATCATGATATGATATTAGGTGATGTGTTGGGTGAGCATAGCAACTGTTGTAAATCATGATGTGATGGGTTAAGATATAGATAATGCATTGGGAATTAATTGAAACTATAATGATTAATTAAAATATGGGATGGATAATTAAATAGAATGGGATCTATTAAAACCATGGGAAGATTCATATTTGAGTTTTGAATTCATGGAAACTACGGGTGGTATGTCATATGGGACACAATATGTTTTGTGTTTTTTGAATCCATTCCCACCACTGATGAGATAGGTGACTAGTTTGGTGTTACCCCAATAGTAACCTATTGGGTATCTAGTTGTTGTCCAGGACAACCAAAGATGACATATTTTTGTTGATTATGGTGTGATTCGGGTATGGTGTTCATTCCCATAAAGAAGGGGGATAAGGGAGGGGGTGTGAATTTATCCCAACTATTTCTAAATTTATATTTTGGTTGGGTTTTCATGAAAAAGACGGGTTGGAGGTGACATATAGACTGATTATTATGCAGGTTCAACATTCATGCCAAGTAAGGATAGATTTTGAGATGACCAATGATTTTCACATAGATTAGGGATTCAATATAACTATAAATACACAATAATATTATAATTTTCTAGATGTTTAGTATAATTTTTCTAAATTATATGGAATTATTGCAAGGATGGAAAATTTGACAGCACTTGATTCCAGGGCCCGAAGTTCCCGAAATGGTCTGTCGATGTTTTGTTATTCTTTAAATAGTGTTCATAAGCAGTTTTCCTGAAAACGTGCAATAATTCTCAAACAATAACTCAGAATAGAAAGGGTACTATTGTGCTCATGATGGTGTGTTTACTGTAGTGGAGACTTAAGTTTAGTCGGTGCAAGCCTATGGTGAGAAACCCCCAAAAATGGCATAACTATAAATAAAATAAATAAAGAATGTTATTTTATTTTTCAATTTTTTATAACTCGTGAATGGTAACTCAGATTAAAAATCTGAGACCACTGCTAAACTCGTGAGGTTATGATTTATTTAATAAAATACTAACATTGGATGACACGATCAACCTAAGAAAGCTAGTTTTTTGTTGTAAATAAAATAATTAAGTGAATATTGTTTTTATTGTAAAATCCTTAACTTTTAAATGGTTACTCTGATTAGAAATATGAGAGTACCACTGGGTTTTATGGGGAATGATTCACTTGGGTAGATCCTGACCATGATCGGCATAGGTCGAGGGTGACTGTAAATAATTTTATGAAATTTTTTTCGGGTATGTTCAATAAACGCACAACTGAGTTTTCCTAACTTTTTAACTGGTGCTCAGAATTAAAATCTGAGGACATAATTGAACTCACAGTGCCTGTATTCACATACAGATAACATTACCTAGACCATATTTGGTTAAGGGTGAAATTTAGTTTAGTGTTTTTTGGGAAAAATAAAAATAAAATAAAGAATAATTTTTTTTTATTTTTATTGAAACCACTCTACATGGGTTATGGAGGTGTGGACCACACAAACTAAAAACCCTGAAATTGAATTCTAGTGGTGGAGACCACATGAACCCTCTTTAATGGGAGATAACCTTTCAAATACAGATTTCATTTATTAAGGGAACTAAAATTAATTAAATGTGTCAACATTTAATTGGGCCAATTCCATGTAATTATTTGTGCCATTTAATTTCGCTATGGTAAATTAAATGGATTGACCTTTCAAATAATAAGTAACAGCGTTGTTGGAATTTTGGAATGTTTCTATTAATTGAACCTTAATAAATTCCATGATTGTTACATACCCTACCCCTATTCTATATATATTAAACTTGGGAGGAGGATTGGCCTGACATCACCAAGCGACAAAGCTATGGTAAAGTGCCGCGATGCCCAACACAAGGATGATGGAGATGGTTCTAGCGTGTGATGACGAGAAACCCCAAACCATGAACTGAGGATCAACGAATGAGTGACGTCATTGGAGTTAAGTTGCGAGGGACAACGAATTCTGACACGTCATCAATCACGGATGCTCTCCAATGAACATGAAATAGGGGATTATTTTCTTTTCTGTGTTTTTTATTTCCTATTTCCATTTATTGAATTTATAAGAAGAATGCGGATCAACGGTCTAACAGGTTAACCCACGATTCTGTCGTCTTTGTGGGAGGATGATGTGGGGTATCTTGTAGGGTTTATTGTGGTTTTTAATACCCCCTTCTTGTTATTGACATTCATCATGATTCAATAATAAATAAACTGATTGTTTCATTCTAATGTGGAGAGAGCGGTCCAAATGAACACAACCTGACCTCTCCGCAACCATTGTGAATTTTTATGGGCATGAATTGATGGAGATGTCCCGAGAGAAGTGCAGAAATTTTGGAAATGAAGAACATGCCACTGGGGCGTGCCTAGTGACCTGAGGAACATCACTGGTGGGAGTCGAGAGCAGTGGTTGCTGCTCTGGCCAGCCGTGATGAAGGCATCGGCGTGACCGCACCACCGGAGAAGGACCACGGCCCATCGGTCGCAGAGGAGAAAAGGAGGCCGCGAACAGTGTGAAGGGGTGGTAGTATGCGTCTGCACCTCCCGGAAGATAAAAATCACAAACTGGTGTTGTGGTGGTCATTGAAGGGTGGCTGGCTCCCTGACGGGCACTGGCGATGGTGTGGCAGACGATCGCATCACGCGGAGGAATGGTTGGCCATCTTCCCAGCTGGGGGGCTCCTAGCGGACTGCCTAGCGCAGATCGCACCGAGGGCCGCCCAGCGAGCCATTCTAGACACATCGGGCCGAGTCGGACCCTGGGATAGACCCGGATCGGGGCGGTTCGACCAAAACTTGGTTGGGTCGGCCCAGTCTGTGTCAGGTGGGGTTAGTCCGACTGCGTCGGACCGGACCCAGACTGACATTGACCCCTTTTTTCTCTTTCAGCCATATCATGAGCTATGAGCGTTCATTTGATGAACAGTCTATGAAGCTGAAATCCATGTATTGAGACAGTACTTTTGGGATACTCCACATTAGTTTTGGATAATTTTAGAGCATGGCCGGGTTAGATCAAACCCCAAATCCAACCAGACCCACAGAGCGAAAACACTAATAACATACAGACCAGGTGTCTGATTGACACATCGTCAGTTGTGTTGGGTCATTTTTGATGTGGAAGACCATTGAGATACTTCTTCATGGTAATTACTAGAATTTGGAGTATTTAATGATAGATTGAGGGGTAGGTCCCCCCAGGATCAAGTGAGCTTAGTGTGGGACTCTTGTAGCTTGCATTATCATGAGAAAGGGATCCTATGCTGGTATATTCTTTGGCATCCTTCATGGGAATATGCTTAAGTATACCACATGGATCTGCTCTAGGAATTCATGTGGGACCACTCTAGAATTATGTGTGGTTATGTTGTACTAGGACCCTATGTGTTTCTGATGATGTACTAGGATCCTGTGTGGGTCGACTGTACTAGGATCTTTTGTGGGTCCAATGATGTATTGAGATCTTCTGTGGGTCAGATGATTTAGGATCCTACGTGGTTATTCCTCTTAATAGAGCATGATTATTCAGTTGTTACATCTAATCATCCTTACTACCATACATATTTTATACCTGGTGTGAGATGATTCCTTACCTTTATGGTGATACCTTTGTGGTATTCTTCTATGTGGCATACATGTGTCGTACTTACCTTCATTGTAATACCTTTGTGGTATTTTTCTGTGTGGAATACCTCTTTGGAACTTTTTTTCATGGTGATACCATTGTGGTATTCTTCTGTGTGGCATACCTGTATGGTACATACCTTCGTGGTGATTCCTTTGTGGTAGTCTTATGTTTGGAAAACTTGTGTCGTACTTTCCTTCATGGTGATACCATTGTGGTATTCTTCTATGTGGCATACCTGTGTGTTAATTTCCTATATGGTGATACCTTTGTGGTATTCTTCTATGTGGTGTAACCTTTGAGGTACTTACCTTTGTGGTGTTACCTTAGTGATTTTGATTCCTTCATTGAACAGTTGAGCTTTGTGCTAATTATTTGGGACTTGTGTTTCCTCGTGAAATAGATGGGAATACTTGAAAACTTAGGTATATGTATGGGAATATACCTAAGTAGGGTTGAAATTTGTTTCCTTGCTTTGTATTTTATCATTTTTTTATTTTGAGATACCTTTGGTGTCTTGGGGTCCCTATTGAGTATCATTATACTAACCCCTACACGGGATATACCCACCCCTTTTTGTGTTTGGTTCAGACGCCAGACAACCCTAACAGAAGATGTGAGTACCGGGACTAGACGTAGCTTGGAGTTGGAATTAGACGAGGCGTACTGTAGAGATGATTGTTCAAGAGTTGTACTTACCATTAAGGTAGGATCATTGGTGGGATTTTACAGGAGATGTATCAGTTTTATTATACATTTCAGTTTTATTGTACATTATAGTTGTGCTTGTATTGTGGCCCCGTATTCTTACTATACACACTATTTTTACTATACAGTTTACTTGGGTTAGTATCATTCTGTGTGCTTGGTTGCATGAGTTTATAGGTTATAAAGGTAATGTGTTCCCAGTTTTAGGGAATAAGACATCGGTGCTAGTCCCCAGCCCTTGACCTATGGAAGGCGGGCTTGGGGTGGTCATGACATGGGCCCTGGGGGACGAGAAATGACAAATTGGTATCATAGGTGTTATGTTCTACCAGATAACTAGGAATCTTATATTTTTCTGTGAAGAAATCATGTTAAGAGTAATGAGTGTGGTTTTCTACTCATGGAGTCCAGGGTTGGTGTTGCGGCCAACATATCCATACACCAGGACCCTGAGTTCTAATTTCTGATTTAGTAAACGGAATCACTTATTGCGTGTATTTTTTATGATTTTCTTGTGACTTCCTTGAGTCAGCTCACTAGGTAAAAATTAATGATCGTGATGCACCTATTCATTATCAGGATGTATTCGTGTAGACATCTAGCTTGGATTCATGAGAGATAGTACATGATGATGGCCCACCGAGTGAAAAGGCTCTGGGGCATGGACCTCATACTATGTTGGAACCTTTGGGTGGTGTACCAACAACACCACCACCCATTGGGCAGCAGTTACCACCAGCTGCACTGGCAGACGATGCATGCTGACTGAGTGCATTGGACGAGTTCCAGTGTTAGAGGCCTCTGAGGTTCTATAAAATATAGATTCCCATGCATCTGAGGGATGGCTGGAGGTAGTTGCTAGAGTTTTCCACCTAGTTGAGAAACTAGTAGAGAAGATGGTGATCTTAGCTACTAGACATTTTTTGAGTTACCATGATGATGGTCCATATAGGGATGAGGCTTCGGTACATAGACCATTATGGAAGATAGTACCTTCGATTATTGTGTCAGCTATATCACTACCTGTTGGTTAGCAGTTACAACTGGTGATAGTGGTAGAGGACACATATAGTCTTAGTGCCTTACACATGATTTAGAATTAGTTACCCCTCAGTTTTTGAGGCAAGCCCTACTCAGAGGCAGCTACGGACTAGCTGGAGGAGGTGGCTGAGTGTTCTCTAGAGCATCTACTACTTTGGCAGGATGACATGTCGGTAGGTGAGTATTCTTTAAGGCATACCGATTATTCTTGATACTCAATTAATATTATACAATTAGTGCTTCCGGACTTGGACATTCTAGAGTGGTGTGTTTAACGACATCTGATCCATCACAATTCTTTTATGCATTCCAACATATGTTGGGGTGATATAGAATACCATTGTGGTTGAATGTACATTGGATGAGTGGATACAACCAGTGAATATTAGCAGTGGGAAAACAGGAAACTACCGCCAGTCGTAGAGACTTGGGTGTGTTCAAATGTTTTGGTAAGAGAAAATGTTAAGGACAGAAGAGTCTGAAGGGGTGCAGATGTGGAACCAAATCTAATAGATAAGCATGAGGTGGTGTACATTTCACAATGTTACAACCACCCCCTGTTGTGGTCCTCACCAAGCTCAGCGATCTGTAGGACAGGGGAAGAGAGTAGCTTCATTCGATTAAATGATGCAATCCAAGGGCTCTAGGAATGATTGGAGGTAAAGTCTCTGTCTACTACTAGTTGTCATATCAATAAAAATTGGTGCCAATCATTGCTTACTTTCAATATTCTTGTCCATGACCTAGAGTTTCCAGTGAAACCATTGAGTTGACCCTCAAGTCTGGAGATACATTTTGGAGGAGACTCGATAATCACACGTATGTCTACTGTGAGATCTATCCCTTGAGGGAAGAGTTTCAGATAGAACCCCATGGTGGCAGCGTCGAGGCCTTACGATGTTAGTTTGTGTATTGAATAGACATCCAAAGTTCATAATCAGATTGAATGTATTAGGAAAAAAGGTTGTTGTTTATCTACAATGATGGAATGTGGGTTTCCATGTACGACAAAAAAGGAAACCCAGAAAGCATAGGATAAAATCCTGCATAGGATGGTCTGGCTGATCACTCATGAGTCGTCCAACGTCACCCTTGTGGAAGGAGAGTTATCAGTTTTCAGTTCTCAACAAGAGTGACTAGAGTTCCTTCGGGACTATAACTTTGAGATTTTATATACTCCTGGGAAGTGTAATGTGGTAGCAGACACACTCATCCAGAGGTCTGGTCAAAAGCTACTGAGTGAGGTGTACGAGTAACACCTCATGCTGTAGATATCCTTTTTTGATAGAGATGAAGTTGATTACCTCTAGTCTAGGACTGTAACTCCCCCACTCCTTCAGCATGTTGGTGAGGCGCAACTTGGGGGCATTGACTTTATGGCTTGACATACTCAGTTATCCTTAGGGTAGGAACTTAATGGATATTCTTATGGTAGGGTGAATGTCTTCCTCTTCAGAGGACATACCATGTCACCAGTGGTGCTTCAGGAGGAGGTGTGGACGGAGTCCCATACATCCCCTATGATGGTACATCATGGTGTGGTGAATATGTATTAGGATCTATAACGTCTATACGGATGGGCTGGGATGAACAAAGCAGTGGAAGAGTTTGTATCACCATATCTAACATGTTATCAAGTGAATACTTCTCAGAGTTGAAAAATATCTTATGCCGACAAGATACAAAAACCCTTGGAGTACCAAGAGGGGGGCAACGTATTCTTGCGAATCTCTCCTCGATAGGGACTACGTAAAATTTTCAGAGGAGGAAAGCTATCACTGAGGTTTATCTGTCCTTTTATAATAATTCTAAGGATAGGTGAGTTAGCATACCTCTTGTCTCTTCCACCATAGTTTTATATGGTGCATGATGTATTCCATGTATCTCAGCTGAGGAGATAGGTGCAGGACCCACCCCACATCATCAACCACAACGATCTGGACTTTGATGAAGGGGTGACGTTTACCGAGGATCCAGTAGAGATTGAGGATCGACAGTAGCAAGTCATTCGTGGGTGTTTAATACCACTTGTGCGCTTTTTCTGGCAGCACGAGAACCTCCAAAAGAGCACATGGGAGTGGGAGGCTCTGATTTGAGCTCAGTACCCTCTTTTTGTTGTTTTTCCATTTTTATGGCTTTCGAGGATGTAAATCCCAAAGGTGGGGAGAATGTAATGTCCTTGTAGTTTCATAGTTTTTTTTAAATTATATGAAATTATTTTGATACTGTGAAATCCTAGGACGCATGATTCTGATTCCCAAAGTTCCTACAATGTTCCGTAAAAGTATTATTAAACTTTAAATAGCACATATAAGCAGTTTTTCTGAAAAAGTGGAACAACTCATAAATGGTTACTGTGATCAGAAATTTGGGGGAAACGTTATGCTCAGGATGTCAGTTTTCAATAGGAGTGACTTAAGTTTAGTCGGTGCAAACCTACGGTGAGAAAACTAAAAAATGGAATAATCGTAAATAAAATAATTGCATAAAATAATTTTATTTTTAAAATTATTAAAACTCACAATAAATTAATTAGATTAAAAATATTAGACCACAGCTGAACTTTTGAGGGTATTCATTAATTAAGAAGATGATAAGTTTGGCCAGAAGAAGCCACAGGAGAATGTTAGTTTTTGGAAGTAAATAAAATAATTAAGTGACAATTATTTTATTGTAAAAAAATAAATTTTAAATGGTAACTCAGAATTGAAATCTAATAGAACTGTTGGGTTTGTTGGGGAATGTTTTACTTAGGCAAATCCTAATCTCGACCGGTGTGGGTCGAGGGTGACGGTAAATAATTTTCTTAACATTTTTTCAGGTATGTCCAATAAATGCAGAAGCGGGTTTTTTTTGTAACTTTTGGACTGGTGCTCAGAATTGAAATTTGAGGACCCCGTTGAACTCGCAGCACATGAATTCACATAAGGAGAACTTCACCTCCACCGAAGTTGGTGGAGGGTGATTATTTTTTAAGTTTTTTTTCGTGGAAATAAAAATAAAATAAAGAATAAATTTTATTTTATTTCTATTGAAACCTATCTACATGGGTTATGGGGGTGGGGACCATCCAATCTAAAAACCCCGAAATTGAATTCTAGTGGCGGGGACCACCCGAACCCTCTTTAATGGGAGAAAAAATTTATACTCCCCATTGAATTAATTAAGACAACTAAAATTAATTAAATGTGTCAAAAAATAATTTTTCCAACGCAACATAATTATTTGTTCCATTTAATTGAACCAACGAATATTAAATGGCATTACCTTTAAAATAATACTTAATAGAAATGTTGGATTTTTGGAAGGTTCCTATTAATTTAACCTTTATAAATTCAATGATATTTACTTACCCCTACCATCTTCTATTTATATAGATCTTGGGGGAGGAATTGGCATGACATCACCAAGAAACAAAGCACTGGTAAAATTCTGTGACACCCAACACACAGAGGATTGAGCCACTTCTATCTGGTGGTGAAAAGAAATGCCAAACCACGAATCGAGGATTGATGAATGAGTGATGTAGTTGGATGCCAGTTGTAGGGGATGATGAATTCTGACACTTCTTCAAACACGGACGCTCTCCATCGAACATGAGTTAGGGGATTATTTTTGTTTTGGTGTTTTTGATTTCCTCTTCACCATTTTGGAATTTATACGAACAACACGGGTCGGACGACTAACGGGTTGACCCACGATTCCTTAATCTTTATGGGAGGATGTTGTGGGGGTATATTGTAGGTTTTATTCATGTTTTGAATACCCCATAATATGTTTTTGACATTATACATGATTCAAGAATAAATAAGATGATTGCTTTATTTATAATGAGGACAGAGCGGGCCAAACGAACACGGGCCTATACCTCCCAAACCATTGAAAATTTTCGGGGGCTTGAAATTATGTGTACGTCCCAAGACAAGTGTGGAAATATTCTAAATGAAGAACGGGCCACCGGGGCGGACCTGATGACCCATGGAACGTCACTGGTGGGACCCGGAAGTGGTGGCCGACACTACAGTTGCCCGCGATGAAGGCTGCGGCGCAACCGCACCGCCGAAGAAGGACCATGACCCATCGACCATGGTGGAGCAATGGCAGTGGCCAGCCACGTGAAGGGGGAGCGACGCATGTCTGCGCTTCCCGGCAGAGAATAACCGCGACCTTGTGATGCACCGATGAGAGAAGGGTAGCCAGCTCGATGCCGACCGTCGGCGATGGCACGCCACACGATCTCCCTGTGTACAGGAGAAGCTACTCATCTAGCCAGCTAGGGGGTGCCCACCAAGCTTCCTAGCATGGAACACACCGAGGGCCCCGCCTTGGGCCAGCCATTGAGCCACCCAGTGGGCCGAGATGTGCTGATGGGCCAGGCCGGACACAGCCGGCCGAGTCAGACCCAGGGCCGGACTCAGATCGGGGTGGGTCGACCCAAAATGGATGGATTCGGCCCAGGTTGTGTCGGGTCAGGTGGGTCCGACTGGGTTAGACCGAACCCAAACCAGCTTCGACCCATTTTTTCGCTTTCGGAAATATATTAAGCTAGAGGTGTCCATTTGACAACCATCTGCGAAACAGCAATCCTTGGATCGAGATGGTCCTATTGGAATAATCTACTTGTGTTTTTGATATAGTTAGAGTATGGCAGGCCCGGATCTAGCCATGAATCCAACTGGGCCATCTGAGTAGTAACGCTAATGACATATAGACTGGTCGTATGATTGATGCATTTTTGGTTGTGTTCTGTCCCTTTTCATGTGAAATACCATTGGGATACTTCTACATGGGACTTCGTGAAATTTGGAGTATCGGCCTATGGCTTGAGGAGTGGATCCTCTTAGAATCAAGCGAGCATAGTGTGAGGAACCACGTAGCTGGCTGTTAAATGAGAAAGGGATCTTATGTGGGTATGTAATTTGGGATCCTTCGTGGGTCTGTGCTTGAGGATACCACATGGATACTCTCAAGGAATTCATGTGGGACTACTCTAGGATCTTGTGTGGGTCTATTGTGCTAGCATCTTATGTGGGACTGATGATGCACTAGGATCCAGTGGGGGTCTACTGTCCTAGGATTCTGTGTGGGTCTGATGATGTACTTTGATCTTGTGTGGGTCTGTTGTACTAGTCTAATTTGTTGGTCTAATGTTTTACTAGGATTCAATGAGGGTCTTATAATTTAGGATCATACGTGGGACTACCTCTTAATAATGTAAAATGATTCAGTAGTTACATATAATCATCCTTACAAGCATACATAAGTTATACCTAGTGTGAGCTAAGTCCTTACATTCATGGTGAAACCTTTTTGGTATTCTTCTGTGTGGAATACCTATGTGGTACTTACCTTCATGGTGATAACATTATGGTATTATTCTGTGTGGTGTACCTGTGCGGTACCTTCATTTGTGGTAATACCATTGTGGTTTTCTTCTATGTGGCGTACCTATGTAGAACTTACCATTACGGCGATTCCTTTGTGGCATTATTCTGTGTGGTGTATCTATGTGGTACTTTCCTTAGTGGTGATACATTTGTGGTATTCTTCTGTGGGGCATACTTGTGTGGTACTTTCCTTCATTGTGATACCTTTGTGGTATTATTCGGTGTGGTGTTAACTTTGTGGTACATACCGTTGTGATGTTACCTTCATTGTATTCTTTCATTCATGGAATAGTTGAGATTTGAGCTATTGAGTTGGGCCTTGTGTTTCCTCATGAATGAGATGGGAATACATGACAACTTAGGTATATGATTGGGTATATAACTAAGTAGGGTTGACCGTTGTTTCCAGGATTTGTAATTTATATTTTGTTGATTTTGAGAGACCTTCGGGGGTCTTGGGTTCCCTTCTGAGTGTCTTTATACTCACACCTACAGGGGTTATGCCCGCACAGTGTTGTGTTTGGTGTAGAATATAGACAATGCTTACTGAGGATGAGAGTACTAGGACTTGAGGTAGATCAGATGTGGAATTTAGATGAGGAATACTGTATGGGCGATCATTTGAGAGTTTTACCTACCCTTCAGGTAGGATCCTTGGTGGGAGTTCATAAGAGATATTGATGTTTACTTGTATTTTGCGGTTTTCTTGTACTTTCAAATTGGGCTTGTATTCTGGCCCAGTTTTCTTATTCTATAAACTCTTTTTACTATACACTGTACTTGTGTTCGTATCTTCTTGTGTTATTAGTTTCAAGGGTTTACAGGATATAAAGGCACTGCCTTCCCAGTTTTATGGAATACGCGTTCGGTGCTAGTCGCCAGTCCCAAGCCTATGAATGGTGGGCTTGGGGTAGTCACATCATGGGCCCATGGGGACGGGTCATGACAAATATGGTTTACTTATTAGTTTGCTTCAGTTTTCACGTGAAGCTTGTCGATTGATGATGAATACCTATAGTTTAGATATTGGGATATATAATATGAATAGGGATATTAGGACCAGTTAATATTTTTCGGCATGTTTCGAGATACCAGGGGTGGTGGCATACTATGTTAATAATGTGCTACTTAATATGAATATTGTTATTATAACCATTTAATAACGGTATAGTTTATATGAATTGGGATATTTTGAATAGTTAAATTATGACCATTATGTATTTTGATCGTATAACTTTTTTATGAACTATATGTACTTTATAGGTTAGGAACACTATTAGTGGTGGGATAATATGTCATAAATATTCTCTACATTAGTGTCCATGAAATTATAGTAACCTTGATGATATAATTACTATATGATTAGGTAGTTAAGAAACCCAAGGACAAATGTTGATCAAGATATCATCGTTTGAGTCAAGATACAAAACTAGGTTGATATATGGAAGTAAGATATAGTTATTTTAAAATAATATATTATAATGTGGTGTGTATATATTGGATTGGTTTTTATATAACCAACTAGATTTATGTTCTCAATGATAATAACTATAATTATATTCCTTTACATTATTTTTATTATTCTAATCAATTTTTTAATGATTTTTTCTTTTAATTTTTATTCGCATCTAATGGTTTTGAAAATTGTACACTATAATATAAATGTATAATTATTACAACTATATTATTACACATATTTCTTAGAAATATTTCCTTTTATTTATGTAATGATAATATCTAATGATAGAGGTTATTAGGAATGAATGGAATACTATAAATCTACACATATTTTGATTAATGGTATATTTATATCTAATAATTTTTTAATTATAATTAGAAATCAAATTATTTTTATGGTATATCTTGAATAACCTAATTTTATATATTGGGGAATCTATTGATAACAAATTCTAACTATGAGGTTGCATACCATAGGTGTATAATATCCCCAAACTAACACTTCTGGATCATATGATAAAATAATATAAATTTTATTTTTCGATATGATACCAAAAAAACATTCAAAATTTTAGTCATGAAAAACATAAAAAATCATCAGAAAATATTATATCACTTAACTATACGGTAATTTGAGGTAAATTTAATGTTATATGGGTATATAGTAACAAACCAAAGTGGATTAAAATTATTTGGAATGGTGTAGTGTGAACTCCCATTTATAGTTTAAAAGAATTGTAATTCTTGTAAATACTCAAAATTATTCACTATTGGGAGGCCCCCCTAAAACCTGTGGCATCAAAATTGAATAATTATGGATGTTAGGGTTTATTTATCCCATAAAAACCTCTAATACATAAAAACGATTACATTATTAAAATTTAATTCCTTATTCATTTTGTTTACTCGATTTTACCAATTCATATTTATCATTATAAATTATATCTTTTTCATTAGATAGAAAATAATCTCTTTATCACTAAAATAAAAATTAATATAATTAGATAATTCAGAAGAAATAAATATAAATTTAACATAAATTTTTTGAAACAAATATAAAATATGTGTTATACAATAATTTTAATATAAGCGCATGTAACACACACAAACACAACAATAACCATAATTGTGTTAACATAGTCTTTACTACATAAGGGTTATTAAGATTACTATAATAGATTAAATGATATATAAATGAAACATATTTGATATTTATAAAAAGTTTAAATTAACATGGAAGAATATAGTATTTTTAGTAACATTATAAGATTTAAAAATATATCATTTATTATAAAATCACCTTAATGTAAAATTTGATATGGTTTTTTAAATATAGGTCTAAAAATATCAATACAATGATGAAATGTTATTATATCACATTAATACTAGTTTATAAAGATATGTTAACTTAAAAAAATAATTTAATATAATATTTCATTAAATTATATTCAGTTTTAATATTTTTAGTGTCATTTATATTAGTAAATCAGATCTTAAATAATTATTTTAATTTTTCATCATTAACATTTTCATAAACTAATACATTTTACAAAATAAATGATTAATTATTATTATATTTTTTTTTAAAAAATGAAACAAATATTTATAACCCAAATAATGATGTTTTTACACATCCCAAAGCATTATAGATATTAAATGGATGAAAATATATTTTTGATGTTTTTATTTACAAAAATTATTATATGACACTTTTTTAAAGAAAAGAAGAATTTCATTTTTATATTATTTTTACTATTATGAAAAAAGTATAGATAAAAACATTTAAGAAATATTTTATAATATTATATGTCATTTTTACTCTTATCATTTTAGTTTAACCATTAAGTTAACTCTTTTTACTTTAATTTCTAAAATTAATTTTAACTATTTTCTATAATAATTTTGATAAAAAATTAATTTCAGCATTTAATATAATATATTTTCTGATTAATCAAAATATTTAATAATTTTGGATAAATTAAATACATATATGTGGCAGAAATTAATTAAGAATTAATCCAAAATACTACATTAGAAGAAATTTTTTTCATGTTAAAATGTCTAAATGTTTATAATTTTTATATAAAAATTGAATATGAAAAGTACTAATATGAAATAAATTGGATTAATATATTTATAATTAAACTATTTTTTATTAAAAACTTATTCAAAATATAATTTACCATCATTAATTTTTAAGAGAAAAAGGCCCTTTTCAATTAAAATCCATTATTTTTCACTATTCATCGTAAAATGAAACATTTCAAAAAATCCCAAAAATAACCCAATGAATAAATATTGTATCATGATATAATTTTTTTCAATATTTTTTTAAATTAATTTTATAAAAGTGATAAAATTAATTATAAACAATGGGCGTAAAGACGGAACAAACTATCCTCTAGAAAAATATGGTTTTAGAAAAATTTTGTTTTTCTTTTAAATGATTGTTATTTAATTACTAATAAAGAGACAAAAAATATAAATTTGGACATATTTATTTTATTAATTTGTTTATTCCTATTCATTTCTGTAATTCCAACAACTATGTGATAATTATCAAATAATAATATTAATAGTATATTATAGTTCTGTAAAAAAATTTCATTCACGTAATATTAGAGTTCAATGAATTTTTTTTGTGTATAATGAAATTTTATCTAAATGTTGTGTGTAATGAATTATAAACATATTTTTTCTTATAAATCATGTAAAAATAATTATTTCATGTTTCAGAAGCTATCCAATATAATGTTTTTATTTTATAATTTCGGGGTGTTATAATCTCCCCACCATTAACAAATTGCATTTTTGCAATTTAAACAATATATGGTTTTTTATAGAATTTATATTTTGATATTATATTCTTTTAAAAACCACATCATATTTATTTTAATAAAATATACTTTTAATATGAGAGAATGGGTTGTATAATGGTCACATGGAGTAACATATAACTAGGTTATAAATAAGATAACAATATTAGAAAGAGAATGATTAAACATAGAGGATAATGTAAAATAATTATAGAGAGTGATTTTTGTCATTTAACAGAGTAGGTGAATGGTTAATGAAATGTGAAGGTTATCAAAACTATAAATCTACGATGATGTAAAATACCATATGATTCATCAAGAATGAAGGTAACATGATATCATTTTAATTTCAAGATATTTTCCCGTAGTTGTGGAATTATTTTATTCAATAATAATATAATTTAATATACCTACTTGATATGTTTCCATTTGTAAATTAAAATTTCAACATTTGGTTTTTCATTGATCACTTTCTATAAAAAATTAATATCCAAAATTAAATTTTTTATTCCATATGAACTAAAATTCTATTTTAACAAATTGTTCGACCCATGAAATTGTGGCAAGTATTCAAATCTTCCTTTAACTACATTCCACATACAATATAATTACAACATGTTTTTAAATATAGCATATTCCCCTATAAACCTCAATGGTATCACCATATGTTCATTATTAATATTTATTCATAATTTTTTTTCTAAAAAATTATATAATATAAGAAATCACATAGGTCTGTTGTTGCAATTAAAACCATATATTCTTTTAATTCTAGATTCATTCCCTATAGAATTGACAGATATGATGGGCTGTCACCCAACATATAGGTTTACTTTTTTCTAAATCTATATTAATATATTTCCAATAATTTTCCCAAAAGAAATGATGGACATTCATTATATAATATTAAACCGTAGATTACCTTTTTTTTCCATGGTTTCCAAAAAAGATATTTATTTTATATAGACTAATAATCTTATTTGACTATTATAAATATTTAATTTATAGTTATTTTATACCAAAATATTACAAATACTTATAAACTTTTATCTATAAAATATAAAAATCATTATTCCCAAAAAAAATTATTAAACTAAAACCTATACTAAACCAGCAGGATGTTCTGACATAATTTTTTTCCAAAAATACAATAACATAGGTAGAATCTCATCATAGAATCTAAAAATACGTGTTTTGTATTTTAAAATATGATATGTATTATATTAGTAAACCTCTTATGGTATCAATTACTCTTAAATTAATGATATAATTTAAGATTCTAACACAATCTAAAGATACTTCCAAAATACAATTTTTGAAATAAATCAAAATTAAATTTTTTACCCTAAAACATAAATAAAATTTTTATTTACCTCCACGTATGTCATTAATTGTACTAGGGTTTAACATAGGTATTTAATTTTCATTATCTACTAAAAACCTTCATAAATATTTTTATCTAAAATATGAATTATAATAAGAATATCCTATAGGGTGTGTCAAACTAGGTATGTTGTACCACCAATTTTCATACACCGGGGGATGCTCGAGTGAATCCAAATACACCCCATTCTAATTTAATACACCTATATACATATATATCCTAACAATGCCCAAATATTGTACATAAGGATTTATTAAAAGGAAAAAACATATTCAATATGTTCCCAAAACATTAGGTTGTTATTTAATAATTATTATCAATGAATATAATAGGGCAGTGCCCCAAAATTTATATTTTCCAAAATCTTGTTCCTAGTGTTTATATTAAACATTCTCTAATATCAATTTTGGTGACCCATACCCCGGTATCCTAGAGCTGGTTCCGTCTTTATTACATTTCCATAAGATACAAGGAATCACATCACAAATAACTTAATAGTTTATTTGTTTTTGGTAAACTAGATACATTCATTAGTAGAACATTACATTTAATTAAAAAATTAAAAAATATTGTTTAGATAATATCATTATTCCATCTGGAATATCCTTTCTTATAAAACATCAAAAAATTGTGGATTCATAATAAATGAAAAAAATAAGTGTGAACTCAAATTCTCAGTTTTATTTACAAACTAACGATACTATCAATAATCAATAATCGTAGTCAACATTAAATGATAAGTAATTGATCAAACCATATATTAAAATAAAATAATAAGGATAAAATTGATTTGAAATAACATATATATGAAAATTCAGTCCATTTAATCAATAAACTAATAATAAAATGCATCTATAGATTTTATACTTTTGAAAATATAATGGATAATAATAATTGAACTCTAAATTAAAAAAATTCATAATTATCAAAAGTCATGTCTCCCTATTACAAGATTTCTTATCCATAAATAGGTATCAAATGATAGTTTATAACGTAATAATCTCAATATGATTCACATGATAGTTTAAAACAAACATGTAACAAATTCCTAGAGATTATCAAAATGGTTTTTCTCATTTGACTATCGATGCGTCGAGGGGATTTCATTAACTAGTCCCAAAAAAATAGAGTTTTTGTCTATGAAGTTATAATATTATAAATAATGTTTTCAACACATTAGTATTGTTACTTATAAAATCTTTTTAATGATAAAAGGATATAGATTTATCAATATTTCCCTGGTTCCATAAATAATAATTAATATAGTCATAAAATGTAAAAAACTGAATATGGTTTGTTATATAATCATATCCACCACAAATTAAATGTATATTTAATTTAAATTTAACATCTAAGGATAACGTTTTATGATAAAGTTAATGTTTCTAGATAATTTTAACAATCATAGTAGAAATCCAGATTGCACAATAACTCTTAACATTTGGTAATTTCCATGTCAAATCCCCTTGGGTGAAATAATTTATAGTAAATATTATAATACAATGAATAATTAATTATTCATGAAATTACTTGTTATAGGGGTTTTATATTAACTTCTTGAAATTATATTGGTGCACAATATAAAATAGGCTAGAAAGGAATAAAAGAGAAAAAAATACCTTTCCTCTCACTTTCCATTAGTTGAAAATGAATTAACAAAATGGATAATTGTTTTCAGAAAGAAATTAATTTAAAATAGAAGAATATTCATATTTATAATATCCAAAATTATCCATCAATTACATCATATGACCTTATCTTTAATTATTAATAATTATTTTCATTGTTTTAGCTGTTAACTGAATTGTTTTCTCATGCATGTTTGGTCATGAATAATCTCATTCTTTTGAATATTATATAAATTCAACATATATAGAATAATAATAATTAAATAATAATAATATTTATAAATAAATTACACTTTTAAAACAATTCATGAATTGTGGTTATAAAAACTGAAGTATGTTAAGAATGTGGAGATGGTAGGTTGTGCGTAAGCATGTTTAATGTTTTCCATTTTTCAATTACTATTATAGAAAAGTGGTAAACATTGTGTTAACATTAAATAATTTTTATAATATAATTATTAATTTATTATATACTTATATATACATATAAATAAATATATATATATATCATTCATGTGATTTGGAGATTAAAAGAGAGTCAAATCGCTTCCTGAAGGTGGTAGTCCACACATACATGAATTATGTTATCATATATCATTAAGTGTAAAATTAAAAGAATAATCTTATTTATTTTATTTATATAATAATAAATTTTCAATAATACCCTAATTAATTCCATTATATAAAAATTTAATTATTCCATATCACCTTCCATGTAATGCGTTTGTGAATAATAAATCACTTTTCTTTGTGTGGAGATAGTCTCTCGGACACATGAGCGACATTATTGTGTCTCCTACGTATAGGAATATGTTATGTTATGTATTATATAATTAATATATATGTATTAATATGATATATATATTTTATATATACTTATGATACATCAGCATGCCCATCTATGGACAATGGAAATGGAAATAATGAATGTCATCTATTTGTGGTGTGGTAGTCCGCCGTTCACACGTGAGATGATTTTAGAACCAATATGATGAAGGTTGCGATGGTTTTAGGTCATTACATTTTAATAAAAAATACCAGTATATGGAATATATTGAGGTTATTATATCATTGTGGTATAAAAATATAAGTAGGTTAAGAGAGATGTAAAATAATGATGCTAATTTAAGAGGATTGCTTCTTCTTCCAGTATCCTACTTTAGTTCTCACTAAACCACTCCTAGCTTTCGATTTTTACAGAAATTAATATTATAAAATGAGTGATGGAATTTGGTAAGAGATTTTGGTGGGTATTGGATGAACCAGTGATGTTTGAATTTTTTAATAATGGATAAGTGTGAGTGACCATTTATAGTTGAGAAGGAGTGACATTCTGGTAAATACTCAAAATAATTCACTATTGGGTTGTCTCCCTTACATAATGTGGCTGAAAAATTTAATTATAATGTATTTTAGGATTTATTTGGTTAATAAAAACATCCAAAAAACAAAAAATATATATAGTTTTATAGTGTTATTCCATAGTCATAATGTTTAATCAAATTTACCAAATTAGTTTTTACGGCGACAACACTTATCATTTTATTTAACTAAGAAATTTTTCCATTAACAATGAATGTAATAATATATTTTATTAGATAATTTATATCTCATAATTATATGTATTATATGTAACTTATAAAATAAAAATCTCTAGTGTGTTGGGAATTTATTTTTACAGAAGTGCATGTAATACGGAAAAACACTACATTAACCACAACAAAACTACCAATGTTTTTATTGTTTAGTAGAAATATGTTCATTATAAAAGTTAAATTGGAAATTAATGGACCATATTTAATAGTTATTAAAATATTAAAAAACCTTTGAATAATATTTTTTTAGTAAGTCTAAATCCTAAAAGAAAACATATTTTATTTTAAAATACGATTAATTTTAATTGTGTCATATTTAATTATTTTTTAAATCACAAATATCAATATAATCATGTAATATTAAACAATTATGTTAAAAAATATTTAAAATGATATATTCATCTAAAAAATTAATGTAAGATAGTAATTTCTTCAATTTACATCACTTGTAATATTTTCATTATCATTTATTTTAATTAATTAATTACTAAAAAATTAATGAGCTGGAGTTTCTTAATAATTTATTCATAAACTAATTCATCTCTTAAATTTATTGATTAACTATTCGAATAAAATAACATTTACATTTTATAATAATATTTTTTAAAAAATTAATTTTTCCCATCCGAAAGCATCATAGATATTAAGAGGACGAAAATATCTTTTTTCACATTCTTATTAATTATCTTATTTTATAGGTAATATTCAATAAAAAAATAGGAAAGTAATTTCTATATTTTTAAATTAATTTATTGAAAAATTATAGATACACACATTTAATAAAATGTATACATTATTTTAGTTCATTATCACTTTTATCGTTCTAATTTAAACACTATGTCAACTCATTTTTCATTAAAAGGTGTATTTAATTTTAAATTTTTTTTCATAAATCATTATTCTAAAAAAGAATACTTTGACACTATTATATAATATAAATTATTATGATTCCAATTATAAAACCTATAATTCCAAATTCAACCTAAATATATTGATAATTTTAATTTAATATTACTCACGTGAACATGATGGGAAAAAGGGTTTTAAGGTGATAATGTATAAAAGTTTTCAATGTTTTATAACAAAATTCAACAATAAATTGATTCTAATGAAATTAATTTGATTAATATATGTATAAAATTTATATTTTTCATTTATAAATAAAACTTAAAATATAATTTATAATAATAACTAATTTATCCAAAAAAGGGACTTCTCAATTGAAATCATGTATTTTCAATATTCATCTATGAATGAAACAACTCAAAAAAACCCATCAAAATTGTCCATTTGATAGTTTTGGTATAAAAAATTAAAAACTCAAATCTATTTGGAAAAAAATTAAAAATTGTTAAAAATTAATTTTAAATTATGTGTAAAATCAAAAACTAAACCATCCGTTAGATAAAATAATATTTGTTTAAACATTTTCTTCTTAAAATTAATTATTATTTTAATAGTAATCAGTAGATAACTAATAATCATATAAAACTACATATTTTCATATGTTACTTAGTCCTATTTATTCATGTCATTCCAATGGTTAGGTGTTAACTTTCATATAATAATATTTATCGTATATTATTGTTCTTTAAAATGTATCCTTGGATGAAGAACCATCTAAAAAAAATCCATTTTTGCATGAAATGAAAGATAATATAAATACATCATGGAAAATATGAACTTAGTGTTTCATATAACGAAATTTAAAAATAATGATACATGTCTCATGCGAAATTGTATAAAATATTCTTAGTTAATAATTTTGTGTTGTTACACACGGACTTAAAAAACCATACATAATAAACAGGAGGAGATGAATCAAATGAAATCAATTGAATTTAATGATATTAATTTAAAAATAAACTAGTTACATATAATGATAAGGACAATCCTCATGTTCACCCAAATAGTATTCAATGATCATACACTTTCTATTAATCCATATATTACATAAATTCATTCCCTAATTATTATAATGTTCCAAACATTAGTCTAATTAAATAAATTTTTCAAAATATCATGTTATCAATAAAAATTAAAGAATGAAAAATTTTAAACAAATTAAAAATATAATTACATGGTGGGTCTAATCAAAATAATTCCACACCTAACAAATGTGAAATCCATTATACAACGAATGGTTGAATATTACATGGTGTGTCTAATCAATTTTGTATGATCTTTATTATTCTCATATCCCCTGACATCCATTATACAATGAATGGTTGAATATTACATGGTGTGTCTAATCAAAAAAATTCCACACCTAAAAAATGTGAAATCCACTATATTGCTAGAAACCTTATATTTTATGAACATATTTGTTTGAATTTATTTATTCATTTTGATATTTTTTTTCATTTCACACTACATGTAATATAGTATTTATAATACTAAAGCACTAAGATTGTCTTGTGAAACAGCATGTAAATATTTCACTTAAAAATACACATATATTATCTTTTTTTAAAAGAAACAAAATGTTCTTATAGTATTAAAAAAATACCCAGAACCTTTGATAACAATTGTTACACATAAGGATGAGTTTTATAAAACTAAAATATATATAGTATTATTATTAAAATATAATTATATCTACAACTTAGTCTGTAACATCCCAGGTAAATAAAGAATATAAAATTTTCATATTTATTATTATTTTTGAATTAAATATTAATTTTACTTTAATGGGGACGCTATGTTCGATGGCGTACTCGATACGCAACAACACGTTTCACTGAAATCTTACGTTGCACACTAATAATATAATAAATTATTTTTAATGGTAGTTAACGCCTAGCTGTTGTAATGGTGGAAATCAATAGAACTAACTAAAAAATGATTATATATGTTTGTTAATTATTTTTACATTTATCCAATAAAAGTTAGAGGCTTAAAATAAGAAAATTATTCGATTTTAATCATAAATATTCTAATATTTTTAAAAGGTCGATTAACCGCCTTTTGATGGAGAACCCTTTTGAAGACTACTTTTTTCAATTTTATAATTTATATTTTACAAAATAAAATCCTTCTTTAGAATCAGGACATCAAAATTTACTTTGTGTAAAGTTTTGGTATTTTTCCGACAATGTTCATTTTTTTAATGAATAGTGAAAATGATGTATTTTAATTGAAAACCTTAATTTAATCTAAATTTTTAATATAGTTAGATTATCTTTTTAATTGGGTTAAAATTGTATTTAAAATATATTTTTACCATTTAATCTAATGGTGGTCATTGGAATTAATTTTAATTATATATTTGACATAAACAAGTGTCAATCTTTGGATAGATATTGTTTCATAAAAACACGCTATTTGTCTTGATAGTGGGAATTATTTATAAAAATAATTAATGAAACTTAAATTTTTTTAATTTGGTAAAATAGACATCATATTTTCATTTTGAATATCAAATTTACTTTGGATAATTTTTTGGTATTTTTCTGACAAATGTTCATTTTTAATGGATAGTGAAAAATACTGCATTTTACTTTAAAACTGCTTTTTCATCTAATATAATTATTTAGTTAGATTTTCCATTTAACTGGTTTTAAATTGGTATTGAATTATATTTTTATCAGTTAATACAATATTTTTCATTTTATGTAAATTCACTTTTCCATTGGATATAAAAACATGTCAATATTTTGATAAATTTTACTTCTTAAAAAACAGTTTTTGGTTGTGACAATGAGAATTATTTTTAAATTAATTATTGCAATTTCTTTGTTTAAAATTTGGTAAAATGGAATGAATATTTGGAATCAAAAGTTACACATTATTTAATTAAGACTATTTTTTTGGACATTATGAATAATAACGACGGTAATTATCTTTAATTAACGTGATTAATTAGTAATCGGGTAGTTAAGGGTATCAAAATAATATCATAATAATTTAAAATGACCCAAAAATGTTTCTAAATCCTCTTGTTTGATTCATTTCCGACCATGTGATGCTTTTTACCAAACACGAGGTCCCATGGAGTCACATGGGCGTAATAGTGACATTTATGACATTTTTTAAAAGAAGTGAAATATAACAAAGGTTTGTATATCCTAAGTAAAAAAAATATAATTTTGTTTACATAAATGATCTCTTAGACTATATAAAGTAATTAGAAACCTAAATTTATTTCCTAAATCATGGTATTTGTATATAATTTTTTGAAATTATATAAATAAATTTATTTATGACACCATGATGATATATTGATTACCTCATTAATGAAATATTTAAATAAAATGAAAAGATAAGGTAAAATATAAGACTTACATTTGTTTAAAACATAATTTATGAGGGAATTTTGAACACTTATCACCTTGTCCTATAAATATATCATTTTGGGACCTTTAAAATCTCAAAACCATTTTATAATAATGTAACATTTCAAGACATTCCAAAAGTGACCCTCCTCCATCTTATAAAAAAATCCCCCACATATAGCCCCTTACACACACCTCTAAATCCCTTGTCTCATCCAAACTCAGCTCATATTATCTCTCCAAATCCCTCTATTACTCCTAGAATCCTCACTTTGGGCATAAGTCTTTCCATGGAAACATTTGGCTCAAATCAAAAAGAGTTACCTGATTTAGAGGTAATGTCTTCTCTCGTGTTTCTTTCTTTTATTTTACTTAATCACTCACTATTAACTTCTTATTATTTGATCCAATAATAACACTAGTATCCTCAATATACTAGAATGTTTTTTGATAAGTATTGTACCTACACTTACACACACCTCCGTCTAATGGTTAAAGAACATAATGTTTCTGTGGGTGGCGAATTACTGCCTCACGAAACGATGATTGTTCAATATTTGTTTAACACCATTCATGGTGGCCATTAAGATTTAAATATATTTATATATGATATATATTATGATTATTTTTTCCTTTGGTTTCTTTATTTTTCATTTATGTCATAACTTTATGGTTTCCATAATTGGTAAATGCGATAATTTCATTTTAGGAAGTGCAGACTACCACCCCCTCAAAGTGATATGACTTGTTCATGCCATACATGGAATGTATAAATGATATAATTTATGAAATTATGTAACATATATAAAATATATTTTATAATGTAAATATTATACACCGATTTATCATTTTGTTTTCATTCCATTAATGTATGAAATAAAAATGAAAGTAGCGTTCATGAGTACGTACGGCTTACCGTCTCTAGGAACGGTGCATTTAATTTCTTATCTACAAATGTTATGTACTATTATTAGTACATATGTATAATGGATATATATGATATATAATACATCTAAATTATGAATATCATTCTGGAGACAATAGACTCTTTACCATATGGAGAATTTATAATTAAACAAGTTTATATTTGATTGAAGTTTCGAACATCGACAAAGTGTCCATTATGAACTAAAATAATTAAATAATGGTGATAGAAAGGTAATAAGTGATATAAAAGGAATAATAAACATGAAAAATATTATTAATCAAGTAGAAATTAATTTATGTTTATCATTCAGGAAGAACAAGTAACATACGAACGAGTCAAGTCGGACACGTGGTAAGGGGTTTCTTATCTCGTTTCTAATTTCGTGATATTTCCATTGTTTTACACTTATTTATTGAAAGTGGTGTATTTTGTATTTCCATATGATATATATTATCATGATTATATTTATATTCATTGTATTATTTGATTCATTTTGTTCTTATTATCTTTTGGTCAAACAACTCGATTTATTACTATGAGGTAAGGGTTTTTTATCTCCCATTTTATTCCCGTGAGATTCATGCTATATTTTTCTCTATCTCCTTTGAGTGGTGTAAGTACTGACCATGATTCTAATATTTGTGTAATATACTCTCGTTTATGGGTATTTACATCAGAATTGTATGGTCCATCTTCCATGGGGTGTACATTTCGAATGTTACCCAAATCGGTAAGGGAACCTTTCACCATCCATTTTTTTAAAAGACATTTTTTGTTATGTCTTCTAATTTACATCTTATTATGTTGGGATATATTCTTATATATCCTTATTGATGAAAATTTTATGTCCATGTTATGAGATAATGTCATTTCTCACATCAATTCATTTTTTGGATTTTAATGTCACATCGTTAGGCTGTCAAATTTTTGTAAGGGAACTTCTTTAACCAATTTCAATTCTTTGGGTTAAACTTATACTTCTAGATTATATCATGCTATGAATATGTGTGAATAAACACTTATTTCTTAACATTTAATATCCACTTATATTGAGTGTTTTCTTATTTTTCAGGCATTATTATGTAATTGATTTATCCTTAATCTAAGGATACCATCTTTATAAGGGATTTCGCCTCAATTTTCATTCCATTGAGACTTCATTGTTATTTTTCACCAATTAACTATTATATTGTGTATATACTATGCATGGGAATATTATATCATGAATAACTTTATTCTCATGATATAATAATGTTTTGATTAAATTTTATCCCTCAATTATCTATATTCAAGCGTCTCTCATATTGTTAAAAACACATTAATTGAAATATTGGTTTAAATGTTATAAGAATTACTTTTCAAAATAATTATCATTAATGTGCATGTTTTAAAAATGGTCTTAAGGATTTATATATATGGAAATTAATGTTTTCAAATGATAAATTCATTTAAAAGCTTCAAAGTGGTATGGGACACTTTGATTCAAAAATATCTTTGTTAAATGTTATAAATGGTTTTATAAAGCATTGTTTATTTCAATATCTTGATTTGATATATTGTGATTGGAATGTGGGAATTTTATCTTTCCTTTATGATTGTATTATGTGTTATGAATATGTTATGGTTACTGGCCATTGTTTATGTATACGGGTTGTTCTGTGATAAACCTTGGGTGGGTGAACCCGAGATAGCTCTCCAATGCATTGGGTAACGTGATAAAAGTAAACGTTAATGTTTCTCCTAATAGATTTATTTAATATTTTGTGATGGGTATTCCAAATGTGACTCCCTATGTAGTTGTGATAGCTACAATGTATGTATGTTATGAATGCCATATGTTACCTTTATGATTTATGATTTCTGTATTATATTCATAAATCTTATGATTTCATGAGGTATGCTATGTTTAAGAAGTATAGTTTGAATGATTTTAATTTATTGATGGGTTAATGTTTCCTTTCATTATGTTATAACCCTTTCTAAGATTTTTATGCTCATCCCATGTTTTTGAAATTTTTTTCCTAGGTTATAAGGAAGGGTAAGAGAATGGATGTTTTCAAGAAGATATATATCAAGAAAAGAAATCTAGTTTTATTTAAGGATTTGAAAAATTGGTTATAGTAGAAGTGTCTAATTTGTAATATTCATGTTCATATGTAACAGTTATGTCATAATTCACTAAAACTCAAAACCTGAAAAGATCCTCAATGCGATTTATTCATTTAATTCATGATTGTGTAGGGTTTTAAGGTTGGGTCCTTATAGTGGGTATCAGGGGTCGGTTTAGATAACATTAGAGGTTAGGGTGTTATCTGGGTGTAGGTAAAGGATACCATATAACCAATAGGGTTATTAAAATGTGGAAACTTCTGGAGGGTTATGAAAAAATATATTGATTGGATAAAAAACCTAAACAATGGAGGTTAATGGATTAGAGTAATACATAAGTTTTTATGTTATCTTTAAAGGATAATTTTTTTAATTTTTATTTTCATGTTTATCTGTTGATTATTTTTATGAGATTAAGGATCAATTATCAAGATATAAGGAAAGAGATCATGCACAATGTTCTTATCCCTCCCTGATGATTTGATCATCACTATTATGGGAAAATCCTGTACAAATGATTTTGAAAACTTCTTGAGTATTCAAATCACCTGCAATAAATTTTTTGAGCTATCCAACACCTACTCTTTTCTAACATAATTTTATGGGTCATGGTATTTTTATAATATTATATCCAGATCTCAACTTTTCCATTTCTATAGAAATGATAAATTAAATAAGTGGAGTGAACATTTACTTTTTTAACGTATGACAACATGCTGAAATAGAAAGAGAACATCCTGAAGTTCACGGTATCTGGATTCAAGGTATGATTTATTTTTCCTAAACTTAATGAATGGAGCATCATTGGATTGATATTTAGAAATAATGAGGTTTTTCTATCTGGAGGAATGTTGTATTAAGAAATAAGGTGGAGATGTATAGTTAATGGATCATGAAGAATATTGAATGAGTCAGAAGTAGACATATAAGGTATTCAAGAGTTATGGTAGATTTTAGGATAGTGAAATTTTTAAAATTATTAAGGCTCTTTTGATGATTAGATTACATTAGGAAACATTTTATAGTATGTGTAACCCTGATTTTTTATATATGAAAATCTTATTCAAGGAATAATTATCTTTTATTTTGTGTATATAGTTATAGTGAACCATTTGGGTTTATATGATCCTTGAATTTGAAGCAATTACTGGTTAATACTTTTGGGATGAAAAATGAAATTTATTAGATATCCTTTGTAGTTATAATATATTATTGTTATTTTTGATGAATTTATCTCTTTTTGGGACTTTTATAAAATTATATAGTTTTTGAAAAAGGACTACATCCAGACCGTGTGACAACCCATCACGTCGGACAAAGTGTAGTAGTTGAACCCACAACCAATGTGTGATTGATATTTATCACCTACCACTAGACTACGTTAAGTACCTGGTTATTATGACAAATTATTTTTAGTTAGATGATTTTATGAATCCAGAATAAGTTGATTTTTGGTTATCTATTGAAATTATTGACCTATCATGGAGGATATGTGATTAGGTTAATTACTTTTCAATATGAGACTTTAAGAGTAAATGATTTTATTTACAGATAAATGTTATGATTTACCTTGGAAGACTATATGATTAAATCCTTTAGAGATTTGGATTTCAATATTAGTTTGGATTACCTTGAAAAAACATATGGATAGCTATTTATTTAATGGTATTTCTTTAACCTTGGGTTCTTTTTGTTGAATTTTGGAAATTAAGAGTAGTATTTCTTTTTGTAAAGGATTATCCTTTTGGGGATTATATGATCTTGTACTAACAATTTTGGTAAATGTATAAATACATGGGAAATATATAGTTCATCTTTTGTGGGTTTGGTGATTCTCAATAAGATGATTATAGTTCTCTTAATGTGAAAAAGTCATCCTAAATACTCGTCTTTTGGAGAAAATATGAGTTTGTGTAAGAAATCTAGTAAGAGATGAAAGTATAAATGAAATGTAAGTATATTTCCTTATGATTTATTTAATCTCATAAATAAATTCCTCAATGAAAAGTAACTTAAAACAAAAAATATTGTCTGTTAACTTTTCCTACTGGGGAATCAAATACCATTTAACCCATCACAAGTTTGTGATTTTCTGGTGGTTAACTCTCTCTTAAACATGTTTTCTATCATTCTCCATAAGAACTTGACCCTTTGTTTTCTATTCCATATGTATGTTTTCATGGAATCCTAGTATCTATTATCTTGGGGGACCTTTTCACTTTTATTTCTTTCTTTTACAGTGATAGTTTAATTTAATCCTTTTCTGATGTGGGGTTTTCAATGATGTTTCTAAGCCCAATTTTAAAAACACCAAGGATGAAATTTCCAAAAGGGTGGAAGGATATTGTATCCCAATTTAATAAAGAATCTGATATTTTCATATTTATTAATATTTTTTAATAAAATAAAATTTAACTTTAAAGGGGAAGCTATGATCGATGGTGTACCTGATACGCAACAACGAGTTTCTCTGAAATCTTACGTTGCACACTAATAATACAATAATATTATTTTAAATGGTAGTTAACGACTAGATTTTGTAATGGGTGGAATGAACAGAACTAACTACAAAATTATTATATATGTTTGTTAAATATTTTTACATTAATCCAATAAAATTTAGATGCTTAATATAAGAAAAGAATTCGATTTTAAGCAGAAATATTATAATGTTCATTAAAAGGTAAATTAACCACCTTTTGATAGAAAACCATTTTTAAAACAACTTTTTGTCAATTTTATATGTTATATTTGAAAAAATAATATCCTAATTTATAATTAGGACAATAAAATTTACTTTGTGTAAATTTTTGGTATTTTTATGATAAAGTTCATTTTTTAATGAATAGTGAAAATGCTGTATTTCAATTGAAAACCTCCTTTTAATATAATTTATTTATATGGTTATATTATCATTTTAATTAGGTTTAATGTTTAGTTAAAATATATTTTTACCATTTAATCTAATGGTTTTAATTCGAATTAATTTCAATTTGAAATTGGACATAAACAAGTGTCAATCATTCGATAGATATTGTTTCTTAAAAACACACTACTTGTCTGGACAATGGGAAATAATTATAAAATTTATTAATGAAACATAAAATGTTTTTAATTTGTTAAAATCGACATGATTTTTTAATTTGTAATTTAAAATTTACTTTGGATAAATATTTGGTATTTTTTTTTGACAAATGTTTATTTTTAATGAATAGTGACAAATACAACATTTTATTTCAAAACTGATTTTTAATATATATTAATTATATAGTTAGATTGTCCTTTTAATTGGTTTTAAAGTGTTATTGAATTATATTTTTATCACTTAATACAATTTGGTTCATTGGAAGTAATTTCACTTTTCAATTGGATGTAACAACAAGTCAATCTTTTGATAAATTTTACTTCTTAAAACCACGTCTTTCGTTGTGACAGGGAGAATTATTTTTAAATTAATTATTGAAATTTATGTGTTTAAAATTTGTTAAACGGATTCCATATTTCTAATCATAAGGTCCAAATACTTTAATTAATACTCTTTTGTTTTTTGGACATTATGAATAGTAATGTTGGTAATTATCTTTAATTATCGTGATTAATTAGTAACCGGGTAGTTAAGGGTAATAAAATAATATCATAATAATATAAAATGACCCGAAAATGTGTCGAAATCCTCTTCTTTGAGTCATATACGGCAATGTGAATCTTTTTACAAAACTTTAAGTCCCATGGAGTCACATGGGTGTAATAGTGACATTTATGACATTATTTTTTTAAGAAAAGAAATATAACAAAGGTATGTATATCCTATGTAAAACAATATTAATTTTCTTAAAATAAATTATAGTATAGACTATAAATACTCATTTGGAAGCTAAAAAAATTTCCTACATCATGGTTCTTTTTATAATTTTTAGGCATTAAATAAATAACTTTATTTATGACACCATGATGATGCAGTGATTACCTCATTAATGAACGATTTAAATAAAATGAAAAGATAAGGTAAAATCTAAAACATAAAATTGTAGAAAACCACTTGTATGGGTTTATTTCAAACCCTTATCACCTTATCCTAGAAATATATCATTGTGGGGCCTTTAAAATCTGAAAATCATTTTATAATAAAGTACCATTTCAAGACATTCCAAAAGTGACCATCCACCCTCTTATAAAAAATCCCCCACCTATACCCCCTTCCCACACTTCTCAAGCCCTTGGATCGTCCAAACTGTAGTCATATTATCTATCCACATCCATATCTTACTTTGAGAAGCCTCAATTTGGGAAGAAGTCTATCCAAGGAAGCCTTTAGCTCAAATCAAAAAGAGTTCTTGATTTAGAGGTAATGTCGTCTCTCTTGTTTTTTTCTTTTATTTTCATTCTTCACTCACCACTATATTCTTGTTATTTGATCCCATAATAACACCACTACCCTAAATGTACATGGATGTTGTTATGACAAGGATTCTACCTAGACATAAACAAGCCTCTGTCTAATGGTTAAAGAACATATTGTTTCTGTGGCTAGAAAATTATTACCTCACGAAACAATGATTGTTCAATCTTCTATTGACACCTTTCATGGTGATCATTAATATGTCACTATATTAATATATGATATATATTATTTTTATGTTTTCCTTATGAATCTACAATTTTTCATTTATTTCATAACTTTATGGTTTCCATAATGGGTAAATGTGATAATTTCATTTTAGGAAGTGCGGACTACCGCCCCCTCAAAGTGATATGACTCGTTCATGCCATACGTTGAACATATAAAGGATATAATTTATGAAATAATGTAACATATATAACTTATATATTATAATTTAATTATTATATACCCATTTATCATTATGTTTTCTTTCCATTAAAGTATGAAATAAAAATGAATGTAGAAATCATGCGTAAGTACAGCTTACCGTCTCTAGGAACGGTGCAATTCATTTCTTATCTCCAAATGTTATGTACTATTATAATTACATATATATAATATATATTTATATGATATATATTACATCTAAATTATGAATATAATTCTGGATATAATGGAATCTTGACCACATAGATAATTTATAATTATAACAAGTTTATTTTTAACTCAAGTTCCGAATATCGACAAAATGTCCATTATGATCACAAATAATTAAATAATGGTGATAGATAAGTAATAAGTGATATAAAATGAATAATAAACATCAAAAATATTATTAATCAAGTATAAAATAATTTTAGTTTATCATTCAGAAAGAACATAAAACATACGAGCGAGTCAAGTCGGACATGTGGTAAGGGATTTCTTATTTCTCTTTTAATTCCGTGAGATTTCCATTGTTTTCCACTTATTTATTGCATGTGGTGTATTGTGTACTTCCATTTGATATATATTATCATGATTATATTTATATTCATGGTATTATTTTATTAATTTTGTTCTTTTTATCTTTTGGTCATATGACTCGATTTATTACTATGAGGTAAGGGTTTTTTATCTCACTTTTTATTCCCATGAGATTATTGCTATTTTTGTCACTATATCCTTTGAGTGGTGTATGTACTGACAATTATACTACTATTTTTTTAATATAATCCCATTTATGGGTATTTACATTAGCATTGTATGGTCCTTCTTCTATGGGGTGTACGCATCTAAAGTTAACCCAATCAGTACGCGAACCTTTCACCCTCCTTTTTTTAAAAGACTTCTTTTGATATGTCTTTTAATTTACATATAATTATGTTGGGATATGTTCTTATATATAATTATTGATGTAAATTTTATGTCCATGTGATGAGATACTCTTTTTTCTCGCATTAACTAATTTTCTGAATTTTAAAGTGAAGTCGTTAGGCTGTCAAATATCTGTAAGGGAACTTCTTCACCCAATTTCTATTATTTGGGTTAAACTTCTAATTCATGATTATATCGTGAAATGAATATTTGTTAATAACCTATGACTATTTCACACTGAATATCAACTTATATTGAGTGTATTCTTATTTGTCACACATTATTATGTAATTTATTTATCCTTATTCTAAAGATACCATCATTATAAGGGATTTCGTCTCAATTTACGTTCCATTGAGACTTCATTGTTTTTATTCACCAATTCACTATTATATGGTGTATATACTGTATTTTGACCTATTATATCATGAATACCTCTATTCTCATGATATTATAATGTTTTGATTAAATTTTATCCCTCAATTATTTGCATTCAAGCGTCTATCATTTTGTTAAAAACACTTTAATTGAAATATTGTTTTAGATGTTTTAAAGATTTATTCTTCTAAATAATTATCATTAATGTCCATTTTTTAAAAAGTTTTTAAGGATTTATTTATATGGACATTAATTTTTTCAAATTATAAATTTATTTAAAAGCATCAATGGGGTACGGGACAATTTGATTCAAAAATCTCTTTATTAAATGTTTTAAATGGTTTTATAAAGTATTGTTTATTTCAATATCTTGAATTGATATATTGTGATTAGAATATGGAAATGTTATCTTTCCTTTATGAGTGTGTTATGTGTTATGAATATGTTATGGTTACTGAGCATTGTTTATGAATACAGGTGGTTCCGCGATAAACCTATTGTGGGTGAGCCCGAGATAGCACTCCAATGCATTGGGTAACATGACAGAGGTAAACATTAATGTTTATCCTAAGAGATTTAGGGAATATTCTGTGATGGGTATTCCAAATGTGACTCCCTATGTATCTGTGATATCTAAAATGTATGTTTTTTATTAATTCCATAATTTACCTTTTTGATTTATGATTTCTGTATTATATTTATAAATCTTATGATTTCATGAGGTATGATATGTTTGAAAAGTATAGTTTCATTGATTTGAATTTTTTGATGGGTTAATGTTTCCTTTATTTATGTTATAAACCTTACCAATCCTTTAATGCACATCCCATGTTTTTGAAATGTTTTTCACAGGTTATAACGAAGGGTAACAGAAAAGAAGTTTTTAAGAAGATTTAAATCAAGAAATGAACTCTTGTTTTATTTAAGGATTTGAAAAATCGGTTATAGTAGAAGTGTCTACCTTGTAATATTCAAGTTTATATGTAATAGTTATGTCCTAATTCTCTAAAACTCTAAACCTCAAAAGATCCTCAATGAGAATTATTAAATAAATTCTAGATTACGTAGTGTTTTAAGGGTTGTACCTTATATATTCGTTGGAAAGGAAATTAAAAAAATGATTATGTGTATTCAAAAAATTTATTTTGAAATTATATATTATTAATCCTTTGGTTATAAATTAGTTTAAGTGAAATTATGAACTATTTGAAAATATATAAATTTCTATTATAAGATAACAATATTTCTTATTAACAAACAAAATTTTATCTCAATAAATGCAGAAACCAGTTTAGTAAATTTTTTCAAATAAAATTTATATATTATATATTCAATAAATATTTAATATACTCATCTAGAATATTTCAAGGGTATAAGATAATAATATATCCATCTTTATCAATAAAAAGATTAATTTTTTATAAAACATTGTTTTTCCACCTTTTAATGAAAAACAATTTTAATTAGTATTTTTTAAACAATCATAATTTTTATTTGAAAAAATTATATACATTTTTTAAATTGCAAAATAAAAATTTTCATTTGGAATTTTTTTCTTTTCAAATAGGTATCATTTTTTATTGATTAGTGAAAAACTATGAATTTGATTAAAAACATATTTTTTATATAATATTTTTATATTTTAAAATTATTCATTAATTTTTTAAGTATAATTCGGTCAATTATATTTACATAAGTCCAATTTAGTTTAGTGGAACGAATTTCATATTTAAATTGGTTATTCAAACATGATAAACATATGGACTATTTTTCTTTAAAAACCTTGTTTTTTGTCATGTCTACATGATTTATATTAATTTAATTTCAAAAATTTCTATTTTTATAATTTGAAAAAATTAATTCTATATTTTTATGAAAAATAATATATAATTTCTTATATGGTAAACAAATTTTTTGACAAAAAATATTATAAAAGATTATGAAAATTAATTACATCGATTAAGAGAAATGTTAGCATAAAAATATTGTAAAAACGAACTTTAAGTTCAAAATAACAATGAAAATTATCCAAAATCCATTTTTTCATCATATTTCCACCATAACCTCCCTTGTGTAAAAACATCTCAATTAGTTTATCCTATTGACATGGAAAAATTTTGGGTGGAATTATCTTTCCAAATTTTAAAATAATGTCAACCCTCCTCCATAAAAATGAACCCACCCTCCCACTTATTCAAACCCTATAAAGGCCATTGGATCAAAAAAATACACTACCCAAATCTCCCCCAAACATCTAAAAATTTATCATAGAATCTTACATTTGGGAATAAATTCAATCAAGGAATCCCCTTGGTGTAAACTAATAGGAGTTACCCAAAGAATTTGTAACATCCTTCCACAAGTTCTTTTATTTTATTTTCATTCTACAGACCCTCAAATATTAATATTAAATGATTGTATAATAACATTAGAATCCTAAAAAACAATATATGTATTTATTCTAAGGGTTTTACTTGCACTTACACACACTTCTATAAAATGGGCAACGAACAAACCATTCGTGTGTACGACGGACTAAACCTCACGAAATGATGTTGTTCCTTTTTCCATTACCACCTCTTGCAGGTGGGAATTATTATAGAAAAACTATTTTTTATGATATATATATATATATCTCTATTTTTTTGTGTGTTATATATATTATGAATCTATGCTTCTATAAATAATTCATAAATCATACATTCCTTCTTTCTATTTTTTGTAAATATGATAACTTCATGTGTGGACAAGTTGACTACTGCCTCCCCTATGTGATGTCATTCATTAAAACATTACATGAAACGTATTTAGGATGGGTTTAGTAATTTTATATCATATATATGAGTTAATAATTACACTATTTTAGAAATATATATAGAAACACAGAAACATTTTTATTTAATTTAATTCATTCAATACAATAATAAAACTGAAACAACACTCACGCTTACGTACGACTCACCATCTCTAGGATAGTCATATTCAATTTCATATTTTAATATTTTCTATATTATTATAAACATTTCCATTTGTATTATATGCCATATTTATTTCATTATTTTCATTATAGAAATCTGTAAATTGTGATCTAATTAATAGTATCAAGAATAAAAAACCAAATCATATATGAAAAACAATAAGGATATTACCATAAATGAAACATTAACATGAAATTGTTAATAAATAAGAGATATAAATTCATAATAAAATAATATAAGTTATAATATATAATAATATTTTTTTTATATTGATAATAAAATTATATTAACTATACAAGATGATTGAATGTGTTTGATGAAATTCAATACATAAGGTAATAGAATTTCCTTCCTTTTTTTATTTTCATGAGACACATATCATATTCACTAATTGCTTGTTTTTGTTGTCTATATACTATACTGTAACATTTTATATCATATAACCACTTTATTTAATGATATATAAATCTTTTATTTATGTTATTCATTCTAGGTTACCATGACTCTAATGAAACTAATTTAGTTTGTTTTTTCACGTGTCACTTTTATTTCTATGACAATTATTACATTTTCACCACTCATTTATTTTGGGTGTTATATTTACAACATAAAGAATTTTTATATTATTATAACTGATAAATTTATTGGTATTTTTATAACAATTTTATGATTTTTATTTCACGGGTTTTATGGTTCAAAATGTTCAAAATTGATAAAGTAATTTTGTCTCAATTTCCCTTATTTGAGGCATATTCCACGTTATGAGAATATATTTTTATATGTGTGTTATATAATACCCATTTAAATGTTAAATAGTCAATATAATTATTTTAATGATATTTGAAACTAAATGTAATTTTATTCATGCATTGGTATTATGAATCAATTTTACCAATATGGTAATAGTTTATTGCAAAAATGTTGTTTTTCATTACAATTTTTTATGATTATGATTACATTGATTAAATCCAATAACCCCCCCCCCCTCCCTCAAGAAATCTCAAAAAATTTATATTAATCATTTTACATGTGATATAATCATCTATTATTAATATTTTTATCATCTTAGGTACTTAAGATAATTCAGATAAAAATTTATAAAAATATGATGTTTTTTCCATTCAATCAGAAATATATATTCTTTCAAAATCATGTTTTTTAAATAAATTTCAGAAATGTTTTATTATAAATCATTTAGGTTTAATGTTAATTTTTATCATTTTCTGACCAAGGACCTTTTCGAATCATTTTATGGTACAAAAGGATTTTTCACCCAGCACAGACCTACCCACTTTCATTATGATTGTGTCCTTTAAGTCACTTTGTATGGTAGCAGTTATATTTTTAAATAATTGTTTTTCTAATATAATGGGAATTTTTGGATTTTAAATTTATTTTCAATGAAAAAGGAATTCAAAAAAATTTCTTCTTATAAAAATTGTTTTTCAATGATTATTTTATATTTTTTCAAAATGATTATTTTCGAAGAAAAGAACATAAATGATTTCAAGATATATTTAAAAAATTTCAATGAAAATTTATAGAAAACGATTTGTTTATAATATATGTACACTTAATTTTATTTTTTCATATTAATATAAATGAAAAAGGTTTTTAAAATATTTTAATATGTTTATTATGAGTTGTCAAGTTATCTTCATAGAAAATGGTTCTCCGGCTATTTTCAATATTCATTTATAATTTTTCAAAGATATTTTTAAATGCACAAGTTTTTCAACATTATTTATGATTTAAAATATTTTTTTCAAATAAGAAAATATATTTTCTTAAAAAAATTAAAATTAAACAGTAAGGATTTCATTATTTGAAATGGATTTATGAAATGGTTTATGAAATGCATTTTAGAATAGAGTCTATTTTCAGTAAGAAATGTTTTGTTTGATCTTTCAAAAACCATCTCTATATAAGATAACATTATTTTTCATATTTTATTATTTAATGGGGATATTATTTAAGAATACCTTTCATATTCTCTTTTGAATAGTTTATGTTTTGATGGAATGATGTTTATAACACATTTTTGTCTTTCACTTGTTATATACTTTTGAAACCCACAATTTTTTCATTGGTAATGATATGATGAAATTATAATGATACCTATCTATTTTCCATAGGTAATTTTATAATGAAATTTTTATGATACAAAGTCCATTTCATGGGTTATGATATGATTTTTTGAAAACCCATATATTTTTTTGGATCATGATATATAAAACATTTTATTATATTATGGCATGTGTATGATTGAGTTTATTTTGTTGTTAGGGGAATATATAACTCCCACCAATAAATATGGTAATGATTTATATCTCATGAGATATTTATGGTAATCAAAAGGTAAACAAAATCCATTATTGATGGTAGAGAAACTCGATCCACTCTAGGATATGGGGAAACCCAATCCACTATGGGATGTTGGGGAAACTCGATTCCTTATGAAGAAATGACTACACCTGAGGATGGTGGTGTGTCCCACATAGAAGGTGCAGTCCCCGTGATTATTATTTTGAATATTAATTATATGACCTTGTATATTTATAATCAGGTTATTATAACCTTAATATCATGTTATTCTTACATATATCCCATTTTTTACCCTTATGAGGCATCTGATCTCACTCCTGTAATATTTTACCATTCTTGGGTTTTTCAGAAGGGTTATAAGTAGGAGTTTTAAAGGGGAATATGTTTAATGGAGATTCTAAAGATATTTCACCATTATATAATATTATATTTCTGAGATTCCAATGACACTAAACTATTATTTTATTTGGTCATATATTATTTAATGTGATGAATAATCATACAAAATGATGTAATATCCATGTATGTTAAGACGGGTTCACTATAACATGTGATGATCTTTATATGCATAGAGTAAACTAAAATATATATCATTATATAACATGTGATCATATTTATAAGATGACTATAACTTGTGTCATATAAATGACACACTAAATAATTGTGAATATGTTTAACTATATTGTTAATTATTCTAAATGCATTAATTAAATCACACAGGTTATAGAAAACATCATGACATATACTGTAAAACATGGAATGCTATCACTTCTTCCCAAGTATATGAATAATTCCTTGAAAATGGGGGTATTTTTTACTATTAATGTGTATAATGTATATGGAATTTATGTTTTCTACACTATGTGCGGCCTCATTATTAATTGATTTTTTTCCATGACATTCATTAGATACATGAAATTCTTGGATCCACTTGTACTCCACTGAAAGATCACAATGTCTACAAATAATCTACATGAAATAAATGATGTGTTGTTATTGAAAATGATTTCTCTAGTTTCAGGTCTATATAGATTTTATTTTATTATATTTGATCCAATATCATCAGTATATTCCTTCATCTATGAACTATACTCACATGATGCATGGTTTCCGAAAATATCTTTTAGTACATGGTGTGTAATTATGTGTTTTTTGACTAGATTTTTTTATATTACGATTTAATATTCTTAGGTTTTTTATTATAATTTATTCAATTTATTGATTCTCTGGGTGAAAATGAATAAATAGAAGAAAAAATCCCTAAATTTCCAGAATATATAGATTTTTAGTAAAATAAATTTTAAATTCATACCAATCAGTTAAATATTATTAAATAATATCAAATTAGTCATGTCACACTTCTGATACCTCATGAAAGTTCTATGAACAAAAGAAGTACCTTTTGTGAATGCCCAACTCTACTTTTTGACGTTTTTATAGAATAATAAAGTATGTGAAAAACATAAATTTCAGGAACAACATAATTTATTCATGTATAAATTAGACTAAATGATGGAACCAAAAGTATAGGATCATGGCATTTAATTTATAAATATTTTATTAGAATATCTAGAACTATCGAATATTTTAATTCATTTGTTAATAATGATCTATTGGAATTGATAATATCATTCCATCATTATTTTTATGTGTCATTTATATAATCCAACTATAGATGATCCATAAATTCACCAAAATAAATGAACAAATTCATAAAAACATTGGTTTCAATCATAGTTAATCTTAATTGCATTAGTCATTCATGGATGATCATATTAGAACTCTCTATTAATATGATCAATTATTGGTATTTTCTTAATGGATACATAGTTTAGGATAACAGAGAACAGTCATGATATATATACCTCCATATATGTTTTTAGTGACCTCTATTATAACTATATATATAGGACATATCACTTAGGAAATAACTATTACAAGATATATATTAATGAATTATTATGCTTACAAATTTTCCTATAACCCCCCTAACAAATTCATTATTTCTTATTGAACCCCATGTATTAATTATATTTTAGTTATAGTTCACTAAAAATGTCTATCAACTATTAATACCTATTTATCATTTATATAATTTCAAATTATAACCATAAACTTGGTCTAGTTATCCTCATTGACATTTTCCAAACATTTAAAAAGAACTATTTTTATTAAATATAGAACACTAGATTATTCATAGATAAATATTATAAATATTATATTATAAAAACATTAAAATTAAATACTTATTTTTATTTTTCAATCTTATTAAATTTAGTAAATTATTTTTAAATATTGGAGAATAAAAAATAGGAATAATTGTTAAACCGACAAAGAGAAATAATACTTATTGTAACATTTTAAAATTCCATATTAATTTTAATTAATATACATTCTTTCCTACTTTCTTAGTGAAAAGTTTTGGATATTCGTATTATAAAATTTGGTTTTCTATAATCAATTAGTGAATACATGAAAAAACGAAGATAATTTTACAGTGGAATATAACCTCTTACGATTGCATACAATTTATCATAATCCACATGTCATGATATATAAAATCAATAAGGTTTCATGTTGGTGTCCTAAAAATATGTTCTTGATGCCTTATTCTTTTATATTACATACATAAATTCTCCCACCAAACTCTATATATATGGAGTTATCTAGAAATTTCCATTCCCTCCAATTGTATGTGATATGAACATCTATCAAGGGATGGAAGGGATACATCCTTTCTCACAATATCCATTACTAAAATATCTCCATGGGAGAAACTGAAATATCCTACATATCTTCAAGAATGTGTTGTCACATTTTTCATCAATACATCATATGTCATGACTTATGGTATTAATTAATTATAATGATATTGTCTATGGAACAACACACATGTTCACAGATTTAAATATCTAATGATGCATATAAATGTTAATTCCCTATAAGAGGGACTCATTCTCAAAATCCTGTTCTATAATAATTTCTAGGGTTGAACTCAATGAGAGGATTCAAAAAATGTATATGATTTTAAACCCATAATAACCATTACATTTTTTTGTATTACCAAAGGGTAAAAAAAATTTACATGACTTGAAAATTCATGAATACCATCATGGATCCTCTAGGTTATCGTCATTGTAGGAATCTTATATAACGTTTTAGTATTATAGATATTCATATAACATTATTACATATGATTCATGTAGATTAATAGAAATTATATGATTTAAAAATAATTAATATTCAATAAAATTAATACATATAATAATTAATTACATTGAATTTTATTATTGGTCACCAACTCCAATAAATATTTCCACACCCATGGGTAAAATTCCAAACACCCTAGAGTAATTGTACATAACTTTTCATATATTTGTGTATCTATCACCATGTAATATAATAGTTACAAGGGATAACATCCCGAATCATATCAAATTATCAATTATCTCATCATAATGTATCCATCATCCACCAGGAGGAATCACCTCTAAGTTATATCATCATTGTCATCAACCCAACTCACCATCTGCCTGTGGTTGGATTAAATTTTCCTCCCTTATTAGTATCATACTGTATATAAATATACAAATTTTTTTGGTAGTAATAGAAAATCCATAATTAAAAAATTTAAAATTCCCAACCCTAACATGATTATTTTGAATGACCAACATAAATACCCATAGTGATATAATTGGTATGAACACTAATATTATCTTTTTTCACCATCTTTAGTTTTCATAAGAACCCAAAACAAATGGAAGAACATATTTTTGTCAACCATCATACTTAGTTAAAATAAAAACCTAACAGAATAAATATGATATAGTTAACATGAAAACCAAGTTGGAATGAACACTCTAACCAAATAAAAAATAAAGTCCAATGTAACATACTTTCCATAGATTGAATGTGCTCCAAACCAAAATCACAATCATCCTAGTGGTGGAATTTCTCCCAACCCATATCATTATAAATCTCATACCATCATCAATATCATGGTTTTTCCTTGTTTCTTAACCCATAACACATATCTCAACCCATCACATCTCCCTTAAATGATTTTAACATTATGGCCTAACCTATGTTCAATTTTTTTTATTGAGTGTTATGTAGTAGTCAGAACCCAACCCAAAAAATCCATAACCATATACAACACTATGAATTATTATCAGATATTATAAATATTTTAATAAATTAAACATATAACTATTTCCACAGATCATGAAACACAAAAAGACACAAAAACACACACAAACACACACACAAATATATATATACCAAATGGTAATGTTGTTTGGACACACACCACCATGATATATATTTACAAAGTTATCCTCTTAACCAGGAACCATATTTCCACATTCCTCATAATGAACACTACCATCATAAAAATAATAATTATTATTCATTAAAAAGTAACAAAATACTATGGTACCTTCCTCAGTCTACTATGATACACCATAATTATAAAATCCATCATAATTTCATATATCAAATTATTTAATATTTGGTTATGTCCTATAATTATATGGAAATATATTCCCACTACATAACCATTCTCACATCAATCATTATTAAAACCCTTAGAGAAAATGATCTGGGGTATTTCAATAATGTATTATATAGTTTTCCTCAAGAGTCATAGGAACCACAATAAAATTCCTTTCAATACAACCAATATGTGACTAAAATCCAGTGGAATACCTTATGATATGCCATGTTTATGATATTGAGTAACACACAAAACACACAAAAATAAACTATTTAAGAGGCTATAATACTACTAAATATTTCATAGAGGATTTCCCAAGGAAATCCATTATCGACCCATAACACTCACCTACTCAGACGATGCCCAATGTATTTATCTAAAGTTACATTAATGTTCTTTTACATCAAAACTGTACCATTCAATGGGAGGAATTTCATATGTTTCACACTTTTAGTCAGTCCCAATAAAATTTCTGACAAAGTCATCAAATGAAAATAATAAATTTTCCATTGTTTCCCCCAAAATAATTTGTAAAGATAGTTTGCGGAGAGGAATATAACTTATCATTTAATTTATGGTCCATATCTCATTGGTGGAATGATAAAAATTCATATTCGAAAAATAATAAACTATGAAAAACTATGTTAATATTTGGGGACCACCAACCTAAAAATGATGTAACATCCTTAGTAATGCCCAATAACCTTTTCTATATATGCATGGCCCTTCATTATCCATTAACATAGGGCCCCACACTACTTACCAATCAATTAAATTAATTATAAAAAAATTATAATTATTTTTATAATTATATCCACAATAAATTCAATTATTTAGAGTTTAAGAATAAACTATTAGACGGTCTATAAATTCCAAATTATTGAGAAACAGGTTGTAGACAATTCCCTAGAAACCCTTGAACTCACCGCCATCAAAATAACTAACAACCAAAATAAATTATTTAATATATATTATTATAAATAAAAAGAAAAAAAATAAATTTAGGAAGTAACTTATCTTGTGAAAACCATGTTAATACTTTTTTACAAATCCTTCCAATATCACTTTTACACAACCTGATCAATGGTACAACATTATAGAAAATCCCACCAAGGTTTAGTGGAATCATCACTCAAACCCTATCATGTAGACACAAAAGTAAATCTCTATCATATTAGAATAAATAAATAGTTAAAAATATATAACCATTCTACCAAAATAATGTATAAACGCCTCTAAAGGCACCTCCCATCAATAGGTATCATAACGAGGATGAAGGAGGGAGTATCAAGATTAATTGAACACATAGGGGAACTCTATTTCCGTAAAATTATTTGTGGGTATGAAATTAAAAGGATGGGTTAACACATATTTTGAAAAATATAATGATGGAACATTGTGTGGTGTCCAATGGGTCTGATGAACCAATGCCCTTTATCTTAGGTCACATTGAATTGTGACCCAATAGGTCTTAGTGTAATGATTACCCCCATCGTCTACTATGTTACTACACAAGGATCCATTGAATGACCAATCACATATAATACTTGAATAACACATCGTTTTGAGAACCCATTTAGAAACAACCCATAATATTTAGTATTAGCCTATCCCCATGAGAGTCCCTCATGGAAATACCACTCCTGTTGTAGTATGATCATTCCCAAACTCTTAAAATTTAATATTGTATAGGATTCTATTTTCGTATTCCATTTATTTTATGGAACATACCTATATTATTCAATAAAAATTAATATCATGAGACACATTACCCACCAAAGTAAACTTTTAATGGTGGGATTTAATTTTTATTGTACAAATATACTTCATTACCACCCTAACCTTACCTCGACACTAAAAACCCATCTGATGAAACTATGTGTCTTCCAGACACATCTATGAACACCTCAGTGATATTTTCTAACTACAGGAAGTATGATAAGACTCCCAATACTACTACGACTCACTCATTAATAAAAAAAGTTACATATCCTATAAATTCATCCATGTATAATGTTTTCTGTCATTATGAACTACTAGTAAAAGAAATATTATTTTTTGGATCTATAATATAATAACTTTGGTACTCCTACCCATGGAATGAAAACAAATCCAATATTTGTGATTTAATCTTGTGGGTTGTACTTTTGTTATCTCAGTTTTACTAAAAACTAAAAAAACCACTATTAACACTTACTTTCATGATAACCATGAAATTTCACTCCTTAATAGAGACAATATGTGGTCCCAATACACTATATTATTATTGTTTTTTTTTTCATACCACCTCATGAATCCTTTTTGGATAATGTGTCACATAAAAACCTCATTTAATTTCCCAAAAATCCATTCCCTGAGAATGAGATAGAGATGGATGATAAGAGTTTGAGAAAGAAGAATAAATTTTTTTGATGAAAACATATGTGTCTCTACAAAGTGGTTCCCTCTTAATAATCTAAAAGAAAATGGGGATGGAAGAGGGATCACCCTCTCATCTTGAATGGGTGGAGGAATGATTAAGGGGTAGTAGCCAATCCTATTTATTATAAAAGGAATAATAATAATAATAATAACAACAACAATATCAATAATAAATTAGAATAATTTACTTTTAAATTTATCTAACAATATATACCTAGATTCATACTAAAATTTAAAAAAATATAGCAACATTACTAATTACCTATACAAACACAACATCCCCTATAATGAAATAATAATAATAATACAACATGTATTAGAATTTTTTTTAATGATGTATTTTATCAATCAATTGTACATTAACATAATTTTTTACATGTAAATGTTTCGTAACAATGCGATAAAATCCATAATAACATCATTATATTTTATTAATCAATAATAAAGAAATTAGGGATTTGGGACATGAATAATGGAGTTATAGGATGAAATATATGGAAATATATTTATTATCGATAGTTTCCCAAATCATGTACTAAGCACAAAATACCTAATACCAAATTATTTTAAGGATTCATGGTTCCCCAAAACAATCTCAAACCCTACGTCATTTTAAATTTTCAACAAATTAGTTTTCATTTTTGTTGAAATTTTATTACAATAACATTTATTCAAAAATGGTTCAGTGACACATGATTTCCTTTCTAAATAAAAACCAATTGTAATAGAACTAAGGATAAAAAATATATTATTAAAATATTAATATTCATTCACAAATATATATTATATAATATTTAATAATTTAAGATTCATATATTAAATAAATATTCTCAATAAATGATTTTTTAAAAATTTATACAAAATTTATAAAAATATTTAATGTATACCTAAACGATTATAAATACAATTATAACTTCATTACATTTGTATTGAACTGGGAAAATATATGGTAGTAATTTTAGCAATTAGAATTAATGTTTTATAAAAAATTCCATTAATGTGGATAAATTATACATTTTAGGTTAACCAATTCAAAAAACAGAAATTTTTTATAATGCCAATCCATGGTATGAAAATTATATTTTATAAAATAAAGCCATTCACTATATATATTGATATTCGTTCATGTATAACTAGATCATATATTGATAAAGTAATATTAAAATATAAATACATATAGAGTTATAAAAAACTAAATAGGATCTTTCAAGAATAAGAATGGAATATAAAATACTATGTTTAATGGGAACTAATTTTTTGTAATATGATGATGGGAAAATCAATTTATACACATATTTTTCACATGATTAGGCTTTTAAGTTATTTAAAAGGGTGGGGTTGACCCTTAAGATAGAATACTATTATATATATGTTATTAAAATCAATTTTGGATATATTATATCAATTTATCTTTCATAATAACATGAATAGGTTTCATAAAAAGTTATCTTATATATAAAATATGTTAATGGTTTTTGAGTAAGATGATAGAGATTCAAAACTATGTTCTATTATAGTGCACTAAAAGGATAAGATAAATATTTTTTTCTGGAGGAAATTTTAATAATGGCTATAATTATTCTTGATAAATATACTCTTCTTTAATGATAACAAATATTTTCAAAAATAGAAAATAAAATCATTTTAAAAATATAGTTTATTAAAAACATAGTTTCAGTGACTACGTAAAAGAGTTTATGAATCATTAAAGGGATTATATATCTATTAAGAATGTTAACTAATTAAATATATTGTTTATGATTTAGGTGTATTTGATAAATGTTGTATATTAAAAAATTATGTATAAGTTCTAATATAAATAAGTAAACAATAATTGATTAATGTAGTGAGATATATATGTTTTAGATAGTATGTTAAACATTTATCATGACCTGACATGAGTAGCCAACATTTAAGATCAGCTAACTTAGCCTAAAATGTAATATGTATGTTGGTTGCTTCCCTTAATCTCTAAAAAAGTAAAATATATTTTCCATTATTAATAAAGATCATTAGGGTATGATTTTCTACCAGTCAACTAACACTCATCATGTATGGAGTCTTTAAAAAAAATGAAGTTTGCAACATTCTCAGACCAGATCCCATCAATTAAATAACAATTAAATACCTTCAAGAATGTATCCACATATTCTATAGGTATTTATCTAGTAGAGAGGGTGATGTTAATCTTAGTGGGGATACTACTACCTTAATATCATTTCATATAATAATAATAAATAAAAAAATACATATTTACTGATAAATATCATAATATGAATAATGGTAGTATAAAATAAGAAATACTACAGTAAATAAATATTATTACATATAAAACATTGGTACCCTTATAATTCATACAGTCATGAATCAATGTAAGATCAAATTATGGGATGATCATATACTATGCTAGCGAAACCAATAATAAAATTGTAAGGATACCCATTACACTATACAGAGCCTCACATTGGACGTGTTGCAGAAAATATAACTATATTCTCCAGCGTACTATGTTAAACTAAGTCATATTTTGTAACATGCATTATAACCATCTAACATCCACATCTTTCATGGTGTATTTATAGTGTGTTATTTGGAAAATCAATAGTTACCTATTGACATTCACCAAAAATAGTAAATAATATTTATATACTAGAATTTACAATTTCAAAAATGATTTATATTATATAAAAATCATAACACATTTTGAAACATAATGTTATGAAGAATCCACCAAATCATTCATCTCATACAAAATTCTATCAATTTTGAATGGGATATTTATTCTGATGGTATTATCAGAATAATGAGGTGAATGTGTAATCACCTGATAAAATAAGAATCGGTAAATGATTCCTCATAAAAAATCTACAGTGTAAATAAATAAGCTACCACATTTTCTCAATGAGGTGTCACCAAAAATACATTTTTTGAATGTTATATCTCTAATTTTTATTATTTTATAATAAATAGTACATTATTTATTGAGATTTTTCATAATGTAAAATATGTTTTATAAAAAAAATTATATCAAAAAAAATAACTCGTATTATCATTGTTGGATCACAGAAAACACAATATATGAACAAGATATCACATTTAGGGAGAAATGAATAACACTTTAATTTTTTTGAATGAGTTATCACTTATTGTGGATGATCTATCCCTAATAATAAGACATGTGAACATGATATCCAATATAAATAAAGTGGTGTCAATAAAAAACATGTCATGTTAATGTGTAACCATTGGTTGGGATCAAGTCATTTCCATTAAAAAATAGTTGAATGAGATTTCACCTAATTTGAATACAATATCAATAATAATAAATCAAATGAATTTTTCATTAAAAATCAACAGGATAAACATTAACATGGTTGGGCATTACCATATGTCATATCAAAATATCCTCTATTTTTTTATGACATCATGTATCATTTTTATTCGTGATCATTCAAATAATATGATATAACAGTATCATTAAATGGGTTAATTAATGTATCACATAAATATAAACATAAATTAAAAAAGTAATAATAATCAATGATATATAATGTTAATTTTATATATTTGATATTACTAATTACGCTACATAAATAATGCATCAGGATAATACCAACTACAATACCTCATGTAATTAAAACATCCAAATCAATAATTTATTTTTAAAAAGAGTGAATTTATAAGGAAATGAATGAAATAAGAAGGGGAGAAGGAAACAATGATACTATGGGGACCCTTAATAGTGGTTACCAAGAGAGTACCCCTAACACGAATTACAATTTTATTAAGAAAGAAAAAAATGTAGATAAGTAAAGAATATATACCCATTGTGTACCCATGGATGTTAGGAATTAATACACCTAGTCCCCTTCACCATAGCTGTAAAGGAACTCTGTATGGTAGTGAAATCAACACTTTATCCCATGGATGGTGTAGGTTGTTGCCTAGGAAGAAAAGGATTCTTTTATTAGAGTCGTAGATAATGACTATGTCATTTTCGTCTACTGTGAAATATTTGTTTTTATGGCTACACAATAGAAGTTATATATGCCTTGAATTTTCTTCCTCTAGAAGGGTATTTCTGTTAATAAAATTTTCTATGAATTCTCTAATAACATAGACCCAATTAACCCAAACCACACCATCACCCCCAATATGTTCCTGCTGAATGATTCATCTAAAGGAACCCAACATTTTTTTGACCGCACTGAGCTCCCGATGCACAACCATTTGGTCCCCCAAGGTTGTTTACATAATTGTGTATACCACTGTATAAAACCATGAATTTATTATAGCACCACTAGTTACATTGTGAATCATTAACTATAAGAAGAAATGTTAAACTATTCAATTTCTTTTCCTAAAGTATATAAAACTTTATAAAATTGTATATAATTTCCCAAACTGAACTATATTCATAGTTTAATTCATAAAAAGTTAGTATAAAAACAAAATTATATTCCATTAGAGTTAAAATTCTATTGGAGAGTTTAATTTTATCTAGATCAATTAAATCTTATTAGTGATGATTTTTATTAACTCCTTACCAGTTGAACCCTCCATCTAGATTCCCAACAAGGTAACCATATAAGATATATTAAAAAAATGATATCCCACCAAGGTAATTTTAAGAACTGTCACACGGTACCTAGTAGAGTTCTCTATATTTGAAAGTAGTTCTGCCAATCCAATTTCATTTTCCAAACCCTTAAAACTAATTCAAATACCTATTGTATACACAAATCCAAAATTTATTATAATATTAATTACTAATAATTCATTATAAATAGTAAAATCATGTATAAATAAACACTAAATTTAAAATATTCCAACCACTTATCTACCGCCAAATATAAATAATATTGTTTATCAATAAAAACACCCTACAATAATTATTCTAATCCCAGTGAATACTAGATACATATCCCCAATTAATTGGTCATGCCCAATGATATTATGAAAAAAACTCTGCATAGTCCACTACTGTTATGGTTTCATATTTACAATTTGAGGTCCATTTACACTCCTAAATCATTAGGTCACACCCTCCCCTTATCCAGCATATTCTAACGTCATCCTACCAACTACACATCCAGAACAATTTTCATTCCATCTCTACTATATAGAAGTGAAATATACTACCTATAACCTGCAACATGACTATCTATGAATCCTCGATGACCCCTATACTATAAGAACAAATAAATTTACCAAATCCATGATAATTGCACCATTTTATAATCATATTAGTTTTACATAAAATTGAATGTTGTGAATATATTTTGGATATTTGTTATCTATAAAAAAACATTCAATTTTGAACCATGCTTGGTATTTTATAATTCGTACCTACTCATAATGAGATTTATATAAATGAGAATTAATCCATATCATAGTACCCTTCTATAATACACTAGATGATTAAAATTATAATTTATTTCCCAAAAATATATTTAATATAATAATTTTTCCTGTTCATCAAAAAAATATCAACATTTGGAACACTTAAAAAAACTAGATATATTTTGGTAGCCTTCTCTATATCATTGAAACAAAACCTAAAGAACCAGTTGTTTTGGATGTCCATATTTCCCTACACAAAAATTAATCACATTATCACCCAAATAAGTGTGATGTACAAAACAACTATATGGTATTATCACAACCATTTGATATCCCATTTCTTGTCTCAATAATATCTAACCTTTTAGAATTTATTCAGCCCCCAGATACAGTCACTTTTGAACTTGGGTAATTATAACTCAATAATGATTCTTCATCACAAAACATGAGTACAAACATATATGAATAATAGTTAGTAGCCCCAATTTTTTCATTGTATATCTCATAGTAAAACAAATTTAGACTTCATTCAATCCCACTAAAAATTATGAAATTCTTACTAGTTTCATACTCAATGTAGTTAGTAAAATATATAAATTAGTAATAATTATACCAGACCATTTTACAAATTTATTTTATATACATCCCAACTATTACCTCATTGATTCTCAAATTCATCACTACAATATGGGGAGTTCTTATATTCAATTTTTAATACCCCACTACACTAGTTGTCACTAGATAATCCACATTTGACTATTCCTAGAGTGGTAACTCCTCTTGATAACTAAATACATGTAATCAAATGACATACCCATCATATTATTTTATAATAATTCCAAGTATATAATACACTTACATGGGTCAAAAAAACAATACCATACTAACTATGTGACCATCCAAATTATTTTACTAAAATACCATAACTTGAACCAATGTAATCGATGAAAATAAATAGTAATAGATTATTTCATTGTCTTACTTACATTAAGGTTTATCATTATACTCTATGTGACATGTCTTATAATCCATATGATTATAATCATTATAAATTAAAAAATAATCAAATAATTTAAATCTATATCAATTTCCTTCCCAAAAAATAATTCTTATGATGGGTGAACACACAATATATTTACATAAATTGTGTTATGAATGATACACTCAAATATTTTTACAGAACTGCATCTTTTTTCATCCAAATATCTCTACTAAGATACCAAAAATTGTAGTACCACCATGTTCTTTATTATCAATCATACCCTTTATAGGTTAATTCCATTTATTCAAACGTAATGTGTTTTACAAATCATCTAAACATTCCCTAAATCATGTTAATACTTTCCCTCATAAAGCAATAAGATCTCTCAATGTCACTCATACCATGTAATAACCCTGATATTTATAGAATAATAACTTTATATATATATTAATATAATATATTATTTTTATTTTGTAGAATAGACTTTTTCTAATAGCATACTCAACAAGCAACAACAGGTTTCATGGAAATCTTACGTTGCACACAACTTTGAGTAATAAGAAAAAAATTAATATAATAATATTATTTTTTAAAATCATATTTAATGTTAGGCCATTGTATTGGACAGAATAAATATTACTATCTAAAATATGATTATTAAATATCTTTATACTTATCTAAAAGAATTTACAGGCATAAAATTTGAATGATTCTGATTTTAAACATGAAAAAGATTAATATTTTTGAAAGGGTCATTTTACCGCCTTTTGAGGAAGAACTGTTGTGTAATATATTTTTTTATCACTTCTATATGTTCTATTTCTGAAAATAATATTCCTATATACAAGTTTGGAATCAAAAATTTACATTTGGTGGAATTTGGTAATTATCTGATAAAGTGATTTTTTAATGAATAGTAAACATTAATGAATTTTATTTCAAAAATTCATTTTAATATAATTTATTTAAATAGTTAGATTGTACATTCAACTGGATTTAAAATATAATTGGATTATATTTTTATCATTTATTCCAATTTTGATCATTGGAATTAATTTCACATCAAAATTAGACATAAACACATGTAAATATTTTGTTAGTTTTTATTTCATAGAAAAACCACTTTTCATTTAACAATGGGAATTTATTTTAAATTAATTATTACAACTTATGTGTTTTTAATTTTGAAAAATTAAATCCTTATTAAAATTAGGATGTCTGATGTTTTTCAATAGGCGACTTATATATTTAGATATTATGAATACAAACTTCAATAATTATTTTATTTACCATGGTTAAAGGGTAAATATGTTATATAAGGGTAAAAAATATAATTATTATAAAATTTAATTACACTAACACATGTCCTAATCCAATTAGATGAGATATTCCATACATTGGTATCCTTTGGCATATTTTAGGACCCCATAGTGGCACTTGTGTGTGAAAATGACATTTAATTACTCTTAATTTTATCTTAAGGAAAATATAACCTAAACATATATCTTTTAGTAAAAAATATATGGGCTTATATAAGTGATCAATTAGACTATATATATTATTTTTAAAGTTATAAATATTTACTACATCAAGGAATTTTATTTATAATTTTAAAAAATAAATAAATATATTTATTTATGACATAATGGTGGGGTATTGATTACCTTATTAATTAATGATTTAAATAAATTACAGCATAAATATTAATATGTATTTTTTAGAATCTTTTTATGTCATACAATAATTTCATGGATGATTATTACTTGTTATATTAATATTAATGATGGTTTTTAGGAATAATCATGTTGTTATGGATTTTAAAAAATTCATGATATTAATAGTATATAAATTAAAATAAATGATTTTTTTAAACAAATAATTTTTTATTAAATGTTTTAATATTTCTAAAAATCTATTATTTGGCCAACTGACTTTGATAAGGTTAAACATTTTATTAAGGAACCACATTAGGTTTGATTTTCATTTTATAGTAACTATGTTAACCTTATAGTATGAATATGCAAAAGGACATGGTAAGAGTCAAATCAGTTCAATAAGGGTTAATGTAATGACTTTGAAATTTCATATTGATTTTTGTTAATTATATGGAATTATTTATAGACCGTGAAATCTAACGGAGTGAGATTCTGAGGCTCAGAGTTCCCAGAATTTTCCGTCGAAGTTTTCTTAAGCATTAACTAGGACGCCTATGTAGTTTTCATGAAGAAGTGGAATAACAATTACACTTTACCTGGATTGGAAAACTGAGGGCACTGTTGCGCACAAGATATCAGGTTTACCCTATGAACAACTTTATTTTATCTAGTTCATTCCTCCTGTGAGAATACCTGAAAATGGCATAACTATAAATAAAATAATTAAATAAAATTATTTCATTTTTCAAATACTTATAACTCACGAACTCTAACTCGGGATAAATATCATGGACCACTGTTGAACTCATAAGGGAATTCTCTCTTTAGGAAGTTACAAACATTGGCCTATGCGATCCACTAGTGAAATTTAGTTTTTGGCCTTCTATAAAATAATTAATTGAAATTTATTTTATTGTAAAATCCATTTCATTTAAATGACAACTCGGATTGGAAATTCGAGAGTACTGTTGGGTCCGTTGGGGAGTATTTCACTTATGTAGAGCCTAACCTTGACCAGCGCGGGTTGAGGGTGACTATTAATAAATTTTCAAACCTTTTTTCTTGAGTACATTTAGTAAACACACGAGCGACATTTTGTAACATTTTAACCGGTGATCACAATTGAAATCTGAGGACACCGTTGAACTCACAATGTTTATATTTTCTTAAGGATACCTTCACCTCAATAGCAGTAGGTTAAGGGTGGAAGTTAGTATTATAGATTTTATAGGGGGTGTTAAATGAATAGAAATAAAATAAAACAAAAACATTTATTATATTTTCTTGAAACATCCATTTTGAATACTTGGGGGTGGGGACCACTTGAACTCCCCTTTAATGTTAGGTAACCATTGGAAGTCCCCCAATTAATGTGCCAACATAAATTGAATTAATGCGCCATCATTAATTGAATTAATAATCTTACATCAATTAAAGTTGTCTCCTCACCCTTTTGGTTGGGATCGTTGGAAAAGGTGAGATCTTGGGAGAACTAGGAAGGTCATATTCCATCGATGAACGAACCTTCGATGTAGACGATGCTCATGCCCAGATCGGAATCTTCTCTTGGGAACAACGATCGATGACATCACCATCATCACCTTCCTCCTCCCGAAACCTCCAACAGATGATCGAGGTAGGGGTTTAAATTTGAAGTATGTTTAAATCTATTTGAAGATTCTTCAAATTTTTATTCTTAATGACTATGGGCAAAAAAACATTTCCACAGTTCCGCACTTATACCTTAACACTTTTCATTCGTTATTTGCGTGTTCTTTGTGCGTTCTTCAATGCCAAATAATTATACGTACTGAAAACACAATATCTCATTGAGTGTGTAAAATGGAAGTGGATATCATGACCTGAGGAGCATGAATATGTAGATGTCAAATTTTTCAGGCATCGAACAAAGCTGCAATGACACATAGAAGAAGGGAGGTGTTTGTCCGCGCCACCAGTAGAGGAGGAGGTTGCAGCTGTCCAGCTGCGGAGGTGCACCAGGGGGTGGTCGACACCCGACCGAACAAGGTCGGAACCTGTCCAACCACGTCATGAGTAGATGGCTCTCCCAGAGATCCACAGCACCCAGCTGACCGTGGGAGGACTACGACATCGTCACGCTGTTGGGAGGAGAACCGGACGGGATGCACTGAGCAGGACCTGCTCTGGCGGGTCTTGCATGCTAGTAGGCTGAATGGACTGTTGGACCATTCAAGAATCTGGAGGGGGGAGGGGTAACACTGGGTGGTAGCCAGGGTAGACAACACCCACCCGGTCAGACTGCACCTAGCCAAGCGGGCCACACTACAGTGGGCCGCATGGTATCGGGCCACACCTTAGCGGGTCGCACTAAGCGGGTCGCACCATAGTGGGCCACCCCAAGTGGGACAGGGCACCCCTTTTCTTTTCAGGATAGTCTATGGCCTAGTAGGCCAGGCCCACCATGGCCCATCCCAACCGGGTGGAGTCGGGTGGGGCCCGGTCAGTCCGACCATGTCCGATCGGGGCAGACCGAGTCCAACTGGACCCAGGACCATATGGACCAAAATATTCCTTTTGGATATATCATGAGAATCGGGCATCCATTTGATGAACCGTATGTGGAACAAGATTTATTAGATCAAGGTGGTTCTTTCGGTATACTCTACATGAGTTTTGGATAATGTTGGAGTATGTCCGGGTCGGATCGAACCCCAATCCAACCGGGCCCTCAGAGCTAAAACATTTATAACTCATAGGTCGGGTGTTTGATTGATTTTTCATGTGCCTTGTTGGAACCTGTACAACATGGAGGTCATTTCTGTTACTCCATTGTAGAGATTATTGGTGGTCAATGTACAATAGATATCTCGAGGGGAAACTTCTACAGAACTCGAGCACACCAGGTGCAAGGAATGATGTGGCAGGCTTCAATGTGAAGAAAGAACGATTATCCTATGCGGGTAAGCAACTATAAATCATGCGTGGGTTAGATTTCCAAGATTTTGTGTGGGTAAGTGCTTACTGATCCTATGCAGGTCAGCGCTCAGTGATCATGTGTGGGTCAGCGCATACTGATCCTGTGTGGGTATGATACTATGTGGATCATCGGGGATAGTTATCTATCGATCCTGTGTGGGTCAGTGGGGGTTATTTACCTATTGATACTTGGTGGGTCATTTGGGGTTAGTTACATATCGGTTCAATGTTGGTCAGCGGGGGTTAGTTACCTATAAATACTTTGTGGTTCAACAACAGTCCTTCTTAGTTGAATAATATTATCTAGTTACGACTAAACATATAAACCTTTATACTTCTGTAATTCTCGATTATTTGCTGAGTCTTTTAACTGTGTGGTAATTCAATATTTTTTTTGATGCATGTGTGTTACTCCTATGTTCACGGTGTTACCAATATGGTACTTCTATCTTTGTGGTGTAACCTCTGTGGTACTTCTATCTTCAGGGTGTTACATGTGTGGCACTTCTACCTTCGTGGTATCATCTTCGTGGTGTAACATGTTTGGTACATCCATCTTTGTGGTGTTGCATGTGTGGTACATCTAGCTCTGTGGTGTTACCTGTGTGGTAATTCTTCCTTTGTGGTATAATCTTCATTGTGTTACATGTGTTGAACTTCTATCTTCGTGGTGTTACCTGTGTGGTACTTCTATCATCATGGTGTTACCTATGTTTCACTCCTACCTCCATGGTGTTACCTGTGTTGTACATCAATCTTCATGATGTATCCTGTGTTGTACTTCTATCTTTGTGGTGTTACTTGTTTTGTACTTCCACCATTGTGGTATTGTCTATGTGGTGTTACATGTGTGGTACTTCTATCATTATGGTGTAACCCATGTGGTACATCTACCTTCGAGGAGTTACCTTCGTAGTGTTATCTTCGCGGTGTTACCTTTGTTGTACTTCTACCTTCGTGGTGTTCCCTATGTGGTTTCCATCCCTCATGTATGAGATAAGTATATCATGATAACTTTTGTATATGTATGGGATATACCTATGTAGAGTTGATGTCTTTCTTTGTGTCAATTCTATTGTGGAACTCTAGGAGACCTATTGGGGTCTTGGGGTCCCTAATGAGTATCGTTATACTGACCCATGCACGAGATTCACCCTCACCTTGTTATATCTAATGTAGATGATGTAAAACATTGATTGAGGCTAAGGGAGCTAGGACTGGATTGTTTTTTTCCATTTTCTTTTAGTTTTATTATACTTCTAGTCATATTTTACTTTTACTGTTGGTCATGTATTCCAATCCCTTTTTAATTTCAGAACTATTTTTCTATAGCAGTTTACTTGGTGGTTGCATCTTAGTGGTGGATTCTTATAATGTTCATCGATTGTGTGGCTCTATAGGTTAAAAGGCAATGCCTTTCCGTTTAAGGGATACACCTTTCCAGAGAAAGTCTCGAGCCGTTATCCTAGGGAAGGTGAGTTTGCGGTAGTCATGGAACTTACCCCGAGGGATGGGTCATGACAAAGTGGTCTTAGAGGAGTTTTGTTCTACCAAAGAACTAGGACACTAATCATTTCTGCGTGGAAATAGTGCTAGAATTTATGAGTGTTGTTTTCAATATGGGGAATCCAGTGTTGGGGTAACGGCTAACATATTCATACACCAGGACCCTGAATTCGGATTTCCAACGTAGCACACGAAACCACAGATTACATGTTTTTTTTATGATTTTCTTTTTAATTTTTCAGATTCAATTAACCAGATATAACATAATAACCATGGCGCACCTTTTTATTATCCTGATACCATCACTTAGACAGCCACCCAGGTTTCCTGAGAGAGTACACAATGACAGCCCACCGAGTGATGTAGCCAGAATGCAGGTACCTATAACGACATTATCACCTTTGAGTGGTGCACCAGTTGAACCACTACTGGTCGGGCACCCGTTACCACTAACATCACTATTAGAGTATGCACTCCAACTGAGCACATTGAAAGAGTTCCATTGGTAGTGGCCTCTATGTTTTTTAGGTGAGATAGATTCCCAGGTATCTAAGGATAGGTTGGAGTTTGTGGTTAGAGTTTTCCACCTAGTTGAGACACAGGTAGAGAAGATGGTGATCTTTGATTCTAGTCTTCTCCAGAGAGTGAGCATCTGGATGGTATGCATAGTGATGGGGCTACAGTATGGGGACTGTTCCCTTAGATAGTACCTTTGGGTAGTGTGTCAGCTGTATCACTACATGTTGGGAAGTAGTTACAACTGGTGGTACCAGTAGAGGACACATTTAGTTTTTGCGCCTCACACAAGTTTCAGCATCAGACACCCCTCATGTTCTAAGGAAGGACCAACTCACATGCGGCTGAGGACTAGCTTGAGGAGGTGGATGAGAGTACTCTAGAGCCTATACAGCTTCGGATGGGAGACATGTCAGTAGCTAAGTATTCATCGAGGCATAACTATCATTCCTAGTACTCAATGAATATGATACGATCAGTTCTTAGGGGCTTAGACTTCCAAGAGCAGTGTGTTTAAAGATTTCCAATCCAAAACTATTCCTCTATGTGTTTCTACATAAGATATGGTTCTAGAGGGAACCTTTGCAGTAGAATATTCTTTGGCTGAGCAGATATATCCACTGAATGTTATTATCGGGAAAGTAAGAAACCAGCACCATTCTTAGAGACATGGGCATGTAAAAATGTTTCATAAAGAATAAGTGTTAAGGATAGTGGAAGAATGTAGCTACATATAGTCATGGAGGGATACCCAAGGGATCTAGGAATGATTTGATGAATGGATTGTCTCTACTACTAGTAGTTAAATTAATAGACATAGGTACCAATCATTCTTTACTTCCAGAAATCTTTTCAAAGTACTTTATTTTTCCAGTTAAGCCATTGACATGACCCTAACGTCTGGAGATACCATTGGGAGGAGATGCGATAATCACACATACGTGGATGGTGTTATCTGACCCATGAGATGATATTTTCAGTTGGAACCTCTTGGTGGAAGAATAGAGGAATTACAATGTTAGTAAGGTTATGAATAGGACATCCACAATTGATACTCAGATTGACGGTATTAGGAAAAAAGGTTGTGGTTCACCTTCAACGTTGGAATGTGATTTTCCTTGGTTGGTGAAAAAGGAAACCCATGTAGCACATGACAAACTCATATAAAGGAGGGTGCTGACGATCAATATTGAGTCGGCCATCCCTACCCTCATGGTAGCAGGAGCATTGAGTTTTCAGTTCCCAATAGAAGTCTTATGTCGACAAGAGACGAAGACCTTTTTAGTACTAGGAGTCGGGACCCCGTTTTCTTGACAGTCTCCCCTCGATGGGGACAATAGAGATTTGGCTGAGGCGGCATGTTTTCATAGAGGTTTATCGGACAATTTCTAATACTTCAGAAGATTGGTGAGTTGGCATACCGCTTGCAACTACCACCATGGTTGGAGTGGGTGGACGATGTCTTCCACATATCTCAGCTGAGGAGATAGGTGTATGACCCCTCTTAAGCCATTGACCATGGCGAACTAGCCTTAGACGATGGTGAGACATTTATGAATGTTTCAGTAGATATTGAGGTTCAACAAGATCAGGTCCTTCATGGGTAGTTGATACCTCTAGTCAGCATTCTCTGGAACCACCGGAACCTCCAAAAAAGCACATAGGAGCAGGAGGCTTAGATCCGTTCTTAGTACCCCCATTTTTTTCCTTAGTCTATGTTGTGGCTTTCAGGGATGTAAATCTCTTAGGTTCGGAGAATGTAATGTCTCAGAAATCCCATATTTTTTTAATTATATAGAATTATTTCGATACCATTATTTCTAACGGCACACGATTCCAAGGCCCAGAGTTCCCAGAAATATCTGTCGATGTTTTGTAAATCTTTAATTAGAGCGCATAAGTAGTTTTCCTTAAAAACTGGATTAACTCCTAAATAGTTACTCAGATCAAAAAACTAAGGTCACCATTGTTCTTAGGAAGGATGTTTTAACAAGTGTGACTTAAGTTTAGTCGGTACGGTACTCATATGAGAAAACCTGAAAATTGAATAACCATAAATAAAATAAATAAATAAAATTATTTTATTTTTCAAATGCTTATAACTCCAGAATAGTAACTCAGATTAAAAATCCAAGACCATCGCTGAACTCGTGATGGTATACTCTCTTTAGGCAGATACTAACATTGGCTGGTGAAGGACACTAGTGGAAGTTAGTTTCTTTCCATAAATAAAATAATTTAGTGAAAATTATTTTACTCTAAAATCCATAAATTATATATTTTAACATGGATTGGAAATACTAGGCTGTTATTGGGTTTGTTGGGGAGTGTTTCACTTAGGCAGAGCATAACCTTGATCGGCGTGGGTCAAGGGTGACTAATAAATCACTATTTTATTGAATATTATATTGATAATAAATGATAAAATTTCCTCACATTGTGTTAAATATGTTCAATTAGAAAGTATTTGGGATTAGATCATTCATTTGAATATATGATGAAAATTCCAATTTTATCCTTTCAAAATCACTGTAGTATTTCAATCATAAATATTTTTATTTAAATTATTTGAACTTAATTTTTTGAAAATATATTCCTTACTTCATGGGATACAACTTTAATTCAGAACACTAGATCAAAATAATGCATTTGGATGGAGTAATTGGGCCATAAAGTCAAAGTTGGGCTGGACACACCAGAATGGAGAAGATTTTGTATTTCGGCCATAACTCCTTCATCTGAGCTTGGATTGAGCCCAAATTATGATATGAGATAGGGGACCCATATCCTCACCTATGAGAATTCATGAAATCTGGACAATTCGCGCATTGTTGTGGTCAAAGGGGCGGTTCAAGTTGGAAATAAATATTTGGCCGAGATTCCCCATTCACACTTGAAACCACTTTGAACCTAGCCTCCCCACCACTCAATAAATTGGTGTTTTTTTCATTTGGTGGATTTGGGAAGTGCATTGGGAATTATACGGCAGAGGATAAGTGGATACACTCCAATTATACAACCATTTCAATAAGGGCATCTCTTGAAGCAAGGATCCCTTCGACGAAGCCTTCTTCTTGTCCTTCGTGTTGTAATGCTTTCGTTTGTGTAGTAAATTTTTTTGTAGTTATTTTATTTCTACTATTTTATTCTGTTTTATTAAAATTTCTTCTTCTATTAATCTTCCTCTTTGGTCTGTATTTTTTTAGTAGAAATGTGATTGGGTTCTACCCTTTCTAAACCTTTGTACATGCAAAACGTTTCTACGATGATTACGCCACACATGGAAGAGTAGTCTTTTAGTAATCAATCTATCTCTTACCTTATTCATTAATTTATTTTGAATCAATGAGCTACTATAATTAACTTAATATGACCTATTAATGGAGTTTTCATTTTAAATGAAACTAAGCAATCAATTGAACAAAAAACACAAATCACGCGAGGTCGAGAATTGTGTGAATTGTGAGAGCACGAACTTAACTGGTAATTCAAAACCACACAGGATCAATTTGTATTGTTCAAATATAATCCCTAAACTCAATTAATTCCAATTTCTAGAGAGTATATGTGCCTTAATTTACCAATTACCATAAGCTAACCTTAGAACATAAATCAAAGCAGGGTGTTGCGATTTCATGTTCCGAAGTTAGCCTAAGGTTAAATTCACTTCATATTTGTGGTAAAGTTAGGGATTTAACAAATTAAAGGATCATAATTAAGAGAATATTGATTTAAATGATAATTATTAATAATTGAATGAATAGGTAGAGTTAGATCGATTACGCCTTTTAAATATTGTCTAAAAAAAATCTTTTTGTTGTGTCATTTTAATCGAACTTCATTTCAAAATTAAAAACAAAAAAAATGAAATCTTATTCCAAAAAACATCTTCTTGTTTCATAAACGATAAACCCCCCCATCCTTTCAAGTATTATTTGTATTCTCTTTTATTTTATTTTTATAATACCTTTAATAAGTTGTTTGAATTTAGTTTTTCCTTTGAGAGACGACCTTGGTCAGCCACTCTGTTGCACCTGAGTAACCTGAAACCTAACATAATATGAAGGTGCCCATGACAGCGCTCATTCCGCGACTATTAATATTTTTCCAAACGTTTTTTGGGTTCATTCAGAAAACACATGAGCGGTGTTTTGTATCTTTTGAACCAGTGCTCGGAATAGAAATCTGAGGACAACATTTACCTCACAGTGCCAGTTTCCTCTTAACGAGACCTTTACCTCAGTCGTAGTTGGTCAAGGGTGGAATTTAGTTTTCAGATTTTCATGGGAGTGTTAAAAGAATAAAAATAAAATAAAACAACAAATTTTATATTATTTTCTTGAAACCCCCATTTGGAATACATGGTGGCGGGGACAACCCAATCTCCCATTTAATGTTAGTTAACCATTTGAATTCCACAATTAATGTGCCAAATTTAATTTAATTAATGTGCCAATTTTAATTGAATTTAGAATCTTAAATCAATTAAATTAGGATCCCACACTTTTAGTTGGTATCATTGGAAAAGGGGAGAGCTTGAGAGAACTCATAAGGACATCCTGCAATGAAGAACCAACCTCTGACGTGGACGACACTTGAGCCCAAATCATAAGCGTCTTGCGGGAGCAAGGGACACCGACGTCGCCATCATCATCTTCTTACTAAAGACACCTCCAACAGAAAATCAAGGTAGGGGTTTTAATTTTATGTATGATTAAATGTATTTATTGATTCTTTATATTCTTGATTCATAATGGAAATGGCCGAACAAACATGGACATCGTTCTGCACTTATAACACGACCCTTTTCTTTTGTTCTTCACACATTATTCATGTGTTCTTCAATGCTAAATGATTAAGTGTGATAAAAACACAAGGTTTCCTTGAGCACGACATGTGGACGCAAAGATATCTACCCGAGGATAGTGAATATGTGGATTTCGAATTTTTTATGCTCGTAACGAAGATGAAATGACTCATGGAAGAAGGGTGGCGCACGTCCGCACCACTAGTAGAGGAGGAGGCCACAGTGGTAGAGCTACAGTGGTGCACCGGAGGGCGGTAGAGACCTAGCTGGTCACGGATTTTGCTGGCAGTGCAGCAGGAGGGAGTTCGACACCAGGCTAGCTACAACATGAATAATGAACATTGATCCTATGTGGTTCAGCATCTATATACGCTTTATGGGTCAGATCCTCTGTGGTTCAACATTTTGTGATCCTCTATGGGTCATCCCATACCGATCCTGCGTGGGTCAGCTCATACGGATCCTGTGTTGGTCAGATCCTGTGTGGGTCAGCAGGGTTTAGTAACCTATCGATCCTATGTGGGTCACCATCAGTACTTCATAGCAGAATAAGATGATCTAGTTATGAATAAACATCTATACCTATGTACTTAAGGTATACATGATTATAAGGTAAGACTTTTACCTGTGTGGTACTTCAATCAATGCGGGGATACCTGTGTGGTACTACTATCATCATGGTGTTACCTTTGTGGTATTTATGTCTTTGTGGTGTTACATGTGTGGTATTTCTAGCTTCGATGTCTTACATGTGTGGTACTTCTACCTTCGGGGTATCATAATCGTGGTGTTACATGATGGGTACTTCTCTATTTATGGAGTTACTGGTGTGGTAATTCTAGCTTCGTGGTTTTAACTGTGTGGTACTTCTACCTTCATGGTATATTCTTCATGGTGTTACGTATGTGGTACATTTATCTTCATGGTGTTACCTGTGTGGTACTTCTATCTTCGTGGTGTTACCTTTGCAGTACTTCTAACATCCTGGTGTTACCTGTGTGGCACTTATATCTTTTTAGTTTTACCTGTGTGGTACTTCTATCTTTGTGGTGTTACATGTGTGGTACTTCTGCCTTTCTGGTATTGTCTTTGTGGTGTTACCTATGTGGTACTTCTGTCTTTGTGGTGTTACATGTGTTGTACTTCTACCTTCGAGGTGTTACCTTCAAGGTGTTAAAATTGTGGAGTTAATTGTGTGGTACGTGTACCTTCATTGTGTAACCTATATGGTGTCCTTCCCTCATGTATGAGATGAGTATATCTTGATAACATAGGTATATGTATGGGCATATACCTAAGTACATTTGATGTCTTGATTTGTGGCTTTTTCATTGTAGAACTCTAGGAGACCTATGGAGTTAATGGGGTCCCTACAATGTATCATTATACTCACCCCTGAATGGAATTCGCCCACACCTTATTATGTTAGAATAAGAGAACGTACAACGTTGATCAAAGATGAGTGAGCTAGGACTAGATGGTGCTCGGAGGTGGACCATTCGACGTGACATGACATGGAGGACACTTACAAACGTCAAGTGCTGAGGAGGTGATATGTACCTACCCTACACTAAGGAACCATGGAGGATGAACCAATAGTTGTTTTCCTTTTTCATTAAGTTGTATTTTACTTCTAGCCATACTTATACTTGTACAGTTGGGCTTGTATTCTGACCCCTTTTTACTTTCATCGCTATTTTACTACTGTATTTTACTTTGTGGTTATATATTATTGGATTCTTGTTATTGTGTTCTTGTAATATGTGTTTATATAGGTTAAAAACGCAATGCCTTCCTTTTTAAAGGATATAAAATTCCGGTGCTACTCGATATCCCTTGGCCTATGAAAGGCAGGCTTGGGGTAGTCACGATACGGGCACCGAGAGACGGGTAGTGATAGTTAATGCTAAAAGATAAGGTTAAATTGGTGGTATGGACTTTTCAAAAACTTATTGGATGAGAATTTATCGACCAAAAATCATCATATCTTTGATATATATTACATTGGGACTATTTGAAACTAAAAATAATTCTATAATAAAATAGTAAATTCATATCCTACCTTAATAGCCTCTCATCCCTCTTATAAAAGTCCACCACCTCTATCCCTTACTGACACCTCTAAATCCCCCATATATCATCCATACTCTGACCATATAAGCTCCAAACATCCATGTATTCTTCCTAGAATTCTTACCTAGAGCATAACTCAATTCAATAAGCCCTTTTAGCTCAAATCAATTGGAGTTAACTGATTTAAGGTAATGTATTTTCTCAAGCTTCTTCCATTTAGTTTCCTTCTCCAACACACTAAACTATATGTATTCCATTATTTTATAACAAAGCTATTATATAAAATATACAATAATGTTTTTATGAGAATTATCACCTCTATCTAAATTATAAGAACATAATATTTCTTTGGATGGTGATGTACTGCCTCACGAAACGATGATTGTTCAATTATCTCCTACCAAATATCATGGTGGCTATTATGATGGCACTAAAATCACATATGATATATATGATATTTAATTTATCTTTATTATTATTTAATTTTCATTTATTACATTCCATTATGCTTTTCATGTTGTATAAACATGATAATATCATTTGAGGAAGTACGGACTACAGCCCCCTTAAAGTTATATGACTCATTCATTCTATACATGGAACGCATGAAGGATGGAATTAATGAACTAATGTAAAATATATTCACATATATTTTTCTGGAATTATATTACACCTTTATATCATTAATTTTTATTTCCATTAAAAATTAAAATGGAATGAAAGTAGTATTCATGTGTACGTATGACTTTCCGTCTCTATGAACGATTCATTTCATTTTGGTATATACAGAAGTTTTGGACTATTATAAAATACATATATACAAGATATGAATACATATATACTAGATATACATGATATTTAAATAATGAATACAATTATGGACATATTACACTTTTGACCACATGGGAAAATTGTAATTATAACTTGTTTTTTGGAATCAAGTACCGAACATCGAAAAAAGGCTGATATGAATATGAATAATTATATGATTGTTATATAAGGGTAATAAGTGAAATAAAATTAATAATAAACTTGAAAAAGGATCTGAATAATGTATGATTAACTTAATATTATTTTTCATGGAGATAATTAATGAACAAGACAAGTCAGACACAAGGAAAAAAATCTGTCACTATCCTCTTCTTGTCAAATACATAATTTATTTTATTTATTTAAATTTAAATTTTTATATATTGGGGAATTTTCTTCAATATCTTTATTTCTGATAATTTTATGTCCATGTGATGAGAGACCCTTTTCTCTCTCATTAACTAAATATCTAATTTTTTTCTTACGTCGATAGCCTGTCAAATTTTTGTAAGGGAACATCTTAACCCAATTTCAATTCTTTGGTTTGATCTTATAATAATTGTTTTTTGGTCTAAGATTAAGTGAGAAATGAATTTAATATCATATCTTTTATATATAATTTCATTAAGTGAACTAATATTGACTACATGTAATTGATCAATTTTATTTTCAAAATGATCTTTGTGAGGGAATTCATCTCAATATCTTTTCATTGAGGAAAATTTCGATTTATACATTACTTTCTTTTATATGGTGTATAAAAACCTTTTACTATTCCTTTCGTTCAAAGGGAATCCTTTTTTAAGAAGTGTTTAACTAAATGAAAAAAGGAATGTTATTAATGTATGTGGTGACAATAATTTTTCCGTCATCACAAGCACTATTTGATATTTGTATTCCTATACAACTCATAATGTTTTTAAAAGGAAAATAAATACCATATAAACTTTTAATGTTTTTTAGTATTAAAAATGGTTTTGATAATTGATTGATTATTCCAATATCTTGAAATGAAATCTTTTAATTTTAATGTGGAAATGTTATCTTTTATTTCTGTGTTATGATTATGTTATGGTTTTTGGGAATTGTTATTGTATATGGGTGGTTCCATGATAAGCCTAAGGTAGGTGAGCCCGAGATATCTCTCCAATGAATTGGGTAACGTGATAGAAGTAAATATTAATGCTTATCCTAAAATAGTCAATGAATATTCTATTAGGTGTATTCCAAACATAACTCTCTATGTATCAATGAAAGGGATTGTGTTTTTGTGAGAAATGATAAAGTGATTATGTTTTTTGATTGAAAAGTATGATTTCATTAATTTGTATTTATTGATGGACTAATGTTTTCTTTCCTTGGGTTATAACCCTTACTGATCTTTTTATGATCATCCAATGTTTTTAAAAGTTTTTTATAGGGTATAAGGATAGGTAAGGGAATGTAATAATTCAAGGAAATTTATATCAAGAAAATAATTCTAGTATTATTTAATGAATTTTATTATTGTGAAAAAAATAGGATAGAGTAGAAGCATATAAATTATAATATTTTGATATGTAATATAATATTTATGACCTAATTATCTAAAACTCTAAACCTATAAATATCTTCAACGTAATTATTAACTTATCTCAACATGGTGTAATGTTTATGGCTGTTGACATATATTGCGTATAAGAGGTTGTCTTAGATAACTTTAGAGGTTAGGTTGTTATCTAGTTGTATGTAAAGGATCATGTATAACTAAGAGGGTTATTATCATATGGAAACATTTGGAGGGTTAATGTAAAATAGGTTGTTTGAATAAAAACCTAAAAAATGGTGATATAAGGATGATGATATATTAGTGTAATATAAAAGATTTTATATTATCATTAACCTATAAAGGAGTATTTTTTAATAATAATATGTTTCATGATTATGTGTGTATTATTTTCAGTAGATTAAGGAGCATTTTTCAAGGTTGAAGAAATGTGATATTGTAAATCATTAATATACCTCCCTAAAGATTTGATCATCACTATTATGGAGAAATCATGTTCAAATGATTTTGATAGCTTCTTGATTATTCAAATCACCTGTAAGAAATTGTTTGAGATATCCAACACCTTCTCATTTATAAAAAACATTTACGGCTCATGGTATCTTTTTTATATGATTTAAGATCTCAACTTTTCCATTTCTATTGAATAGTGAAATAATAGAAGTGAAGAAAACAATTACTTCACGAATGAAGGAATATGTACTGAAAGAGAAAGGGAACATTCTAAAGATCATGATATCTGGATTCAAGGTATGATTTATTTTCATATCCATAATGAATTAAGCATCTATGTATTGATATTTATAAATGATGAGGGTATTCTATCTACAAGAATGATGTATTAAGAAATAATGTGTAAATAAAGAGTTAATAGATTATGAAGAGCGATGATTGAGTAAGAAGTAAATATATAATGGATTTGAGAATTACGGTAGATTGTAGGATAATGAAATTTTTAAAATTATTAATGATATTATGATGATGGGGTTACATTGGGATGTATTTTTTAAAATGTGTAAGAATGATGAATGATATGTGAAAATGTTGTTTAATGAATAATTACTTTTTCTTATGTAGACATAATTGGTAACCATAGGTGTTTATATGATCTTTTGTTTTTGAGGTGATTATTGTTTATTAAATTAAGGAATGAAAATGAAAGGAATTAGATAAACTCTTAGGATAAAGCATGGTATGGATATGTTTTAGAAGTTATCATATTTTTAAGAATCTTGTAATGACGGTATGGAATTAAAAAAGGAAATACTATTGGATGGGTGAAAATATATCAGGTCTGCTAAGGCCGCCGGAATTGATATAACATCCCGTCTTTTTATAACATAACTTTCATTTCATTACACGGAACTGGGGATCGTTAAGGTTTAGTGTCTTGGAAACAAGGAACATAATACATGAAAAAAACATAAAACATTATTCTTAAACACTTGAAAGGATTGTCCTTTAGTTCATCCAAGATTCATTACTGCATCTCATAACCTGGGGACATACATCAAAATAAAGGGTGAGCAGAAGGCCCAGTAAGGGAAACAAGAGAAACATTTTACATGTGAACTTGAGATACTTCAATAAGGACATGAAAAGAACATTAAGGAATGAGAAAGAAATCATGAGGTACATCATAATAAAAATAACATTTTTCAAAACTTGAAGATGTGGCTGCAACATTTAATATTGACAATCATTTCGTTTCACCAAGGTCCATCCCCATGGTGTCGTTAAAATTTACCAAGGATATTCACCAAGGCGTCGTTAAAATGGTCATCTCTAGAGATTAAGTTTTTACCCAATGCATTGGAGCGCTATTAGGGAGCACCCTTAAATTTTCCTTTATTATCATGTGAGCCACATATATCATCTTCAAACATTTCATAGATAACTCATATATCATAAAATAAATTGGTTTCATTTCATAATCATAACGTTTTAAAACTGCTTTAAAGACATGATCGTTACGTTACTTTAAACCCAGGGAAAGGGAAAGCAGGTATCATGTATGTAAATCCCATAATTTAAAATATAACATTTTGATATATATGTGAATACCCCTGTACAAATAAGAGCTTTTATTATTCACTTTATAACATAAAATAATTTTTAGAAAAGAGAGTCATTTTGAGACGAAAATTCTGCATCATAACGGCTATGATACAAGGTTTTAGAAAACTTTTAAAAGAGAGGGAACATGGGTCGAAAAATCATAATTGAACCATAAAACAGTAGAGGGACAGAATAAGAAGTATATATGGACATGATGATGAAATTTCAAGGACATACCATTTGAAATGAAAAACATGGAAGGAAGACAAAAAATTGATTTCTCTTATGAAAATTCGGCAGCCTAACGGCGTCACTTAAACTTCAAAAAAAATGAATTGAACAGATCAAATAGGGTCTCTCATAATATGATCATAAAATATTAGTATGATAGATATAGATATCAGACCAAACATAATAAAAAGGAACTTGAAATATTTGACATGAAAATTGAACTTGAAAAAATGAGAAGGGTGAAAGAATCACTTAAAAATTTGGCAGCCTAACGGCGTCACTTAAACTTTCATAAAACGAAATGATGAGAGTAAGAGGGGATCTCTCATCATATAGACATGAAAGGGTAGTAAGAGGAATATGAAAGAACATCCTCTCACATCATAACATGGAGCATAAAAGGAATGACATAAAAGAGATTAAATGAAAAGAAAGAGAGAGGTTGGATCCCTTACCTTAAAATATAACTCTTAAAACTCAAAGGTTTGGACCTTGAGAGCTTGGGGGTACCTTGGGAGGACTCCTTGGGAGGTAAGGAGACCAGAACTTTGTTGGGGGAGAGTTGGTAGTGAACACTAAAGGAGGAAAGGGTGGGTATTTATAGGGAAAGTGAGGGACAAGGCATTAATGGCCAAGGGACACCTCACAAGTGCTTTTCTCAAAACCGTGTGCTCTCCCTTGGCATTTACCATGGAGTTAGGACACATGGGGCCCCCAAAACAATAATGCATCACCCTTGGCCGGAAAACCCTTAAAATATCTCCTGACATCATCATGACACAACTATGATGTCATTAAACATACCGAAACCCTAAAACTGCATTTTTACTATTCACTGAAAAATTCATCTTTCTCACAAAAATCCCAAAATTTCACCTTAACCAAATATCGATGCTCTAATTACATTTATGAACTCCATTTTATAAAAATAATTTTCTATGTATTTTTAATTTAATTTTTAAATAAAAACACTATTCATCGATAAATCATTTTTTCCAGAAAAATCCTCAAAAATTACCATAACATAATATCGATGCTCTGAGTTCAAAAATAAAGTCATTTTTATAAAAATAATTTTCTAATTATTTTTAAATAAATTTTTAATTAAAAAAACACTATTCATCTGAAGAAACTCATACTTGGCTAATAATTTATGAAATCATTATTTACCCATTTTATCGTATCGCATTACTTAATCTAGGTGTCTAAATTATATTAAAACTTTCTTTGAGTGAAATTACTAATCCATTTGGTCACATTACTAATCCTAAGCGTAAAATCACTATTCATAATTTACTATTCATCAAAAATTAAGTTGATCTTATTAGACTCCAAATTTTTTACTGAACACTTTTGTAGAAGACCATTTTTTGAAAATCATTACACATCATTAATTATTTAGGGTTTACATAATTTTTTTAAAATATCCCTTTTTCAAAAATTCATTAATAAAATATATCATAAAATTATCCGGACAAAAGAAATTCCACAAAAATCACTAAAGGAAGAGATCTCAATTTATTCACCTGAAAGGATTATACAAGGAAGCTAGGGTCTCGTCACATAGCCCCTTATAACACCGGCATAAGACCTGAGTGTAAGGTGTGCTATGGTGAGAGAATCTGAGGGAGGCTCAGATAACATTGCCCTAGTAGTAATCTCTACTAACTTGAACTTCTCTCGTAGGCGTTTCCATTCAAGCTTGACACACTGAAGTTCAACTTGGGCTTGGTCCAAAGCGAAGCCCACAGATGCTACCTCCTTCCCAAGCTCTGATAAGTGGGCTTCATAAGGTTCTAGTCTACTGGATGAAGCCATCGACTCCTCTTTCTGCATTAACCATTAACATCTTATTAAATCATTAAGAGCAAGTTAATATACTACTCAAAAAGATTGGTTCGTTACATTCTTCCCCCCTTAAGAAATTTCGTCCCCGAAATTTATACTTGAGGCCTAGTCGAAAAGGTGAGGGTACTTTTGCTTCATTGTTTCCTCAGGCTCCCAAGTCGCTTCTTCATATTTATGATTCCTCCACAACACTTTCACAAGGTGGGTATTCTTTTTTCGTAGGACCTTATCTCTACGGTCCAAGATCTCCACTGGATGCTCCTCATAAGAGAGGTCATGTTCCAGTTGTACCACCTCTGGGTTCAGTACATGGGAAGGGTCAGGTATGTACTTCCTCAAGAGATATACATGGAAGAAATCATGAACTTGAGCTAGGTTCGGTGGAAGTTCTAGACGATAGGCCACTGCTCCTATGGGATCAAGGATTTCATAGGGGCTAATGTACCTAGGGATGAGATTCCCTTTATTCCCAAACCGCATAACTCTCTTCCATGGAGAAATTCGAAGGAAGACTTTGTCACCAACACCAAACTCCATGTCCCTTCGACGATTGTCAGCATAGCTCTTCTGCCGACTCTGAGCAGCCTTTATGTGTTGTTGGATGGCATGAACCTGTTCTGTCATCTCTTGCACAAGATCTGGCCCAAGAAGCTTTCTCTCACCAGTTTCATCACAACAAGTGGGAGTTCTACATCGCTTTCCATACAGAGCTTCATAGGGTGCCATCTGAATACTCGAATGGAAGCTGTTGTTATAGGAGAACTCAACTAATGGGAGGTGTTGATCCCATCCACCTTTAAATTCCATTGAGCATAATCTCATCATGTCTTCGAGTGTCTGAATAGTCATTTCAGATTGGCCATCAGTTTGAGGATGATAGGCCGTACTAAAATTCAATTCAGTATTCAGAGCATGTTGAAGACTTCTCTAGAATTTTGATGTGAATCCTGGGTCACGATCAGACACGATGGATAATGGTACCCCATGCAGCCTTACAAATTCCTTCACGTATATCTTGGCAAGCTGATCCAGAGAGAAATCTTCACAAATAGAGATAAAATGGGCTGTTTTGGTGAGACGGTCCACAATAACCCATATCACATTGTTTCCTTTGGATGTTTTCGGGAGACCAGTTACAAAGTCCATAGTGATATTATCCCACTTCCATACTGGTATGGGTAGTGGTTGTAATACCCCTTTAAGAAGTTGTCATTCTGCCTTTACTTGCTGACACACCAGGCACCTTGTAGTGTAATCAGCAATCTCCCTCTTCATGTTATCCCACCAATAATGATCACGAAGGTCTCTATACATCTTAGTGCTTCCCAGATGTATAGAGAAAGTAGAGCTATGAGCTTCATCCATCAGTTCTTTCATTATCTCTGGAATAGATGGAACACATAGTCTTGTACGAAATTTCAATACACCTTCTTGATCAATATTGAAATTAGGGAACTTCCCATCTTTTACAGCCTCCAACTTCTCCTGCAGCAAAGGTTCTTTTTTTAGCCATCTTGATCTTCTCTAGTAAAGAAGGTTGAGAAATCATTTGGGATAGGGTTGATGATGTCCCTTTCCTTATAATTCCCATGTCCAGTTTTACTAGATCTTTAATCAAGGGATCTCCTAGGATCCTCATTGTTTCCAGAACAACAGGATCTTTCCTGCTTAATGCATCTGCAACTTTGTTTGCTCTTCCAGGGTGATAATGAATTGAACAATCATAGACTTTAATAAGCTCCAACCATCTCCTTTGTCTCATGTTCAATTCTTTCTATGTGAAAATATACTTTAGACTTTGGTGGTCAGTGTATATATCAGATTTCTCCCCATAAAGATAGTGCCTCCATATTTTTAGAGCAAAAACTACTGCCGCCAGCTCTAGATCATGCGTAGGATAATTCTGCTCATGAATCATTAACTGTCGAGATGCATAAGAAATTACCTTATCATTTTGCATGAGGAAACACTCAAGCCCTTTCAGAGATGCATCACTAAAAAAATGAATCCTTCTCCGATAGAGGGTAGTGTTAACACAGGTGTCGTAACCAATCTCTTCTTCAGCTCTTGGAAACTTTCCTCACATTCCTTTGTCCAGATGAACTTAACCCCTTTTCGAGTCAACTTGGTTAGTGGATTAGAAATCCGTGAAAAGTTTTGCACAAACCTCCTATAATATCCCGCTAAACCAAGGAAACTACGAATCTCAGTTACTGTTGTGGGTTGAGGCCACTCCTCCACAACCATTGTCTTTGCAGGGTCAACTGAGATTCCTTCATTGGTTACGATGTGCCCCATGAAAGCCACCTGTTGTAACCAAAACTCACACTTTCTGAACTTTCCAAAGAGCCTCTCCTTCCGCAGAGTTTTCAAAATAACCCTAAGATGATCTTCATTCTCCTCACAACTTTTTGAATATATCAAAATATCATCAATAAAAACAACCACAAAGTTATCAAGGTAGTCCTTAAAGACTCTATTCATCAAATCCATGAAAATAGCAGGAGCATTAGTCAAGCCGAAGGGCATAACAGTAAACTCATAATGCCCATATCTTGATTGGAAGGAAGTCTTTGGAATATCTTCCTTCTTCACCCCCAGTTGATGATAACCAGATCGAAGGTCAATCTTGGAGAAGAATTGAGCCCCACTATGTTGGTCAAATAAATCAGCAATTCTTGGAAGAGGGTATTTGTTCGTCACTGTGATCCCGTTCTGTTCACTATAATCAATGCATAGCCACATTGATCCATCCTTCTTCTTCACCAAGAGAACTGGTGCTCCCTAAGGAGACACACTCGGACGGATAAACCCCTTCTCCAACAAGTCTTTGAGTTTCTTCTTTAACTCTTCTAGCTCCACATTTTCCATTCTATACGGAGTCTTTGATATCGGTTGAGACCCAGGTACGAGTTCAATGGAGAACTCTACCTCTCTTTCGGGGGGAGGTCCAAGTAACTCCTCAGGAAATACATCCATGTATTCCTGAACAATTGGAACATCTTCTATTAGTATGATCCCTTTTCCTTCTTCATTATCACCGATTAACTCCATAAAGAAAGCTATTGGAGGTGCTTCTAGATAGGAATCAGTTCGGGATATCTCTCCTTGGAAGATAACTGTAGGCTGTTTATCCAAGACTACTGAGATTTCATTACTTCTGCATTTGATTCTAGCATTATACTTTGAGAGTCAGTCCATCCCTAGTATAACGTCGAATTCCATCATGGGAATGACTACTAGATTTGCGATAATATTGTGCTCACTAAAGTAAACACTAGAGTCTCTAAACACTGTTGATGCATGGATAATCCCACTTGGAGCCTTGACTGAAAACTCTACCTCAAGAAATTCTGGGATTGATTCAATATTCTTTTCAAACTTGGAGGAAATAAAGGAATGCGTAGAACCAAAATCAAATAAAGTACTTGCTAGTTTTGAGAGGACGACAAGAGTACCTGCTACCACATTGTTCGGAACTTCAACTTCAGTTGTTGTGATAGCGAAAGCACGACCTTGCTCCCTTGGCCTCTCCTGAGGTTGATGGTGATTCCCCTCCACCGCCCTCAGATTTGGAAATTGATTAGCAAAGTGCCCAAGATGTCCACACTTGAAGCATGTGACTTCAGGTAGGTCCAGAACCATCTTTCCTCTGTCGTTAGTGTTGGGAAGCTGAGGCTTCACCTCACTATGACAATTCCGAGCAATATGGCCTCCTCTTCCACACTTGTAGCACTTTCCACTTCCGTTCAAGTAGTTCCCCAGATGATTCTTCCCACATTTATTGCATGTGGTAAGTTTCATTTTCTTTCCACCTCTTCCCTGATCAAAATACTTCCCTAAATTGGGCTCCAACGATCTCTTATTTTCATTTGGTTTATGAGACCACTGTGTCTCACCAAACTCCAGCTCAACTTTCATATCACTTCGAACTATTTCTTCATAGCTATCATAGTCCCTGTTGGCTAGATTATTCCGCAGATGAAGTCACAGTCCACCAAAGATTCTATCAACCTTCCCATTAGGGTCCATGACAAAGCTTGAGGTATAACGGGAAAGCCTTGTGAAGTTCATCTCATAGCTTCCGACAGATTCGTTCTCCTTCTGCTTCAGCTTGAGAAACTCTTTCTCCATTCTCGTTCTCATGGAACGAGGGAAATACTTGTTAAAAAAATTCTCCGAAATTATTCCCACTCCATAGCTTCCATCTCTCCTCGTGGCTTCGTGTTTTTGATCAGTGACCACCACTGATCAGCTTCTCCCTCTAGGTGGTAAACAGCAAGGGTGACTTTTTCTTGTTCCGAACAATGAAGTACAGAAAAGATCTATTCAATGGAGCTTATCCATTGTTCCGCAACCAATGGGTCAGTAGATCAACTGAATGTTGGCGGTCATTGACGCATGAAGGACTCAATAGTGTGTTGTTCCCTTCATAGTGTGGTCGGCCTCTCAGCTTGATTCATGTTATTACTCCTAACTTGAGTCAGTTGGTTCATCATTCGCATGAATGTTTCCATTCCGGCTTCCATCGGAGGGCCGTCAGCACATGGTGCATTGTGGTCACCATCGGCACAGTTCCTCCTATTGCCCGCCATTTTCTAAAAGAATAAAACCTTAGTAAGAAACTTTTTTCATTTATGAATATTTTAACTAAGACTTCATGCTTAGATAATTACACTTTTATATAATTCCATCATAATGATTCATAAAATGCTTGTGATTAACCAAACATATCCCTCAGGAGTGTCGTAACCAAGAGTGCAGCAAGTCCCGTTATCGTGCACCAGTTCCCGTTCGAGTCTAGCTCAAAGAGGTGTTTTCGGGTTTTACCCCTATGTACATCTGTGCCAGAGCCGCCTCTACCTGATCGTATCCAGACAGGGATGTATTTGTTTGATAAACCACTTACTCAATACTTACTAAAATACCAGGAAGTTTTCCAATATTTAAACTTTTCTATAGGGTTCTTCCTAGAGTTTTAATATCCTAATTTCCACAAATCACTAAACCATCCTTTGATACCAACTCTAACATCCCGTCTTTTTATAACATAAATTTTATTTCATTACACGGAACTGAGGATTGTTAAGGTTTAGTGTCTTGGAAACAAGGAACATAATACATGAAAAAAACATAAAACATTATTCTTAAACACTTGAAAGGCTTCTCCTTTAGTTCTTCCTAGGTTCATTACTGCATCTCATAACCTGGGGACATACTTCAAAAGAAAGGGTGAGCAGAAGGCCCAGTAAGGGAAACAAGAGATACATTTTACATGTGAACTTGAGATACTTCAATAAGGACATGAAAGGAACTTTAAGGCATGAGAAAGAAATCATGAGGTACATCATAATAAAAATAACATTTTTCATAACTTGAAGATGTGGCTGCAACATTTAATATTGACAATCGTTTCATTTCACCAAGGTCCATCCCCAAGGTGTCGTTAAAAATTACCAAGGTTATTCACCAAGGCGTCGTTAAAATGGTCATCTCTAGAGATTAAGTCTTTACCCAATGCATTGGAGCGCTATCAGGGAGCACCCTTAAATTTGCCATTATTATCATGTGAGACACATATATCATCATCAAACATTTAATAGATAACCCATATAGCATAAAATAAATGGGTTTAATTTCATAATCATAACGTTTTAAAAACTTCTTTAAAGACATGATCTTTACGTTACTTTAAACCCATGGAAAGGGAAAGTGGGTATCATGTATATAAATAACAGGATTTAAAATAGAACATTTTGATATATATGTGAATACACCTGTAGAAATAAGAGCTTTGAGTATTCACTTTATAACATAAAATAATTTTTGAGAAAAGAGAGGCATTTTGAGACGAAAATTCTGCAGCATAACGGCTATGTTACAAGGTTTTAGAAAACTTTGAAAAGAGAGGGAACATGGGTCGAACAATAATAATTGACCCATAAAACAGTAGAGGGACAGAATAAGAAGGATATATGGACATGCTGATGAAATTTAAAGGACATACCTTTTGAAATGAAAAACATGGAAGGAAGAAAAAAATTTGATTTCTCTTATGAAAATTCGGCAGCCTAACGGCGTCACTTAAACTTCAACAAAAATGAATTGAATAGATAAAATAGGGTCTCTCATCATATGATCATAAGAGATCTGTATGATAGATATAGAGATCATACACCAACCTAATAAAAAGAAACATGAATGATTTGACATGAAAATTGAACTTGAAAAAATGAGAAGGGTGAAAGAATCACTTAAAAATTTGACAGCCTAACGGCGTCACTTAAACTTTCATAAAACGAAATGATGAGAGTAAGAGGGGATATCTCATCATATAGACATGAAAGGTCAGTAAGAGGAATATAAAAGAACATCCTCTCACATAATAACATGGAGCATAAAAGGAATGACATAAAAGAGATTACATGAAAAGAAAGAGAGAGGTCGGATCCCTTACCTTAAAACGTAACTCTTAAGACTCAATGGTTTGGACCTTGAGAGCTTCGGGGAACCTTGGGAGGACTCCTTGGGAGGTAAGGAGACCAGAACATCTTTGGGGGAGAGTTGATAGTGAAAAACAAAGGAGGAAAGGGTGGGTATTTATAGGGAAAGTGAGGGACAAGGCATTAATGGCCAAGGGACACCTCACAAGTGCTTTTCTCAAAACCATGTGCTCTCCCTTGGAATTTACCTTGGAGTTAGGCCAAATGGGGCCCCCAAAACAATAATTCACCACCCTTGGCCGGAAAACCCTTAAAATATCTCATGACATCATCATGACACTGCTATTATGTCATTAAACATACCGAAACCCTAAAACTGCATTTTTACTATTCACTGAAAAATTCATCTTTCTCAGAAAAATCACAAAATTTCACCTTAACCAAATATCGATGCTCTAATTACATTTATGAACTCCATTTTATAAAAATAATTTTCTATGTATTTTTAATTTAAATTTTAAATAAAAACACTATTCATCGATAATTCATGTTTTCCAGAAAAATCCTCAAAAATTACCATAACATAATATCGATGCTCTGAGTTCAAAAATAAATTCCTTTTTATAAAAATAATTTTCTAATTATTTTTAATTAAATTATTAATTAAAAAAAATACTATTCATCCGAAAAAACTAATACTTGGCTAATAATTTATGAAATCGTTATTTACCCATTTTATCGTATCACATTACTTAATCTAGGTGTCTAAATTATATTAAAACTTTCTTTGAGTGAAATTACTAATCCATTTGGTCACATTACTAATCCTAAGCGTAAAATCACTATTCATCAAAAATTAAGTTGATCTTATTAGACTCCAAATTCCTTACTGAACACTTTTGTAGAAGACCATATTTTGAAAATCATTACACATTATTAATTATTTAGGGTTTACATAAATGTTTTAAAATATCCATTTTTCAAAAATTAATCAATAAAATATATCCTAAAATTATCCAGAAAAAAGAAATTCCACAAACATCACTAAAGGAAGAGATCTAAATTTATTCACCCAAAAGGATTACACAAGGAAGCTAGGGTCTTGTCACATAGCCCCTTATAACACCGGTATAAGACCTAAGTGTAAGGTGTGCTATGGTGAGAGAATCTCAGGGAGGCTCAGATAACATTGCCCTAGTAGTAATCTCTACTAACTTGAACTTCTCCCGTAGGCGTTTCCATTCAATCTTGACACACTGGAGTTCAGCTTGGGCTTGGTCCAAAGTGAAGTCCACAGATGCTACCTCCTTCCCAAGCTCTGATAAGTGGGCTTCATAAGGTTCAAGTCTACTGGATGAAGCCATCGACTCCTCTTTCTGCATTAACCATTAACATTTTATTAAATCATTAAGACTAAGTTAATATACTACTCAAAAAGATTGGGTCATTACAATCGAACCCACAACCAATGGGTCACAAAGGCACATCATATACCACTGGCCTACGTGAAGTCCCTAGTTAGTATGACTTATTATTTTTATTTAAATTATTTTATTGATAAAAAAATGTTGAGTTGGGATTTTATGTTTTTTCAAATGGATATCCTTATAATAATAAAATTATTTGGTGAATAAGTGATAAATGTTATTTTGGAAGACATATTCTCTATTGGGAACACGATTTTCTTTATTAAAAAGGAATAGTTTGGGATTTCACTTGATGATTAATGGTGGAATTTTATTTTGGAAGAATATATGTTTTTATTGTGGACATATATAAATTGGGTTATTTATGTAAATTATTAAACAATCATTGATCATATGTGATTAGGTTAATTACATTTCCTCATGTGACTTTAAGAGTAGCTGATGTTATTTGGAGTAAATGTTTCGATTTTTGTGGAATTCTATGTGATCAAATCCTTCTAAATTTTTGGTTGAAAATTATGTTGGATTATACTAAATAGTTGTAAAGATAATTAACTATCTAATGGTCTTTATATATATTTTCGTATTGTTTGTTATATATTGGAGATAAAAAGTTGTATTTATTTTTATAACAGATTTTTATTTTTGAGGATTATCTTATAATGTACTAACCATTTTGGTCTTGGATAATTTATTAAGATAGGGGAAATATATTCTTCATCTTTCGTGGATCATTCTGTTCTCTATAATTTATTCTAGTGCTTTAGTTGTGACCAAGTTATCTTGAACACTCAACGTTTGGAGAAAATAATAGTTTTTGGTAGAAGCTTATTTAAGAAATAAACTCTACATGATGAGTAAGTATTTTTCCTTATTTTTTCAGTAAATATCATAAACAAATTCACTATAATTATTAAAGGGAACATAAAACAAAAAACAGTGTCAATTTTCTTTTCCTATTGGGGAATCAAAGACTGTATAACCCATCACAGGTTTGTGATTTTCTGCTGGTTTACTATCTTCCGATCATGTTTTCTATGAGTCTCAATCAGAACATGACACTTAGTTTCTCCAAAATATCTATATTTTCAAGGAATACTAGTATGATTTATCTTGGGTGAAATTTTTTACTTCTCTTTCTTTATTTTAATGTTATAGTTTTATTGAATCTTTTTTCGGATGTGGGACTTTTAATAAAGTCTCTGAGACCAATTTTAAAATTTCGAAGATGCAATTTCCCAAATGCGGGAAGGATGTAATGACCCAGGTATTTATAGAATGATAAATTTTCATATGTATTAATTTAAGATATTTATTTTATTTTAATGAGGACACATTGTTCAATAGTGTACTCAACAATCAACAACGAGTTTCTCTGAAATCTTACGTTGCACACAACTTTGAGTTATACCCAAAAAGAATATAATAATATTATTATTATAAATGATAGTTATAGACTAGCCATTGTATTGGATCAAATGAACTAGAAAAACTACAATAAGATTATTATATTACTTTTTACTTATCCAATAAATCATATAGGCTTAATATAATAATGAATCTCATTTTTGGCATGAAAAACAATTAATTTTTTAAAACGGTCCTTTTACAATCTTTTAATGGCGATCAATTTTATATCTAGTTTTTGTTACATTTATAGGTTATTTTTTAAAAAATAATATTATTCATTAGAATTGGGAAATCAAAATTTACACTGGATTAATTTTTTTTTATTTTTTGGATAAGGACCATTATTTCATGAATAATGAAAAATAATAAATTTTAATTTAAAACTGCCTTTTAATAAAATATATTTATATAGATAGATTGTAATTTTAATTTTTTTTAAAGTTTAATTGGATTATATTTGTCAAATTTAATCCAATTTGGATTATTTTATGTAATTTAACTTTAAAATGGCCAAAAAGACATGTTAATCTTTTGGAAGCTTTTACTTATTAAAAACAAGCTTTTTGGTTTTCACAATGAGAATTAATTATAAATTAATTTCTACGACTTCTATATTTTAAATTTAGAATAATGGATTCCATTTTTGGACTAATGACGTTTGGATTTTCTAAATAGGTGATTTTTATTTTTAGACATTAGGAATAGTAACTTCAGTAAATCTTTTCTTTAACATGGTTAAAGGTTAAATGTTGTAAATAAGGGTAGACAATAATATAATAATAATAGTAAATTAACCCAACACGTGTCCCAATACTATTCGATGATATATTTATGACAATGGGCATACATTGGTATAATTTCAGATTCCATGGAGCTTGTTGTGTGTGAAAATGACATTTAATTACTTTTAATTTAATGTTAAGGAAAATGTATCATAAAAATATATATTTTAGTAAAAAAATTATTATATAGTGTTATATAATTGATATATTCGACTATAAATATTAATATTACATTTAAAGAGATTTAATATATCATGTCATTTTATTTATAATTTTTGGATATTAAATAAATAAATTTATGTAGGACACAATGGTGATCTAGTGATTACCTTATTAATAAATGATTTAAATAAATGATATAATAAATATTAAAATAAATTTATTTTGAAACTTTTTATGTCATCAAATAAATTTATGTATGATTATTACTTTTTATTTAAGAATTAATTATTGTTGTTATATATAATCATGTTGTTATTCATTTTTAAAATTCCATGATATGAATACTTTATAAATTAATATTAATGAGTTTTTTTAAACAAATACCTTTTTATTAAATAATTTAATACTCAAAAGAAAAAAGGATTTGTCCAAATTACTTATATGAGGTTTAAAATGTATTTTGTGAACAACTATACATTATATTTTCATTTTATAGTAAAAATAGTAACCATATAGTATGAATATGCAAAAGGACATGGTAAGAGTAAAATTACTTAAATAAGGGTTAAATATAAAAGATGTGGTCAAATTGGTGCTCTAGACTTGTCTAGAACCTCTTGGATCAATGGTTTGAAACCCAAAATCATCTTATATTTAAAATAAATCACTTTGGGGCAATTTTAAATCGAAAATAATTTTATAATAAATTAATACTTTGAAAACCTTCCTTAAGTTCCTACCCCCTCTTATAATAGGCCACCGCTTGTAACCCTAAACACTCTTTATTCCATTATTTTATAAAAAAATTTATATTAAATTTACCAAAATATTTTAATGAGAATTATGATAACTACACTTCCACACACCTCAATCTAATGGGTACGAACATACTATTTCTGTGGACGGTGAACTACTGCCTCACGAAACGATTATTGTTCAATTATCTTCTACCTACTCTCATGGTGGACATTTTGATGGAACTGAAATTAAATATGATATTTATGATATTTATTTTTTATATAGGCTTTTTTAATTATCATTTAGAACATAAATTTATTCTTTTCATGTTGTAGAAATACAATAATTTCATTTGAGGACATGCCAACTACCACCCCTAAAAGCGATACGACTCACTCATGCTATACATGAAGCATATAAATGATGGAACTAAAGAAATTATGTAAAATATATATCATAGATATTATAATATAACTATAATAAACCTATTTATCATTTATTTTGCATTATTTTATAAACAAAAAAGAGTTTAATGTAGCATAATCCGTATGTACGACTTACCCTCTTCATGAACGGTGTAATTCATTTTCTTATATAAAAATGTTATGGAATATTCTAAAATAGATATATACTTGATATAAATACACATATAATGGATATATATGATATTTGTATCCTGAATACAATTCCATAGATAATGGATTCTTGACCATATTGACAATTTGTAATTATATCATGATCATTTTTGACTCAAGAACTGAACATCGAAAAAATGACTCATATGAACATGAAAAATCATATTATTGTTATATCATGGTAATAAGTAATATAAAAGGAATACTACAATTTGAGAAGTTTCAAATGCATTTATAATTAGCTTAATTTTATTATTCTAGTCAATAACGAACGAACAAGACAAGTCAGACACAAGGTAAGGTAACCATTCACCGTCCTCTTCTAGTCAAAGACCAATTTTATGTTATTCCTTTAAATTTAAATATTTAATTGTTTTAATATGTTCATATATATACTTATTGATATAAATTTTATGTTCATGTGATAAGAGGCCCTTTTATCTCTCATCAACCCATTTTTTTAATTTTTTATGTGATGAGATTAGGCTACTGAATTTTCATAAGGGAACTTATGAATCCAATTTCTATTCATTGGGATGATTTTATACTTATTCCTTATGTCATGATATGATTATGTGAGAAATTAATCATTATATCTAATATTGTGTTTATACTTTCATTATATGATGTTATATTTAATACAAATAATTGATCTATTTTATTTACAAAATGACTATTTTAAGGGACCTCATCTCAATCTAATTTCATTGAGGAAAATTTTGATTTATACATGACTTTCTTTTATAAGGTGTATAAAACCCACTAAAATTTCATTTCATTCAATGGAAATATTTTTATATGAATCATTTTTCTAAATGACAAAAGGAATGTTTCTTTTTAATGATTGTAGTGACAACCACTTCTCGGCCACCATGAGAATTATAAGATATTTTTATTCTTCTACAAGAAGTAGTGTTTTCCAATGAAAAATAAATACCATATATCCTATTATGTATTATTTATTGAAAATGGTTTTGATAATGGATTGGATATAATGATATCTTGAACTGATATCATGTAATTGCAACGAGGAAATTCGATCGTTTTATTTATGGGTTGTGATTATGTTATGGTTCTTGGACATTGTTTATGTATACGGGTGGTTCCATGAAAAACCTAGGGTGGGTTAGCGAATGAATTAACTCAAATTCACTGGGTAATGTGATAGAGGAAAATGTTAATGTTTCCCCTAAGATAATTTTGGAATATACTATTATGGGTATTCCAAAAGTAACTACCTATGTAGTTGTGAAAGATACTATGTCTGTATGATATAGATGTCACATGTTACCTTTTATGATTTATGATTTATATGTGTTCATCATAAATATTATGATTTTTTGTGGTTTTTTAAAAAGAATATGATTCATGATTGAAAAGTATTATTCAATTTATTTGTATGTATTTATGTAATAATGATTTATTTCCTTTTTTTATAACCATTACTGATATTTTTAAGGACATTCCATGTTTTTGAAATGTTTTTTATAGAGTATAAGGAAGGTAAATGGAATGAACGAATTAATGATGATTTGTATCATAAAAAGAATAATTATTTTATTTATGGAGTTTTGTTATTGTGAAAAAATGGATATAGTATAATTTCTACATTATAATCATTTGGGATGTAATGTAATAATTACGAACTAATAGTCTAAAACTGTAAACCTTAAAAGATCAACAATGTGAATTCATGGCTTCTAGATTAGGTAATGTTTAAGGCTGGGGATTTATATATCATACCCATAAAATATGACTGTTAAAATACTTGACTATATATCATCCATTCTTGGATTCCTTCATATGAAGAAACTCTCCATACTCACCATAATTAAAGGTGTCCACAAACTATGCTAACCACCTCTCTCTCAAGAAACACTCACACCACATCCCCTATGTCTTGAAATAACAGGAAAAGTGTCCTTTTATTCTACTAACACACCTAAATCTCCCTATTTCAACTCAAATCACAATATTTTTATGATTTACCATATTATATATGAACAACATATGATTCAACCAGAGAGTACCATATATAAAAATTACTTCTTTTTTATTAATATTCAATAGAAATGAAATTAAATAATATATATAACTGTAAAGGTTTATTATCATTAAAAACTAGAATTATTGAAATATTTTTTTAAGGGATATTCAACATATCATATAAATTTCTTCCATTATAGTTCATTCCGTATAATTACCCTACACAAATCATTTCTTCCCAATCAAAAGAAATTTGAGATATAAGAAACTGTTATCTCATGTGATCTGTAAGGGAAAACATAGACAAAATCAATTAATTGTCATACAATTAAATAACGTTATGACATCATTATCATAGAATAATAAAACTCATAAACAATCAAATAAATTTTATTAATCATGAGTCATGGTTTATGGTGTTTTCATAAAAAGGAACAAAATTAATAATGGTAAAAATCATTAATAATAAACCATGATCAGCAAGATCATATCATAATAGTTATAATGTGGTAATAACATAACATTAATGAATTGGTAACATTTATAATAAATAACAAATTTACTCATTCACGAATTGAAATGAAATCTGACATCGCATAAGGATATGGGCATCAAACGTCGTCTATGTACTTATTTATGTACATGAAACTAGGTGTATACATAATATATGTGAAAATATAATCAGGATCATAAATAAAATATTTATATAATGGATAATTCATATTTATCCTCATAATTGGTGGGTTATAATGATCTCACACCTTAAATTTTCATAATCCATTCTTTTGAATGCCACTATATCATAAAAAAATTTATCATTTCATCATTTCACAACCAATGGAAACAATATTTTCAATCATTATTTAATCATAATTTTCAATAATCATCCATGGAAATAATAAATATGGAACCCTTAAATCATATCCCTAGAGAATCATAACTAACATAAAATGATATTATCCAAGATAAAATATTTTTAAATGATCCTCGAATTATTTCATGAGAAAAATACCAATTTATTTGGAAATCACATATTTTGATTTTAAAAATTTCTACATTATTGAAGGAAATATTTATTTTAAAAAAAACTTGAAAAAGTATGTGTTATTTTTAATATAAATGATATTCCATGATAGTGGGAAAATCCATTTTTTGGTGTAAGTTAGAACAATCATTCATTTCACACCATTATTAAAAAGGACCTCATTTGGAAAATTTTACGAACAATCCATTTCTCAATTTTCCTATAATGTTATATATATATAAACATTAATTTATAAAATAATTATATAATATTAAAAACCTACCAAATAAAATTTTAGTCAAAATATTGACAATGAATTAGAATATTTGGGACCAAAATTGAAATAAATTTGGTTTTCCATAAATAAATTTCCTCGATAATTTTAAGTACCAAATAGTAAAAAACAGTATATTGACTTGAAAAATAAAATAATATTACATATATTAGAAAATATAAATATTTTTAGGGTTAATTATAATATAATTCCCTTCAATGGGAATTTATCAAACATAATCACAAAAAATGAGATTTTATAATTAATCCCTCACCTTAAGTGTCATCCTTATTCATATGAAATTGAACATATTTTAAAATGAATATATATCAATTAAAAATCAATTAAATAACTATATATATATATATATATTCATATAAAACCATTTATTTTTCACATAATACATATTATCACTAATTTATTACCAATTATTTTAATAAATTTTGTGTTTCAGTTGAAAACTACTTCATTGTACCTACATGTTCCAATTTTGTATTTTCCACCATATATATTAATCATGTTTTAATCACATAAATGGATTTAATATTTTATTAGGTATAATATTTAATTATTTTACAAATTTTAATAACCATTAAAATAAATTTGTGATGAAAAATTAGTTCCATCATTTCTTAGATACTGTATTCTATACGTGTACATGTGTGATATTTTCACTTTTTGATGGATAGAATTAATGAAACGTGAATAACCATAAAAATTTTACAAAATCATTATTATATAATTAATATAACTTATTTTCATTAGATATATCCATATTATAATCCATGTAAATCAGAAATGATTCATTAAGTGGGTTTCCCCCACATACACACATGTAACCCTACCATTTTCCAAGAGATGTAGATGTAAGAAGGTAGGTAAAATCATTTAATTAAAAATTATTTTTTCATAATACCATATATATAAATATAATATTTCACAGTAATAAAAATTAATGATGATGATAAACATTAATTACCACATTTCACATGGTGATTGTCAACACAAACACAAGAACGATGATTTTGTTTCCCTATTAACAAATAAGTAAATGATTAAATGTTATTCCATTTACATGATTACAAATCATTATCTTTATTATTATACATCAATAACTTTTTTATCAATGAATGTGTTTTCTACATGGTGTATGAAGAAATAATATTGAATGTACATGATTTTGATATATACTCTTTCATTGTGAAACCTCATTCTACTTTAACATCATTTCATGGATGGATGGTAGTATTACTATACCATGAACTCTGTAACGTGTAGAGGGATTTTAGGAAATGAGTTAATTATATATTGTATTAGAAAATATGCCATTTGTTTAAGAATATAATAGAGGTTGTGAAATTTTATATTGGTAGGAGAAAACACTATTAAAAATTTTCAAAATATAATAATATATGATTTAATTACTCCAGAAAAATTGGTAAAAATTCCTAAATATAGAATATATTGACATAAATAATGTAGATAAATTAAAAAATAGTATTTATACACGTTTTAGGTGTATTTTAATTATTTTCTCTTTATTTTTAACCTCCCATTATCACTATTTATCATTTACCCTGGTAATGAATATTTACATGGATTATAATTCATAATGGCTAAAAATTATGTTTAAATTATTAAATAAAGTTAATAATGATTATTAAAAATATTAAATAAATTTACTAAGATTAAATCCATAAAATTTTAATAACATACCTTTAAAATAATCCATCAAAATATGATTAAAAACATTTTTTCCGGAGAAATAAATTTGTGGGTTTTAAGTTATTTTAATTTTTTTTTGAAAAGTAATGTTTATAATGAAAAAATTGAATTATTATTAATCTAAATAAACTAACATAATTTTTAAATAATATCCTAATAAAATGGGACATTATAAGTTCTTTAATTTAATATTCAGTTTTCAATAAAATTTGTACTTTTCCTTTTTCACTGAAAAAATAAACTTATCCAGAAAAAAAAATAAAAGAATATAATTTTTAAATAAATATTTAAAAAATTGATAGTATTTTCCTAAAATTAAATATCACAAATTTTAAAATAATTAAAAATAATTATTGAATCAAAAATTGACTTCACTATAAATTTAGTTCATGATTCTAATGAATTAATCAATAAATTTTAATTATGTATGACCAATATATTTATATATATATATATAGAAATTTATTTATACCCATTCATATGCCAAAATCAAAATACATGGTTGTAACTATTTCATTATATTATAATAATTAAATAGTAAGTCTCAAACCATTTAAACTCTATGATGTGTGTACATAAATATATCAAAGGAAAAAAATTTATTTAATGTGAAGTATGTCATAAAATATAAGGGATTTATATTTTATCCCACATATAATGATTTAACCTACAATGTATTATCACTCTGATAAATACGATTGAGGTTATATCTACCTGATCACATCCTTAGGTTCCCATATAACTTCAAATAATTTATGCTTTTTCCATTAAATTTTGACCACATGAGTGGTATTGTTCATCAAAACCATCTCTCTTATATCTATAATGTCTACAAATTTCTACTCATAATAGATATAATTCTCCATCATTATAATATATATCTTCATTAATTGTAAAGTATCATTTAGGTACAACCTAAATAGATATATATAGAACATATCATGACCTTGACATATATTATAAAGACACACCAATTGATAAGTAACTTTATCAATTTGATAATTAATTTGGAGGGAGTGATATATATAGTGATTATTATTTCATTGTTTTAAATCTCGTACCCTTCTTAAAATTATATATTCATTGGAATATATTTTCACCAACATTAAATTCTATTTATCACAAATGATTGTGGGATTAAATTTTGATCATATCTAAGATACCTAAATTTTCAATAGAATAACTGTAGCCTTTAATACCATTCATCAAATATCTCTGGTCGCAATAGATTTATTTCTCCATCTTAAGCTTGACATGTTCGAGATTCACATTTCCTGTTCTAGAGGTCTTCATAAAGATCCATTTGAATGATTGATTCAAGGATATTTTTGTATGATATATCTACTATAATATGTTTTTATCTTAAAAATCATCGAAAAAAATATAATAGGATCTGAAAATATATTCTATGTTTTGTATGTTTCTATCCAACTAACCATATGTCTATAGATGATATGCAGTGCGAATGTTCATCTCCATGTTAAATTCTTGTTGATGAATTCTCCAAGATATCAAAGTAAAGCTGAAATACTATCCATATATAATTGAATTTGGTACACTATAAAACATTATAACATCTTTAATGTATTTCCTATAATTTTCATCAATAAATAAATCTTCTCTTATTGAAATTATAGGTTTCGAGATAACAAGGTGATTTACTAAAAAAAATGGAATTGTGTTCATTAATTTTTTTGGGTACCACAATGATGAAACCCATGGAAGTTTTTCTGATTTATATTATTGTAAGGTAAATGTTTATAACGTACTATTAAAATAAAATTAATCAAACATAACTATCTTTCATACTATGTATCATGATACATACTATATAATATCATTTTTTATGTTATCCCCACATAAATACTCTGTCATGTCCTTACAAATTTTCATACATTCATGAGGAAAAGGGAATGATGAAGTATGATCTTTATACAAAAAATTCTTTATGTATGGTATTCATATTACAAATAATCTAGTTATGAACCTTATTATTCCTACATATACTCATGGTTGAACTTTGGAAGCATTCTCATATTATTTTATAGTTCCACATTCTACTTACTTTCATCTAATCTTCATATAGATGGATGGTTGAAAATTTATATGATAAGTATATTATCTTTACCCAATACTTGTGATTTCAAGTATCATATTGTGAATATGTATAGGTATCTCCTCACTTTTATTCCCAACCATGGAAAAACATGAATTTTTCTTTTGACCCAAATAATAAACCACATCAATCACATTCCTAAGGTGGTGGTGTATTGAGGATTAATAATCTCTAACAAATTCAAAAAAAATTATGCAGTTCATATTCAATTACTTTCATCTTCATATACATTTAATTATTTTATGATTAGTATATATATCATACCTTTCAACATACTGTAAATTCTTCCATATTACGAGTGTAAAAATTAATGCTTCCAAACCAAAATCATTAGTTGGGTTACATATCCCAAGATTGTCCAATTATCATGAGTGTTAAATTATCACAATATTATTTGGTATGAGGAAAAATCTAGTAACCTAATTATATACATAACTATAGATCATAAAACCTTCTCCATTATAATAAAATGTTATCACATGGGCCCTGAAAAACTATTTCTTTGGTTCCTTAGAATTCTAATCACATTCATCTATCTAAAAGAACATGAATCACCTCTATATCAATGTGTTTAGTGTATTTAATAGTTATTAAAAAGGTTTAATATTGAATTTTTAGTTTCCTCATAATCCAAAAGAACTAAAGATTATAGTAATTATTTATTTTTGAGTCATTCTTCGATAAATTCAACTTTTCAGGACACTCGTATATATCCTCTCATGAATTTATATGTCCCAAAAATTATAATTTATGTATTCAAATTTCTAACTGGGTAAATGTGGAATATAAATTCTCCATAAACAGGGTCTTCATCATAATAATAAAATTTTATTCATGTTTATCAATTATATTCATATATATATATATATATATATTATTTTTTATAAATAATACTAAAAACTGATCTTGGTAATCTGAAAAAATAATAATTTATTAAATCTATAAATATAGAAGGAGAATTGGTAATTCGAAATTGAATTACAATAAATTCATATTGAACATACCTCTTATATAAGGATGGCTTGGGTATATTATCCATTATGACCACTAGTTGATGCAATCAATATTAAGGATCCTTTTCTAAGAAATATCAACCTCTCTACAATTGATCAAATTGATCATCAATATGGGAATGAAGATATTTATTACATATAGTGATCATATTAATATCTAGATTATAAATGTTTATATGTATTGAACCATAATTATTCAAAACCAAAAGAATAGGTTTACCCATTAATAATGAACTTGGCTAAATGGTTCCCTACACTAGATTCTATTATATATTGTTCTTCAATTCTTACATGTCAATCGAGGCCATTCTATATAAAGTATTTTTATAGGTGTAGATCTATTCATATGTTATATTAAATGATAAAATTAATTTTTATATGTATTTCTAGTATTTTATTCAAGAAATACATCAATATAATCCAAAAAATTGGCATATCGTTGATGTTTACATTATACCCAACCACATGATGTAAATAACCCTCTTAAACTGGTTGTGTGACCCATATGTCAAAAGTATCATCCATTAAAAGATCATCTTAATCCCTCCACAAAAATAAGATCATATGATTATTTAGAATATAAAACATGACATCTTTTCCTTTCAAATTTATATGCGCTATATATATAGACGCATTCCCTTCACAATGATGCATAAAATTAAACTACGTAAATAATAACTGGATTTTCAGGAAGGGAGTTATCATAGAAATATATTAGAGTTTTATTCTGAGTATCATACATCAAAATATTTGAAATAATTAATTTCATTATGTTGAAACATTCTTATCATATCCATATTATAATCCCTTCACTCAATCAATGACTCTTTATGTTTAACCAAGGTCATCCATGATCATAATCTATTAAATCCCTTATCAGCGAAACCTAAATAGAATTATTGATTAATTAAAGAATATAAACCAAGAGTGTCTATTCAATATATAAGTCTTAGGTCCACTAATCTTGCATTATTTATGATTTAAATTACACACACTCCACCACATTAAGATTTGTTACTAATATGTCCATCTATGCCATAGAAATATCTACGTCCTATTATTAAGAAAGTGATTTATTTTTCATGGAAACCACACTATATTTATTTTACTGAAACATTAATATTTTATCCATTAATATTACTTTTCCACATGGTTTTCACCAATGTTTTAGAATCATAATCTTTAAAAATAACTATACCCTTCTGTAACAGAAAATAAATAAACTTAAAAATAACATTTAAAAAATAAATCAATTTAGATTATTATTCAATCCATAACCCAATTATACATTCCTCAAAACTATAAATGATCAGTATCATTTTAGATAATAAATTTAAACATTTTATTTCATAATGTTTATTCATCATCTCCTAAAATTTTCAATTATTTTATTTATTTCCTTAGAAAAAACCCTGCATAAAACCTTTCTTTAGGACCTGGAAAAAATAGAAATTATTGGAAATGTGATCCTTGATGTTCATAAAAAGAAAATATTTGAGATATAAATAAAAATTCATATGTATGATTTATAATATGATAATGTGATCATAATAATAGATAATCATAAAAAATCAAATAAATATCATTGTTCATTTTTCATGGTAAAAGTCATTGAAATAAAAAAATTATATATTCATAAGAGTGTGGAATCCTCAATAAAAAATCCTGATCCACGATAGAATAACATAAAAATAATAATGTGTGAAAAAATACACGCTTATTATATTTTTAACATGTATAAATAGTAATAGGATGAATAATAATGTTAAGGATAAGAAATATGGTCCATGCATACCCTTATTGACATGAAAATTGGTCCACAAATTAACCTATTGAAAGGTCACAAGGTCTAAAAAATGATTTTAACATGAAATAACATTCATGAAAAAAATATTGGCATTTTCAGTTATCCAAATTTATCCCATTCATTGTAATGCCATAGAAGAACCTCCTATAATATAATAATTATATATTAATATTTACACCTCAATATCATAAAACATTATCATCTCACCATACCTTTTATCATGGATAGTAAAATGTGTTCAATCAAGACTTAATAATCATATTAAAATGAAAATAAATGAATTAATACAGATGGAATCATATCCTCACATCCTAAGTGAATCCTAAGTGAAATCAAAGTATGTTATCATAGATAAAAATTACATCAAAAGATCATAAGAATATTTTATTACAAAAATAATTCATTCATTTTGAAATATATTATTTCAAATATAAAAAAATCATAATATTAAGAAAAAGTTTCATGTTAAAAGAACAATAAATACATATAATGTAATCTCCAATGAAAATAAAATTTATAATGGTCAAAAATTCTATTCATTTAATGTACGTTAAATAAATATTTTGATCACACCATTGGTAAAAAGTACATCATCAAGACAATGATAATAAAGTAACTTTTGAAAATATTTTTTTAAGGTTTAGTATTAGTAAATATTTAATTAAAAATAAATTTATAATAGTACAAACATTCATAAAAATATTTAAATGAAAAAAATGATATTTGAAGAAAAACATTGTTAACCATTATGGAACAAAAATTTGTTTTTTCTAAAAATAATATTCTAATTCATTTTAATTACCAAAGAATGAAATGTGGAACAATTATTTAAAAAATTAATATAGAGGACCATGACTCTTATACACAGATATTACATCTTTTTATATGTATATTAAATAAATTACAAAAATTTAACACCCTGACCTCAGAAGCTTAGACCTAGTGCATTATTTTAATACAATGGCATGATTATAAGGAATCAAATATTGAATTACCGAATAGTTTATTAGTCTTGAAGAGAATAAATACATACATGGAATCCATATTACACTGGGAAAGGTGACAAAATACATTACATAAATTAAAAAATAAATGACATCAAAGAAAACTCAACAAATTGTCTCCTCTTCATAACATGTTTATGGTATAGAAAATAAAGTGTGTGAGAAACAATTCTCTACAAGGGTAAGTAATATAGTAGAAAATAACATAAACATAAAAATTAGGCATCCTGAGTAACTAAAAATGAATGCCTTTAATAATAAACTAGATCTCATTCTAGATGGAACAATAGATGAATAAATAATTTCATAATCATGGTTATTCAGTTAGTCGAAAAAGAAAATGAACCATCAATAATATTTTCATAATTAGGAAATGAATAATTCGGGACATCAAAACCATACCTTCAAGGCCTCATTCAAAGAAAATAAATATTTTTTTTTGAAAACATGTTCCAAGATATTTTTTGGTCTCAAAATAGCTAAGGATGAATCAAGGGGCTATAGAAAGACCCACACGATATTCAATATGTCCAATTCATTCCAAATATGAATCTGGATAATCATAAACAATATATAAAATCATATATAAAATAATATATGAAATGTAACTATCTTTCCCAAATCATTAATCATAAACACTAACAATTCAGAGTATTATAGTGAATGATTTCATGATATAACATAACCAATCAACCTAACCATAAACAATTCAATAAAACATGAATGATAAAATAACATGAATGAAGTACCAGACTCAACAAAGGATATTGGCATAGATTAATCTACTTTACAATGTGACCCTTGAAAAATCTATTTTGATATAATCCTTAAACATTCCAGTGTGTCCCATACCACTTTGAAACATTCAAATAATAATCCATTATAATATCATGAGAATAAACAGACTTTTTAAATTATATACCAATAGGTTTTACATAAATAAAATGAAACAAATAACTAGTGAAAACGATATCTATCTCATAAAAGTTAATGTTAGATGAGGAGATCCCTTTTTTCCTCATAAAGAAGTGTTGTTTTTAAAATAATTTTTATTTGTCATGAAATCAGTTTTATAAAAATGTATATCCCATGAAATAAAACCTAAGGATGTTTATAAAACATTTTAATTATAAATGATATCCTCCGGAAGTGAAATCATGTAAAAAGTGTTTCTAAATGTGCTTTTTAATTAAAACATTCTAGTCTAGTTTAAGGAATTCATTAAAGATACATTGAAGAAAAAAATCATGTTTTCCTTCATAAAACACAAAATTAACTAAAATATATTTTTCAAATTAAATTTTGTGATTTTATAATTATTAATATGTCTTAAAACAGATTATAGAGTGAACATTAAAATAGGTAATATTTCATGAAGTTCCATATATCTAGCGGGCATTTCGTGAAGAATTTTTGAAAGACCCTTTTAAAATGTATGACTCGCCTTAAAAGAAATTATGATTTTGTTTGTTACACATATATATAACTATAACCCATAATTTATGATGATTTCATAAGAATAAACAATAATATCATTGAGGTGAGTATATAATAAGAGCTACCTGAATGAAAATACAGATTTGGGTAGAATATACTTACAATATTGTAATCAATTGAATTGTATTCCCCAAAATTAATAATATCCAAATGGTACATTTAATATCACAAAAAATAAATATATTCATGATATGAATCATCAATTTTCAGTATATATAAACTATACAAAAGTAAATTTAGTTATTATAGAATATCTAAAATAATTGGAAGTGAGATGAAGAAACCCGTACCTTAAGACTGATGTTCTTCACATGATCTTAGTTTATTGAAAACCAAAATTAAATTGTATTATTTGGGAGCGTTTTATTCATGATATGTATACTTATATACGTGATAGGAGAAACATGTAAAATAATATTGGTGTTCCAGAACTGAGTTTATATTTTATTTGTGAACATAAAAAAGGATTCTCTATTGTAAATTTCATTTGGTTACTTGTATTGGAGATGAATTAATATATAAAATATTTAATAAAAACTATTTGGGTAAATTTGAGGATTTTTTACACAATAAACTCATTTCAATTTATAAATCAAAACATCATATAAAACAAGATTATAGAAAGATATATGTGAAATAATACATAAATTATAGTCTTATTTAACCATAATAATCATTTCATGACCATAATCTGATATGTTAATAGAAATCGAAAACCCATCGTCCTTGAATGTGGTAAAGTATCACATCTCATATAGTGTTTTCATTTTTAGTATAAAATAATTGGAAATGATAGATGATAAAGAAAAATTATGTTAGAATAATAATATTATAGTTCATTAAAGGTAATGTAATTATCATATCATGTGGATGAGGCTGATAAAGAACTCAAAATAAAATAAAAGTTGAGAATTCTCTCACAAAAATTCGGTATCCTAACGGTATTGCAACAAATTTCATAAAATATTATTACGAGATAAAACATGTATCTCATCATTAATAAATAATCTGGGAAATAAAGGGGTTATGGAATTTTATATCCCAAAATAATCCAATTTAAATTAAATGATAATAACCTATTAAGAGTGCGTGAAAAAAATAGAGCCCTATACAAGAGAGTTTCGCAGCATAATGGCTATGCAATATGGTTTTAGAAAAAATTAAAATGGGACAGGATAGAGGTAAACCATTTTTAAAATTAGGATAAAGTGGTATTCGTACAGAAAAATATATAACTAATAACATGGTATGAGAACATGAAATATATACCACATAAAAATCCAACTTAGATGGAAAAGAGAAGTTGAGAATTCTTTTCAATTGTAGAGTGACTCATAAGACTTGAAGTTTGGAACCTTGGGAGCTTGCGGACACCTTCTAAGGACTAATAAGCAGGTAAAAATACTATAACATAAAGGACAATGAGTTTTTACTGAATTAAAATGAATAAATGAGTGGGTATTTATAATAAATGGGAGGGAATGCTTTATTAATTTAAAGGGACACCTCATTAGATATTTTAAAAAAAACATGTTCTTTCCCATGCTGTTTTCCCACAGAATTATCCACTTAGGATACCTCACATCATATTTGACTATAAAAAATTAAAACAGAATTTTATACTTATTATTATATCGTTATGATGTCATTAAACATACCGAAAACACAAAACAATATTTTTTCTATTAAAAAATCAATTAATTTATAAAAATACCAAAAAATCACCCTAACAATTTTTTAAGGCGTATAATTTAAAAATGAACTCCATTTTATGAAAATAATTTTATAATTCATTTTAATTTAATTTATAAATAAAATTAAAATGTATTTTAAAAAACAAAAATAAAACTATAACTCATTATGTAACACCTTGAAAAATTAATTGAGGTAAAATAAAATATTATTATTATTAAAATAAAATATAGTTACAATTTATAAATATATTTTATGAAAATAAATTTACATTTTAAAATACTAAATTGATCATAAAATTGTGATTAAAATATATATTACATACAAAAATACCAATACAAATATTGTGATCATTTTTAAATTATTAGGTGTCTATATTATATTTATACATTCGTGGGTAATGTTTCTATTATAATGACCAATGTATTATTCATTAAAAATTATTACTTTTCATATATTTATGTTATTATTTATAGGGTAGGTTACTATTTATCAAAAATTAGGTTTGGCTTACCACACTCTAAATATGTTACTAAACACAAACATTTCTGTCAGATTTTTGAAATAAAAACTACAGAAGTAAAAAAATTATGTTTATTAAATATGTTATAATAAATTGTTTTTTTGTAGATAATCATAATTTAATTTATTATATATGAATAATATTTTTAAATTCATTAGGTGTTACAAAAAACACATTCCTTAGGGCCGTATTGGTTTAGTTCCTTTGTATATATAGAAAAAATCCATCTAATATGGTAAAAGATATTCAATTGTTTCGAAAAATATCTTTACATTTATTACTCATAATAGACATACCCAATATTAAAGCATCCTTTATAACATAGGGAAAGGGATCATAAGAAATAGAGCGCTCAGATTCTCAAAAAATGTAAACGTGGGAAATACAAATACATAATTTGAGTATGAGGGTATTAGAACATTAGAATAACATATTGAAACCATACCCTATAGATAAAAGATTAAAATTTTATGTCATGGCATAAATATGGGATGTTCATAGGACCTTAATCCTTAGTAAATCAAAAAAACATATGTCATGATAGTACAAAATTTTCATAAGACATAGAATTGTGTCATATAAATATGTGTAGAAATAATATTCCTTATTAGTCTAGGGTTATTTCCAATGAATATTAGGAAAATCCATGTGTGGAATTAAATCATTTGATTGATGTTCCACCACCTTCAATAATATCAATTTCCACATAATAGAAAGTTTTCACTCCCCAGACCATCATATTGTCAAGGTTTTTTACCAAGACTATCATATGAGGGAATGTCCTTTACTGGACCAACATCACTCCCCATTTCATTCTTGTATATCTTATTATATATAAACAAGTAACTGATGAATTTGGTGAGAGATATAGGTTTTATCCATATTTGGTTAAAATTTTACTACTACCCTTTGATGTAATATTACCATCATTAGGTAAAAAATATTAATTATATTTGTTCCAAAATATAAGAAAACATTTACCATATTAGAAACCCTCAAATGAATTTTGTTTCTTGAACATTTTCCATAAAATCTATATTGAAAATAAATTGGTTCTATAATAAATTTATTATTTCCTCAATGCTTCCCCTATAGAATATGATGTGTGTTTTGTAATAATGTTATTATGGTATAACCCGTTGAAGAGAAATGAGTTTCAAAACATCTTTTTATCATAAACATAATCAATTATATGAATGAAAAAAATGGATCCATTGGATCATATACCCATTAAAAAAATAAGTGACATGAAATGATTTCATATTATATTAAAAATTATCTATCATGATAAATGAAAAGGAATATTTATTTTAGAAAATAACCATTCATTGAAGATAAATTTTTTAAAACTAATATTTTTAAAATACTTTGGACATCATTTTATTATAAAATAATAGTGATTTTTTTGAAGCATTTAAATTAATTTATAACATTTTTTGAGAAAAAATATTATATGAAAAAATTAAAATAATATATATATATATATAGCATTATTTTTTTTAAAATAACATTTAAAACATATATAAGAATATTCAATGAGATTAATGGTAAGGTAGAAGGGAAATTCCATTCATGAGATACATATTAAATAAAATATTACATTCACATTTATGGTAAAACACAAATGGGCATTGTTAGGAAAATAACATGAAGATTAATTTAACAAAAAGTTGTAAAAATGTATTGAAGGGGTCAAAATATGTTTTTTAAATCATATGATAATAATAAAAAATAAAATATAATTTTATATATCATTGATTTGGAAGGAGGTGAATTTTCTACCGAAGAGAAAAATAAATTATTATTTTATTAAAAACATTTTGTCAATTATTTCATAAAAAAATAATTGAAAATTGGTACCATTAATATTATGAATTACCATAGGAGAATAGAACTATTTATTTTCCTGATATATGGAACATAATATGGTATCATTGGAAACATAATAATAGTCAATCCCAATAAATGATGAGATTGTAATATAATATCATTACCCCTTTGGTAACATAAATTCTTCAGCCACATTGTGAAATATAATTTTGTGAATCATATAATATAATCAGGATAAATCAACAAATGAAAGTAAATTTAAAATAGGTTGTATATATAACTCATAAAATATAATAGTTTCATAACCTAATAATTTGTATTAAAGAAGTAAAATTGAGAAAAAAAATCAATTACCGCTTTAGAAATATTTTAAATTATAATACCAAATGAATAATAACATCAATTGAAAAAATTAAATATCATGAAAATATTGGAAGTAAAGATATAAAATTTAAATGGGGGACTTTATAGCCCAAATTACAGAAATGCGTGGTGAATTTTCATATGTCACCCTAAAATAAAAGAGAGACTATAAATCCCGTAACATATTATTTGAGGTCCAACACACAATGTAAAATATCAGGTATAATAAATGAATAGTTAAAATATATTTATTATAGAACAATAAATACATACATACATATATATATATTACCTTATATGATTTTATAATGTCACTTTATTACATTTTTATTATCAATTCTGTGTTAAAGTCATGTTCCAGGTAATGACTACATTATTTTTTATATATGTTTGGATTTAATATTTTCAATTTTCATTCATTGATCATGGTTCAATAATTTTTTTAATAAATTAATCACATAATTAAAATAAGTAAACATAAATTATACTCTTAATTCCAATCGTGAAATATGGTTTTGATAAAATAATTGTCTTATGATCATGAAGATGGTAGGTCCTATTAAGCATAAGAAACATTTCCATTTTTATATTGTCAATATGTAAAGGAGGTAAATAATATTTTATCTATAGAGAATGGTAATAATATCATAAATACCTAATAATATATTTTCATATACTTATATATATTATCAATTTGGTGTGGTGGTGGAATGTGTGTCACATCGCTTCATGGAGTCGGTGGACTACACAAACCTGGATGACATTATCTACTTTTAGTGAGTGAAAATATTAGAAAAAAATTGTATATTATATTTTCATAATGATAAATATTTCAAGAATATCATAATTATTTCATTAATATTATATATATTTATTATCATTTTTAATACAAAAGATATCTATTTGTTTAAAAATATGTTCCCAAAATCAATTAATTCATATTCTCTAAACATGTTTAACTAAAAAGGAGGAGTCATAAAAACTAAGGACTTCATGTAAGACATTGGTATGTTATGCACCATTGTGAGCATTCAGTTGTGGGTTCGATTCTCGTAGCCTTTTCCAATGTGATGCTTTATCACCCAACATGTGGGTTTTCCTTTTTCAAAAAATATAATTCAAAAATTATGATGATGTTCTCAAAAAAACCATAACAATTTTTTACCTTAATGGTAATCTAATGACTTTCATTTTACATCTCAAAAAGTAAGAAACTGTAATTACCTCAAAGGAGAATGTTTCCAAAAAAATTATTGGTCACCTTAAAATATCATAACATAAATCCTCTAAATGGATTATAAGATAGTAAACATATAATTAATATTAATATTACATACATATGGTGATATAACTAACTCTTTAAAAATCATAATCTCCAAAGATGACTAAACCACCCTCTAATACCCACTATAAGCACATGATCTAAAAAATTACAAAATAATGAGTTACGTTAAGAATTTTTCATTATTCAACATCGTGTACCTTTTGATTTTATAGTTTTACAGGATCATGAAAAAATATTAGAAGATAAAACCATACATTAAATTTGGACACTTATACTCATTGTCCATTTTTTCACCAACGGAACCCCTTTTAAAATTACAGATGATTTATTTTCAAGATACATCATCAATTCATTCAACGTTACATATTTTTTTCCCTTACCAATCATAATATTAATGAACATTATTTTCAAAAATTAGAATGATCAGTAAAATACATGTAATGGATATACAATGTATGAAAATTGTTAGACATGAAAAAATTTTAAAAGCATGAATACAATATCATTAAGTAATACTTTTCACCTCTAAAAAGTATTAAATACTCTAAATTTAATATAATATCATTTATTACCCTTTATTTAATCAAATTAATACCCTAAAATCTTTACAAAAAAACATATAACACATAATGTTTACATGGGACATAGTCGTTTTTAATGTGAATAATCATACGGTCGACATCCATACATATCACTCTTATAAATTGAAGAGTCATATGACCAACTTAGAAGTACAATGAATTGTAGGTTATAACATAACAAAGTATCCTTGGTTTATAATGGAACCACATATATTTGGTTTATCATGGAACCACCTGTATTTTGTTTATATCATAATCGGTTATCAAATGTCCAAGTTCCATATAAAAGATTAAAATTATCCACATTTCACTAATAAAATTTCATTTGGAATCAGATGAAATCATTTTAAGATATAAGAATAGTCATTCCATTTTAGAAACCATATTGAATGCCAGAATTCACTAAAAGAGAATTAGTTATTTAATTTTGCATTAAAAAAATTATGTCTTATAGAAGAATCTAAATATCAAATAATAGTTATGGAAGAAGAGAATTTGTTTTCACTACAAACATTAAAAAACTATTCATTTTGTCTGTTTGTAAATAAATTAAAATGATTCATTAAGAAATATTCCTTTTTAGAACCATTTAATGAAATTAAAATTAAAATTGATGTATTATACACCTTATAAAATAATGTGGTGTATAACATCAAAATATTCCACAATGAAAGGAGGTTGTGACAAAGTCCCTCATAAGGATCCCTTTTTGAAAAAAATGAGTTAAATTAAAAAGATAATATGTTAAAACATTAATTTCTATATAAATACATTCATAAAAACCTTTTAGAAATCATTTAAATAAAATAGAAACATTTGTAAGAATAAATCATAAAAACCATAAAACAATGTTTTGAGTTATGAAGACCCTTAACACTTGAGAAACACATGAATAACAATTATTAATGAATAAAATTAATCATTACAAAATATATCAACATAATAAAGACATTAATGTTATAATATATCAATTTGTAGTATATACCCCATATAATTATGAATCAGTTCATAATAACAAATAAGTCTCAAATGAATGCAAATTGAGATGAAATCATGTAACTTGTGTATAAATTGTCTGGTACATTATTTTTCTTACAGAATAATAAACATAGGTTAATTTTTAATTTCATTAGAAAATTTTCCATTCTTATTATTCCTTTTATACAACTTATTTTCTTGTTATGAAAATTAAACAATTTTTTATGTTTATGTTGGATGTTTTGACGATATTGGGTACTTCAGACAAAAATGACCATTATATGATGTCAATAGTCCATGTTTTCAAATGTATATCATCTCCAAAATACAAAAATGACATAATAATTAATTTTATATGTCAATTAAACCTTTAAATCAATTAATTAAACATGTTTATGAACTATGAATAACGTTACAATCATGGAGACGGTAAATTGTATGTAAAAATGAGTAGCATTACCATTTTTCATTCATCATTATAAAAATAAGTTAATTATTATTTTATATTTATAGAATTATCAATATATTAGTAAAATAATATTAATAATTTTAATATAATTGTTACATCCCAGTTCTAGAATGACAGTTGGTGCCAAGTCTGGCACAACTGGAGTATATGATGGTAGTCCCTGATGAGCCATATCTGGTGTCCAATCACTGCCCATGCAACAGGTGGACAACTGGCGAAACTCTCGGTGGCATGACTCCGAAAGGTCAAGCACGTACCTCAGATCAAGATTAATAGGTACTGAATCTTAGATGTGTAAGAAGGGAAATAGAGAAAAAAGCATTCATGTTTTTTCAAACATGAATACATGGTGTGTAAAATGCCAACACGACGTGTTCCCTTAAGCCTTCACATGGGCATGTACTTTTTCCAACATAGGTCGTGTAACAACCCATACACATAGTGTTCTGTCCTAACACATGGCGTGTTCTTGGATCATATTCCCATTCTCGAGTTATTATACATTGTTAAGCCCCATTGTTCTCTTAGAACTAGATGTCATGGCGTGTTAGTTCCATACACGACTTGTACTAGATAAAAATAACCAAAGAGTATTGTTCATCACAGGGTTGGTGACATAGGTCACTCTACATAGCGTGTTACATATGGACACGGAATGTACTAGAATTATTTCAACTACCCGTGTTGTTAATCACACAGGTGAACACATGACTAACTCTACACGGCGTGTTTATCCCAGATGCGGATTTTACAAGAAGGATTCCAGTATCCTGTGTTGTTCATGGAACGGTCTAGTAAATGAGTTATGCTACACGGTATGTTTAAGATTGACACAATGTGTATGAATTATGTTATCACCATCCATGTCATTAGTCACACTAGTGGACACATGTTCTACACCACACCGCATTAATGTTTGACACACGACATGCTCTTCCATGATTTTACTAACCCCGTGTATCTACACACAAATCTAGTGATTTGGATAGAGGATACAAATCATGTACATAAATTAAACTTTATGTACTTATGAAAAATAGTTCCTTCCTGAATAGAAGGACACATGGCATGTATTCATCATTACTTGTCATGTATTCTGGGTTTTCATGGACAGTACGCCTCAGAAACTACTTCGGAACCCAGAAATTCACAGAAACGAGCCTTATGGTTCCAAATTCTGAATATTGAGGAGTCGTACTCCTTGAAAATCCAATCTTGACATCATATACATGTCATAAAAAGGATAAATGTTTAATGACCCACCAAATTCCAGTCTATGAAGGCCCATAACACGCCAAGAACAAATGTTTGGAATTAATTTAAAAAAATACTTACACAATATAATACCTTTTAAAAATTAGGTAATCTATCAATTCATCTATCAAAACACCATTTATATCTAGTACAATATATATCAAAACAAAATTCAATCACTAATGCATCCAAAATTTCATGGAAGATATGTATGACATAGGATTTATAACAAGTTCTATATGATTAATTACATGGAATACCCTCATCTCATCGGGTTACAACAAAAATAGAACCTCAATAACATCAATGATAACATCAAAATAAATTTAAATCACTCAAGGTGAAATCAATCAACTATAAATTCAAAAAATCAAAAAAAAATGAACAATAACAATGTAAATTGGATTTTCCTTGTACATGGGTTAGCTACTGCCGGGCATAGATTATTACCAACAATGTATTGCATCCTATCACAGGATATAGGCTCTAAATAGTATGTCAAGAAGAAATGAATCCCTCTAATACCATTTTGTAATGTCCCTATTCTAGAAGCCATCCAGAGGTGCCCCGTACCTGGTTGGTCATAAGGCCTCAGTCGCATTTCCCCTACTACCAGAGGCTGTAAAATGGTAGCCAGGGCCTTGGGTGTGATACTGGGGGAACTATTCCCTCATTGGAAGAGTAACATAGCAATAGTAAAATATATAGCAAAAGCAGAAGCAGTTTTAATAGCATACCAAAAGTAAACAACATAAGTAGTATTAAGTTGGAGATAACATATCTAAATAATGCATAATACATATATATATATATATATATGAATGAATCCAAAAAATAATAGTGCAAGTATATAGTTCTAAACCAATGTAAAAAATAAAAGCAATAAACCTCTCTGTAGTAGCACATGTATCAGCTAGGTCCCATGCTACTGAGGTCCATAGAAATCATGTACCTGAAGTACGAAGGTTGCTTTTCCTTATCTATACCTATAGAATAATAATCTTTTCAGCCCAAATGTATGACCCAAACATGGTGTGATACTAATCCTAGTTCGGAGCCACCAAAATATTTCTACCAAATAGTCAGTGAATATATATGGAAGGAAAAAAAAATGAAGCAGCAAACAAGGAAGTACACATTGTAACAATCCTAAAATTTCAAATGCATTCATTTTCATATATCATGTAAGAATCCAATCAAAAGCAAGTAACCTTCTGGAATTACTAATATCTTAACTTCTCTTGTTCAATAAAAACAATCACAAGCAACCCTCTGGGAAGGACACACATTCTTATCCCTCTTGTTCAACTTTAGCAAAGATACTCTGAGGAATAACTCGCCGTCAATTTCCCCTATGGTCTCGTATCGGTAACTAATTGGCACTATGAGGAGGTAATAAATGTGAAATTTCCACTGTGGCCCAAATTGAGGAACTACATACACTCTAAGTGAGCATATACGTAACACCCAAGACTTTTATGTTATATAAATCATCAAAGGAATCTTTTTCTACAAAACACTTGCTTGGGCTGCTTTATACGAAATCGCGACCTTCCTCGATAGCTTGCGTCGTACGCAATATCGAGTTTCACTAAACAACGATATACTATTAAAATATTATTAAAACTATAAATTATGAATAATTTTAACTAAATTTTGAATTTTATAACATTATTATTCATCTTACACATTTCTAGAACATGGTATAAGAACAAAATAAACATTTCGGGTAAAATAAGTATTTTTCAAAAAATGCATTTTTGCCGCCATTTGATGGAGCACCCACATTAAATATAGTTTTTGAAATGTTTATAAGTTAAATTTGACAATATAAAATTCTTCTTTTGAATCAAGATATAAAAATTTACATTAGATAATGTTTTGATATTTTTCTGATAACTTTCATATTTTAATGAATAGTAAAAACATGCTATATTTTAATTAAAAACAACTTTTTTCATCGTAAAATCATACGTGGTTAAATTATAATATTGAAAGGTTTTAAAGTATAAATAGAATATATTTTTACCATTTAATAAAATGTATGTCATTAGCATTGATTTTACCTTAAATTCGTAGTTTAAATCAATTCAATCTTTTGCAATGTTTTAAAGAAAAACTCGTTTTCTTTTGACAACGAGATTAATTTTAATTTCATTTCAGAAAATTTTGTGTATTGAATTTGGAAAAATGGATTCCATATTTGGAATCTGTGGATCCAAATTATGTTAATAAGCTACTTTTTATTTTTAGGAATTGTGAATAGTAACTACGATAAATTTTATTTACCATAGTTAAAGGTAAATCAGGTAATTAAGGGTAAATATAATATTTTAAAATTACCCTAAAAAATGTAAAAATCCTATTGGATGACTAAAAGTAGACCCATATCACCTAAGGGTCGGATTAGATTCATTTAACTAAATTTTTTCAATGAAAATAATTTAATTATTATTAAAACCAAAGATTGTGACAACATGTCACTTTCTTAAATATTTTATGTATAATAATTTTAATCTAGTGATAAACTTCATGAAACATAGAACATGAATAGTATCCATAAATCTAATACAATTATCTACATCATAGGAATTTATTTAGTATTTTTAGGGATTAAATAATTATTATTTATTATGACACAAAGATGATGCAGTAATTGACTTATTAATGAAATATTGACATAATTGATGTTATAAATGCCCAAATAAATGTAATTTGAGACTTTTTATGACTTAAACTAATTTTATAGGTTAATATTACATGTTATTGTTGATTTAAGTAACTTGGTTAGAACATATCATTCAGGTATGAATTTCATAAAAATCATGTACCAAATAGTTTCAAAATTGGCATAAATTAGTTTTTAAAACAAATGTTATATTATTAATTGTTATTTTATTCCAAAAAATCTAAGGTTCGGCCAAATGACTTATATAAGATTATATATTACTAATAAACAACTTGGGGTTCGTTTTTCTTGATATAGTATGTTTATTAACCATATAGTGTAAGAAAACAAAAAGACACGGTAAAAGTTAAATTATTTAACTTAGAGTTAAATCTATTTGATAAGGTTAAGATAATGACCTAAACTTGTTTAAATCCTATTATATGAGAGGATTTAGACACATCCCCACTTTAGCTTCGAAATAATACCCTTTTGGAACCATTATAAACCGAATTTGACCTTAAATATAAAATAATATTTTGACATTTTCCTAAGGTGCCCCTCTCCTCCCTTATAAAAGGGCACCTCCTCCCTCTCCTCCTCACACCAATTTGAGCATTCAAGCTCGTCCAACCCCTGCCAAAATCTCTTCTCCACTTCCCTAGTATCATCCAAGAGGTCCTGGTATTTTACAAAGACCATCCTTAGTTCTTTAAGTGGAGGTTAAGAAAAGGCGCGTCAAAAATAGGTAATATCCATTACCGATCTTTTTCAATTTCTTTCTTCTTCAAATTTTTCTTATTTAGTTGTTTCATGATAAAGTAATAACATCAGTATTTATTATATACTTATATGTTATTATAAATATGAAACAACTCTAATTAACCTTCTATCCATCCTGCGGAAAAAGGAAATCACCGCGCGTGCGTACGTACGGAATACCGTCTCCACGCCGTGGTGTAATCTATTTTCCACCACCACCTTACTTGGATGGGTATAATGGTGTAAATAATGATTATATGTGACTATTATAAAGTGATACGGATTATTAAATAGTATACATACACTCTAATACAATTCCACGATCATAGGAACGATATCATCACTCATGCGTACGTACGGAATACCGTCTCCACGATGTTATGCGACTCGTTCTACATGATCTTCATTTCATAATGATTATATAAATGAATTGAATGAATTAATATGATATATATTACACTAAAAACATTCTGGAAATGAGGTATCTATAACCTAAAGATAATAATAAGTATTTATTCGACAAAACATGCATAAGAACAAAAACATATAAACACCCGAATAACAAGTAGCAATGAAATATTACTACTAAGAAGCTAAGAAAATGACCATATATGATATCATAACAATAATTATGATTCTGGAATAAGTCAATAACATTATTTAAATCATTATACAGGAGTTTCGGACACTTATGAAGCAAAATGGACCTAAGGTAAGGGAAATATCACAATATCATTTTTATCCGAGATTGTTTATACTTTGGTATTTACTGGGGTGTATTTTATCATCCACATCCATGTTTCCTCAATATGTAATATTTTTTCCATCCACCTATAATTTTTTAATTCCAATTTTACCCTTCGGTGATTTTTTAGTAAAAGATATGAAAGGAATCTTTTGTCATTTTTCATACGAGGTACTTTTTGACTTTTCCGACAAAAGTACGAAAAGAATGTATTATTTTAACTTATACGGCATGAATGGATTTTTAAAACATTATTTCCAAGAAGATTCCTTTACAAGTTTTCAAGTTTATTTTTAATCAACTTCTTTTAGTTTAGAATTGTACGACATGTTAAGAAAGGAAAAGTGTTTTTGAAGCACAAAGGATATTTTCCTCAAGAATGAAGTTCAAGAGTTTTATCAAAATTATTTTCCACATAAGATAATATAGGGTTATGTTTTTATCCCTATTATTACATGGATTTTATTATGTTGTGATGGAAATATTTTTATGAATTCCTTTATCTTATATGAATTGTTTTATGATGTCATGATGTTTAATATTACCATTTTTATTACATGGGTTATGCAATGATTTATGATTTATGATTTTGTGGCACACATAATAATGGTATCATTATGAGATGGGTGGGACCTAAATCTCCCTACAATGCATTGGGTAAAGAGTTTATATCACATGAGATATACATGGATGGAACGGTAGGTTATACCGGTTCAGTGAAACAGGACTGAAACGAGGGTGACTCGGTTCAGAAATGGACTTTGTCCACTAAGATAGTCTTGGAAATGAGTCTTGACTAATAAGAAGTGATTATATATGATTGTGTGTGTATGCCACAAAGTTTCATGTTTTAAGTTATGATTATTGGGATTTCATTTCACTACTATGATTTATCCCATGTTATGAAATTATGCTCCCTTTTACAGGTTAAGATTTCCAAAATGTTATGTTCTTATGAATATGATGTGATTGATATTTCTTTTGTTTAACCTTACTAAGCATTTGAGCTCATCCTTTTGTATGTTTTATTTCCCCAGGTCAGGAAGAAGGTTATTAAGTAGAATATGCCAAAAAGGGACTCTAGATATGATGAAATAAATGGGAGGCAAAGTAGATGCTTTATGAAGAAGTTGTTTATGTTTCCCAGTTTCTAAAGACACTATAACTACACGGTCCTTTCTTGGTCTTGTTATATGTTGTAATAAGTGTGCTTCAATTCTGAAGTAATAATAATGTATGTAAATTATGGGTCGTTATAGTTGGTATCAGAGGAAAGGTATAGTCAACCTTTGGAAACTAGGATGTGAAATCCTTAGTAAGAACCCTAAGGATAAGTCTAAGCATAGAACACAATATTAGTGTTTTAGAAATGTCCATGAATAACCTAGGATAAGACCTTAAGTGTGAAATTTTATTCTTGATTATGTGGGTTTCCTATTATAATTAGTGTTTCTCACACTATTCTTCTTGGTTTTAGTCAATGGCTGGAACCTGAAAGAATCGTGTTAATGGAGAATGCGACGGGCAATGCAATGATTGTCCCCCGGAACAACCAAACGTTATGAGAGATGCAATTCAAAATCTTGTAGCCATGCTCACACAACTTTCTCAAGCTATGAATCATGCAGGACTTCCAAACGAGCAAAGGAAGGAGCAACATTCTGTTGAATCCTTCATGAGGCAGTGTCCACCTTCTTTCAGTGGGTCTACTGCTCCATTAGTTTCTCAACAATGGATTAGTACTACTGAAAAGATATTTTCAGTTCTTCAATGTTCTGAACATGATAAAGTCATCCTAGGAGTTTATCGTTTGGAAGGAGATGCTGATCAATGGTGAAATCTTATTAAGAATACGAGGCAAAGAGATGAAATTGAGTCCCTGGAATGGGACGAGTTCAAGAACTTATTTGTCAATAAGTTCTTCCCTCGTATTCGACGAAAAAAGATGGAGAAAGTGTTTCTTGAACTGAAGCCAAAGGATGATGAATCTGTTGGTACCTATGAAGAAAATTTTAGAAGACTTGCAAGGTACGCTTCTGTTATTATTATCCAACCTGAGAGTAAGATCGATCGATTCATTAGTGGCTTAAAACCAAGTCTTCAAGGGGTGTTAGTCATAAGGGACTTCAATAGCTATGAGGAAATCGTTCGATGTGCTCTCAAAGTTGAGATGGAGATTGGAGTAACCCATTAGTCATATGGGTTTGATAAGAAGAAGAAAATGGAATTCAAAGGAAAATCTAAAGAGCACACTGAAAAGAAGATGACCTTTCCCTTATGCTCAAAGTGTGGAAAGAAACATGAAGGGACTTGTCTTAAAGGGACAAGTAAATGTTTCAAATGTAGAAAGGAAGGTCATCGGGCATTTGAATGCCGCGATGATGGGAAAAATATGTCTAATGATTCAAACAAAGGAAGGGATACACATAATTAACCTACTACACTTCAATGTTTCAAGTGCAAGGATATGGGTCATTATGCCAATAAATTCCCTAATACAAGGGTTGATGATGATGGTCGACATCAACAAACACTTAAGGCTAAATACAAAGGAAATTCACATGCAATTTCTATCAACGATGTGGAGTACGATAACGATGTGGTGAAAGGTACACTTACCATCAACTCTAAAGTATAAAATGTTATATTTGATTCTGGATCCACCCACTCTTTTATTTGTGAAGAATTTTCTAAGGGTATCACCGTATTACCTCAACAATTAGATGTTGAGTTAGCTGTGACAACACCTAAAGACATAACAGTCGCATCAAAAGTTTATAATTCTTCTCCGATCGAAGTTTGTGGGAAAGTGCTTCCTGCAAATCTTGTGATCCTTCCTATAGTGGAATTTTATGTGATTCTTGGCATGGATTGGATTTCGTTATATGGAGCTCATATCAATTGCCAAAGAAGGGAAGTCACATTTCATATTCCAGATCTATCTATGATCGTCTATCAATGCAAGGATGAACATAACCTTCCAGTGGAAATTCCTTCTACCTTATGGGTCTTGATTCCACTAAATGAAGGTTATTTATCTCAAATGGTTGGTGAGAAACTCACGATTAAGAATATTCCCATTGTACGGTAGTTTGATGATGTCTTTCTAGAGGAATTACTGGGTATTCCACCGAATCGTGAAGTTGAGTTTTCAATAGAACTTGTACCGGGTGCTTTGCCTATTTCCAAGACACCTTATAGAATGGCCCCAATTGAGTTGCAGGAATTGAAGAAGAAACTCCAAGATAATCTTGATAAGGGATTCAAATTCCTTAGTGCGTCACCTTGGGGAGCACCTGTTCTATTTGTTAAGAAGAAAGATGGATCAATGAGACTCTGCATTGATTATCGAGAATTTAACAAGATCACTATCAAGAACAAATATCCTCTCCCACGCTTTGATGACTTATTTGACCAACTACGTGGAGCTCAATACTTTTCCAAGATTTATCTTCGTTCAGGGTATCATCAACTAAGGGTCAAAAGGGAGGATATACCAAAGAAGGCTTTCCGTACAAGGTATGGACACTATGAATTTATAGTGATGCCATTTGGTCTTACTAATGCCCCTGCTATCTTCATGGATCTAATGAATAGAGTCTTTAAAGACTATCTTGATCAGTTTGTGGTAGTCTTTATAGACGATATTCTTGTCTATTAAAAGATCAAGGAAGAACATGAAGATCACTTGAGAATTATATTGAAGACCCTGAGAAAGGAGAGGCTTTATGCCAAATTTACCAAGTGCGAATTTTGGCTTCAAAAAGTTGCATTTTTGGGTCACATAATCTCAAAAGAGGGGATATCTGTGGATCCAGCAAAAACAGAGGTTATCGAAAGATGGTCGAGACCAACAACAGTGACTGAGATCCAAAGTTTTCTTGGTTTGGGTGGATATTATCGACGTTTTGTGAAGGATTTTTCACGATTATCTAATCCACTCACCAAGTTGACTCGGAAAGGAGTTAAGTTTGTCTGGACGGAGGAATGTGAAGAGAATTTCAAGGAGTTGAAAAGAAGGTTATCCAGTGCACCTGTGCTCACATAGCCTTGTAGTGGAGAAAGGTTTGTGATATATAGTGATGAATCCAAGAAGGTATTGGGGTGTGTTCTTATGAAAAATGATATGGTGATAGCTTATGCCTCATGACAATTGAAAATCCCTGAGCAAAATTACCCAACACATGATTTGGAGTTAGCTGCGGTAATCATTGCAATAAATATTTGGAGGAATTCTCTTTATGGTGAAAGGTGTGATATTTATACTGATCATAAAAGTTTAAAGTATATTTTCACACAAAAGGAGCTGAATATGCGTCAAAGAAGATGGTTGGAGCTGATTAAGGATTATGAATGCTCAATCCATTACCACCCTGGGAAAGCAGACAGGGTGGCAGATGCATTAAGTCGACAAGACCATGCCAGTTTATCCATGATGAGGATCACAAAAGATCCAATATTTATGGAATTACAAAGGATGGATCTTGGAATTATAATGGAAGGGGAAAAATCTTATCTTTCTCAAATGAATGTTCAACCATCTATACATGTGAAGATTAAAGAGGCACAGATAGAAGATGTCGAGTTACAAAAGAAGGTGAGAAATGTTCCTGAATTCAACCTTGATTGTGATTGGATAATAAAGTTCAGGAATCGGGTTTGTGTTCCTCCCATCCCCGAATTAAAGAAGGAGCTTCTGGATGAGGCTCATAGTTTTTCATTCTCTATTCATCCTGGAAGCACGAAGATGTATAGGGACCTGAAAGAGTACTTCTGGTGGGATGGCATGAAAAGAGATGTTTTTGAATATGTCTCTCGATGCTTGGTTTTTCAACAAGTTAAAGCTGAGAGACAGAAGTCTAAGGGGATGCTACAACCATTACCCATACCCGAATGGAAATGGGAAAACATCACTATGGACATTGTCATAGGACTTTCTAAAACATCCAAAGGCAATAATGCTATCTGGGTCATAGTTGATCATCTTACCAAGTCTGTACATTTCATTGCTATTAGAGAGGATTTATCTCTGGATCAGCTTGCCAAGATATATGTAAAGGAAGTGGTAAGATTGCATGGAGTACCACAGTCTATCGGGATCCGAGATTTACCTCAAAGTTCTGGGGAAGTCTTCAGCATACTCTGGATACAGAGTTGAGTTTCAGCACTAATTATCATCCTCAGACAGACGGTCAGTCTGAGAGAACAATTCAAACTCTAGAATATATGTTGAGAGCTTGATCTATGGATTTCAAAGGTGGTTGGGATCAACACCTACCTTTGGTGGAATTTTCTTATAATAATAGCTTTCACTCCAGTTTTTAGATGGCTCCTTATGAAGCTATCTATGGAATGAAATGAAGGAATCCAACTTGTTGGGATTAAGTTGGGGAAAGAAAGCTATTAGGACCTGATCTCATTGATGAAATGGCAGAAAAGGTTAGATCTATTCAACAACACATAAGAGCAGCTCAGAGTCGACAGAAAAGTTATGACGACAACCGAAGAAAAGACCTAGAGTTTGAAGTGGGTGATAAAGTGTTCTTACGAATATCTCCCTGGAAGAGAGTCATTAGATTTGGAAAGAAGGGGAAGTTGAGCCCTAGATATATCGGTCCTTTCGAAATAATGGATCGTGTTGGGAAGGTAGCTTACCGATTGGCGCTTCCACCGAATCTCTCTCAAGTTCACGATGTGTTCCATGTATCTCTCCTGAGAAAGTACATACCTGATCCTTCACATGTACTTAGCTCAGAAGTTGTACCACTGGAGCAAGATCTTTATTATGAAGAACAACCGATAGAGATTCTGGATCGTAGCGAAAAAGTCCTACGAAACAAGACCACTCGATTGGTGAAAGTTTTATGGAGGAACCACCAATTAGAAGAAGCTACATGGGAGCTTGAGGATATGATGAGGGAGTGGTATCCTCATCTATTTGTTACAAAGTGACGAATTTCGAGGGCGAAATTCATTTTAAGGGGGGTAGAATGTAACACCCGGTACTATTATGTTATATAAATCATCAAAGGAATCCTTTTCTATACAACACTTGCTTGGCTTTCTTTACACGAAATCGCGACCTTCCTCGATAGCTTGCGTCGTACGCAATACCGAGTTTCACTAAACAATGATATACTATTAAAATATTATTAAAACTTTTCGTTATGAATAGTGTTAACTAAAATTTGAATTTTATAACATTATTATTCATCTTACACATTTGTAGAACATGGTATAAGAACAAAATAAATTTTTCGGGTAAAATAAGTATTTATAAAAAATGCAGTTTTGCCGCCTTTTGATGGCGCACCGACTTTAAATCTAGTTTTTGACATGTTTATAAGTTCAATTTGACAAAATAAAATTCTTATTTTGAATCAGGATATAAAAATTTACATTATATAAAGTATTGATATTTATCCGATAACTTTCATATTTTAATGAATAGTAAAAACACGCTATATTTTAATTAAAAATAACTTTTTTCATCGTAATATCTTATGTGGTTAAATTATAATATTGAATGGTTTTAAAGTATAAATATAATATATTTTTACCATTTTATAAAATTTATGTCATTAGCATTGATTTTACCTTAAATTCGTAGGTTAAATCAATTCAATCTTTTGCAATGTTTTATAGAAAAACCCGTTTTCTTTCGACAACAGGATTAATTTTAATTTAATTTATGCAACTTTTGTGTATTGAATTTGGAAAAATGGATTCCATATTTGGAATCAGTGGATCCAAATTATGTTAATAAGCAATTTTTTATTTTTGTGAATTATGAATAGTAACTACGGTAAATTTTATTTACCATAGTTAAAGGTAAATCGGGTAATTAAGGGTAAATATAATATTTTAAAATTACCCTAACAAATGTAAAAATCCTATTGTATGACTAAAAGTCGACCCATATCACCTAAGGGTCGGATTAGATTCATTTAATTAAATTTTTTCAATGGAAATAATTTAATTATTATTAAAACCAAAGAATGTGACAACATGTCACTTTCTTAAATCTTATAAGTATAATAATTTAAATCTAGTGATAAACTTCATGAAACTTCGAACCTGAATAGTCTCCAGAACTCTAATACAATTATCTACAACATAGGAATTTATTTAGAATTTTTAGTGATTAAATAAATATCATATATTATGACACAAAGATGATGTAGTAATTGACTTATTAATGAAATATTGACATAATTGATGTTATAAATGCCAAAATAAATGTAATTTGAGACTTTATATGACTTAAATTAATTTTCTAGGTTAATATACCATGTTATTTTTGATTTAAGTAACTTTTTTCGAACTTATCATTCTGTTATGAATTTCATAAAAATCATGTACCAAATAGTGTCAAAATTGACATAAATATGTTTTTAAAACAAATTGTTATTTTATTCCTACAAATATAAGGTTCATCCAAATGACTTATATAAGATTATATACATTAGTAATAAACATGTTGGGGTTATTTTGGCTTGATATAGTATGTTTATTAACCATATAGTGTAAGAAAACAAAAAGACACAGTAAAAGTTAAATTATTTAACTTAGAGTTAAATCTAATTGATAAGGTTAAGATAATAGCCTAAACTTGTCTAAATCCTATTGGATGAGAGTATTTCGATCCATAACCACTTTAGCTTCGAAATAAGACACTTCTGAACCATTATAAACCGAATTTTCCCTTAAATATAAAATAATATTTTGAGATTTTCCTAAGGTGCCCCTCTCCTCCCTTATAAAAGGGAACCTCCTCCCTCTCCTCCTCACACCAATTTGAGCATTCAAGATCGGCCATCCCCTACCAAAATCTCTTCTCCACTTCCCTAGTATCATCCTAGAGGTCCTGGTCTTCTTCAAAGACCATCTTTAGTTCTTTAAGTGGAGGTTAAGAAAAGGCGCGTCAAAAAGAGGTAATATACATTACCGATCTTTTTTAATTTCTTTCTTCTTCAACATATTATTCTTTAGTTGTTTCATGATAAATTAATAACATCAGTATTTATTATATACTGATATGTTATTATAAATATGAAAAAACTCTAATTAACCTTCTATCCATCCTAGGGAAAAAGGAAATCATCGCGCGTGCGTACGTACGGAATACCGTCTCCATGCCGTGGTGTAATCTATTTTCCACCACAACCTTACTTGGATGGGTATAATGGTGTAAATAATGACTATATATGACTATTATAAAGTGATACTGATTCTGAAATAGTATACATACACTCCAATACAATTCCACGATCATAGGAACGATATCATCACTCGTGCGTACGTATGCAATACCGTCTCCACGATGTGATGCGACTCGTTCTACCTGATCTTCATTTCATAATTATTATACAAATGAATTGAATGAATGAATATGATATATATTACACTAATAAAATTCTTAAAATGAGGTATCTATAACCTAAATATAATAATAAAAATTTATTTGACAAAACACGCATAAGAACAAAAAGTTATAAACACCCGAATAACAAGTAGCAATGAAATATTTCTACTAAGAAGCTAAGAAAATGACCATATATGATATCCTAAAAATAAGTATGATTCTGGATAAGTCAATAAAATTATTTAAATCATTATACAAGAGGTTCGGACACTTACGAAGCAAAACGGACCTAAGGTAAGGGAAATATCACAATCTTATTTTTATCCGAGATTGTTTAAACTTTGGTATTTACTGGGGTGTATTTGATCATCCACATCCATGTTTACTCAATATGTAATATTGTTTCCATCCACCTATAATTGTTTAATTCCAATTTTACCCTTCGGTGAGTTTTTATTAAAAGATATGAAAGGAATCTTTTGTCATTTTTCATACGAGGTACTTTTTGACTTTTCCAACAAAAGTATGAAAAGAATGTTTTCTTTTAACTTATACGGCATGAATGGATTTTTAAAACATTATTTACAAGAAGATTCCTTTACAAGTTTTTATGTTTATTTTTAATAAACTTCTTTTAGTTTATAATTTTACGACATGTTATGAAAGGAAAAGTGTTTTTGAAGCATAAAGGTTATTTTCCTCAAGAATGAAGTTCAAGAGTTTTATCAAAATTATTTTCCATATAAGATAATATAGGGTTCTATTTTTATCCCTATTATTACATGGATTTGATTATGTTGTGATGGAAATATTTTTATGAATTCCTTTATCTTATATGAATTATTTTATGATGTCACGATGTTTAAGATTCCCATTTTTATTACAAGGGTTATTCAATGATATATGATTTATGATTTTGTGGAACACATAATAATGGTATCATTATGAGATGGGTGGGACCTATATCTCCCTCCAATGCATTGGGTAAAGATTTTATATCTCATGAGATAGACATGGATGGAACGGTACGTTATACCGGTTCAGTGAAACATGACCGAAACAAGGGTGACTCGGTTCAGAAATGGACTTTGTCCACTAAGATAGTCTTGGCAATGAGTCTTGACTAATAAGAAATGATTCTATATTATTGTGTGTGTATGACACAAAGTTTCATGTCTTAAGTTATGATTATTGGGATTTCATTTCACTACTATGATTTATCCCATGTTATGAAATTATGCTCCCTTTTGCAGGTTAAGATTTCCAAAATGTTATGTTCTTATGAATATGATGTGATTGATATTTCTTTTGTTTACCCTTACTGAGCATTTGAGCTCACCCTTTTGTATGTTTTGTTTCCCCAGGTCAGGAAGAAGGTTATTAAGTACAATATTCCAAAAAGGGACTCTAGATATGATGAAATAAATGGGAGGAAAATTAGATGCTTTATGAACCAGTTGTTTATGTTTCCCAGTTTCTAAAGACACTATACCTATACGGTCCTTTCTTGGTTTTGTTATATGTTGTAATAAGTGTGCTTCAATTCTGATGTAATAACAATGTATGTAAAGTATGAGTCGTTATAATATACAACTATCCCCCCCATGGTCTCACAACATAAAATTAAACAGACACTCTGGAGAATCCCTCAATGCCAATTCTCCAAATGGTGTACTACAAAAAAGTTACCACAACCCTGTGTAAGTCAGTCATGCACAAATGATACATGGAATCCAATGTAAACCTCAAGAACTACATGGATAGAAAATCCACATCATATCAAAGCATGTTAGATAATAATCACTCCATCCTAGCAATACTTGGAATGGAAGGTAAACAACCAAACATGCAAAGCTAAACCAAACAGTCCAAATCACAAAATCATTGGAAAACACAACCATTGTAAGGTAAATAACCCTATTTGAAATAACTAATGCTCTTTTCAAGCTCACCAGGATTAGTATACAAATAAAAGGGAAAACCATAAACATGAAATACCCTGAACAAGGGTGTTGGGAACTTTTTCATATAAAATTCAATGACTAAATACGTAAATTAACAAAAGAACAACCATGGTGCTGTGATATTGATTTATGTGACCCTCAGGGTATAAATCTCCCTAGAATGATATATATCTACAAAAACTCTTATAACATTAAACTGAGGATATTTCGTGAGAGAGGAGAAATCACAAGGTAAAGTTATATAAGAAGGAAGAACTCACTGATGCGATTCCAACGCAACTGATGGTGGTAAATTCGAAGAACGAACGGTGAGTCGGGGGCTTCGAGAAGATCCATGGTTGTACGGATGCTCTAAGATGAGAAAAGCAATGAAGAAGAAGGTTCTATCAATTAGATGCGACCCGAGTATATTTAATGAAAAAAAGGAAGTACAATGCGTGTTCTTTAAAAGTACACATCGTGTACTAGCCTTTTCCGGAATCCACATTAGGCAGCCTCTAGGTAACCACACATGGCCATGTCCTCAGCCGTTACACGGCCAGTACATGGTCACCCACAAAAACTAGGTACATTGAATGTTCATTAAGTACATTGTGTGTACTCCAAAAATTTCTAGAAACTCATATTTAAAAAAAATAACAAGATAGCAAGATTCATATTTGGAAATAAGATCCATGTACATAAAATAATTATATAAATCATACAAGTATTGTGGTGAATAAAAACTAATCACATGGCATCATAGATGTGATAGTACAAAAATACGCATGAACGATGTCATCATTTTTATGTATATTAAATGTAAAAATGAAATATATATGTATATATTATTACAAGGCTTAATATTTCATAAATAACATGTATAAAAATTAATTACATAATTATAACCAGTATGGAGTGACAGTTATGAAAATCGAATTATTTCAGTTCATGGAAGAGATAGTTCATACATACGCTCGAATGGTTAATTGCATTACCATTTAATGGATGTGGAGATATATTTTTGGTGATGATATTAGCTTAATAAAATATCACTATATTAAAGATACTGTAATTGTTATCTCATCCCAGTTTGTGATTATTTGATGTGAGTGGAAGAATAAATAAAATAGAAACATTTAAATAAAACAATACATATTCTTTGGTTGGTCGTGTCTGATGAGAACATTAACATGTATAAGAGGATTTTATGAATAATAAAAGTCCTTGAGAATTTGAGTAGGTATAATAGTAAATTATTTGATAGTATTCAGGAAAACCAAATGGTTATTAAGTGTAAGGAATAACATGGAATTTGTTCCATTTTATTTTATTTAAGAGGGGAACTATTGGAATTATTAAAATTATTAATTTAATATAAATTTATTTTGTTTTACAAATGTGTAAAAATTAAATTTTCTATAATATATGATTATTATGGGTTTAAATAAATTAACCAAAAAAATTAATCATGTATTGATTATTTTTTATTCCTTGTATTTTTTATTTAACACATATTTTAACCATTTTAATTATTATGTGGTATAATTTTATTTACATTTTTTATGTTAATATAATTATACAAATATGAAAAATGACTAATACAAGAATAGTTTGTGATATATTTTAACATTTTTAAACTACTTGACTAAATTTTGGATTTTAAAAAATATTAGAACATTTAATAAGAAAATTATATTTTAAAATACCAATATTGTTAATTTTTACACTTTTCATCTGTTTAGTTTTTAATAATATCATAACGACAAGATATGTTCAAAAAAACTCATTTATATCATCACCAATATGTCAAATTCATCAATAAAAATATTTTATGTAATTATTTAAGTAAAAATATTTTTTATTTAATATTTAAATTATTAGTTATGTGATTCATTCATTAAATAAGATATTTCTACACCATCATTGTGTCAGTATTTATTTTAATGATTTATTTCTTAAAAATTATTAATAAATTAGAATGTTGTAGGTAATATTTTTATATTTTTAAATTTTATTTATATTCTAAGATATCACTTATATAAACACTTATTAAAATTTTATTAGATATGAGGGACATGATTATGACATTATTCTCTTTTATTTAAATAAACTTTTATATGTGTCATAATCACACTCAACTGGATTACAAGGGAAAATTTTTTGGACCACTAATTTTATTGGTCAATAATAACTCATAAAATAATATTAGGACTAGTTGAAGGATAGTTTTATAAAACTTATTAAATTATTATATCTTTTAATTTCATAATTTACCTTTATCCATGTTAATAAAAATAATTACTAATGTTCATAATTATAATGTCCAAAAATAAAAGAGATATATTTGAACGATTTTAACATTTTATTTCAAATATGGAATCCATTTTTCAAAATTCAAAGCACATAATTGGTATAAATTAATTTAAAAATTAATACCCTTTATAGAGTGAGAAATGAGGTTTTGAAAGTAAAATGTTCAAATGCTAACATAGTTTTTATATTAATTTTTTTGAAAATGATTCAAATGCCCCAAACTATATTAAATTATAAAAACATAATATAAAAATACTTTAAAAAAATTCAAAATTATAATATAAAATTTTCTGTTAATTTGACAAAAATGAAATTTTAAATATAATATGTAGTATTTTTTATGAATTAAAATATGAATTTTATCGGAGAAATACCAATATTCATAAAAAGTAAATTATTATACTCCTCTCCCAAATAATATGTTTAATTATTTATATATAAATAATAACAGTTAAAAAAACAAATTTTTAAATGTTTTCTCTATCAAAATGTGGTGATATATTGATTTGAAAATATTAGAGGTCATTATGATTAAATTTAGATTTATTCTTATTCTGAGCCCATAAATATTGTTGGATGAAATTAAAATCATTTAATAAAAAAAATAAATGTAATATAGTTATATTTATTCATTCCAACCATTATAATAGCTAGGTTATAATGGTAACTTTTAATAAATAATATTTAGTTGTTTATTTAAGCTTGATATGGTGTGTCGTTTATTCTATAAAATAATGTATTTCATAAAAATAACTCAGGATGTTACATTGTCCCATATTTTGGTTATTTTGACCTCAAAAGTTTTAGTTTAGGGTCAGTAACCAAGGTATGAATTTTAAAAATACCTTTATTGCAATCCCACATTTTAAAAAGGATAAAAAAACATTCACGTTGAAATATATAAAGTAATATACTAAGGTCACATGATATAACACATATGAGGGTTCCATGTAGGAAAGCATTGACATGGAAGAGAATGTTAACAATCTTATTCTGATGGAGAGTAATAGAAAACATTGTTAGAAAAAATTTAATGATCAGAAAACTTACTAGATAGACTAATATCATTAATTAATGTATGTAATTTAGGAGTACAGTTTCATCCTTCAATCGATTTTCTCTAAAAACTAATCTTTTATTCAATATGATGAGTTTTCCATGTGATTTTTTCATCCCAGAATCAACTTCTAAAGAATCAAATAATTCAAAAAAGGATACCTATATATTCCTTATGTCTTAAAACTACTACCAAAATTAAAATGGTTTGGATAAAATAAGATAATTTCTTAAAAGGTATAAATTTTAAAGATGATAAAGACTTATTTTAATATCTAAAATTAAACAATAATAGAAAATAATCAGTAATGATAATTCATATATCTAAAAAATTCTACAAAATTTTATCTAGACAATGATTGAGACCCAAAAATGACTTGATCAAATTATCTTACATGTAAAAATTTAACATTTTTCTCCAAATAACACCAATCATTGTTAATGTATCATACAAAAAAATGTAATTTCCATAATTAAATATTCTCTAAGAAATGATAATTGCTTCATTAAATATCATTAATCATTGTAATTACATAATTTAATCATATATTCTTACAAAATATAATCCAAAATTTTCAAATAAAATCCCACAGAATACGTTTTACCTTGATCATATTGGATTCCAAAAATTTGTATTATCTTATGAATGAACATTCATCACATATTCCTCAAAATTATTTTCTGATTTCATGGATATCAATTTAATACAAAATAATTTCCCAAAAATGAACTTATTTATATTTCATAATGTTTTTTAACTAATAATAAAAATTCATACTAACTAGGGACTTCACATTGTTCAGTTGTAATTGATGCACCCTTTTCTCCCTTCAGTTATGGGTTTCATTCCTAGGGGATTGTCTGACATGACGGGCTGTCACCAATCTTGTGGGTTTTCCTTTTTCAAAAACTATATAATTCTAAAAATATGATTTTATTCTAGATAAATAACTATATCATTTTTTACCACCATGGTTTTCTCATAACATTCATTTTGCTTCATAAATATTAATAAAACATAATTACCCAAAAGGTGAAAGATTACAAAAATAACTTTCGTCACAATAAAATTTTATAATATAAATCCCCAAAAGATATTTTTAGATAGTAAAACTATAATAAAATTCAAAATTATAGACATATGATGACATCCCAAACTCAATAAAAACATCATATTCTCCAAAGATGTCAAAACCATCTCTTGATTTCAACTATAAGAATGTAATCTTAAACATTACAAAATCATGAGTCAATCCAATAATTAAAAATAAATTCAAATTGAGGATATATACAATTTATATTTTTAATGTACAAGGAAAAAGTATTATATTGTATACCCATACATTATATGTGGACACATATACTCAGTAGCCATTTTATTAACCAAATGAAATGATTTTAAAATAAAACATGATTTCTTTTTGAGACACATCCTCAATTCAATCAGCATGAAATAACCATTTTCATAACCAGTCATAACACCTTAAAATGTATTTCATCACTCAGAATGAGCACAAAATTCTCACTACAGAAAACATATTGAAGAAAAATAGATAATCGTAGAAAAACATGTAAACCATGAATAGTTTATTATAAATTAATAATTTTCACCTCTAAGAAGTAGTAAATACAATTAATTTAATATAAGCTCATTGATTACCCTTTTTTTAATAAAATATTTACCTTAATATCCATATAAATCATATAAAACACTTTTTGATTACTTTGTACATAATCTTGATTAAATTGAACAATCTGTCCATCGAATTCCATACATAACACTCTTAAAAATGGAATATCCATACGACCGACTTCCATACCGAATTAAATAGTGGTTATAACATTACCCCTCTTCCTTGAATTGTCTTAGAATTTACCATATTTGGTTTATCACAGATCCACTAATATTTTTTATCACATAACCACCCATCATATGTCTATGTACCATGTAAAATATTGTAATTATTAAAATTTCACTCATAAAGTTTCATTTTCAATCACAAGAAATAATTTTAAGATATTGAAATAGTTGATAAATTTTTTAAAAAAAATTTCAATACTAGATTATCCAAAAAAGGAATAATGGATTACATTAACCTAATAAAATCATTAATCCATATAGAAGGATCCAAAATACAAAAAAATAGTTATCTTAGTGGAGAAGACATTGTCACAACATACATTAAAAACATTCATTTTTTTCATTTTTTTTAAGAATATAAGAATATAAATAGAAAAGTATCCCTTTTGAAATAATTCTAATTAATTTAAAATTAAATATGGTTGATTATAAAAATTATAAATTTGGTGGGGTATAACATTAAAATATGCCTCAATGAAAGAATATTGAGATGAAGTGCCTTACAAGGATCCTTTATAACATCAATTGAGATAAATTAAAATTATAAACATTCATACACATAAACATATATTCATAATAATATTTTGAAAACATGGACATAAAATACAAAAAATTATAAGAATAAATCATCACAACATTAGAATGCAGTTTGGAGTTAAAAAGTCCCTTTCCACATGGGAAACACTTGAATAAATATAAATAAAAAATAACATTAAAAAACATTAAATGTCATTATAATAAGAATATTGGGGATATAATATGAAAAATGTAATTATATAAACCAAATAAAATTTAATTGGTGGATAATAAAAAATAAGTCTTAATGAAATATAAATTGAGATGAACCCCTTACCATGAATCTGACATGTCTCATAAATTCTTTATTCTTTTATTTAATAATATTTGTTTGTTTTTTATTTTCCAAATAACCTTTTTCATTTCTATTATTCTATTTATATAAATTATTATCTTGTTATGATAATTACATAATCTTCTTTGTTCATTTTTCTTGTTGTGATGATATACAAAACATGAGTTGAAAATTAACATAGAATGATGCCAATAGTCCTTATAGTCACCAGTAAATACAATCCCATATAATAGTCAATAAATAATAATAACTTCTATATAACAATTATACATTAAAATTTATTCCTTAAATATAAATATAAAAAATGAACAATGGTATGATCATGGAGACAGTAAGTTATATGTACACATGAGTAATGTCTCCATTTTTTCATTGATCGTTTTGAAAAGAAAGTAATTATTATTTTATATTTAAACAAATATAATATTATTATTATCTTGATATAAATCATTAAAATATAATTATATAAATCATATATGTGATGTGGTGAAAAAAATGAATCATATCACTTCATGGATGTCATAGTCCACACATACGCTGGAATGACGTTGTCATTTTTATATCCATGGAATGTAAGAATGTAATTTATATATTATTAGCATACAATGATTAATATTTCATGAATATCACATATTAAAATTAATTTCATCATTATAACCAATAATTTGAAATTTATATAGAAAGAACATATATTAGTTCTTGGAGGTGACTACTCAAATGTTCACATTCATGATTAATTCCATTCCCATTGAGGGGAAGTGGACATTCATTTTCAATGATGATATTAGAATAATAACATATAAGTATTTTTAGGATGATTGAATTATTATATAATCATGTATGGAGAATATTTTGAGGATGTGGAAGAATAAATAAACTAGAAACCCTTTAATAAAATTATACATTTTCATCGGTTGATTGCCTTTAAGAACACCATAACACCTCTAAAGATGGTTTTCTTCCTAATCTAATGCATCACATATGTGGGTAGGTAATCTAGGCAGTGTTTGATAATATATTTGACCATCTAAAAAGTTTTTTATGTGAATGGAATAGAGTGTAATGGTTTCCATTTTACTTGAGTTGGGAGGGGTAGTGTAGAATTTATTAAAATTATTATATTAATATAAAATAAATTTCTTGAACTAATGCGACCATATTGAATTATATATATGATAGGATAAAGAAGGATATAAATCCATTAATCAAATATAAATTTGACATGGTTTTTTATTTTTAAATCCATATTTTATTGTTTTACCACTTATTTTATACTTTTTTTTCTTATCGTGATATCATGTTACTTAGAATTTATTGTTCAATATATAAATTATAAAAAAAATAATGAACAATAAAAGAGTCTTTTATGAAAAATTATGGATTTTCAGAAATATTTGGATGAATATTGTTTTTTGTATAAATTTTATAACATTTTATAAAATATTTTCTATTTTAAAATACCAATAGTTTCAATTTTTACAATATTAATTAATTTACATTTTAAAAATATCATAACAGGAATATAAGTTTGAACAACTCCTTTAAATCATCACAAAAATTTAAAATTTATCCATCAAATTTATAGATGAACAATTTAAGTCAAAATTTGTATATTTTAATAATGAAATTATCATTTATTTGATTCTTTCATTAACTAATAAATTATTTCATCATCATCATGTCATTATTTAATTTAATTATTTATTTCCATAAAATTATAAATTAATTTCCATTATATATGGAATAATTTTATATTTTTTGGACTATTTATAGTCAAAATATCACTTATATATCCCCATATTAAAATTTTTATAGTTATGAGAAACATGATTATGACATCATTCTCTTTTTTTAAAATAAAATTTCATATGTGTCATAATCACGCCATTTTGGATTACAAAGGCCATAATTTAAGCTCAAGGGTATTATTAGTTTAAAATAACACAAAAATTCATATTAGGACGCGTTTTAGGGCATGTTTTTAATATTTATATTATTATTTTAATTTCTCATTACCTTGTTTAACCATAATCATGGTATGGAAAATAATTACCAATGTTACTATTTATAATGTCAATAAATTAATGGGGAATATTTATATAATTTGAACCATTTGATTCCAAATTTGGAATTAATTTTGCCATTTTCAATACAATTAATTAGAGGAAAATAATTAAAAAAATAATCTCATTAATGGAAAGAGAAACATGTTTTTAAAGTATAATGTTGAAAATTTTACAGGGGGATTCTATTCATTTTCGATGTGAAATTGATTCTAATGAACAAAATTGTATTAATTGGAAAAATAATTATATAAATATACATTAAAATAAATTAAAATTATAATTTTACAATTCAAATAAATTAGTTCAAAACTTAGTTTTGAATTAAAACACATTATTTTTCAATATTCATTAACATATGAATTTCATCAGAAAAATTAAAATAAACAACCAAAGTAAATTTTGATACACATCATTCAAATAAGAAGTTTAATTTTTCATATATAAATTATAAAAGTGAAAGAAACATAATTTGATATTAGTTCCCCAACCAAATACTATAAAATATCCTTTTAAAAATATTATATCATTTCATGATTACAATTGCATTTTTTCTTATTTTAAGCTCATATAATTTCATTGAATAAAGTAAAAAAATTTAATAAAAATGTGCAAACATTATATAGTTATCTATATTCTTTCATTCTATTCTATCAGCTTGGTTATAACAGTAACAATTAATTAATAAATTTTTTCTCTCGTTGAAATAGATATAGTGTATCATGTACGCTATTGAACTCATTATTTCTTTAAAAAAACTCAGTATGTTACAAAATTAATCAACAATATATCATAAAATGTCTCTTTATTGCCACATATCAATCATGTTAAAATTTACATTTTGTATTCAATTGAATAATTGTAATAACTTGAATTAATATAATATAATATTGAAAACACATATTCTTTTTCATTCCTTAAATAATTTTTTTTATTTGATGTATTCTTAATATCTGAAAATCATGTTCACTCCATCAGTGATAGAATAAAAAAATATAAAAAAAGTGAGTATTTAGATCTAAGATAATCAGTATTATAAATATTTACATTTTCCTTGTTAGTTATATCTTTATCTAAAGTGAACACCATTTTCTCAATGTGAGGAACATATTATAGAAAACATTACCTTAGTCTGGTGTTTTTTTAAAAATATAAACATTCATTTAAAGAAAATTTCTAGTTCATTCGTACTATTCAATAAATTATGAAAAACTTCTATAGAACAATCTTTATATATTTCATGATTCATATATCATAATCCTCAAATTCCCATACACAAACACATCAATCATTCCACCACATCCTTCACCAACTAAATATGATTCTTCATCTTATTCAATTATTTTTTCAGCAATAAGATTTACTAATCTTTTAATATTTTTTTATCAATGTAAAATTAATCATACATATTAGGTTTAATATAATAAATACTTTTATAATAGCTAATACCATTCCGGTGTTATTCATACTCTCTTCATCATAAAAAATAAGACCATTAATTGTAAAACCTATAGATTCTTTAAATAAGATTTCCCATTGTGACATAAATTTTTAAAATTCGCACTCATTACACATTTATAAAATTCAATAGTAGAGGATATATTTCAGGGACCAACAATCCCATCCAAAATTTTGTACAAAAAAAATTCAATTATCCTTTATAGTTACATTATTTTTTTCATTTTTTCCATGCCAAATAAATATAATCATACCTCTAAGTCATTACCTTTAGTGCATAATTCCAAATTCTTGAAATATAGTATGTTGACTCTCTTTTCCCCTATGGTCTCTATAACAAAAAATTTTACTAGACACAATCCTTGTCATATTTGTTTTGTCAGAGAGTTGGTTAAGCTGGACATTTTTAATCATGATCCATGATAACTGATTAGTCATAATCATAATACTTTTTATTCCATGCATCATCCCAATTGGTTTCTAATCGCCATATTTTAAATTTAAATAATTTTTTTTACCCAATTCATTTAGGATCCCGCCATTGACTGAAATAATAAAGCATAGTATGAGAAACACAAATCATAACATGAAACCAAAAAAAACTAGAATATCACTGATAAAAATTCTAATTAATGAAATATAATATTTAATTTATAATAGTTTAGGTTTATCCTAGGTACTTTATAGTCTTAATTTATTTAAATATGAACATATGGTTGGTAAAGAGTTTTTTCATTTCATAAGAATATCCCCCAGGGGTATCATTCCAGGTGAAATATATGGCCTAATTTCATGCACCATTTGATGATAAAGTCCAAATAAATGTTCCCTACTCAGTTCTGTTACACCAAAGTACCCCAATACAAGAACCTCAACCACTTGTATTATCCATATATGAATGTAATTTCTTAGAAACCAGTATATCTATAAATTAACAAAGGTATGTGAATTTATTATATAATTTTACATATCCTTTGATTGTTCCTTATATATATACCTTGAAATATATTGAGAAATTTCCCATGGTATCTCACTATGTTTTTCTCATCCACGTTTCCAATGTATTCCAAAAAATTACATTTTATGTTTACTCTAACAACTCTGGTATATAATACATGGATATTAGATATATGTTTTGAATGAATATCCATTACATTACATAAAACCCTCCTAAGGAAATTAATTGTTTAAAACCTTTAAAAATTTGGAACACAATATTATAATTTGGTGAAATATCACTAATTTTTCCACCATTGATCTTCCCATTTACTAATCTTCATATCCACAGACTACGAAAAACTATTATTTATAACCTGGGGAACGAAAACATAAGAATGGGTGGTCTATGATTCATAGTGTGTATAAAAAAGGAAATATATAACTGTAATGTGATAATATGTCTGTAAGAACATGATAATAAAAAATTAAAACCATACAATTCATATCAATTATCAGAATATAGAGTCAGGATATAATGAGAGGAAATTCAAAAGACAGAGATCAGAGTTAAATTAAAGAACCTTAGTCATGAGAGCTAGATATTATAAATATTTATATAATTGGTGAATATATATAATAATACATAATCCATTACAAATTAGTCTAGGAAAATTTTCAAGACCAGTTGGGGAACTCCATTGTTAGGTACACTTCTTGGGAGGGAAACACCACCATCGCACGTGGTACACCTTCCTTTATAGTGGAATGTGAAAACTCCTGAAACTATCATATTATTCATGGATAACTCCAAAGACAACCATAGTGAAGAAAGTATCATATTGAACTACGTTCACCCTCTATTATAGTCATGTATATCACATGATATATAAAAGTAAAAGCAATACAATTGGATGGAGATATAGGTCCCACCTATCATAGGTTGTAACAAAACCACCATCCTTGGTTACAATTTAGCCACTGTAATGTAATGATAATCATACATATTAATTTCATTAGATCATATTAAAATTCCTCATATAAGAACCCAAGAAATTATATGGGTATCATAATCAATTTATCACAACATATCATGTTGAAAAGTGACAAGTTTCATAATAATTTTATCATTTCATCAAAGCATAGCCCATGAAATAAAAAGAAGTTTTCATAATCATTTTATCATGTATTATATTCTAGAAGAGAAACGGTCTTCATGAAAATATTCTCATCATAAACATAATTCAATCATAGAAATTTTAATAATTGCATATTCAGATCATATCCCTTTTAAATAGTGTGTAACAATAAATGATAACATTTTACATTAAAAATAAATTTGAATGAAAAATCACATAGAACATTTATTATGGAAAATAAAATTTCAATTTAAATAAATTTTTTAAAAGTAAACATTATATAATATTATGGAAATAATTTTCACTGAAAATAATAATGAATAATTATATTGAAAGCTTTAAAAATAATTTCAAATGATGAGTAAAATACCCATTTACAATGAAAATAACATATTAAAACATAAAAAAATTCATAATACATTTACATGAAAATAAAATTCAAATATATAAAGTAATATTTAATTAAAATAATGGTCACAATGGTTGGAAATTTTTTCATGTCGTAAAAGTTAAAACAAATCTTCTTCTAAAATTTCTAATAAAATAAAATAGGAAAATTTATTGGAAAATTACATGAACAATTATTTATGTTAAATTGATAAAATAAAAACATGGCTAATTTTTTAAAAAAACTAATTAGTGAAGAAAATAATTTTCTGAAATCAATTTTACAAAACATGCATATGTAAGAAAATATATATTCAAACAAAAACATAAATAAAGTTGTAATTTTTTTTAAAAAAAATCATAATTATTTTGAGAATCAAATAATTGTAAGATGACAATTTTAAATTGATTAATATCTACACTATAATCAAATTAATGTGTTTTTGTGGTATGCATCAAAATAATTTATCATCATAAACAAAATCATTAACAATACTGATAAACAATGACATTTTAACATAAAATCATTACCACATTGATAATAATGAAGCATAATACCAAAAAAAGAATGTCACTTATATGAATATAAAATATCTGGAATAAAAATAAATTCATGATATTAAATTTGAAATGGGTTTTATATACACATTATAAAACAAGATATGTGCCTAACATGACCACATGTCTCAAATAATGAAAATTGAGTAAAAAATCCATTAATGCATTATTAATCATAATAAACATAAACCAAAATAAAGAATAACATCAAATTAAAATTAAAATATAAAGAAAGTATATATATTTGTTATAAAACATGTCAAAGGTTGATTATATATACAACACGAAAAAATGAGTGAGGAATTTGTATATGTATCCCAAAAATAAAAGTGAGAATTGAAATCCATTACATTATGTATTGACTTCTATTGTACTCATTAAAACCTCACGTATAGTAAATATAAGTTCTTTATGTTAATTAAAAATATATAAATATATATATAATTCCATATATGATTTAATTATGTCTTTAATTAAAATTTTACTAACAATTAAATAATAAAGTCATGTAAAGGGAAATAACAACTTTGTTTTTCTTCTCAATATTAATTTGTTATATTTGATCATATTACATTGTTCATGGTTCCCTAATCTCTAGAATGACAATAATAAAATAAATATACCATTAATAAATCAAGTATATTTATTTTTTCTAATCATAAAATATTATTTTTTAAAAATTAATACTTTTATATTAATAGAGATGGTATGTCATACATACTCATGAGTAATGATTGCATTTTTAAATGATAATAATATAAATAAGATAAGTAATGTCATAAAATTATAGAATTATAAAATTATCATAAATAACTTATAATTATACTAAATATAATTATATATATTATCCTTATTTTTTGGTGATGAAGGGAGAGTATCATCGCTTCATGAAGGAGGTTGTCCACACGTGCACAAATGACATTATCATCTTTCAGTAAGTGAAATGTTAGGAAAGAAAATGGTGTTTTATATTTTTATAATTGTAAATAATTAAATATTATCTTACTTATTTAATTTATATCACATATATTTATTAAAATTGTCTTTATTATCGTCCATGTAATGTGTTTGTAAAAATGAGTCATATCATTTTATTTTTGGACAATCATCCATACACATTAGTGTCGTTGTCATATCCCCTAAATAAAGGAAAGAAAAAAAGAGATATATGATTTAATCACTCTATATGAATAATTATTTTATAAATACAATATATATACTTTATATAAATCATCATAACCCATCGTAATAGATGGTAATGGAAAAAATAATGACATTGGTTCGCTAAGAGGGAGTCCTTTGTACACACAAAGAGTGACTTTATAAAATATTTTATGGAAGAGAATATGGAGGTAAGAAATGAAAATAAATTAAAAATTTTAATTATATGTAATATAATCAGTATATTATATCATAGTGGAAAAAAATTGAAATAGGTGGTGTAATAAATAAATAATAATTATTGGGGAAGAACGTTACCACTTCATTGCATGACCTAATCACATTGGTAGAGAAATAAAAAATTTATGGGATTTATTCCAAAAAATTATTATTCTAAGATTAAATTTGGGACATTAGGAATTTATTTGTGATGTAATAGGCCAATAAAATAGTGCTTTAAGGTTTAAATAATATTTGAGAGCGTGTAGCCATTTCTAGGTTAGGTGATTGTCTCACCTGTAATTATTTGAAATAAAATGGTGTACCCAAAAATTTTCACATTCCAAGAGGATCCAAAAGATCAATTATATATTTTAGAATAGACACGGTTGAAATATTTCATGAAATGAACATCTCACTTTTAATTATTTGGGATTAGGAATATGCTACTAATGGAATTCACTCTTCCCAGTTATTTTACAAGAACTCTATGTTGTATAGCATGGATCTTCAATAGATGGGACACCATAATAGAAATTTTAGCAGACCTTCTTAAAAAAACATTATATGGATATTGGTTTATCAGAAAATTCGAAATGAAAGTTATCTTCAGTCCTGTATAATTTTATTATGTTCCTCAGGTGGAATATTTAATCAATATAGGGAGGTTTTTGATCATTAATTTCTCAGTTGTGTTGCTGATTCAACTATGTGGCGAGAGGTAGCAGATATTTTTGAGATATCAATGACTTCTGTAGTTTATATAAAATATATAATCTAGGTATGAAGCTTGATTCTTGTAACCGCTCATCTTTTGGATCTTTTTTAGGTTTCATCTTCTAAAAATCAACATTTTATTTTGTATTCTCAAAACATGATTATTCATGATGGGTTTTCATTCACTACTATTGTTGTTGCTGCATAAATGGTTCTCGATTCTGTTCCCGTGGCTTGCACAAAAAATGAGAATTTTTTGTCTATAATTTGGTACAAGTTATTTTGGGGCTTAACAAGATTGGATTCAATGGTTCTTTACATCCTATTATTGGTACATTTGATGTAATATTGTAGGGACATTTCTCTGGTTGGATAAAAACTAATTCTGATGGAACTTTTAGTGGAAATATGGGGTTGTCTAGATATGGTGTTGTTTTCAAGTATTATTGTGTGGGGGGGGGGGTTGGCTTCTCTCATGGTTGCTTATTTTTTTCTTCTTCACTTGAGGCATAGATTATTGGTGTTATTTTTGTGCTGTTACAAGAAAATATTCAAGAATTGAATAATATATGGATTGAGAGAGACTCTACCAGTATTGTTTCTACTATTAGGAGGGGTGTGTCTCACCTATCCTGAATGCTTGATACCCACTTGATTAATTGTTTGGAATCACTTTTACCAATGTATCAAATAATAATAGTCATTTTTCGATAAGTAAATTCAATGGCTAATGGTTTTTTAAATAAAGGAGTAAATGGTGATAATTTTTAATGGTATGATAATGTTTCTGATGAAATTATTCCCCTTCAGAATAGGGACCATGTTAAATCTCCTATTATTAGACTCATTCACATTAAAATATTTTTTTCTTAATAAAGGAGCCTTCATTTTTTGGGAAATGTCTCATCTCACTATTAATAAAATTTAAAAATATTAATTTAATATTATTCATGTGGAAGCAACGAGAATACTGGTTTTCAAAGAGTGAATATTGAACAAATTATAACACTATCATATCAAAATTAAATATTAAAATTCTTTCAATGAATTAAATTGAATTTATTGATAAATAATTGATTTTATATTATAGTAAATTTAAGTTAATACATAATTTAACATTATAAATAATTTAAAGAAAAATTATGTTTTTAATTAAAATTAATAATGTATCAATATACAATAAAAATGTAAATTTTCAGAAAACATTCATATATTTACGGAATTAAAATTTTGATATTATAATTTCACAAAAGACTTTTATTTTTTAAAATAAATTATTTTAAAGTGATAAATATTAATATTAATATAACTATGAGAAAAGTGACATAACAGTTTTTTAGAAAGTATAGTTTTATCCTTGAAATTGGATTTATTTTTATATATTATCTAGAAACAACAAAAATGGAATGTTAAATATTTGATTAAATTTATATATATATAATATGAATTTAATAAACATAATTAAATAAAAGTTCATCATTGAATTTTTTATGAATAAATTCATTATGTGCATTAAATTTTGTTTTTAAAAAAGGATTTCCTTTATTTTCAAAAATAATTTATTTTCATTAATGATTATTCAGTCACCCTTAAATTCCTTATTTATATATATCATATATATTAATAATATTTTTTATAATATACATACCCACCATTCAAATTCTCACAACCCATCCCATGGGGCCTATTCCTTGACTACCCCAAGCCCGTCTTCTATAGGCTAGGGGTTGGCAAATAGCACCAGAAAGGCATATCCCTCAGTGGGAAGGAATTTCTTTTAAACAAGTACAAACAAACTATCTAAGAACAAAACAAAAAGCAACCGAAAAGTAAACAGCTCTAGTAAAAAGTGTACTAAAAGAAAAAGGGGCTAGAATGCAAGCCCAACTGGAAAGTACAAGTACAACATGAAAATGGAAAAATCCACTAGAACATCTACCAAGGATCCTACATGCTCAGGATCATTAGTCCAGCGCCACGTCATAAAAATGTTCCACCTCTAAGCACCATCCAGTCTTGGCTTCCTCACCCTCAATCAACGGTGTTCGTTGTTTGCACAAGACACAATAAGCTGAGAGTGAAGCCCATATTGGGGTGAGTATATCAATACTCAGAAGGGAACCCAAGACCCTTGAAGGTCTCCAATAGTTCCACAAAGGAAAAACTATAAATGAGGACTTCAATCACAAAGCATGAAGTAGTCATCAAATCTACTTGGGAATATGCCCCTACATATACCTAAGTTATCAAAATATATTCATCTCAATACTTGGGGGATAAATACAACAAAGGTAACACCATAAAGGTAAAAGTACCACAAAAGTAACACAATGAAGGTAAAATTTCCAGATAGGTAACACCACAAAAATACCACCACGAAAGTAAGAGACTCAGCTTGCACCTGGTATATAAGTAAGGAAGAGAAGTGCAGATGATTATTCGAGAAGCTAGATTATCTTATTCTGTTGAGAGGCACTACAGCTAACTATAAAAAGTATAACCCACCCTGAATTGTTAGGCGCTAACCCCAGAAATGACCCACATATGTTAAGTCCCACACTTGATCAGTATGTGTTGAACCACACAGGATTGATGAGCAGTGACCCACACAAGACATATCCCACACAACATCGATATTCACTGACCCACATTTGATCACGGAGCACTGACCCACACAAGATATGACCTACACAGGATTAGTAAGTGTTGTCTCACATATGATATCTCACAACTAACCTCTATATAATCTGTCTCCAACCTCCACCTCACTTCTATCCACTGGATTCTCTATCATATCACGTTGGTGACAACCTCTCCTCAAGCCATTGGTCTTACCTCAACCACTTGGATATTCCGGGAAAAACTTTCCTAATGGACTACCATGTCGTAAGGGTTCCAACGCGATAGATGGTGTGTTAATCAGATGCCTGGTCTTTGGATTATAAGTGTTTTACTTTTGATGGACCTATTAGATTCGGGTTTGATCTAACCTAGCCACACTAAAACATTATACAAAAATAATGTGGAGTATAACAGAAGGACTACCTTATCCTGAGGTTTATTTCACTATAGATGGTTCTTCAAACGGATGTCTCGTCTGTTAGTTACACCCCTTTCCGTGAAATGGGGGTGATCGCATCTGGGTTCAACCCAACTCAGTTGGTCTCATATGAATACACCAAAAGGACCGCTTCCCCAAATGGATCCCAACTCCCCTGATGGCGTGTTGAACAAAAACAACATTCTTCAGTTATGAGCATTTCTTTATTTAGGTACCGGTTGGATCTGCGCCCAGCCCGACTCAGTTAGGCTGGCCCAACACAATGTGTCCCAAGGTCAACCTGACCCCGCTTGGGTCAATCCCACTAATGGGAAGCCTGATATACTAGGTCTAGACCATCATGGTTTTCCTGGATCGATTCATGGGACAGGTTCGCGGTTATACCAGCCCGTCGGGTGGGGCTTGGATCAACATCATTGGCGCACTGGGCCGCGGGTTAGGCCTAGTTCGACCGAAGGCTATCCAGTCTTCCCAGCTGGCCCAGTGGATGCTGGACCATTTCAACCAACAAATAGGGTGATACCCCACCGTGTAATGGTCAGAAATTTTGGCCAATTGGGGGTCCTCCAACCCGATGCAGTGAGGGTCCAGACCGCTCCACCCCTTCAGTGGCCCGCTAGCTACGGATGTAACCGCTGGCAGCACCTGCGTGCACCGCCCCTTTTCTCGTATAGCTGGCTCAGGTCAGCCTCCTCTAGCTTCTATATCGGGTCTTTGCATGCCACCGACCATCACCCATGAACGTTTGCTACAGGTATCCTCCAGCCACCGCCATCCTCCACCGATTTGGCGTGCTGGTGTTTCAGGAGTTTCTTCCTCTCTACCGTCATCTTATCAATGCCATCACGCAAAGGAAAACGTCCCCGAAGAACGAAACATAAATGAATTGTCAAGGGATCTGGGCATTTTTCATTTGTCCTGTACCCTCTTTGTTAATGTGATAATGAATAGAAGTAAGGAAAACATAAATGATAAACTTTAAACAAACCCCCAACCAAAAATCATCGGAGAACACTCTCGATTGAGGAAGAGTAAGTGTTCATTGTCCCTGCCACCTGCCACCAACATTGCTGCTCAAATATCATCCTTCTATTCATGATTTAGTATCGCTCATCAACACTTGCTAGAACAGGCTCCATCCTCCAAGTGATGAGCGACGCGACATATTATTAGAATTTTATCACTTGGTGAAGCAACCCTAAAAACTCTCCCCAAGCTCCATGAAAGTAAGAGAGGGGGATGGTGAGGAACGGCCGTAGAACTAATGGGGGTTCATTTAATACTAACCTTCTTAACTTCAACCACACTTTTTAAAAACATTTGATGACTCAATCCATTTAACGGCATGTCGTGTCTTTGGTCCCGCCACTGCCGGTTGTCCGTTGGTGGAAAAGAAAGAAAGAAATAAAATAAAAAAATTATTTTATTATCCTTTTTAAAAAGACAAAAATCCTCATCTTCTCAATACTTACTAATTTCGATGTGAAGACACTATTACAAAAATCCCGGTGTTGCAGATTCAACGGTGCCCTCAGATTTTTATACCGAGCACGGGTTCAAAAGATAGAAAATTCTACCAGTGCATTTATTGAACATACCTTAAAAAAAGTTCAAAAATTCATTATGGGCACACCAGGCCCTAGAATCCCGCACTATAATTTTTTGTAGACTCACAATAATTCCATATAAATAAAAAATAATTTACATTTAATATCCTGGTCCTAACACCATTGGATAGTTGCTAACATCATATAATATTTTAACTGAATGTCAAATTTTGTTTTAACGTGGTGTTAGATATAACATATGCAAAACTTTGTCTTGCTTGTAACTCAAGTAAAACATAGTTTTTTTATTGAAAAAAAATATTGAAATGTAAAAATTCATTTGAAAAAAATTATTCCGTAAAATCTTGTTTTTTCACATTTAATGAATAAATATAGAAGAATAAAATAGTTGTGGTTTTAAGGATATGAAACATAAAACTTATATCAAAGGAACTTTTGGATGGAAAATCATGAATTGGAATAAGATTATATCAAAAATCACTTACCTCTAGTATTATCCCATATACTATGAATTCAAAACCTATTTATAATAAATATATATTTTTTATATTTTTATTCTAGATCCATATTAATAAATATAATACCATAAATGATTTAATTATTACATGATATCAATGATTTATGAACATATTTATTAAAATCAATGTTCTAGGTGATAAATTCTTCATTTTTCAGCATGTTTTGATTTTGAAAAATTTCCCCATTTACAGTAAACATGTTAACATAATTAACCAAATTTTATTTATATCGTAATTATAATATGTAATCATATGTACCCTTTATTACAATTCCTATAATGTTTTGATGATGAATTAATTTCATCGTTTCTTGGATATGGTTTTCCACACATATAAATTAGTGATGTTTGGAATTTTTTATGGATATAATGAAACATTGGAATATATTAATTTCTATTTATGGAATAATTATTATATAATAAATATAATTAATATTATTTAAATCCCTCTTTTTAATATCAATTTCATGTGAAACTGGAAACCAAATCAAATCGTTCTACAGATGTGGTCATCCACATGTACACATGAGAAATATTATCATTTCACATCATGAGGTGGTTGTTTGTACATACACACAAATATTTATTTTTATTCCTATTTTATAATGATTATATGGATAAAATTTGATCTAAAGACATAATAAAAACAATATTTTATTTATATTTTATTAACAATGAATTTCAGAAAATATATATTAGATAATATTGAAGGTGAAATAAAATTGAAATTTATCAGATAAGTGTTATACCAAATCATTTAGAAAAATCATTTTTCTTAAACTATAATTTTATAAGGAACCTTATGATATGAAGATCGATTTTTAGAAAGTATTTTCATAGGTATTTCTCATGATAATAAGATGTCTAATTGTCATAAATACTAGAGATGCATTGCCTTTTAATAAGGGAGGGAGAGGACACACTTGGAATTTTTAGAAAGACAAAAATATATTACTGTATTCATCAATCCAAATAGTTCCAAACAATATTATTTTAAAAAAATAGATTTGATATAACCAAATTATATTTTTAAAATTGGTTTTAAACTAGTTTTTTGGATTATTTTAAAACAATATATTTATTTTCATCCTTCATTAACACAGTTTTACATTTACTGTAGTAATAAGTCTTTGCATCCGTTACTATTAATAAAAACCAAAAATTAAGTTATGCGTATTACATTTTTTAAATTTGGATTTATGGAAATATTTATTAAATTTTTTACTGTTTATATTACTAAATTTGGTAGAAAAATCAAATAAAATAAACCTGATGAATGTTATAAAGAACAATTTACCCGAAAAGATATATTTTTTACAATAAAAATGTATTTATACCAAAATAATGAATAATAAATAATGAAATGGGCTTAATTAGATTATTTTTAATCAATAAGAAATAGTTAAATTTTAATAAATATTCTAAAAAATACAGGGAATAATAAAATTATAGAGTGAAAAAAAGAATTATTTATAAAACTGGTATTTTTTTACTGTTCACTAAAAAAATTATATTTTTATAAAAAATCACCTTATTGAAATTCATAAATTGATAATTTTATAAACTATATCATATTTATAAAAATAATTCTATATGTGGTTGAAATTAAATAATTTTTTTCTCTAAAAAATAGTTAAATAATATTTTGGAAGCATAAAATGAAATCATAAAGAATTTGAGTGCATAAAACCTAAGAATAAATAAATAAATTTTAATTTTTTATTCTTATTACAAATATTTTTCATAAAAATGTTATTCCTATTCAACACAATCAATAAAATTAATTTTCAATTACTATCATATTAAATAATAAGAATTCAGTAGAATAATGTGGTCTATTTAAACTAATTGTTTCTTGTAATGAAAGACAAGAATGAAATAAAATTTATTTTAAGAGAAATATATCATAAAACATCTATGATTTATAATGTAACTATATAAATCACATCCTATAATGAATCTCTCATCCTTTAATCTGATAAAATTGAGGAAATTCATCTTCTAAATCCTACACCTTTAGTCTCTCAAACTTATATATTATATCCCAATATACACATTGTTCACACTATAGTACTATTCATCTTATAAATATGAATCTCATTTATAAATATACTAATGATCATATCGATGATGATATCAAAGACTTGGTGTGATCTATTAGGTCATGCCTAACAATTTATTTATTAAAACAATTCATATGTTATTATTAAAATTCTAAATAATTAAAAAACGTTTATTACAATTAAAATTGCTTCACAATAATAAGAAAAAACAAATATATCATGTTAGACTATGTTAATATATAAAATAATAAACACATGTATCATTCAAACTCATTAAAAGAGAAAATAAATTATTTATTTACATAAAATAGAAAATTATCAAAATAAAAGAACTGTAATGTTGAAAACCTTGAATATTAATACCCACCCCTTAAAAATATAAATTTTTTCTGATATTTTGGATAGCTAGGGAAACATATTTCCTCTATTCCAAATATTTTCTATCTCAGTATCCATATATCATAACCCAAATAATATTATAGTTAAATATAATACTTTTATACCACTTTTTTATACCCAACTCAAATCCCTCAGGAAGGTCCCAAGACTATTTATTACACAGCCTTAAGAGAAAATATTTTATGATAGAGGCTGGTAACTAGTGTTGAGTTATGGATAAAACAATGTCGAGTGAATAAAAAGTTGATATAATTTTAATAAATTAAACAATTAAAATAACATATATATAAGATAAACATCAGATTATGTTATATATAATTTCATTGGAATTCTTACCAAAATAAATGAATACACAACATCATATTCAAATTATATTCATATAGTTTATATATTTTAACATTAAAAAAGATCACATAATGGAATTATTATATATTTATATGGAAATAACAGAAGATAAACCAAAAAATAGATACATGATACTATCCCTAACATCATCTCACACCATTATCCAAATCATTGTTGAGATACTTAAACCCATTGATATATTGTAGATTTTATTCACTAAACCATATTCTCATGATAATATATTCACATAAAACAATGTTAATATAAATGGTGTAATCTTGAATGATTGTTGGAAACCTATAATGAAGACCCTAATAAAAATAATTATATAGTCACATTCATGTATTATGTGAAATAAATGTTTTAAACTATCATATAAATGACACCTATCTTGCAACCATGTTTTCCTAATTTCACTTGAAATATATACTCATTATGGAATTTGATTTTTTCAATATGATTTGATTATTCTAATATATATGTCATAAGAAGTGGGTGAATATGTTCTGATCATAAATATTCATTACATGTAATTAAGTAAATATATTATAAATAGTGAATTAGATAATGATTTATCAATTATGGGGAGTAAATAATCTTTTATAATAATTGTGGGGAATAAAATAAAACAAGCAATGATTGAAGAATCATTTATATTATATAATATGAAAAAATGTTACATTTTATTAATTATTCATCACCAATTTAATATCTTATGAAAAAATATCACATATAGTGAAATGGAAATCATTAACATTGCCATGGGTGAATATGGTAATACTTGTGTGGAATAATACAAAAACAATTAACAATATATGTGAATTATTTTATCCCAATAGTGAATTAGGTATCAAAAAATAAAAGAACTTTTTAACAAGATATCACCTATAGTGAGTGAAGAATTATCAATAATATGTTAGGATAATTAGTTATCACTAAAATTGAATGATTCATTCCCCAAAAAATTTCTAATCAAGATATCACTTATGGTTAACGAATTACTGTTACTAATACTCAAGTTTAAATAGATGTAATCTATCAATGAGATCATCCTTCATAGGCTAATTTCATATGTTTTGTAGAAAAATCCACCTATTGGTCATGATATCACGTCTTAGTTCCTTTAGTAATCTCTTAAAATTTTGATCATCCATGATCTATAACTTATGTATTTTGGTGTATCAAAATAACATGAATATTTGAAAAAACATTAATCAAAATAAATGGTGTCACCATTCCAAAATAATATCCATCATCTATAATCCCTCATAAACATTCCATTACATATAATGACAAGAAATACTCTAATATCTTGACTAATATTAATAATTTATTCATTTTAAATATTTAAATAATAAATTAAGTAGGGTTTTCTAATCCAAGATAAGGGAATAACTATGGATCCTTAACTTCTAGATTATAAGTCACTAATCTATTGTACCTGATCCCAAAACGAAGGTTATGGATAATACTAAACATTTTTCCACCATGTGAAATCCTTTAGTCATTCATCAGTTATAATCCAATGTGATCAATGTTTGAATATGTTATTATCTCAAACCATCTCACTAATATCCCAATTCTCAATGACCAACTCAAAATGCACATCAACAGTCCACACCAATTTATAAAACTATTTAGATCCCCCCAATCCAAATCTAGTGAATCTAATTAAATAGTAAAATTAGACCTAAATAAGCTTCGTGAAAAACTTAACCCATTACACAGGGTCACCCCACTAGGGTAATCTGGCCAACAATGTGTTTCTCATGGATAAAAGCAACATACTCATCCATGGTTTTTATCTCATTGGAAACATTATAATTTATCTATTTAGAACACTCTAGGTAACTAGATCTATGGATCAACATTGGAAACCCTCTAGTTGATTTCGTATTATTTAATCCAAACCAAACATCAAATAAATTATATATAATTACCAATGGTCCAATGAACACAGTAAGGATCATTGTGGAATGTGACCATTGATGTATAACATCTAATAATCATATTATCCACCATGACAACAACCTGAGTCGACCAAACCCAATTACAATTATTAGAAAAAATAAAGCGCATTTTTTTATTTATAATGTATGAAAATTTAGAACCTACAACATCTTCCTAGATTTTTACCTTAATCCACGATTCTCTCAATAAATCAATGTGTCTTTATCAACCCCAATCAAAAACCATGGGATTCTATATGATCTTTGAGTATGAATAAATTAATTATAAAGCATTTTATAGTTATTATTTATAATAAATAATTGATTAAATTATATATAATGGAACATGATATTGATAAGTATGATCACCTCTCTAAAACGTCAGTCAAGAGGTTGTGAACCATACATATCATGAAACCAGCCAAATTAAACAAAAAATACACAAATTATCAACCCTTGTACAAAAAAATATCATATCCCAGTTATCAAATATAAAAACAATTCAATCACTAATATACCGTTAGGAAAATATATGGATATACTGTAAAATATTCTTTATAGAATCTTCTCCATTAACAATGGGAGAAATAATCTTCATTGTAAAATGATTCTGCAATAAATTCATGAAATGGTTTTCCAATGTACAATATCATCTTCCTAAAATTTGATAAAAATGATAAATAATAATCAATGATAATGAAATGAAATGATCCTACATTATTCCACCACTACAAAACCTTTATATCACCCAAATGTAGTGCGACAAATATAGGATAATGGGAGGATAATGGGGGATACCACTCTTGATTTTCTTATATTTAGAAGAATTCCCACTTGTGTGTTATAAAATATAAAATTTCACATTTCACATTTTGGGGTACCATCCCTCTAGACACACAAAAAATTCACATTACACTATTATCATGTACCCAATGGTTGAGTAAATATGTCAAAATATTCCAACCCACACAAGGTTTCATGTAGAACATTTCTACAAACAATAGGAATTTTCCTTCTCTAATAGTAATTCCACCCCATATTATTTTATTTATAAAATTTAGAAACCCCTTGAAAACCCCCCATCACATTCCAAAACAAACTATATTCAAATATTACTCAATATGATTTTAATCGAAGAAACATTGAAAACCCATCCCATAATCCAATTTCATAATTTTTTTATTTTTATTTCATCTACATATACACTACATCATCATTCATTACAATATATCAGTATATAAAAAATACTGAAGAACATAAATGAAAAATTACACTTCTTAGTGTAATCTATATCATGATTATCATAATATAACATTTAGAAAATGACACAATAATAATCAAAAATTAATACTGTGAAAAAAGAGTATATATTACAAAAAAATCACATAAAAAGAAGAGAATAGATAGAAGAATAATGAAACATAGGTACTTGTTTATGGGCTTTTGATCAGCAGGATTATATTTTCAAGATATTAAATTAATTCAAAGAATATTTTTTTCAAACCTAGACAGGTCATCCTATAGTATAGAGAAATGTTCAGTACCTATAGAATGTACACCAATTTTTAATATCAATACTACAATACTCTTTACACCATATAGTCACAGGAATATTCCCCTCCTTTATATCGCTATTTCAATGATATAACCTCTCAGTAGTAAAAAATTATATATATCCCTTATTTATATCCTCTTTAACATTGTCTAAATATCCAGTAAGGTGTGAATATAGTGTGCGAGTACAAGAATTAGTTTTTTATCATTAAAACATCTCAACCATTGAATATGAATATAGTTTATCCTTGGAAATCATTTAATCTAACATTACACAATCCCATCAATTTTTATATAACTACAGTATTGCAATTAAATATTTATTAATATCTAAGATGTAGAGAAACTTATAACCATACACATCAAGCTATCTTTATTTTCCAAATCCAATATCCTATAAAACGTATTATCTATATAAACATGGGGGAAACCAATGACAATGAGTAAAAATCAATGGGTACTTCATAGTCACGAGTAGAAGAACTGACCTGACCATCATTGTGTTATTGAATAGTATTCCAAAATAAATATAATATTTTCATTATCCTTGTAAACCCAACATGAAACACATACCAAAGATAATATTCCCCCCTTTTGTCATAGATATTTACTAAATAATCCTGAATTCAAAAAATGATATCAATATCAATTAAAAAAATCAAATAATTCAATTAATATAATAAAACAAACATTCAGTTTTTTGTCTTCATATTTTTTTAATTTTTAAAACAATACCAAAAATACATTTACTCTATATTCACATAAATATACCTATTTCAAACAAATTTTAATTAAGAAAATTTAATTGTATTTATAATTTTTTTTAAAAATTATCTAAATTATTACCTAATATTAATTCACAATTGATTTGGAACACTAATGAACATAAAAAACACCTACCTTAACTTGAGGAAGAAGAAAATCATTCCCAAAAAATAATGATCCACATTCTTCTTAACCTTTATAAAAATTTATCAAAATGAACTGAATATTTAGTGGATGAAAAATATTTATAGGTACCTCCAATATGATGATAAAATATAGAAAAATCAAAGGGGGGATTTAGTGGATTTAATCATCCAAAATACTCATTTTGATGATATTTCCTTATGTTATAGATATATATAATATGCCAAGAATGACTAAAATCCTGATAAAATAATTGTCTTGGTGTTGTGTATAATGGATGCATGACCCACCTTAATGATTAAATAGAATATGTGACTAACCCATATTTTCAAAATGGAATATTTTTCTAACACTCAAATTTGGTAGGTACGTTTTAGAATAACTTTTCATTTTATGATAATTTTCCAAAAGAACCCGTAAAATTGACATATATTGTCCTTAAGGGATAAGTCATTGTCCCCCATCCATGCATATACCAATGTATACAAAATTAAATCTGACATTCTCCCAAAATTAACCCTCTAAACTAAAAAAAATTAATATATATATATGTATATCAAATAATAACATCACATACCTAAAAAATGGAACTACAGTACACATAACCACATATTTTTACATACGTGGGGCCTTGGAGTGTGATAGTAAGGTGAAAAATAAAATGACATTATTAATGAATATATGATGCATTCTCCATTGACTCATCAGAAATGATACTATGTTTATAATTTATCAATACCCAAGAAATTCAATGTTCACAAACAAATTTCTCCCAATGGTCAATATTATGAAGGCGATATTGTAAAAATCTAATGTTATTATTTGGCCCTACATGATCCAAACATGTATTTTGAAATTGGTCCATTATATACTTCAAAAAATATAGGATCTGAACTGAATCATTCATATAATAGTAATTAGGTTGTAAACATAATATGTATAAAAATAATTTTATTCCATCAACAATTTAAAATGTCCCCACATACAATGGAAAAAACATTATCTATTATCTCTTCCTACGTGACACATGAATGAATATAGGGTATTTTAAGAAAAATTTGAAATTACATTGATAATGAATGAATAAATTCATCATCATACTCTTAGTTAAATTAATTACATTTATTATAGGTTTTAAAATTTATTTTTTATATATGATCATTCTCAGTCTAACCTATGAAGCAACATCCACTTTATCCTGATAAAGGAAAAAACAACATTGATTAAAACTATGTTAAAGGCACTAAGTTGATTCCCCATGGTGAAGCGATGGTTTTTTGGCCAAATAAAACCAATAGGAATTAATATATTGTGATATTATATTGGAAAAAATATGTCTTCTTTAAAACACCAAAATATCACTAACTGAATAGATGGTCAATATGGGCCTATAATATCCCTTATTAATTACTATATGTAAATTTTAATATCTATTCCCCAAGGATCCATGAATTTAAATGCCTATACACATTTAAAAATATAAAAATTCATTCCTGGAGAATAATTATAAATTTAAATGTTAATGTAATCAAAGTATATACTGATACCTTCTAAACCATGTTCTACACATACTTGTTGAAAAATCCATGGAAAAAATTTTTTTAATGTCAAATTATAACATTATATTTTTTACATTAATGGTAAAGGTAGGTTTATTATGAATTTTTGTTTTTATAATCTCAACAATTATACGACACATTTTCTAGAAATTTCAATTTCCATGTCACAAATATGGTATGAATGTTTATATTATTCACACTCTATGAGTTTTTTCTCTATATTATGGGTCTCGTTTCTACCATTCTGTTGAATTATTGTATTCTTACTTTTTCAATAAATTATTATATTACTGACCCAGGATAAAAAAGACATAATTTTATGCCACAACAAAATTGATTTTTTTAGGGTATTAGTTACCACATCTATTTCATTGATTGATTTCTTATATAGTCTATCACAATCCCTATAAACTTTTTTGACTATATTCATCCACATATCATCAAACCATATATTTCATAAACTACTTTACAAAAAAATTAGTCAACATTTTGCGTCTCTAATTTTTATTTTCCTCCCAAAAAGTAATTTATGTTAATATCCATCAAATTTTTGTTGAATATTATCCTCTAAATATTATTATAATGTGACACAATTCTCCAATGAGATATCCAAGTCCATCACACATATTGTGAGTATGTCATCCAGCTATACTAAAATCCACTTTATGTTTACATTCTTTAGAGGTTTATAGGAACCTTGAAACTTCAACTTTGTACCCACCACTCACTATGAAGTTACCAAATCCATCATATATACTTGGATGACCATGCTTGGTAACACTAACTACTATCCATTATCTAAAACATTTTATAACATGTTCAAAAATATATTCATATACAAAAACATGTTTATTTCATTCTTACATATGTTATTGTGAAATTTTTAGCTCAATGCGTTGGATTGAATATATAATTTCCCATGCGTGTATTTATCTTTTGTAAAAATTAAATAAAATACCTTATCAATCATAATTAATAGGTTCTAGATAATGTTGTTGGAAAATATTCAACAGATCCTTTTACATGGTGTAAACAATGAAATTATCTATAAATTATTCTTGATCATACATTTATCATACAAGACTAACTAGTAGAAGAATGAGGTATTTTATTACTTACCATAACCACCTATTAGAAATGAAAAATTTATATCAATGGGTGATATGAAAAAATAGATCAATTTTATGAATTATATATAAAATTCCACAATCTCTAATAATTATAGATCATTCATGATCAATGTGATCTTCAATGAAGTGTCTTCAATATTTTGGGATCTATCTTTGCTCTGGATGTCACCTGTGCAACCAACATCGTGAGGATGGTAATCATTTGTTCTTGTCTTTTTCTACAGCTACAGCTCTTTGGAATTACATTTGTAACATTTTTGGTTGAATATGGTCTCTTTTTGCTTCTAATAGCTCTCAACTTCAATACTGTGTGACTTGGGATGCTTCCATGCAAATCAGGAATCTCTTTCTGGCAGCGGTGGCAAAGATCCTTCATGTGATCTGGTATGATAGAAATAATTTCGTTCATAATAATTTCTCTATCAATCTCAATGAAGGTAAAATGTGTATTTCCATTTCCATCAAGGATGTTGCCTCTCTTCAGAAGGATCATTGTGACAACTCTGCTGGTGATTTTGAGATCCTCCACCGTCCTCAAATTGCCGGCTCTTATAGTCAAACCCGATGTACCTTTGTGGTATTCTAGCATGTCCCGCTTCTAGAATAGATTAAAGTGAATGTTGACGATGACTCAAGAGGAAACCCAGATCCGGAAGGCTGTGGTTCCATTTTCAAGTATTTTCTTGGAAGATGCCTTGGTTGCTTCTTCGGTGGATGTGATACGGCCTCAGCTTTGGAAGCCAAAATGCTGGGAGTAATTCATGCGGTGTATTTTCCAAGAAAAAGGGTTGGCGCAACCTGTGCATTGAATGTTATTCAACCACTATTGTCCAAGCTATCTAGAAAGGGGTGCTGCACCTTGCTTGGCCTCTTACCTCTCGTTGGATGAAATGTCTTGACTTGCTCATGGATCTCAACTACATTGCCACTCATGTCTTCCGAGAAGCGAACATGGTTGCTGATAGTCTTTCCAATAAGGGATTCAATCAGGTTGTTACCTAGTTGGATGATTTGCCTGAAAAATTGCTCCCTTTTTTCCACAAGGATTGTAATAAGATTCCATCTTTCAGACTTTTGTAACTCCCTTTTTTTATCAAAAATTCTTCCTTGGTCTTTGACTGAGGCACCACCTCTTAAAAAAATGTGATCATCAATGAAAAAAATTATTTGAAATATATGTCAAAATATCAGAATTGCTTATTCATGACCGGCAAGATCATCTATGATGAAATATATTTGAAATATACATCAGAATATTAGAATTTCATTGGAACCTACCTGAAAATATAGTTCCTAAAACATATTTTTTATTTCCTTAGATTAATAATTTTTATTTTATCAGAGACGACTCATACTCCTATAAATGAAATCAGAGACTTGATAAATATAACTTATTGAATCTGAATTTTATATTTTAAAAAAATTCATAGTTGTTATTATATTTATATAGGCTTAAAATTATGTCCAATCATTTCTCATTTTCAGACTATCGTCATTAATACACTTCTATATCATATATAGATACCCTAATAAAATGAAATAATTATTTAATAAAATAATTATTTAATTTAATCTGTAAGAATCATTAGTTAGTCAGTAATACCAAATGATATAATGAAATTCTCTTTATGTTCATACCTAAAAAAAGGTATGGTGGTGATATATTTGATATTAACATGCCATAATGGTATCCTAACATCAAGATGTCTTTCGATATAATAAATAACAATTTATCCTATATAAAATCAACAATTAAAGTGAATGTGTATATTTATATGGAAACTTGATTCAATTTCATATAATTGAAACATAATATCTTCCTTCCCTTCAATATAGAAACCTAACACCTTTACAGAAATTATTACAAGATATATAAAATAAATATCAATTAATTACAACCAAATTATTGAAGTGCCTAGTGTCGTTGGTATACAAGGTACTTAAAAATAATAATATGAAACTAAAATAGATATTATTTATTTCATCATCCATAATTTCATCCTAAATCCCTTTAATTTCTAGAAATTTTGTAGGATAACTTGGGGAATACATAAAAAATAGGGGTGAGAAATAAATCCTAGTAATAAAACAATAAAGTCTGAGAAGAGTAGCATATCAATAAAAATCTATAAGATGATATCATATTTAATGAGGCTCATGAATAATCATAATGATGGATATCATATAGTTTATTGAATCATATGATTATATAATAACAGACATTTGGAATAAAAATAAAACATTACTTATGAATAATTCATGTATAAACTCCATGAAAAAATAACATGGTGGTTATGTCCCCAACTAGGATAAGGTTCACTCCCAAATCACATATGATCTCATAATATAAAAAACTAACCAGGAATTTGAGTGATATCTTAGTTAACCATTCATAAAATTAAAATTACTATGTGTTCAATAAAGATGAATAAATAATAAGAAATAATCATATGGGTTGCCCATGTAAGTAATTGGGTTTCATAATATTTCTTCATGTCATAATCAAAGAATATTTCCCAAAGAAGTCATTTGACAAAAAAAATATAATGCCTTTTTAACCCAATAAAATGAAGGGAAAATAAGAATGTTATATATGTGTGGGACATATATATTGAATATAAAATAATTATGTAACATTGAAAAGAGAGATAAAAAAATCTAGATATAAAATGGTAATCACCCCATAGAAAATGGTGGTTTGAAGAGATCCCTTTCCTTATTGTGACACCCCATGTTTTCATAGTACGTTATATCATCAAAGTAACTAAATAGCTTGCGCTACATGCAACACCGAGTTCGAGCACACCAAAAAATACTAGACTAGACATTCAAAAAGTGATTATGAATAGTATTAACTGTATTTTGAATATTAAATACACTATATAATTTTAACATCCATGTTATGGGTTTCTTAAACATAATATAAGAACATATTTATTTTTTTCAAAGAAAAGAAGAATTAAAAAACAAACATTTTAACCCCTTTAAATGGTGAACCATTTTTAAAACCAATATTTGACACATTTATATATTCAATTAATGATATTAAATTCTTATTTAGTGGCAGGGCCTAAAAATTTAGTTTGGATAAATTTTTGGTACTAACCTAATAACATTAATATTTTGACAAGTAGTGAAAATTAATATGTTGTAATTGAAATAATTGATAGTGTTAATTTATGATTTTTAAAGGGTATTAAGTATAATAAGATTATACTTTCATCAATTATTACAATTTAGGTCATTATAAGTAATTTCACATTTAAATTTTACATAAACACATGTCAATCTTTTGATTGTGTTTACTTTTTAAAAAACCCGCTTTTTGGTTTTGACAAGGAGAAATAATTTTAAATTAATAAAAATTAAACTTGTATGTTTTGAATTTGGTAAAATAGGAATCATTTTTAGATTCAGAATACCAAACTTACTCTAAGGTGAATTTTTGATATTTTTATGAAAACTTTAAATTTTTGATGAATAGTAAAAAAACTGAGTTGTTTAAAACCAATTTTTTTTAAATAATTTTATAATGTATATAAATTTATTTACGGTAAAAATATATACATAGTACCTATATAAGTTCAATATAATTCATTTGAGTTATTTTATAATAACATTAGATATATAAAAATGTAATTGAACCATTTATTGTCTTTTACCAACCTCCGAGGAGCATTTGTAAATTTTCATAAAACATAATTTTACCGCTTCTGAGAATTGAATTTCAAAAATTAGAGACACATGTTTGATATTAGTTTGTTAAATGTGGTTCAATAAGAGAAAAATAATTTTTGGTGAATAGTAACTTTTGGCTTTTATTTACCACTGTTAAAAGTAAATATGGAAATTAAAGGTAAAAATGATATTATTATTACCATAACACATGTCATAATCCAATTGTAAAAGTGTAACTCGACCAGAAATACCTTAGGATTAAAATATTACCCCTTAGGTCCACTTGGAATAGATGAGGACATTTATTATTATTTAATTTAAAGAAGAGTTAAAAGTGTTAAATTCATGTTTTCATAACTAAAACATTTCAATATAGGATAATATAGAAGATAAATTTGACTATAAATATTCATTAGAAATATAAAAATATTTCTGACATAATTTTATTTTATTTATAATTATAATACATTAAATAATTTAATTTATTTATGACACAATGATGATGTAGTAATTAACTTGTTAATGAAAGATTAAAATAAATAATATTATAAATATAAAAATAAATGTAATTTGAGACTTCTAATGAATTACACTAATTTTATAGGTTAATATGAAATTTTAGGGTTGATTAGATTTTTTTTTGAAGTGATAAGTTTGTTATGATTTTCACAAAAACAAAATACCAAATAGTGTCAAAATTGTCATAAATTAATTAATAAAACAAATATTATATTATTGGTTGATATAATATTCCTAAAAATATGAGGTTCATCCAAATGGATTAAATAATATTATATATATAATCAATTAACTACTTCAGGTTCTCTTGGATGTTTATTGTATTATTATTAACCATATAGTGTAAGAATAAAAGGAGACACAATAAAAGATAAACTACTTAACTAAAAGTTAAATATAAATGATAAGGATACAATGTTAACCTAAAATAGTCTAAAACCTATAGGTTGATATAATTTCGATCCATAAGAACCTAATTTTATAAATAAATTAATTTAGTGACATTATTAACCAAAAATGACTGTATAATAAATTAATACTTTCATCTTTTCCTAAAGTGACTCTCACCCCTCTTATAAAAGGGAACATCCCCTTATCTCAAAATCACCCCCCAATGCCATTTGGATCGAACAAAACCTGCCCAAATATCCTATAAAATATCCTCCCTTTATCCTAGAGGCCTTAGTTTGTTCATAGAGCTAACTTAATGAGCTCTTTTGATCAAATCAAAAGGAAGAACCCAAAAAAGAGGTAAATATTTCATCGCCTCTTTTAAGTTCTTTTCTTCTTCCACTTCTTATATCCTTATTGTTTTCATTAATAAATAATAAATATAGTATCTTACATATTCTTTGATGTTATTATAAATATGTTACAACCATATTTATTATTATTTCCACCCTATTAATAACATGTCACCATACGTGCGTACGTGCAGCTTACCGTCTCCACGTCGTGGTGAAGGTGTTGTTCAATACATTATTATATTGGATGGGTATAATAATTCTATATAATTTCTGTAAATAATAAATATAACATGTTAAATATTCTATATATATGATATAATATCCACTTATATATGATATTAAAATCAAAATAATGATATTGTCACTCGTGCGTACGTATAGACTACTGTCTCCACGACGCGATGAGATTCATTCCCATGTTCACCATTCAACGCTGATTATAAAATATATTTTATTAACAAGTAAGAAATATTTGAAATAATAATTCTAATGTATATATATATATATTTATGTATGTACGTACATAAATATATCTTATTCACTAACTTCTGTTCAATGCGATGTAAAAGCGAAAACAATGTTTCTGCGTACGAACGACCTACGTCTCTATAAACAGTTCATTGCATTTCATATATAAATAAATTACAAATATTTATATTATAAATATATATGATATATAAATCATGTTTTATATTTTATAATCATTTAAATCATTATCTAAATGATACTATCAAGAATAAAAAGTTAAAACACATACGATAACGAAAACAATTATTACCCAAAATAGCAATTTAACAAGTAAATCATTATTAAATGGGTAGTATAAAGACATAACTAAATCGTGTATGATATAATAAATATGAATATTTTTCTTTTATAATTTAATAACATACGATGATTATTATACAATAGGTTAAATGTACCCTTGACCAATGGAAAGTGCAAGGTAAGGGTTAATTCCTCAATCTCATTATTATTCGAGATTTTTTATGGGTAAGTTTTTACTGGAAAATATTAATTATCCAAGTCCATGTTACATAAAATAGTTTTCAATAGGAATAATTTAAGGGAATTTTTTATTAAAACAAAATTTTAAAGGTTTTAAATATTTATTCTTTTAAATCATTCTCATTAATGTTAATGTTTCCAAAATTGTTTTTGATGGATTTATTTATATAGACATGAATGTTTTTAAAAAGATAATTCCATTAAAAATGTTCAAAGTGGTTTGGGGCACTATAATTCAAAAATTTATTTAAATATCTACCTTTCTAAATTGTGTGACTTTTAAATGTTTTCATGAAAAATGTATATTTCTCTCAAAGAGTTTTAAAAGTCATTTTAATCTATGTTAACATCCATTAATGTATTTTAATCTTGTTTGAATTTGATTTATTATGATACAAATATTCCATATTTTATTGAAGTTATTGTGATATGTTTGACTGTAGATGTGTTATTTTTAATACCATTCATGGTTTATGGTTAATGTATTGGCATTTCATAAGCCAGTTTTAATACAAATTTTTATGTTATGATTCAACGTTTTCATGTGAATAATGTATTGGAAATTGTATGTGATGTGTGGAGCCAACTATAGCTACCCGATGTATCGGTATGTCTCAGGAGAAAATTAGACATGGAATTGGCTGACGCCTTTCCCAATTTGATATATGTCATTGGCCTAGTCATTAATCATTTTTAGACATCTTGGCCGAGGCCTTGACAAAATGATTCAAAAAAATTTGGAATTATACATTCCCTCATTATGAGAATAATATTGATGGTTCATGTGGTTCTTTGACTAGTAGAGTACCCATGACTTCGTTTTATTATGTATTTATTTAATCAACTCATATTTCTTCCATAAAGTGTTAATGTTTTTTTTATAAAGGCATGTGTTTTTAATTATTCACCATGCCTATTGTTTATGTTATCTTCTGATAAATTATTTACTGTTACTGATCATATGAGCTCACCACTTTGTTATGTTTTATTTTCCAAGGATCCCAATAAGTGTTTTATGTTTGAGATTAATGATCAAGCTAAGGGAACAATGGAATTATGAAAGGATTATTTTTTTTTGTTTTATGTTATAAATTGTAATGTAATGTTCAGGTATGTCATATATTTTAAAAGACTTCTAAACTGATTGATCTTTTGGGACATGATTCCTTGTAATTATTCCAATGCAATAAAATAATGCACCAACTCCCATAACTGGAGTTGGGGCTTTACAATTGTTATTAGAAAAGTATAGCAATAACATTGGAAACTAGATTTAGATAAGCTCTAATTAGATCACATTACCCTAAGATATAATTTAACAATTAGTATTGAATAACATCCAAGAATTTTGGTAATGTATACATTTTGTGATTTTTCTAAAAAAATAAATCCTCATATCGATACGAGCAGGTATAGGCGGCTCTGGAACAAATGTACCTAGGGTTAAAACATTAAAATCCCTACTTGAGCTAGACTCGAACGGGAACAAGTGCATGAAAATGGGCCTCGATGCACTATTGGTTATGAAACTCTTGAGGGATATTCTTCAGATAATTCTCATTTTCTTTACAAATCATTATTAAGGATTTATGAGTATATAACTCCTCATAAAAAAATATCTTTTAGGATTAAATATTATACCCAGAAACAATTTAATTTATCTTAGGTATTTTACATGTTTGTAATTAATCATTTTGATTCATAAACTGACCTATGGTATGCCATTTTATAGAAATAACACCAATTAGAAGGAATGAGAACTCCAGCAATACTTATGATCCAAAGAGTAAGTAGGATCATATCATTCAGGGTATTAAGCCTAAATTTATAAGGTAAATAGTCTCTAAGGTATTCACAACATATAGAGAAATAATATCATTTGTCAATAAGATAAGTAAATAATTCTCCGAGTCAAATGGCTTTGAAGGGAAGTAAGAGAAGAAAAAGATGGTAGAGGGAAAGATGGATAATGGGAATGACAGAAAGAATGATTTTCTCGTATGTGATAACTATGGAAAGAACTACCTTGGTAAATTTTTGAAGGGAATGGGAGTTTATTATTATTTTATAGAAAAAGGACAACATGTACATGATTGAAAGGGTAAGAAAAAGGTTTCAAATTTAAAATGCTTCATATAAAAGGAGTTGGGACACTACATGAATCAGCGTCCCAGTCATCAGAGTTTATCACAAATGATGCTATTGGATAATAATAATGTTTTGATACAACCTCAGATGAAGCAGAATGACTAGTGTTCTTAGGTTGTTATTATATGATTATTCTATTTTATTTTTGTATCAGCAATATAAATGTTATATAAAATATGGAGACAAATAAGGATTGTACTACAGTTCTATTTTATAGAGGATTTGATATTATATGGTTCTATGAAAAGCGACATAACAGTAAGCTACACTTTTTGGAAAATAAATTGTTGAAGGAAAGGTAATACTAAATATTGTACTGATAATGAGGTGGTGATTTTGGAAGAAGAGATGGTTGATTTGGATAAATTATATTTGATATTCTTGATATTCATTGCACTGATTAATAGTTTTTTTCCCATCATTCTTAGAATATTCAAAATTATTGGATATAAGGAATATATCCATTATTATATAAATAATAAGGTATAATGAATGTCATAAGAAATTTTTTATCGTAATTAAGGGTGTTACCATGTTTTAAAAGAATCTATGATGAAGGTATTCACATGGTATTACGTGGAAAAAATGATCTTCATTGTGTTTACCATATAAATTTTGGATTGTGAGTTTGGACAGAAGTATTTCAGATTAGTCTAAATGTTAGAATTGATTAATTTTGACATTGGATATTGTTTTTGGGATAAATAATTTCTTGATATTATTTTTTAATAGTTATAAAAAGGACAACACGGAAGTCAAGCGTTAACCCATCGCATTTGGCAAGGTCGAGAGACTTGATGCCGGAACCGATGGGTGGCAAGGGTGGAACACCTACCACTGGCATACGTGATATCCAGGTTTGTATAAAGTAGTTTTTTTTAAATTTTCTGAAAAATGAGTTATAAATTCATTTTTTGGAACCCTATACTATTAGGATAAATAGAATATTTTTGAATTAAATTATCTTTTGGAGTAAAATATGAATTTCTTGTAGGAATTAGTTGAAGGATGAAACTCTACATGACATGTATATATGTATATTTTTCCCCTTATTATATGAATAATTTAATTCATAATCTTTATTGAAGAGATTTTAAAACAAAAAATGTGTTCTCCAAATACATTATGTCTTGATGAACTGATGATATTTTAAATAATCATAAATCGATGACCTTGAGGACCTAAATTGTACACTTGTTTTTGATTGATGACCTCAATCACTCCCTATAAATATATACATTTTTCCTCCAATTATGTGTCTCTAATTTCCACCAATGTTCTACTGATCATGATCATAATTTTTTGACGACTTTTTTATTTCCCTTTTCCTCTTATTAAGACTAAATGTTATTAAACAAATTTCTGATGTGGGGTTTCCAGAGAGGTAATTTTCTATTTTTATAATTTTATTTTAAAAGAACAATTTAAAATTGTGAGGATGAAACTTTTTGAAGGAGGAGATAATGTAATACCCAATGATTTTATAGTATGAAATCTCATTATGTAATTCAATAGCTTGCGCTACAAGAAACACATAGTTCGAGCGCATCAAAACATACCAAACAAGCCATTCAGAAAATAAGTTATGAATAGTATTAATTTAATTTTAAATCTTATATACTCTATATAATTTTTTACATCTATATTATGTGTTTATTAAACATAATAAAAGAACAAATTTATTTTTGTTCTGTTAAAAGAAGTATTTTTCAAAAAAATGAAATGTTACCACATTTTAATGGTGATCCATTTTTAAAACTAATATTTGAAAATTTTATATATTCAATTAATGAAATTAAATTCAACTATAGAGGTAGTCCATAAAAAATTAGTTTGGATAAAATTTTGGTACTTTTCTAATAACATCAACATTTTTACGAATAGTGAAATTTTCTATGTTTTAATTGAAATAATTTATAGTGTTAAATTATGAATTTGAAAGGTTATGAAGTATAATTAGATTATATTTTTATCATTTAATAAAATTTAGGTCATTATAAGTTATTTATAATTTAATTTTGATCTAAACACATGTGAATCATTAGATAGTTTTTACTTTTTTAAAAACCTGCTTTTTTATTATGACAATGGGAATTAATTTTAAATTAATAAATGAATCATATATATTTTTTAATCAGTAAAATAGACTTCATTTTTGGATTTGTAATATCAAAATTAGCTTAAGGTTATTTTTTTTGGTATTTTTCTAAAAACATTCAATTCTTGATGAATTGTGAAAAACACATAGTTGGTGTTTAAAACCAACATTTTATTTAAATAAATATTTATTTTATTTAAATTTATTTTATGAAAAAATAGATACCTAATACCTATATAAGTTCAATTTAATTAATTAGAGTCATTTTATAATACGTTTAGATGTATAAACATTTTATTGACATTTTAACCGTCTTTTACCCACTTCCTAGGAGCATTTGAAAATTTCCATAAAACATAATTTTACCACATCAATATATTGAATTTAAAAAATCTGAGAGACACGGTTGATATCAGTATGTAAAATTTTGTTCAATAAGATAAAAATATTTTTTGATAAATAGTTACTTTTGACTTTTATTTTCCACGATTAAAAGTAAATTTTGTAATAAAAGGTAAAAATGATTTTATTATTACCGTAACACATGTCATAATTATATTGGATAAGTATAATTCTATAATAAAAACACATTAGGAATAATATATTACCATTTAGGTAAACTTGGATTAGATTAAGAAATTTATTATTACTTAATTTAAAGAAGAGTTAAAATTATTAAATTCACGTTTTCATAACTAAAATTTTATTAATATAGGGTTATAAATTAGATTAAATAGTGTATAAATATTTAATAGAATAATAAAAAGATTTCCTAAAAAATGGTATTTTATTTATAATTTTTTAAAATTAAATAATTTAATTTATTTATGACACAATTACGATGCAGTAATTACCTTATTAATCAAAGAATAAAATAATTGATATTATAAATATCAAAATAAATGTAATTTGAGGATTTTGATGAATTCAAATAATTTTATATGTTAATATTACATTTTAGCGTTGATTATATAATTTTTTTCTAAGTGATACGGTTTTAATGATTTTCACACAAAAAAATACCAAATAGTGTCAAAATTGGCATAAATTAATTCTTTTTAAAAATATTATATTATTTGGATATAATATTACTAAAAATACAAGTTTTGTCCAAATAGAATAAATTATATTATATATGTCATTAATGAACCACTTGAGGTTCACTTGGATGTTTATATAATGTTTATTAACCATATTGTGTAAGAATACAAGAAGGCATGGTAAACGGTAATCTATTTAACTAAGAGTAAAATCTAAAAGATAAGATTAAAATGGTAAGCTAAAATTGTATTAAATATATCGATTGATCTTATTTAGACCAATAACTACCTAATGATTTAAATATTTTTATTTGGAGCCATTATAAACCAAATATTATCTTATAAAAAATTAAAACATTAATATTTTCCTAAAGTTGCCCTCACCCCTCTTATAAAAGGGCAGTTTCCCTTCTTTCAAAATAACACCTCCAAAGCTATTTGGCTAGGCCAAACCCAACCAAAATATCCTCTCAACTATCCCACATTAATCCTATAGGCCTTAAATTGGTGTGAAATCTATCTTAAAGAGCCCTTTTGATCAAATGAAAATGAAGAACACAAAGAAGAGGTAAATATTTCATCACCTCCTTCAAGTTATTTTCTTCTTCCACTTCAGTTTCCTTGTTGTTTCTATTATAAAACAATAAATCCAGAATATTATATCAAAATTTATGTTATTATAAATATGATATAACCATATTAATTATTCTATAAATCCTATAAATGACATGTCACCGTACGTGTGTACGTACGGCTTACCGTCTCATTGTCATGGTGTAATTGTTACTCAATACATTATTATATTGGATGTGTATAATAATGATGTATAATTGATTTAATAATAAATATAACATGTTAATTGTTATGTATATATGATATACCATCCAATTATATATTATTTTAAAATCAAAAGAATGATATTGTCGCTTGTGCATACGTACGGATTACTGTCTCCATGACGCGATGAGATTCATTTTCATGTTCACTATTCAATGATGATTATAAAAATACATATTATTAATAAGTATGAAATATATAAAATAATAATTCTATAAGAGAGAGATATATATATATATATGTATGTATGTATATACTTACATATATCTTTTTCCCTTACTTCCGTTCAATGCAATGTGAAAACGGAAACAGTGTTTTTGCGTACGTATATCCTACCATCTCTATAAACGGTTCCTTCCATTTCCTATATTCATAATGTATAAATATTCACATTCGAAATATATATGATATACTAATAATGGTATATATTCTGTAATCTTTTGAATCATTATCTAAATGATACGATCAATAATAACAAGTTCAAGCACATACAATAAAGACATTTATTTTTACCCAAAAATGTTAATTTACCATAGAGATAATTATTAAATGGGTAGTATAAAGTCATAAATGATTCATGTATGATATATTTAATATGAATATTGTTCTATTATAAATTAATAACATACAATGGTCATTATATAAGAGGTTAAACGTACCCTCGACCAAAAGAAAGTGCAAGGTAAGGGTTAATTCCATAATCTCATTATTATTTGAGATTGTTTATGGGTAAGTTTTTACTGGGAAATATTTATTATCCATGTACATGTTACATAAAATAGTTTTAAATGGGATTATTTTAACGGAAACGTTTTTTCAAACATCATTTTAAATTTTTTAAATATTTATTCTTCTAAATCATTCTCATTATTATCTATGTTTTCAAAATATATTCTTTAAGGATTTATTTATATGAACATGAATGTTTTTAAAATGTTAATTCCATTCCAATGATACAATTTTTTATAGAAAACTGTGATTAAAAATGACTTTAAATGTCTTACTTTCTATATTGTGTGACTTTTAAATGTTTTCATGAAAAAGGGCTATTTCTCTCAAACAGTTTTACAAAGCATTTTCATCTATTTCAACATCTGTTGATGGATTTTAAACTTGTTTGAATTTGATATATTGTGATACAAATATTCCATACTGTATTGAAGGTTTTTTGATATGTTTGAATATGTATGTGTTATTTTTATACCATTCATGTTTTGTGGTTAATGTATTGAAAATTCATATGCTAGATCTAAAATGAATGTTTATGTTATGTTTCAACTGTTTCATATGAGGAATGTATTGGACAATGCAAGTGATGGGTGGAGCCCACAATGGATCCTCGATGCATCGGTAGGTCTCTTGATAAAATTAGACTTGGAATTGGTTGAGGCCGTTCCCAATTCGATATTACGGTTTTGGCCGAGGCCTTAATCTTATTTAGACATCTTAACCGAGGCCTTGAAAAATGTTTCATAATTTCTGGCAATATACATTCTCTCATTATGAAAATAATATTGATGAATCATGTGGTTATTCCACTAGTATAATACCCAAGAATATGTTTTATTTTTTCATTATTTTCTCACCTCAAATTTCTACCAAAAAGTGTCCATGATTATTATTTTTAAAGACATGTGTTTTCAATTATTCACCATGCCTATTGTTTACGTTATCTCCCACTAAATTATTTACCCATACTGAGCATTTGAGCTCACCCCTTTCTTATGTTGTATTTTCCCAGGATCCCAAGAAGTGTTTTATATTTGAGATGGAGGGTTAATCTAAGGGAACAATTGCGTTCTCAATAAATTATTTTTTGTTGTATGTTAGAAAGTGTAAGGTAAAATTCATGTATGTAATATATTTTACAAGACTGGTAAACTGGTCTATCTTTTTGTAATTTATTCCTTATAATCATGACAATGTATAAAAATAATTCACCATCTCCGATAACTGTGGGTGGGGCATTACACTAACGTACTAGAATTTTTATATTTTTTTACATAATATAATATATAATAAAATTCAGTAAATAAATTACATAATTCTGATGCATTCTCATCTAAATATTATTAATAGTAATTTTGTTCTGTTGTTTAATAATCTTATCTATGATATATAAGGTTTAATTTCATTGCATTGATGGAGGATATTTCGTTGTTTCATGGTAGATCACTATGTGAAAATTATTTAACATCTTTTAAAATGGGATATAAACTCTAGATATGAGTCAAAATGGTATTAATGACTTCCAAAAAAATTAAATGGAACTATTTTTCAATATTGTTTCTGACAAAGGGAAAAATCATTAAGTACAAAGGAAAACTTTTTTTTGTTATTTTATTAAGGATATTTTACATATAGTAATGAACTAGATTAATTTCAATTAATATTATGGATACATATTTATTGTAGAACATGAAATTAGTTATGATATTGTAATTATAATCCTATTTCACCGTAATAAAAAATTTATGAACCACCATGGAGTTGGTGGAGGAAAATTATTTGTGTTGTCCTAAGAGGTGGTGGAACATCCATGTTGTAATCAATGATTTAATTTTTGATGGGATTGAAGTGAGGTTTTACGTGACATTTTACACATTGATAATAATAAAAATTATATCAGTGAAACTTATGATACTAATTATTATGCTGGTAGAGATTATTTGGGCCTAAATTAGGAGAATATGATACAAATACATGAGTCGAGTATCGTCCATCATCAATTATTCACCAGTAGTTTATATATCCATTAATTAAAGATGAATTGATTTGTAGGTGAGACCAAAAGCAGTAGGATGTGTTGGAGATTTTTAAGAAGATAGTTAGTCTTAAATTCTGAAAGCTCAAAAGATTATTTGTTGTGGGGACAATGGATAGAATTTATAAGGGGAGTAGTGGTGTGTTTTTTAATATCATATTAATGAATTAAATATTTATGAAAAATACTTCCAATAATATTTAATAATTTTTATCTATGTAGTATGTGATGAATTTGATTTTGATCAAATGAGTGATTTCATCAACTATGACATAAAAAATAATTTATTTACCTTATAATGTTAAAAACATAATTTTAAAGTATTTCACTGTTAAAAAAATCAACTATAGTGTATATTTTTTTAAAACAACATCACCCTAAACAATTTTATTTTTTACATTCCAAAAAACTAAATATATTTTTTGGAAATGTATGAGAAATTTAATTTTTTTAATAAAATCACACTTTATTTTAAATGTACCAATTTTTATATTATGATTGATTTTATGACCCTCTTAAAATTTACATAAGGTCTCATAAAATTATCTTATCATTATAATAATATATAATAATAATTTATAATGCATTTTATAAAGAAAAAATTTCATTCAAATAAATATATTTTTTATAAATGATTGATTACAATTTTCCTACCTATAAAAACCCATATAATTTATCATTTTTAAAACACTTATTTACATGTATCATGGTTTTTGTATATCAAATTTTCATTTTGTAAGATACTAAATTATAATTTTACACTTACATTTGTGGTGATACTATTATAATTATCATGTTAGTATTCCTAATTATCAGATTAATTTTCTAAAAGTTAGGATTCTATTCTAATAGCCAGATTTCTATGCTAGTGGTCATGTTTTTAATGTCCATATGGGTTCCCTAAAATTTTAAAATACACCATGCTTCATTAAATTTAATTTGAATTATATTGTCTCTCAATGTTATATATATTTCCATTATTTGATTAATATTACATCAATAATATTATACTTTATTTATATAGCATTTTTCGTTAGTGTTGTTATTATGGTTGATCTAGTAGCTCAAAATTTTCAAATTTAGTAATATTATTTTATTTTTTATCTTCTTATAATAATTTCAGTTCCTATGGACATTTTGATTCCATAAATGTTTTTTTTAAATAAATATAATATAATTTAGTCAGTATTATAATGTTTTGGTGTGAATTATAATACATTACTAAATATTATTCAATTATAAGAAGGGAAATCCAATTGATAAAATAATGGGGCATTCCATTCTCCCATCCTTGAAAAATTTCACCCTCTAAATTTCACTTTATAGAAAAGGGTGAAAACAGATGTGGGTAATTATACATCACAGATTCCTACATTTACCATTAAACCTCCTTATAAATATTTTTTTATTGTACATTAACTATGTTAGTTATAAGGTTGTGTTGAACTTTATCAACATTGTACCAGATCATCAAAAAATGCTCCTTATAATAGATATCATTTTATATCTATAAAAAAAAGAATTTAGTACCTGTAATTGGATTGGTGTATATTTTATTCAGGGTGATACATGGAGCAGGTCGTGTGATTGAAAAAGTATTAGTATGAGTGCTAGTCAACAAGTGACAACTCTGATGTGATCGAGAATATCGAAGGGGTCAATTTACCTAGGACATAGCATTACCTTTTTCTAATGTTTAATGATTTTATTCCATGGATATATTCACAGATAAATTTTATCTCAATCCTTAAAATTTATGTACATTAGATATTTATCAGTGGAGGTATTTTTTTCAACATTGAGCATACATGATGTTCTTCTGAGTAGTATTGAACATTTCATCTATTCCATCAAAATATTTTGTACCACCAACACGATTCCTCCAATTTTATAATAGTACAGAGGTGTTATATATATGTTCCCATACATGGCTTTATATTTATCCATTTAGATACAGGAGTGATATTTATTATTTTATGGTAACTCATCCAAAGGTAGAATATTTCCTCATCATCAATTGAATTACACTAAGAAAGATCCCAACATGTCCTCAAGTGTTTGGATAGAATGATCTGATTATTCATTATTATGGGGGTTATAAGACATAATAAAACTCATATTAATATTTATTGAATTTTGATGACGCATCTAGAACATGTAGGTAAATCATTGATCTCGACCATACATAATACATAATGCTTTTTGATGTAGCATCACAACTTATCTGAAGTATATCCTTGCATGTTAGTTGAGTGATAAGTCAAATCCAATTGCAATGAATTGAGCCTTCATGGTAAGATGATCCACTATAACCCAAATAGAAATATTACCCACTGATGGATTTATAAGCCTAGTGAAAATATTGTTGTTAGATTTTCTAATACCCATATCGGTATGGGTTATGAATGAATTATTCCATTATACATTTTCCTTTTAGGACTAACCTGTTGATAGATGAGGCATCTTGAATTAGATTCTTTGAACTCGATCATCATATTTTTTGACAAAAATATCTCTTAGAATTCTCAATAATATTTCTTCTCCCAAGGTGGATGGAGATGGATAAGATATATGAATAATCAAAACCTCATTATTTATCATCGGATTTCATGGAACATTTAGTCATTACCCAAATATTACACCTTCATATTCATGAATTTTGAACTCTAAGGATTTCTCTTTTCATATAGCTTCCATATTCATCTTTATTTCCACGTCATCTCAATGAGTATCAATTATCTTCACCCCAAGGAATGTTTGAGTATTAATTTGATAAAAGAATGATTATGTTTCATTCATTATGATCCATATATCCATCATTTTTGTGTATAAGATGATTTTATCCTTTTAAAATAACATCTATGAAATTTTTGATGCATTCATTCAATAAAAAACTTCCACCACATTATATCCTTTATTAGGATGGTAGTGGATTGAGATTTAATAGTCCTTGATCAGATCTAATAGTATTCATTTGATTTTATTATGCTCTATATATTTTAATATATAATTGATGATATTTTAATCTATATATATTTTATAATTCTCCACAATGAGATAATTCTTCTATAACTTCATTGTAATGATCATTGCAGCCATATCTGGTTCATGCATTGGATAGTTTTGTACATGAAACTTTAACTCACATGAGGAATATGATAACACATTATCATTATACATATGTAAAACCCAATAAAATCTATGAAGAATAAATATATATCAGGAATAGGTACCCAATCAATGTTTGTGTGAGGATTGTTGAAGTGACATTACTCTTTTTCAATTCCATATATCATCCATTGAATTTATCATTCTAGAAAATAATTACACAATTTTCTGTCATCATGAATAGGACAATTGAAAACTGTTATGAGTTTTTGACAAATAATTTTTAATAGCTATACTATTTTAGGAAACTACATATCCTTATTAAATATTCTGGTTAGGGAAAATTTTACATTGCAATTATTTTATAATTTTCCAAATATACCCCATTTTTATTGATAACATGCCCCAAGAATGACATATACTCCATCCAAAACTCATGTTTAATTTAATTTTAATTTAGATACGCCATTCAAATTTTATTTATCCATTTATTCATGTTCTCCTCATGTTTCTCATTTCCTTTCATGTATTTCCAAATACCATCTATAAAGACTTCCATAAATGTTTTTGAGATAATATATAACAACTCTATTAATTAATTTTATAGTTATTTTTGTATAATTGGTGAGTCTTAATGGAATTACTTCGAACTCATAGTGTATATACCGTGTTCGAAAAGTATTTTTGTGAATATATTCCTTCTTTAAATACAATAGGTGATATTCCCTCCAAACAACAATCTTACAGAAATACATGGCCCCATGTATTTGATTGAATAATTCATATATTCATGGAAAGGGATATATGTTCCCAATCATGATTTTTAATACCTTGATAATTATTTTATTAGCATATTGATGAATTTTTCTTCTTAAGGAAAGTGGTCGATGAAACCAACTGTGTTTCACTTAGGTGTATCAGACCCTTATACAGATTGTTTTGTAACTGCATATTCAATTATTCTAAATCAAAAGTAGCTATTTTTTAGGGATTAATACATATAGGTAGATATCCATGTATTAATTAAATTTGGAACTCAACCTCTCAGTCATACATAATTTAATGAAAACTTTTAGGAAATACATCATTGTAATACCTAAAATGGGAAAGAGTTCAAGAATGATTTTTCATTTGTCATAATAATTTGAGCTATATATGATTAATCATATGGAATTAATATTTTAACCTGATATGAATATTCCAATGCTGGTTAATTATCATCCTTACACTTGTATTGAATAATAGGATGACTCGAGATATAAAATGTTGTCTCTCTCTCATGACAATTGTTGATGTAATTATACAAGGACAACAAATACATTACCAATATAGCATGAAACTCCACAAAATGAAGTTGTAGTTGATATGTAGAGGGTTTAGATCACAAATATTGATTAGTGATATTTTATTTTCTTAGGATAAAGTGGTTAGTCTATTTTCAATTCTCATAGAAATCTAAAACCCCATGTTTTGATTATTTCTTTTAATAGTTAATATAAACTAATAAAATTTAAATAATGAGTTGATATGGAATCAAAAATTAAATTATTTTTCATTAATTAATAAAAAGTTTAACTTTCACCACATCATTGTTAGAATCCACCTCATCCACAATGGTTTCATATTCCCTTAGTTGATCTATTTTTGTTAGTGGTTGTTATCAGTAATTTTCTATAACAACCCATGTATTATATAATTTTTTCACATAATATATATATCATTTTTGTTTAAAAATTGTATCATATTTTGAGTGTTTACCTAAACCTTATTTCCATATTTTTCATTAGTGGTATTATTCATATCCCATCAGCATTTATTAGCCAAATTACCCTCATTTTAAGAATCCAAACGCCTCTTAAAACCCCTTATGATAGTTTCCAAATTATTCTTCCACCAATTTTAAAATATAGTAATTTCAATTTACATTCATAAGTGGGATATATCTATTGATACTATATAATAAAACATAATTTCAATAATTTTAAATCCATTCCAATGTTATAAATTAGGGTCTCTAATATCATTATTTACATTTAAGGAACAATGCATAATCAGTTCATGGCTTTCAAATTCATGAATTTAAAATAATTTTCATAGACAAAACATTCACAAAATATATAAATGGTACAATTTAAATTTTTAGTTTTTGAAATATCTATTGGGGTTTCATGAATGAATTGTGAATTTTGATTCTTATACACCTTGATAGAATCATTTGAATTTTTCTACATTAATATGAACTGCTTCTCCTTTATAAGATGGAGAGTTTTAAAAAAGTATTTAATGAAATATTTTATTAATTCAACCAATTCCATGGAATCAATTTCCACTAAATAAATTTTGTTAATGATTACTGCCCACTAATAAACATTTCCCCCTTGGTGATGATAAAAAACCTACACAACATTATATTATTCCATGAATGGGAGGATAAATAATAATTTTCTAATGGAGTTAATATATTTCTCCTTGATGTAGGGAAAAAATATCCACTAATTGTAGGGTACCTTTTTTTATAAAGAACATCACCATAGAATTATCTTTTTTTATGAAATAAAGGGTGTTTAATATGATTCATGTTATTTTTTATGGTATGATTCAGCAATTACACTACTACCATAAAGTTCTTTTCTCCTACTCCCATATTGCATGGAATTTTATTAGGTCATTCAAAATATTTCCTACATTTTTTTTGTATTTGAATATTTCCTACTTATTTATTACCATTAACAAAAATAATAGAAATATGGGATGATAATACATTAATGAGTTAAAAAATCATTTGTAAACAGTGAAAATATAATAAAAAAATAATAAATGAATAGTAAATCCCACCATTTTAGACTCTTGGATTTCATAGAGGTTATCCATGGATTTTCTCTATTATATTTTCCTAAAATAAAAATCTATTTATTTGAAATATAATGGCCAAAAAAAAGTTTTTAAATTTTCATAGTCACGTCCCTTACTAGTGTCAAACTAGGTCTCTATAAGGTAACATTATTCATGAACAAAAATGATAAATGATATATAATTGAAAAATTATTTGAGGGGTGTATTAAAAATAAATTAATCTATACCAAAACAAAATCCGATTGAATTATCCATACATGGACATATTATATTTTAATCTACATAATGAATATGTTACCAAAATATCCGGGTACATTTCAAATACATAGACTTCTCCCTAGTGTTTTCAAAAAAGTATTATAGTCCATATCCCCCAAAATAACGAGATATTGTTCGATACAAACTATATATACTCTAAAAAATTATACATATTATAAATAATTATAAAACATAAAAATTAATAAAATATAACAAAAATAGTAACACGATTAATGTCTATGGAATAAACGTTTATATGTAACCAAAACATGAAACTAAAATAAAAAATTATTTATTTAAATCTCCATAATTAGATCCAAGATCTCTCTCATATATGGATGTATTTCAGTAGAACTGGGGGAATATATTAATGAAATGTGTGATCAATTGATCCATGATAGAGAATAAACATGATGTAGAATAATTACATATCAATCAAAAGACATAACATGATATCATAAAGAAGAAATTTTCATTATAAACCATATAGAAGCATAAAATAAAAATCATGGAATTATATGATAATATAATCATTTGCAAATTTATTGAATTATAAAAAAATAAATTAGAATAATTCAAATATGACTTCCAAGAAAATATTGAATGGGGGATACATTCCCATAAATGATTAGGTTCACTCTTATAATCAATATAATTATAAATTTATTATTTTTTTATATTTAAATGATTATTTTTTCAACTAGGTGTTTATATTCCCTAAAATTACGAGGATGTAGGTTCCCAAAATAACTATTTGAAATAAATTAAATATATAAAATTTCATAGACAAAAATATTTCATGAAGATGAGTAATATTTTTTTTGGTTTCTCGAATTGGAAATTTGAAGAAACCACTAAATTCATAAAGCTGGTTTTACGATTGGTATGACTTTACTTTATTCAGTTCAAGTTGTTTATGGAAAAGTTATTATGACCATAAAATGAATAAATATAAATATTTAAATTACTTTAATTATTTCGGTGATACGGAAATGTAGGGAAATAATCCACTTTATTTTAATGAATGCTTATAAAAAAATCAGGGTTAGACCCAAAACCATGTAAATTGATGGGGAGCCTTTGAGAGAATGTAATGAGTTCAATTGGGGAATGATGCCTAGATCAATGATTGAAAATTATACAATATCGATTGTTCTCTCCAATTACAATGATGATACAACATTATTCATCTTTGATTTATCCAAATCGAGGTAGGGAAGTTGTTTGATGGCTTTTCATTCCCCATTATTGATTCCTTTGATAAACACAAATCAATCAAACAATAGATTGATTTTTGGATTGTGTGTATTTATAGGATGGGTTTATATTAGGATTAATTTGGGATAATTAATAAGTGTTTATGATATATTAATTATTATTTTCATATAAAATAATCGAGATCACATGAAAATTGATTGAGGTTCTTTCCTCTCATTTTTTCTTCTACTTTTCCCCCACAATTCATCATTCGTCATGGAAATTCAATTTGGACCATTGATACAAATTTCGAGATCAATTGACCATTGGTCACATATTACATGGAGCATAATCATTATATCATAAATCCATGATCATCACACCACAATGGTGGTGCAATGATAAAAGTGATGGTGATTCACAGGGATACAGACTCAAGATTTGACAATCATCAGTTTTCATCAAAGCAGAAAAAATAATAATGCATTGATATATTTTTTCAAACTAATTTTATGGCCATAACATGATTTTTGTTGATGGAATGGATCAGAATATGTAGTTACTTGTGTTTTTCTATAGGTTGTAGTTGAATGTGGGGCTAGAACCACATAGGTGTTAACTGGATGGACAATATTAATTTCTAGGAGTTTCCATGTTACATGAAGTATAATCCCGATCTATAGGTTATGTGGCCCTTATATGGGGGCTCAGGTTTAGGAGGATCTTATGTAACATAGGGTGTGTTACACTTGTCACACTGCATTTGTTCCCTCCCTAGAGACTTGATGTGTACCTCAGAGGGTACATGGGGACCTATTTGAGTATAAGGTTTCGACCACCCCATGTACTCCCCCACACAGACACAACCAATAACATAGCACATTGTCTAAGATGTCTAATAACATATGGGAATATTACATTTAATCCTACACACCATAATCTTCGATATGGACAATACAAGATGACATGGGTGGTTTAAACAAGAAGGATCCATTATCATGGGACACAACATGTGACTCTTGAAACATATTGTTTACTCTCTTATACATGGATTGAGGCCCTTTATAACTATATCATGGAAAATTATTTATAGGGCATGTTCCATATATTCATTCCAAAAATGATAGTATGGAATTATTTCCACCTCCTATGACATTGATCTCGTCATTAAGACGTCTTGGAATGAATCATTAGAATCTCTCTGTGCATCCCAATGTGAGATCATCTTTTCATATTAATAACCTATGTGGAGTTATTGGTTTTATTGTGATTAAAAATAAGTAGATGTTGATCCAATACATTGTGGGTTAATACATATTGAGTTTCTTGTTATGTCGACAAGGCCTTGGGGGATGTTCCTCATATGTGTATCATATAACCTCACAAGCCAACGGTGATATCTGAATCACGAAGTTGTTTCCCAAATGAATGATATGTAGCATATTTATGTAGTAATACAATATTGGTATACTAGAGTTGTTATTTATCATTATATTCGGTGTTTTTAAGTATATCTATATATTCTTGTTAACTGTTTTGTACAAAAATACCATTGTAGAGATTACTGTATTTCATTTTTCGTGAGCTTTTTGGTCTCCAAGTGTCCTACTGAGTATTCATATACACACCCTTCCACGGGGTTTTCCACACACATATCATGTCTTTTATAGATAATTGAACATTTTATAGAGTCCTAAATGTACCATGACCATATGGTGCATAGTGAGACTGGAGAAAAAAAGGTGTGTTCCTGTGCTATATTGACAGTAGTCCCTCTCTTCATTTTTAGTAGAACATGTTTTCATGAATTTGTAGTGGGATTTTATTGGGGACAATTTATGTTAATATACATCCTATAATACTATGGTTGGGGGATTTAAATGTATGTATGCACGTTGGTTCATTTTTTTACATTTAAACATTGTACAGGTTTGGAGATGTGTGCATGTATACAGGTACATAGGGTAAGGCCTCTCGTGTTATAGATATTCCTACTCGGTGCCAGTCGGAAGCCCTGACCTATTGTAGGGGGGATTGGGGATTCACAGAATGGTCAACAGTGGGACAGTTCATGAAAGAGTAGAGTTAGAGGAGTGGTTTCTACCTTGGTAGTGAGATTTTGTGATATTTTTTTGGAGATAATCTTTTAAATTCTTCGATTTTGGATTTTAGAACAATGACTCCAGGGTTAGTGTTCCAACCAACATATCTATAAAACAAGACTTTGATAACATATTTTCTGACTCGGTACACGAGAGAATTAATTTTAGGGAAAATAATGGTACATGCATCATATAGGAATAAGTTTTTTTTTCAATATCCTTGTTGAGTCAACTCTCCAAAAATAATCATTGACCATGATATATCATGTTAACTTTCTGTAATACTTTGTTAGGTATTCATTCTAGGACATAAAATTATCAGGAGGATTATAATCTCAATGATGAGGAATTGATATATATATACCAGTTCAAGAGTTTATACCTCCATGGTAGTGCACTATATCTACCACCACCTGTTGAGTAGGTAGGGGTACCCATTGTACCAGCAAACAAGGTGTGGAAAAAAACCACGCATCATGATTTTGAGATAAATAGACCTAGAATTTTTTAATTTTATTCTAACCCAAATTCATTTGAGTAATATGTTAATGCGGTGAATGGATTTTCACTTTTTGTCAGGGCATCGGTAAAGAAGATGGTGGTCCAAGCGGAAGGCCTTCTTTGTGACTCAACTGGGTGATGGTGGGGTTCAATGAACTCTAAATATTATGAGGTTAGTGTACTATAGTTAACTTTTGAGTGTCTATATAGAGATGGGTTCTCTACAGCTTTGTTAAGGTAAGTAAATATCCCTGAGCTTCAACAACTCAAGTTGGGTAGCATAACAGTAGATGAGTATTCAACGAGTTATAAAAATATCACTTTGTACTAGATGTATATGGTTGAGTATAAGTTATTCATGACTCATACCACTGAAAAATGAATTTATAGACACATGTAATACAATTTTAAACCTATATTCATCCCTACATATGATGTGGGATTAGAGATAGCTTCTGTGGTAGATAGTTTCTTAGATGATGAGATAACGTAGTTATTGGACACAATGGACAATCAAGAGAAAAAAACACTGCAGCAAGTGTAAGGTGTCTATCATAGGAACCTAGTCATGTGAGAAGTATTTTGAGGATGTTCTAGGATATAGGATTTATGGTTCATGGGTCTCAAGATGGGTCTAGTCATCTTAGTTTGAGGGGGTTCTACTAATGTGATATCAAGGGAAATATTTTAGGGATTGTATGAAATGTTGTATATCTAATTATGAGACCATGGATCAGATAATCAAGTAGAGATAGTTTTAGAATAAGGAAATTTCATAGGGAATCAGACCTAGTGTAGGATATGGGAGAGAATTAGCGAGGGGGGTTCATATATGATTACATTTGAAACCATAACCACCCCTAGGTGGTCCATGCCAAGCCTATGGAGATAAGGGATTTGGGAGGCGACAACTATAGGATGTCAATGTTTATGACACGAAGACTTCAATAATTAGTCTATGTACAACATAGGTATTTTCTAAAATAGTATAATTAATAATATAAATAGGTTCAAGTTATTCATTTCTTACCACATACCTTTTTTGATACATAAAGATTTAGGTTGAGATCTTCGGATGCCCATTAAACATAGAGACTTTTACTAGAGAAGACTCAATGATCACATACTTGTACTGATAGTATGACCTGACACTTACAGGAGATAATATCTTCTTTAATCTCATGATAGAATCATTGATTCCTTACAACATCATTAATGTTATGGAATTGTTATCCACATTACATGCCAATATTGATTATTTTAGGGGAAGGTTGCAGTGTGTCCATTGTGACGAAACTAGGTTCTCCATATTCAGTGAAATAGAAACCCATGCTGTAAAGTATGATCTCATTCATGGGAGCGTACAAAAAATTTATCATCATTTTTATTTCCTAACCCCTCGGGATCTTGATGCTATGACTTCCTTATTTCTTGCAGTGGTGGAGGTGTATGAGGACGTCATTTCTGAGGATGTCCCAATAATACCTCCCCACCATGATATAGACTTCTACATCGATATACACCTCTGGATTCCACTAATATCTACACATGTAGAATAGATGGCTCACACAGAGTATCATTAGATGACAATGCAGTTATAGGATATGCAGAGAAATGGATTTGGTAGAACAAGTGTTTCACCTTGGGTAACCTCAGTGTTGTTTTTCAAAAAGTTGTATGGGGTAATGTGGAATATTGTGCACTAATGCAGTTTTAATCAGGTTACCATAAAGAAAAATATCCACTACCGAGGATCGATTAACAATTTGATCTATTAAGAGGGGAAGAATGCTTCTTGAAGGTTTTCCTTAGGTCAGTCTATCACCATCTATGATTACAGGACAAGGATATACAAAATACGGTATTATGATATCACTATGGTCACAATGATTATTTTTTGATTCCCTTTGGTAAAAAGAACTCCCTATACATGATCGTGGGACTCATGTAGAAGATCACACAACCTTTCTTAGAATATTTCTTGGTGTTTATCATAAAAAATATAATTGTTTACTCATCATTCAAGAATAATAATGTGATAAACATGAGTAAGGTTATTAATATATTTTGTGATAACCATATTTATAGAAATATCATGATGTAATACTTCTAAATTTAGGTGGTCTAATTTATCAGACATGTTATCTTAGTGTATGGGGTGGAAGCGGACATTTCCATGGTCGTGGTAGTGTTATTAGGGGATCCACCCAAGTTCATGATAGGGGTGTGGAGCTTCCATGTGTTGGTAAGCTATTATTGGATGTACAAATATGATTTCTCTTGGATATCAGCAGTCCTATCTACTTTGACAAAAAGTTGGAAGATATTTTTATGGACAATGAAGTTCCAGTAGAATTTTTAGAAGATGAGGACGATATTTAGGAGCATTCCCATCTAGATATTTTCATATATGGGTGTTGAGTATGTAGTGTTATATGATGCATCAGGAACCATTATTGGTCGTGTTATAATTCATAATGAGGTTCTGATTGCTTATAAATCATGCTACTTCATATCTCAAGAGAAAATTTTGGTGACCCATGATCCTAAGTTATCAGTAGTATCATTTTTTAAATAGTTCATGAATCTACTTGATTTTCAAAGAGGATAATAGTCAATTCTGATCAGAATATTCTCATGTACATTCTATCTTAGATGGATATTAACATGAGATATTATCAATGAATAGACATCATCCAAAATTTAAACTTCAAGATTGTGAATAATTCTAGGAAGTAGAATGTTATAGTAAATTATATCAGTATGATATCTTATTAGCAGTTGTTGAACATGGAGTCAGAGCATTTGGCGTTATTGATGTTATCATTTGTGGATGGATAAGGAAGTAATTACCACCATTTAATGGTAGTTACCTCCTCTTTTATTGATTGTTTTAGAGGAATAGACATGGGACATAGATTTTGAGACCATATATACTTGGATATCCCATGGATAATCTCTTGATGAATTTTCTAAAGGTACTGTAAGGTTATTCTTTCTAAGGGATTAATGATGGTTTGGATGATGTTGTAAGAGAATATTTTGAGAGAGTACCATATATCTTCTTTTATTGTACATATAGGTGTTGAAAATATCTATCAATACATCCAATTAAATTTTTTATGGTCAAGGATGATGAAAGGAGTTGCAGAGTTTGTATCTTGATGCCATATATTTCACCAATTGAAGGAAGAGAACCATGTTTTACTAGGATTAGCTCAAACCCTAGAGGTGTTGAAGTAGATATTGGATGAGATATCCAAGGACTTTGTGACTGTATTTACAAATATGTATAGGGGGAAAAATACCAACTTTGTGAACATAGACCAACATTCCCAGTAAGACCACTTCATATAAATTTTGGAGTAGGATTTAGTAAATAAAAACAAAGGCCTCTATATCAAATAGATAGTCAAACTCCATGTAGTTCCATCGACGATCATTTATGGTTATGGTTGTTTTTTTAAAAGAATATTTCTAAGGGATTGTAGGAGTCATTGGGGATATTGTTTTGCATTATCATGTTGTTCCAAACTCAAACTAACATCAAAACAATGAATACGATTCATTATCAAGAGAAAATTATGGGATATTTCATGTTGGAATTTTTTCATATTTGGGAGGTTCACCTACCAGTGGTATATAATGCGTACAACACCATCTAATGTTCTACCATTGGTATAGAACCAATTGATACTTTTTATGAGAGACCCTTCAAGTCTTCACACTACTGGATATACCTAGGAGATTCAATGCTTTTGGGCCTAGACATGGTGTGCCCTATAATCCATAAGGTGAAAATCATCTTTGGGAGGATGTAAACTACCTTGTGTTGTCAAATGTCTTATGGAAATAGAAAAATAATGTCTTTGGAGTCCTATGGAGGAGACACTCACTTATATGGTTTTCATGTCTATGTGGATTACAAATTTTTAGTAAGTTGGAAAACAATCTCTAGGATTCGTTGGCCCTTTCTGGATATTTCATAGAGTATGAAAGGTTTAATACCACTTGTTCCTACCTCCATAGTTGGATTGGGTACATGACAATTACATGTTTCCTAGCTATGGAGATACGTAAATGACCCATCACATGTTACCGACTGGGGTGAGCTAGACATCAAGGATTAATAGATGTTTTTTGAGTTCCTAGTAGAGATTGGGGATCATAAATATATGATCATTTGTGGGAGATCAATTCCATTATTTTATTTTTTGTGGAAACACCATATTATCTAGGAAATAAAGTGTGAGACAGAGGCATAGATTCATTCTCCATACCCACATCTCATTGTAATTCCTATTTTTTGAATTACACGGATGTAATTCCCCATAATGGGGATATTTACATATTATATTTTTCAGGTCATATTTTTGGATATAGTATAGATTATTTTAAATACTAGTTTCTGAGATGGATTGGGATTTCAAGTCCTGATGTACACAAACTATCTTTTTAAAAAATATTGAATATTTTAAATAAAACACACATGAAAGTTTTATAAAAAAGTTGAATAAATTATAAATATATGCAAGGATGAGAAATATGAGGGCATTGTATAATATAGAATAATATTTTTACCATTGCCATAAAATAACCTTATTTACATCATATTGTTTAGGTAAAACAATGATGAATGTCAAATGAATAAAATAATAAATTTAATTATTTTAATTATTTTATTGATGTAGAGACACATTAACATGATTTTCGCCTATTAAATATACACTTAGGAAAAATTTGAAGTGTTATATTCGAAACCATACAAATTTATGGAGATCATTTGAGACTGTGGAATGATATTTTTTTGGAGAATGATGATCGATTAAGGATCAAAAACCAAAATGAGATAGAATCGAAGGATCTACCAAACAAAAACAACGTTGCATCATTACTCATTAGTGATTGATCCATATTGAGGTATAGAGTTTATTTGATTTTTTTCCATTACGCATTTATTATTCCAACAATGAAAACATTTTAATTGACCAATGGATTGATCCATGGGAGATGAGTATTTTAGATATGGGATTATTATGGGGAGATTTTGGGATAATTTCATTGACATGATGATTTCTACTTTTTCATTCTCATAGAAAATTAATCGAGATCAATATGATCATTGATCGAGGTTTGTTCATATCATTTGTTCTTATAGTTTTCTCCCATGATTTTTCATTCATCGTGGGAATTCATCATTTGGATGATGGTGCTATATATCGCTTTCAATAAATAATTAATCACATGTTACATGGTGTAATGAGCTAATATGATAAATACGAGATTGGAAGAACATTTTAATTGTGTGATGAAGGAAGAAGTGTTTATTTATATGACTATGAATACCTAATTTCACATTCATTAGAATTCTTGAGTCAGAAATGAATAATGATGCATAAATCCATTTTTCTGAATGCATTTGCTAGAAAGAACATGATTTTTATTGATGGAAAGGATCAAATTATGTGTTTAATTGAGTATTTTGGAAGATCTTTTTAAAATTTGAAGAAAGAAAAACAAATAAGATGATTGGATTTCAAATATTCATTTCTCTTATAATCCACACTACATGACATGAAATACCAATGTACACACATTGTGAGCCCCATTGTGCAGTATTAAGGGTTTCAGAGGAACTTATTTATCAACTGTTTTTTTTAAAGGATGAAATGACTTGTGGTCCATACTAGGACACTCAACATGTACCTCATAGGGAACCTAGAAATGGGTTAGAGTACATAGGCTAGAGAACACCTTTTACACCCCCAAACAAACATGTCCTATACTAGATTACACTGGCTACCCTAGGAATTGAACACAAGAAGTGTTCAAGGGAATTATACATGTTGTGTACTCATACACATACATGTTATGATGACAATAGACATTAACAAGGGAAAGATATGGGGTCATGGGGTGTATTGTGTGACTCTTATAACATGTTTTGGATCCTTTTATACATGTAATAGAGCCCTTTCACTCCATATATTATAAATGTATATTTAGGTTTTGTTCCCCTTCACTTTTTCCTGATGGTAAGTGTGGAATAGTTTCATACTCCTTGGGAATTGATACCTATAGTTGAACTAATTGAACAGAGTCATTGGAATCCCTTTGAGAGTGATGTAGTGATATCCACTTTTCATATTCATTTCATAAGTGGATATCTTGGTATTTTCACCACCAAGACTACATGAGCATCCATCATCCACTTAGTGGCTTTATCCAAATTGAGTTTGTTAGTATCTCCCCATGAAATATAGAATGATCCTCATGTGTGTATCGTATCCTATTACGTGTTAGTAGTGTTATCAGTCTCAAGAGTGTAATCTCTCATATGAGATTATGTGGTGTATTCTATATGGAATCATGGGATGGTATAATACATTGGTGATTTACGATTAGACTATTTGTCTTTTTTGAGAATATCATGATGTTATTGGTTTATGTTTTTTAGATATATTCTTATGAAGAAATGAGTAATTTTGTTTATTGTATTCTATGTGGTTTTGGGGTGTCCAAATATGTATTTTTGTACTCACCCATACATGGGATTTTCCATGTATGTGCCATGTTATTTTCTTTTGATTGGACCCATTGTAGAGTAACATATGTAAAAAGACTGTATGGTTCACAGTGAGACCATAAATACCATGTTGTGTGCTTAGGAAATGTTCATAGTAGTAATAGTCATTACTTTCAGATCAGGATAATTTTCATTCTAATTTGGGTGGCCTTGTATTTTTCCATTTTTACATTATTATACTTCCTTTTGTACTATAGGTGTGAGATTAAGATGTATTCTTGCATGTTTGTTCAACCATTTTTTACATTTCAGTATTGTACATGCTTGGAGATTCATGCACGTGTATAAGAACATAGGATAAGGCCTCCTAGGTTAGTGATATTATTACTCACCACTAGTCCACATCCCCTAGCCTATTAGAGGCAGACTTAGGGAATTGATGCATGGGCCCCACTGGGATGGATTTTGAAAACTCAATAATCCAATAAACACCATCTCATTAGACAAATATATTAACCAACTAAATAGAGTGATATTAGGTGAAACAATCCTAACATATACAATTTTATGTGGGCCAAAAAGGGAATAAATTATAACCCATAATTTTATGAACATCCCATAGGAAGGAATGGGTACCATAATCTTGCTTCACATCGGAATCAATTGATATTTCATGAAAATTGAATTTGAGAAATGATCATAATGCACATATTACCCTATTAAAGGAATTTATAATAACTTCGGTATATATGTGGGAGAAAAATATTCAGAATTTAGAATCATTTTGTTACATTAAATATATTTAGAAGTTTAGTTAGAGATATATATGTCATATGCCTTAAAAAAGGTGATTGAAATAAATCCTGTAACTTATGTTCTAGAATCATTCTATTATTGAACCTAACCACAAATATAATCATATTTGATATACTGATTAATCAATTAATAAAAAAATTCATTAGTATTTGGTTGACATTATTATTTTAATTTTCATCTCCAGACATTTCATTGATATATAATGTCTAATTTTACCATTATGTTGTTGTTCATTTTATATTTACAATATTGGATCGCTCATTGATAATTATTGACGTTATGGTGAAATATGACTAAATTTATAAAATTGAGATGAAATGAAATTTATGATCATTAAAAAATTGAAATGGTCTCACGCATTAATATGTTTCACAATATAGTGGAAAATCATTATGAAATATTGTTAACATTGTGTGGTTATCTTATTAAAGTTGTTTTATAGGAAGTGACTAACTAGATTCATTTTATTTAATATTTTTGTATATATATTAATTATAGACCATTAAATATGTAATAATATACTTATTATGATATTATTTTATTGAAATAATTATTTTATGACCATCCTTGAAGATGGTGGATGAAAACGATGTGTGTTATTTATAGAGGCTGTAAACCAATCATATTCTAAAAAACATTCATTTTAAAAATGAATACAGGTAGGGTTTGAGATGGATATTCGTATATAATAATAAATCATTTTTATATTTATCATAGTTATGTTTTAATATTTATTAGGATGGATATTATATGGGGTGGAATAAGAAATTTTTTTTTAAAGAAAGTAGTCGATAATATTACATCTGCCTTTAGTCACCTTCTCTTATGACACACTATGGGGATCCCTGAAATCATATTTTGATGATTCCATCATCACATGAACTAGGGATAGAGGGTTGGGGAGAGTTTTTGGTAGATTTTTTCAAGATCCAAAGATATTAAGCTGTATATAGAAGGTATGGTGATGGTTATATTTATAAGGGTATAAGATGGGTTGCTTTTTTATTATATTCATTAGTTTATTATTTTAGGTCAAAAATACCAATACTATTGATCAATATGAATATATAGATTGTTGTGTGTATTTATGTTCTATATAATTTTCTATTAAATCATCCTTGAATAAATAACTCATTTATTTTTTTATAAATTTAAACATCACTTTTTACAATTTATAACTTCTCAAAAAAACTAATTTATAATGGTACCAAATATTCACCCAAAAATTTTTAGTCACACTGATTCCCAAACTTAAATCCAATTTATATAATAAAATAATTAATATAAAAAAGAAAATTTGGAAAACCTTACTTATTCAAATAATACCAAATTTAATATTATGAAATATTTTATGGCCTTTTGAAAAATTATACTTTCATTCCCTATATTCTACTATCATTATAATAAAAAAATTGTTAATATATAATCACAATTTATGAAAATAAATTTTCTATTAAATAATTTTATTTTTTATTAATGTCTAATGAAAACATTTCTGATTTAAAAAATTATAAAAAGTTTATTTATAATTTTAAAAAATTTATTTCTTATACCATTCTTTAAATATATCATATTTTTATTTATTCTGAAACATAAACATTTTTAAACATACATATATAAGGACATTATTATAACGATAAGGATACAATTCTTAATGTTCCAATTTCAATTTAAATGGTCATGTCAAGATTCTGTTTGTTAGATTAAGACTATAATGATATGATTTATTTTAGTAATATGTGTTCCCTACTTTATATAAATACATAATTTTTAATTCATTCATCATTAACATATATTTTATCTCATTCTTATATATATATATATATATTAATTTAAACATGAATATTTTATTAATAATAATTAAAATTACTTCTACTTCATTTTTTGAGATATATTTTATTCTTGTGGATCGATTAGATCCAAAATTTTAAATTTTAGTTATATTATTTTTAAAATTGATTTCCCTTTGTTATATTTTCAATTTTTAAGCTTATTTTTATTCAAAAAATTCAATTTTTAAATTTATATAAAAAAATGTAGTTAGTTTTATCAAGTGGTGTGTTTTCATTGAGTTAAATTAAAAAATATGACAAAATTCTAACAATGTAGATTCCATTGAAAAAAATTTGGGCTAACAAATTAAATTTATAAATGAAAAAGTCCCTAGAAACTAAGGTGTGATGTTTGATTTGATAAAGCATGTATTCTCCAAAAAATCTAACTAAATATTCAGATTTAATATGTTAGTTTCATAAAATATGAAGGATATATAATATATTTTTAAATGGAAAAAATCTAGCCAAATATATATATATCAAACATTTCATACTATCCAATAAAATCATCTATAAAAACATTATGATATTTGAAAAATTATTCATAAAATTCCACCCTTACCATGTGTTTCTATTACACAAAACACCATCTAATATAGTGATACAATGATCTAAAATGTATTTATTACATATTTTATGAGATTATTATTTAGATTAGAAAAGTATTTTCATAGGAATAGTAATAGATTAGTGCCTTTAGAATCATTGAACTCAATATTTTAATTTGGTGGAGGATCCTCTACCTTTCGAAAAAGGTATTCCCAGTCCAAACTATTCATATTTATACACTATTTGAAAACCATTAATCATGACCTTGGGAAATTAAATATAATGAATTGTGAGATAAGTTTCTCAGTAATGGTATTTATGGAGGATACATAAGTATGTCATTAATAGAGGGTAATTATAACTTGGTCATAACATTTCAAAATCATAATTCATATATAAATAATCTTAATAACGATTCATGGAATAAATATTGGGAATTACTAATACATGAATCATAATATAATAAAATAACATGATCCATTAGAAAATTATATTGGAATAAGATATAGATTTGTGGCATAAATAGAGGTACAAATGTATTATATCAAGTCTACTCACAAAGACTTTAATAACTAGTTAGGATTGGGAATACTACTTATCCACCATCATTAAGATAGGGATAAAAACTCTTGTACCCTGTTTTCTGGTATTTGGATGACCTCAAATATACCTTCCTTTTAGGGATTGGTCTAACCATCCATGTACCCTCTAATCTCATAATACATTTATCTTTACCTAATGTATTGGATAGGGATATACGTCCCACACATCATATAACAAAAAACCATATTTAACTATTGCAAAAAATAATAAAAACATTACAATATCACAAACTATTAAATGAAATTGGATTCATAAGTAATTTATTATGTCAAATCATATTTAAAGGATAAGGGATTAATATTCATTTTATTATATCACAACCTATAAAAGGAAGTTTGTTTCCTAGTCATTTTATCATGGTATAGACAATGGATGAGAAATAAGATTCATAATAAGCATTTATTTATAATTATAAATAATTTAAGATATTAATTACAATAATCTCCTTGGATCATATCCATAATATTGTATGTGCTACATGAAATATGGTCCTCCTATATGGATAATGATTTTGATCCATCATTTAAAACATTTAATGGGGAAAATATAATTCAAATATTGAAAAATATTACTGTCTAAAATATTTTTTTAAAACTATTTTATTTTATATAAACATTGAGAACATATAAATTTTTCCAATGAAATGATTATTTTGTAGGTCATAAAATTCCACTCAAATTGTACATATTTAAATGATTATTTCGATCATATGAGGGGTAAAATCCAAATGGAAATATTTTGGAAATTTATATGCAGATTCCATTCAGACCATTTTTAAAAAATTAAATCATTGGAAAAATGAATTTTAATATTATTAATATTGTAAAAAAATAAATTTTAAATTATTTTTAGAATAAATAATTTTTAATGAAAATATATTTTCGACTAAGGAGAGAAACAATGTTATATATTCATGGAAAAATTTAGTTAATTATCTCCATTTAATATTCTTTAATAAATAGAACAACTACTTGAAGATATAGTGAATAAATAGTGAATAATAAAAACTATGAAAATTATTGAGAATTAGAACATGATTTTTAAACATTTAAAACTCTATCATAAACAATCTCGGTAAATGATGATATTGTAACCTAAAATCATTACTATCTTTGTAACATTGAATGATAATACCCTTGAATTAATAACATTTAATTAACCATATAATATAATTTTAATGAATAGATTTATTATATTACATGTAAAATGTGCAGTATATATACCTCATGAAAGAATATAGGAGTAAATATTAGAGTACCTCTTAATGAAGGTATAGTGAGTCTAAAATACCTTTAACAAATTTTTAACTTATAAACCCAAACCCCACAAAACAGAGATACTAAAATGAATATTTAACAATCAATAATTATTAGGATAATTATAATAAGATGAATTCAAAGGAAATTATATACATAAAATTAATGAAATAAATTGTGAATATGTCATGTGGATCATACAAAACAATTATGAGATAGAAATCCATATCTATTTGATTAACATTTAAATCATAATACATGTGAAATATTAAAATAAATGGATTTTTTTTGAAACTAAATTTTTTTTATTAATGATATATCTAAAAATAGGTTAGTTCTTACACTACAAAAAATAAATGATTTGTTAATATGGAATAAGTACCAAAATAATAAATGTGAGACTTTAAATCCCATTACCTTAATCCTTGGAATTTTTCATTTTTATTCAACCATCCTATCTAATAAATATAATTTTATTATAAATAGAATAAGTAATCATAGATATATATATCATTCATTATATTGTTTTATTATTAAATTTTATTACATGTTAATTATATGTTCCATGTTAAACATTCATTTTGTGTAATAACCATGTTTTGGTATATGTTTTTGAACTGTTAATTTTTGTTATATTACATTGAACTTGGTTAGAACATGTAAATAATTTAAACCATGATATAAGTATCATATATATATTCATTATGGAATCATTTAGAATATTCCAAACAATTTAGTGATATGGAATGAAATACATCGCTCATGGAGATGTTAAGTTGTACAAACCCAAGAACACGGTATCCATTTTCTTATCATATTGAATCAATGAATGTTAAATTATATATATATAATATAGTATAGTGTCATTTTTATTCAATATATATCAATTTTTTTATTAAAACATCCTTATTAAATTCAATGTAATGTGTGAATGAATTGCAGCACTTCATGGATTGGTAGACTATCATACACACAAATGGCATTATTGCATTAACACAAAGTATAAATCTAGAATATATCTATGATATAATTATTGAAGAAAAATAATAAATTTTTAAATATCATATTTTTAATTTATAAACTATAATCACATCATTATTCACAATATTAAAAGGTGTTAATTGAAAAATTAATGACAACATTTTTCATGATGGAAGTCCAGCGTACAAACAAATGATGATTTCATACCTCATTTTATGTATGTGTGTTTGATTTTAAGAAATAATATTATGATAAAAACATCTAATAATATGTACAATGATGATTATATTATTTAATCAGGGTATAATATTAATAAAAGTGTGAATATAATTAAATAAAATGAAAATGATCATTGAGGAACGTTACCCTTTCTTCATGTATCCTCATATGGTTTTCACTAATACCATTAGAGGTTGGATTAATGTCTAAAATAAATCTTATAGGATGAGGGTGTGAAATTTTGGATGTTATTTGAGAATATAGTGGGTGAAAAAAATGAATTCATAGTTGTGACTAAGTGGGAAGAGTGAGCTCCGTTTTATTGTTGATGTGGAGTTTGATTATTATAAATACTCAAAAGAACTCACTATTGAGAGGTCAATGTTACATAATGTGGCTCAAAAATTAATAATTAATAGATTAGAGGGATTATATGGTCAATGAAAAACTCTACCATATAATTAATCAAATTTTATAATTATTTTATTCCATTAAATATAACTATCCATATTTTTTCCATGATGGTTTTTGAAAAAGATAATAAGTTTTTAGACATTGATAATTTAAAAAAACCAATTTATATTGAGGCTTATTGGATAATTTAAACCCACTAATAATCAATTTTATATCGATTTATAAAAATATAAATCTAATATGTGTTGGAAATTTATTTTATCTTAAGTGCATGTAACATGTAAAGACATCACATTAACCTTATCAATGATAACCAGGTTCTATATTTTTAACAGTTTATATACACATTATAATTATAAAAATTTGTACATTTTAGGAACTAATTTGTTATTTATTAATATATTAAATTCACATGGTAGAAGATATTGATTTTTTTAATTTTAATTCCATTAATAAAATATCATTTATTATAAAATTAAATTAATGTAATTTTTTACATTAATTATTTGATTTCAATTTTAAAAAAATCCTGGTAATGATAGAATTAAAATATGTTTTTTTCATAATGTTATACAATGAAATATTCATCATAAAAAATTTATTATCATAATTATTTCAATTTAATTAAAATTTAAATATTTCTTGTAATTTTTTATGGACCCTGAAAATAAGTTCAACAAATAAAATCATTATAATATTTTATTTCATTTACTACATTATAATTTTTGTTTAACCCCTGAGAAAACAATTACTTTAATAGTTTACTAGATTCATAATTCGTTTTAGTAAAAAATTAATTTTACTATATTAGTGATTAGAAATTACACAAATTCCAAATATAAAATCCATTTTAAAAAAATCAATTGAAATATGTGGATAAAATTAATGAAAAATTAATCCTATGTATGTGATGAGAAATATGGTTTTTAAAGAAAAAACATTCAAATGTTTGAAATGTATTTATATCCAAATTAAATATAAAATTTATTTCAAGAAAAAATATTGTATTAATTGATATTTAAATGAAATAATTTTATTTTTAATCTAAACAAAAATATTATTTATTTTTATAAATAAATTAAAAGAATTCATATTTTTCAATTAATTATCCCTACAATTATTTTTAATAAAAATTATTATTTTTTTAGAAAATATCCTTATAATTATATCTAAGAAAAATTTTAAATTCTTATTTCAAAAATGAATTTTATTTTATAAAATTATTTTGTAAAATTTCCGAAAATTTAATTTTATAGTTTTTATCAAAAAGAAATAAAAAAAATTATTATTAAATAGGATTTTCAAAACCTATTTAGTTTTTTCAAATAATTAAATAATTTTATATCAATTAATGATATTTATATAAACCCATTATACACAATTTTTTAAAAGTAGGTATTACTATTCAAGTAACTAGGTTTAGTGTCATGGTTATAACAACAACGTTTAAAATACTATATCAATAAAATATCATTATTTTGTTTTAACTCAGTGTCGTGTAGTGAAATCAAACTTTTGGTTTCATGTAACACATGATGGAAATAGGGTTTTATGTACTAAAAAATATCAAAAATAATAAATTTAATTGAAATAAAATATTTCCTAAAATCTCATGGAGTTATATTCTTACCCCATAAAATAAAATTGTTACATCATAATTCAACTTGATCATTAATGGTTTTGAATTTAAAAATTCAGTTATAAAAACCCACATATAAAAAATTAATAATAAAACATCATTTAAAAAGGTAATGATAGGAAGCTACCTATTATCCAAAATAAATCAAAATTAGGCTTCTACATAGGAAATCATATGTGGGATTTAAATATTAGGACATAGAAAAAACCCATAATGAATTATAATGTGTGATTGATATCACAGATAAAAAAGTAGGTGATTAATATAATTTCAACTACCACAAAGCCATAAAACAAAGAGGCATAATAGGGACAGTGATATCCTAAAAAATATATGACAACCGGGATACATTTTCTTCAAATATCATTTTCATATTTTTGGGAAATTCATTTTCCATATAGACTTGGAACATCTGAAAATGTACTTATGTGATATATGATTATTTTATAAGCACATTATCACCCTTTTTTGTTCATTTATCAACTTCCACATCAAAAACCACTCCAAAAATGATGGTGAATTTGTTATTCCAATCGCACCAATGGATCAAAAGATCGACAAATAGAATAATGATTCATTATTTATATCTTTAGTTTTTAATGAAAAAACATGTTAAGACATGTTATCGGATATGCATATATCTTCATGTGGTGATATAAAACATTAATCTCTTAAACCACAACCAATTTTCATCATAAACCATTCAATAAATGGTTAACATTATAATCCTTAACCACAAAAAATTATAACTAGTATCTCTACATTTATCTAGATTATCTTATCTTTGGTCCACCATACAACAAAATGTTTCTCTTAGTTGATATATAATAAACATGTAATTATATTCATCATTTAATATTTTGAAACATGGTAATAATATTAATTACAATCAAAAAATATTGAAATAATAAATTATTTATCTTTACATACAAAAAAACCAAAATTATTTTATATATTTATTTTATTAAATAATTTTATTAAACTTCATCAATGATAGAATTTACCACATTACCGAAAAATACAATAACTGTTTTGAGGTGATAATTAATATCCAATTTTCATTACCCTTATAAATAATCTATTTATCAAAACTACAAATCATGTCCTCATCCTTAGAAACATGTTATGTGTAATCTTCTCTAAATCAGAAAATAAAACCCTGCTATTAAATCACATTTCTAGGTTATCTCTACCATTCAACATGTTCTATCAAATCCAAAATGAAAAAATTATATTGAAAATTTTTTAAATTTCAAAAGTATAAAAACAAAATATATTAATTCCAATAAGTAATTTTTTAATTCATCCCACTAATTTATCAAATAATTATCTAGTATTTATCTTCTTATTATTTAATAACTCTTTACTTTCACATGTAATCTATAGTTTTCTCATTATAAGTAATATATCCTTTACTCACACAAACTTGATAATTTTATGCACAATATTTATCCACAAAACATTTAATTTAATAATTAACATATTTCTATATTTAAAAAATTCATCCATTAAAAATTCCTAATATTAAAGAATATTCAAATCTGTGTTGTTAATCATTATCAATATTTTACATTTGTAGTTATATTCTTTTTGTCATTATTTCCCATAGTCAAAACAACTTCCCTATTCTCAAATACATTCATTTGGGTTAGTCTTTCCAAATTCTAGATATATATAAAACATAAAATTTATTCCTCTAGGGTCACCAACATCCAATCTATCAGATAACACATTCCTTGTCTTCTTTAATAAGCCTAATAGTTTGTTAATGTAAAAACTATTAATCATGTTCTATGGTATATAATTAAAAATAATCCCAATGTCCATTACTCTAATCATAATCACATTTTAAATCTCATTAACATTTTCCCCACTCATCATTATCATGTTTCCTCTTGGTTCCACCAATCTAATAAAACAAAAATCATAGTTTGAGAAACAAAATTCATAGTGGTGAACCAAATAATCAAGAAAAAAACACATATTATGTCTTAATAGTGACGAATTTTTTAATCAATGATATCTATTTTCATTCATATTCATAATCTATTATAACCCTTAATGATTGATTATAATGGATATTTTGATTTCCAAATCATATACCCCGGGCTTGAAATACAAGGAGTGTAAAAATGACTATTATTGTGCTGTAATTTCCCAATAAGGCTAGCTCATTATGTTGTTTTTGAGGTTATTACTCTTTGGTTCATATATGATTGATCCAAGTACAATTTTAGTATCATGAAATGTATATAATTTAGTAGAAGAAAGTCACTCGATCATTTACCATAATTCCAGACATTTTCCTTGAATTTAACACGTACAGGGAAATATCCTTAGACACATCTCTAGAAATATCATTAGAGATATCGTTTGGTAAATCACTATTGTTTTCACATCCTAGTTTCCAAATTATAAACAATCCTTTTTTTATACCATATATACAATATCAATATTCTCATATATGGTTATAGTGTCTTCTAGTTGAATATTCATTACATTAGACAAAAACATCCTAAGAATCATAATATATTAGTGCGTCTAGAAACATGTAACAAAGTATTATAATCCATTGAAATATCTCAAATGTTTCCCACAATGATATTACCATTTATTACCCTTCATTGGAATACACGAAATAAATACATTATTCATAATCTGTGGAAAGGAGACATAAGAAATGGTGAAATTATATGCACATTATGAATGTACAAGGGAGATACATAATCATAACATGAACATTAAAGTATGAGAACATGATGAAGACATTATAAAACCATACCCTTCGTTTGAATGTTCATAATCAAGAGTCATGTAATAATGGTTAGATGTTCAGAAGGCACAAATCATTGCATAATCATAGAAAATTATTCATGTGATTTTAACATTTCCATAAGACATTGATATTGGGTATAAACCTAATCATGGAAAATCTTATGTTAAGGATACCCACAAAGACATTCATAACATGTCTGGATTGGACTAACTGCCCATATACCTACTTCATAATTTGGTCATACCACCCATGTACCATTTTTTTCTGGCTTTTGATAACAACAAATGTACCCTCCACATTGGCCTTGGGAAGTCATTAGGTGTTCCCTCTGATCTCTTAGAGAATTTATCACAACCCAATTCATTGGAGTGAGAAAATGGTCTCACACACCTCATAATGAAAATATCTATTTATGTGTACAATAAAATTATAAAACATTCATCATATAATAAATCATGAAATGAAATTGTTTTAAAAAACAATTTATTATATAATACCTTGTAGAAAACAGATATTATTCATAATTATCACATTATAGAATAAATAATTAAATGTAGTCAGTTGTATAATCATTCTAATTATGTATAACCCATTGAAGAGAAACATGTTTTATAAAAAACTTATCACAATAAATATAAATGATTTTGAGAAATAATATAAAATTTATCCTTGTATAATATCCCCAAAATGAAATCGGTCACCTCAATAGGTTTTATCATTGATAGAGAATGATTTTGATGAATCATTTAACAGATTTCATGAGTAAAATGTCATTTCTGTTTTGAAAAACAAATTCTAAAACATAAAACATTTTTTAAAATTATTTCAATTAAATGTATCATTGAAAAAATATAAAGTTATATATACTGAAATGATTCATCATGACATTATAAAATTCTTTTGAATCTATACATGTTAAAATTAATATTCATTTCACCTTTATAGTTAAATCCAGACTAGCGTGGATTTGTAAACATCATGATGATTGCATTAAAAAATGTTTAAAAAAATTTAAAACACAATTAAAATAAAATTTTAAATTTCATTAATGGGAAATATAACATCTTTAATTAATTTTTTAATACATGGTTTGGAATGAAACAGATATACAACTAAAGAGATAAATAATGTAATATTATCTGAAAACATTTTCTTAATTATATTAAATAGCTTACTATAGTATAATTATATTATTACAAAAATATAAGTTAAATAAAAAATTGAGAAGAAAATTCTTTATATTTATTTAGAGATAGATCTTGAGATTTAAATAAATGAGAATTAATTATAATCAATTTTGAAAATTGATGAGATTATAACAAAAACAATTTACCATCTTGGTAAAATCGAAACATAGTATCTATGAAAAAAAAATAAAGGAAAAATAAAAGATCATGATGCTGAATAAATTAATGATATTACATGTTAATTTATCTCTAAATACCCCTCCTGAGAGAATATAGTTGTTTGGTATGACGAACCTATCAATCATGGAAAATTTAGACAAACTCCTCTTACCGATTTGTTATTTTTAGCTATAAACCCAATGAAAGTGAGATCCAAAAATAAATATATAAACCCAAATAATTATATGATAAATATCATAAAATACATTCATGGGAATTATATATACCACATAAATTAAATACAATGTTAATATGTCTTGTACCTTACATAAAATAATGGAGAGATTGAAATCCCTTTTAAACATAAGTAACTTTTAAATCATAATCCCTTTGATAGAATAACATCAATGAAACAATTAACTATCCAAAAATGAGTTATAGTCATGATATATCTTATAATAAGGAATTATATAACCAAAATAAAATAAATTAGTGGTTAATATGGATGAAGTATCATATAATTAAAAGTGAGACTACAAACCCCCTTACCTTATTTCTCAAATTTTTTAGTACACATTCAAACCTCATGAATAAGAAAAATATGTTTATTATAAATATGTTATAGAATACAAATTATATATATATATATCAAATCATATATGATTTCATTATGAACATTAATTACCCATTTATTAATACTTCCTTGTAAAAGTTGCATTATATGTAATAACCACTTTGTTTTTGGTGTGTGTTTGTATTTTTTATTTTTTTGTCCTCTTAATTTGATCATGGATTCATCATATCCAGAACGTAAAAATTTATATTAAAATTATATATATTCTATATATATATATATGTAGTAATTCATAATATTTTGTGACATGACATGAAAAAAATTATTCCAAGAGACGGTAGGTCGTATGTACACAAAAACATTGTTTCAATTTTTGAACCAAATTTTAAAATAAATAATTAAATGATATATATATACTATCAGTAAATAATTTTTATGTCATATTTATCACATATTTTTATTGTCCCCATCCTTTATATATACTTTGTAAAACATTAATGAATCACATCGCATCCCGAGGCCGTATTCCTCCATAGACACGAACGACATTATCAAATTATCATAAAATTGAATCGAAGATTGTATGTGTGATGTAATAATTTATGAAGAATAATAAAATCAAAAAAACAATATATATCTTTTATAAATATTAAATCCATCATGGGTTCTATCCTTGAAAGGTGGTAATTTTAAAATGAATGACCTGTATCCGCGGGGTGTTAGTCTTACCTACACATGAACTATGATTTAGTATCCTATATGATGAATGTTTTGGATATTATTGTACATAAATATTACCTAAATTGTATTCAATATTTGTAATATTATGATTTTTTATATATTCTTTTTATAATAATAATAAATTGGATGTGATATAAAGAAAATCCAAAACACTCATTGATGAACGTTACATCTTCTTCGAGAATCCCAAATAGATTTTTCAAAAATCCATGATTTGTTAGATTTCTATATAAAATAATTCTTATAGGATGAGGGTGATTATTTTTGGATGTTATTTGGGAAGATTTTGGGATGTTCCATGTTTTCTGATATGTGTGAATTGGTGTGGAGATTGAGTTCCCCTTTATAGTTTTGGATGACTGATATTCTTGTAAATACTCAAAAGTATTAACTATTTGAAGTTCAATATTTCCAAAAGGCGACCCAAGTCTGATAATTAATGGTTTGGAAATATTTTTTGGTTGGAACACACACAAAATCATAATGAAACACAATTTATAAACATTTCATTAACTAACATCTAGTAATCCATATTTTTACAATTTTGATCTTTCATTATTGTAACTAGTTTTCTAACCATTATCATTAATCCATTACAATTAAATTTGGGTCATTATTATAAGATTAAATGAACCATATTATAATAAAAATGATATATTATTTATTAAATATAAATCATTTCTTTGTTTGAAATTAATTTTAACATATGCCCCAGTGACATGCAAAAATATAATATTGACAATAACTAGATTTACCGAGTTTTAACTATTTGAGAGTCAATATAGTCATTATAATTGAAAACTTTGTCTGGGAATTGACCATAGATTATATTTATTAATTTATAAAAATAATATTGATAAATATAATACTTTTATTTATTCAAAATCATTTAATAAAATATCATTTATTATAAAAAACATCAATATAAATTTTGATATTATTTAATTAAATTAAAAATTTTAAGATAATCACAAAAATTATTAAATTTGAATAGATGGTTTTCAAAACTATGTATCAAGATATATTAATCAAAAAAAATCTATTACAATTATTCACTCTCTTTACTTCACTTTAAAATTTTCTATTATCATTTATATTATTTTTTTGTTAGCTAAATAATTAACGTTTTGGAATTACATAAGAATTAAAAGAAATTATTACCTCTAAAAAAATTAAAATAATATAAAATGATAGAAAAAATAATTTATATCTTAAAATGATATATATAAATGATTATATGTTTTTTTCACCAGATCATGTGGAATTAAAAATACAGAAATAAAGAATTTTATCTTCATTGTCTTTTTTACATAACTTATTATATGGGTCTTAGTCATTGTAAATTTGAAATAAAAATACTTATGTTATAGAATTTGATATCCAATTTATAAATAAATTCATTAATTAAAAGTTACAAATTATATTTTTCAATTTTTCTTTTATCATTCTAGTTTAACCCCCGTAAAACCATTACATTAAATAAAATAAATTATTTTTACTGAATACATTATTCATTTTCGTAAAAAATTAAATTGACCATATTAATAATTATAATAATTATAATCCCATATTTTTAATATATTTTTTTATAAATTATATTAACATAAGTGGAAAAAATTAATTTAACATTAATGACTAAGAATTGATGAGAAAATGAGTTTGTAAAGAGAAAATTTTAAATCGGTGAAATGTTTTTATATAGAAATTCCATATAAAATTTATTCCAATAAATTAAATGAAATTAGTGAATATAAAACTGATCTAGTTTTACATTAAATCATTTCAAAAAAATAAATTTATTCATAAATTTACCCAAATTGCAGTTTTTAAATTAAAATCTTATTTTCCCACTATTTATAAATTAATTAATCATTTCATAGAAAATAATAAACCTGAGATAATTTTTATAGTAAAAATTAAAATGAAAATTTTATTTTATGGAATTAAATTTCTATAATATCAATAAGATCATTAATTATTTTTCAAAAAAATAAATAAAAATTATTTTATAGTGAAAATAGTATTATCAATACATATAAAGTATTTAATTGAAATTAAGTATTTTTTTATTTTTATGTATATATTAAAAAAATTAATATTTAAAAATCACATATTGTGATTCATTCAGCTATGTGTAATGGTAAGGTTATAATGGTCATGTTTATATAAATATTCAAATATTATATCATGGTTTCCTTAAAACTTAATGTCATGTAGTGCAAGATAAATAAGGGTTTGCGGTAATGAATTATTTACAAGGTATTTCATGCAGTGAAAAATATAAACATGATTATATTTAGTTGTACTAAAATATTTCACATAAATCCCTAGGTGATAAAAGTTATACTAACTTTAATGATGTACTTCTATTTAATAATATTACAGATATTACTCTGACTATATTGATATCACATTCCCAAATGAATGCATACATCCTATCATATTTATTAAACATTTAATATTTATAATTTTAATATTCAATTTTATATTCTTAAAAAATCAATTATTCCAAGCCTATAATGGAATCCATTATGAACATGTCACATCTTGAGTTATTCACAAATGCTAAATGTTTTTAGGTGTATCCCATTATCATCCATGGATGAAAGTAAAAGGCTGATAGATAAATAAATAATAATAGGTTATTTTTTTACTCAGATAGACCACACTATTTATGTTAATATTATATTAAAAATAAATAATGTGGTATATTTATAATATAAATAAAAAACATTTACAAGACAAAAGAATATTATAGAAAAAAACAGTACACTCAACCACCCCCCCCCCCCCCCAACATCACCCGAGTAAATATTTAATCATATAATGTCATAGAAAAAAAAAATTTCTATAACCCAACTATTATAAATATTTTTGTACCTTATGTGTATCATGTCACACATAATATACACTTTAATTAGGTGGATTTATATATATTAATTAAAAAAATAATATTTTTCTCCATGACATACTATGTGCACCCAAAATTTTGAAATGAAGAAAAAAAGAAATGAAAATTTAAAAAAAATGTCGTAATACTAATAATTTAATAAATTAAAAGTTAATAATTTCAAAATTTCACCATACCCAAGATTTTTTATATATCATAACCATTGTCATTATAATTTATATTTATTAAAAATAAAATAACCTCACCAATTCCATTAAATAAATCATGGTATCACGTTTAGAAAATAATAAATATTTATTGGGCACCACTTACTAATGAGGGGGCAGAAAAACCCAACCCTCATAATTTTTACAATACCTCGACAAAAGAAATTGTATTCTAAACAACATTATTAAACAATTAATGGAAACAGAAATTAAATGAGAATTATAAAATCATTTCTATGTTCTCACCTAAAATAAATAAATAATATAAAAACCTATTTCAACATTAATTAAAAAAATATAATATTTGAATGACAATACTAAAAAATAAATTTATAATTTTCATTATTCTCTTAAATAATACAGTGAAATGAAAGTGCACTAAATCTTTCATCACATAAATACACCCACACCAAATAAAATTCCCTACGATAAGAATTTAAATAATTTTAAAACCATAAACTGTTGTTAGTAGAAATGAATTTTCAAAACAAATATATTTTGTACTATGACTTTTGAATAATAGTCAAACAACATAGACTAAGTGGATGTAAATCATATCATAAAATTCATGACCAATATTCTATTTCATCCACTCCAAATCATAAAAATAAATCATAAAAATATGATCACTAAAACTTCAACATATTAAAACCCTTTACATTATTTTTTCACTATTGGATATAATAAAACATATAATCAAAAGGGAATATATAGTGAATCATCTTCAATTAAAACCCTAGAAATCCAATGATCTAAAGGCTCATGTGTTCTCACTAAGATAATAACAAAACATAAAAAAACCCCAATATTGATAGTACGAAGTGTGTGTGTGTGTGTAGAGGGGTGACAATTATTTAATATTTAATAAAATAGAGGTAATATACATGTTTTAGTGGTCTTTTGTATGTTAATTCCAAACCCATATGCATTGTGCGAAAGACCCTTACTTCTTCTATTCTTTCTATTAAGGATGATTTTTATCATAGTTAGTTAGAAGAATTTTTATTTTTTATCATTCGTGCAATAGTTTATTTCTCACGTCATCCAATAAAATTACATATATGGTACACAAGGAAAAATACATTATCCCCAAATCATGAAAAACCCGTTTAATATTTCCAAAAGATACCAAAACGCACCAATTTAACAATAAAATGATTTAAATTTATTATTAATCAAATATTAACCATACATTCCCAAGAAATAATCATTATGTTTCTAAATGTTAGGATAGATTATATTGACTACATAAAAATAGTTTAATTTCTTATTTGTGATCCTTTTTTGTTTAGTTTATTTTTGATAAGAGATAAATCATGTGAACTAGATTGAAAACAATTTAATTTTAATTAATGAAATAAATTTTTTTATGTAAATGATTATTGTTTTCATAATTATATAAAAAACATAATATTTAATGTTTGATAATGTTTAAATAATTTTTATTTTGATATGATAAAATCAAATATATTTTTATTTACATTTTTTTATAATATGAAATTATTTTATACATAATATATAGTATAAATTTTTTATAATTGAATTGTTATCCAAATGATAGAGTGAGAATACTTAATGTGAAATATGGTCCTCAGTTTATTATTTTGATATTTAATATATATATATATATATATATATATAATTTTATTAAGATCAAATGATACATTTAATATGAGATAGTTACCTTAGATGTGAATGGATGGTTATTTGGTGGTGAAATTTCATATTGAAAAACAATTCAACCAATTTCTGTGGTGATTTAACATGTTTTCAAACTACATACCTAAGATATATAATTGAATATTTAAGATTAAAATTTCAAAGATAATTAATAATGAAGTAAAAAAATATATATCATTAGACCAACATGATCCCATAAAATGATTAGATTTTGTTTGGATTTAAAGGAATATATATTTTTAATAAATCATAAACATTAAATTTTTTCATATTTTCCCATAGAGCCATAATTGTTTTTTTATAAATATATAAATTAGTTATTTATTATTTTATATTGAAATAATATCATGATAGTTATTTTAATGGATGGAAGACAATCCTATGATTACATATAATGATAAACCATGGGTGTTTTTTACTCAAGATAACATGACCATGTGATACTGAATATTTTACCAATTTTATATAATAGACAATATATGAGAAAATAAAATTTAAAATATGTACAAAAATAATGATATATATGATGTATTTTGGTTTAAGTGATCATGAACAACCCTTATATTACATCACATGATCCAAAAAATAGAAATACCAGTAATATAAAAACTATCTCTCATGATCATAATTTTTTATAGAAGAATATTATAAATTTTATATATCTATTTTTTTATAAGTAAAAAAAATAGAAATCTTTAGTTAATCCAATTAATCACATTCAATTAAATTTTATCAATATTTATTGTTGTGTAATTTATTGATAATTATTTCTAAAAATAATTTCCCGAAGAAACTAAATTAATATCTTATAATATTTTAAATAAAATGCTATGGTTTTCATTAAATTAATATATAAATGTAACCATTATAAATGAAAAGAAAGTTATGATCTATATATTTTACTTTTTTCATTGAGGATTGAACTTTATGTTTACGTAAGTATAAACTTTATTTTATCATTAAGACATAGTTATATAAAACAGTATATATATTTTGCATTCCAGGTTTGTTGTATGGGTATTATGGTGAAGTTATCTAGATGTATTCTAGAGTTTAAATACGAAATACAAATCATCTTTTTCACATGACACAATTCATTCACAAAAAAAAATTACATTTTAGAACATTATATATTGAAAATTTAATTTTATTCTTCATGAACCTACTCTACATCTTATAAATCAAAACAATTTTTTTAAAAATATTGCACAACAATCAAAACAAATATTGAATTGATTTATATGTTATTTAGATCAATAAATCATCAATGTGACAATAAAAATTTAAAAAGAAAAGTGTCAATATTAATATATTCAATAATGTAAATGAATTTTCCATTTTGGATTTCATTTAAATTGTAAAACATGTTAAATAATATCATAATAATTTCATGAAATTTAAATAGAACTTTGACTCCCAGAACATTTCATTAAGACTAATATTTTTTAAGAAAAAATTATATAATTCTCTTATAATTATAAAAATCATATACTAAACGTATCACATTAGATATGAAGAAAACTAATGGTTTGTGAAATTAATTAATTCAGTTTTTTGTTTTAGTTTTAATAGTGAAACATTAATTTTTTTATACATTATATAAACACTCAATTAACGAATTTTTTCTATAAATAATCTATAGAATTTTGCAATCTTTCTAATTTATACAAGGTAGAATGTAATTTTCTGTATCTCGATTTATATTTTAAAAAAAATATATTTTTAGTCATTGGGATTGAAATAACATGTTTTTTCCTTCAAAGAAAAATTTTCATCACATCATATAACATTTGGATTCAAGTTTTTTGTAGATTAAAATTTTACATGCAAATCACTTAATTTTCAATTGAAAAAAATCATGGAATTAATAAATATATATCATGAAATATTTAATTTAGGAAATTTTATTTTAAACTATAATTACACTTAATTGTGTTTATTTTTTTTGTTAATATCTATCTTGATGGTATGAAATGTTTTGATATAGCTATTAAACATGTAATTTTTAAATATGGGAGATGTAATATAAAAAATAATGGCCCAAATAGTCACCCAACTAGTTATCAAAATAAAAATATCATTTAGTAATAAAGACATTCTATATTTTACTTTATGATAAAAAAATTATATATTTTATGTACTAAAAATATTATGTACAACATAATTGAATTTTTTTACCACATATAAAATATATTATGATGTAACCAATAGTTATATTTCATTGAAAAAAATTATTAAATCAATATAATGAATATTAATTAATGTCATATAATATAAATCAAATACCAAATAAAAAATATGAAAATATTATCTTATTATATTAATCAATATCTCTAAATCATAAAATCCAATGAACTCACACTTTTAATAATTACATAATCATAATAAATTATTTCAATTTTTGAAAATTAATAAAACCTATAAAATCACAAATAAAATAATAATATTTTGATAAATAACATAAAATTAGGGAAAATATATCACTCTAAATTAAATAGTTTATCATTATGATCAACATTATATTAGAAATTAATAAACTTATATAAGTAATCATCATTAGAAAAATTCTTATATTTTACATGAGTGTTATAATAAATTCCTTAATATTTTATTATTTTGAAGGTAAACACATTATTATATCTTGATAAAATGATAAATAGACTAGTATTTTAGTGATTAATAATATATCCATTTTTAAAATAATAATATCATTAAATCACATCATTATTAAATCTCTGACTATGTCAAAAAAGAATCATTACCAGAATAATAGTACTCCCCCCAAAATAAACACATAAGATAATGATCCACAATTCCCAATAAATAATGTGAAATTAATTTAAATGATATAAAATGTATTAAAAAATAAATGATATTATCTTGTTATTGAAGAAAGAAATGAAAATAGAAAATAATTTCCCATTGACCATAGATAAAAAAATTCGACAATTATTTTAATAAAATAGAGGTCTAATAATATTAATAAGGGAATGTAATGAAACCTGAAAAGTAATTATTCTAGAAACATTCCAAATCTTATTTCATGTAACAATAAAAAAATTCTTCAATATAATGTTTTATTTGATCCAAATAGTACAATCATAGTCCTAATAAACATTTATTCACTACCTAAATCAATGGAGGGAGTATTTGAAATTTGATTCTTCTATTAACATAATTTCATCAATCCCTCATTGAAATTTTCCTAATAAATTATTTTTAGGAATATCAATCCAAATAACTAGAATTTTTTTTGTGGATAATAGTTATGATGAATTATTTACCTCCTTATAAAATGTAGGAAAATCATTTTTAATATTTTATTTTTCTTTATTCACTAATTAAAAAGCATTTCTAATGTTTATGTAGTTTCATAATAAAATACTTCATTAGATTTTGATTTCTTCGACTAACTAAATATGAAAAAATTAGACCATATTCATCATTTTACAGAACGTGGATAAATAATCCACATTTATACTATTCATAATATATACCATGAAAGTATTTTTGAACAATATTAATATGTTCACTAATAGAAAATAGAATGAATTATTTAGGAAATAAATTAGATAAGACAACTATATTTTTTTATTCATGAATCACATGTTTTCATTACATTCCTCCTTCAAAACAATTGTTCATAGGTAACATCTTCCAAATAGTTCTCTGCTTTATTCAATAAAACCATTATATTTCCTTTTTCACATTGAGATGGTTTTATATTGAATACAAGAAAAAACTAGATGATTGTAATTTAATATCTGAAAATCATAACTACTAGAATCTACCTTTATCATTATAAGATACTGCTACATAATTTTTACTTATATCATTTTTCATAATTTCCAAAATTTTATAACTATTAAAACCATATGATTTTCCCCGTAATTATAAATGGTATCATGATTTGAAAAATTAAAAGATGAATGGAAAATTTTAAATGGGAAATCCATATTTTTATCACTTCAATATTCTTTAATAAAATTAATTAAATAAATCTCACATTATAGAAGATATCAAATAAGCCTTACAATTAAATATATAGAAAAATATTTTACCTCTTATATGGTAAAATTATAATAATTTCTCTATATGGGTAGGGGCTATTGGATCATCTAAATATATAAATCTTAGTGAAAATAGCTATAGTTTTTCTAATTAAATTTATAATTTATTTGTAAATTTGTGGTACAACAGTTTAATGGTCTCATTTTATCATATTTTGAAATCCTATTACACATACAATTACATTATGGAATTTTTCATTTATTAATTTTATTATCCAATGATGTTGTTTATAAAAACCTTCCAAATAAAATTCTATGATGGTAAAATAGAGATAAAACTAAAAAAATGATTTTGTCTGAAAAAAAAAGGTTTTTATGACCACAATAATTTAACTTATTTCCTGTTAAATTATCTCTTATCATAATGTTGTGATCACAATTTTTAATTTATTAGCTTTTACAATAATTTTCTAGTTAATTACTGTCATGTTCTTCAAATTTTCCCTTATTTTATTATTCAAGTAATATTAAAATTTCTTTTTAATTTTTGGTCATCTAAAAGAAATATATCCATAAATTATCCCATGAATACCCATATAAATAGAATATTGTTGTTGACAATTTTTTATTTAGGTAATTTAAGTAATATAATACAAAATGTGAAAATAATATCACAGAATATTTAAACATGTTAATCTTTGACATTAATACTAATTATATCATATAATAATCCTTATATTTCTCCTAAATGAATGAATGAGATCACTCTCATAGAAGTTGTTACGTAACATGCATGCGAAGGTGAATATAGGGGTAAATTATTAATTTATAAAAATGAATATAAAAATTATAATGTTAATGGAATATTTCATGTAGTTATTTAGAAAATGTATCATGAATCAAGATTTAACACTAAAGGTTAAATGATAATGAATTATTATTTCCATGGTATTGTGATTTATTTCAACCCTATTATCATAAACTCTGACAAATTCATTATGTGAGATGTTGTTTGATCCAAATAGAATGACATTTTAAGGGAGTCAGTACCCAATAATATTCTTCCAATTTTCCATATGAATGATAAAAATTTTCTTATTTAAATATTATTCATAATCACCAATATATATATATATATATAAAAGAATTTATTTTTTTTAATGGGTATATATCCATCCCACCATTAATGATGAATCATAAATATACTAGTTCATGATTTTTTTGTATAGAATAACCTGGTCTGATATTGTGAATGTTACAAATATTATAGAATATTATTTATAGATTAGTACTAAAAATTATGTTTCATGTAATGATTTATATGATGTTTAGAAGGTAAAAAGTCATTTAAAAATTATTTCATCCTTCATATATTCAATCACCTCGTAGTAGAATCAATAAAATATATTTATTTTATTATAAATATATTTATTATAATTCTCCATTTCTCAATGGATTCCTCAATTTATTAATAATTATAACTCATAATACTATATATTTTTAGAATATATAATATTTATTTTACATAAAAATAATTTCACATTACCAAAAATGATAATCATTAACTCTAAAAATAATTCTGTAATGTCTCACCCCAACATAAATACTACACAAAGGAAAACCATTGCATAGTTTCCAATGAACTCCCTAATTAATAAAGATAAGTGGAATTCCTTAAAGGTCTATTAATATTTATTTTTTAGTTATTATCCCTCCAATGGTATATTGAAAAAGATAGCCTAACAAATTGGAAAATATCAATATATCATCACAGAAATTATAAAAGGCTCAGTAATTTTAGGACAACGTCCCATAAATAGAGTTATGGATCATACATCTAAAGAAATAAACCAAAATTATGTCCCATGTATCATATAATAAATAATAAAACTATGATAAAAAATAAATATAGCAAGGGTATCCCATCCATTTACCCCCATTTTCATATGAAATAGACATCTAGATCTATCAATATGTCATCTCTTAACTATTGGTGGATATTTCTATTACATTAAATATCATTAATATATTAATTAAACATATGATATATGTATTAAATAGTAGTTAAAAATAAATCACTAGTGGAACCCATGTTAACCCCAAACATACCTGATTTTATATTGATCATATATATAAGAGGTTAATATAATGAATAATTTAATGATATAATTTACAATAATAAAATTATGTTGGTATGTGATAACTAAGCCACCTATGTATCCTTATACCAAATTCGATAAATGGTAGTGAAAACTCTAATTTAATAATTGTATATATTTATTTAAATAAATTAAATTAATAAATACTATTTGAAATATATATATAATAATAAAATTATTGAATGAAAAATAGGCTAATCCAACACCCATGTCTCAAATATCATTATCTCAATTCACATACTACCCTAAGCCTCCATATAAGGTGGATATCATATTAAAACTTTTATATGAAATATCTAATGATATAATATAACAAAAACAATAGAAAATTTAATATAATATGTCATCAATCATTCCTAAATTATCTAATTCATATAAATCATTTATTTTTATATTACATAATGAAAAAAATTCAAAAAAAATCTCATGTGTGAATACAAATATTTTAGCAAGATGAGTTGAAATAAATTTCCCAAATTGAAACTCCCTATGTTATTATTCTCTCTTTGATAACCATTATCTATATATTCAAAAAATTTATCACCCCATTAATATTTTAAAAAATTTATTTCCCAAAAAAATTAATACCATTTTACAATATTGAAATAAACTTTATTAATTTTATTAAAAAACATTAGTAATTTCTCTTACTCATTAATATGATTTTTTCTGTTTCCATATCCACTATCTTGTATCTAAACATTATTACCAATACAAAAATATTACCCTCCGTAAAATATCTCAATTAATTAACAAATATTTAATCAATATACTAAATAATATAATATAATGAATTAATATTTCACCAAATAATTCACTAACAGAAACAAAAATCACCAAAACAACAATTTGAGCTCATAAATAATTTTTCCCCATCAGCCATCCTATCCATAATCCAACAATGGATGATGAAATTATAATACATGTAGTCTCCTGTATGTAGAAATATCAAAATAAATTATCCTTAAACATTCAATTAAAAAACAAAATCTTTTTTTGGTAGGGTTTTCATGAAATTTTTAACTGTAAAGGACAATTATAATAATAAAACATTTATAGAGTTGATATATCATTTAAAATTCTCTTTTCTTACATATATTTTTTCATGAATTGGGTATGAGGTTAAAAATGAAGTTAACTCACTGAAAAACAAAGGGTAAGAAGTATGTATTCTGCTGATTAGGAAAATATTTATCAAGTTATAGCATGACCATATAAAATTCGATTTATTATTCTATTGGGATAAAAGAAATAAGAAAAATTCCACCACATCTACCTTTAGAAATAAATTATAGATATAAACCATTCCTTTTTGGTCTTATTGAACATACAGTTTATACTCATACGTATATCCATGTAAACTGGATATCTATTGGATATTATTTTGTCACTACTAGTTTATAAATGTTTTAGGGAAGCACTATGTTCACTTCAAAAATGATGTTTCAATAGATATATTTTTATTATTGGTCATAAATAATAAAAAATATTCATAGAAAAGAAATTTTTTAATTGAAGGAATTAACTTATTTAAGTACAAAACTGTTATATTATAAGGAAAATAAATTGGGATGAACTAACGTTGATTTATTCCAATGTAACATTCAACTATAATTTTCATAGAGACATCAATATTATTTCAATCCCACTATGAAATAGGGGTCAAACATTTCTGAGGTTACAACTTCTAATTTTCATAATTTTATAGATTACAATATATTCTATGAAATATGATTAAAGGGTGAAATTTTTTCATTGTATTTGTTAACTATTTATAAATAGTATGTAAGAAATATTTAGTGGGAATTTAAATCTCAAGTAGTAAATGACACATGTATGATCTTCAATTATTTACATCTTCCCAAAAATCATTATAACCATCATTTTTTTTATCTTTTTAGGTTAATGATGGATGATCCTCCCCAAATTATTAGAAATATAATAAATATTAGATCTATTTTTATTTTTATAGATCCAATGTTTGATATGAATGGTCCAGAACCATTAAAGTAAATTCCTTTCATACATAATGGTTGAATATTATAATTTTTTAATATTCTCTGTGGTTATTTGAAAAATCCAAATTGTCTAAATTTAATGATGATATTAACACATATGATGAGGATTAATATATAAATTATATAACACCAATGAGAATTTTTATAACATATGTTGAGAAATAATGAAATGGTAGAATCTAGATGATATAATTAGAGATAAATATATATTCATTAATGAAATATTACACTTTATATTATTTAGGTAGGGTGAATGGAATTAAAATTTTATAAAAATATAAATTGAGATAAAAATAATCTAAAAATATTAATACAATTATAATGAATAGAGAATATTTCCATGATAAGGATTCTATATTTAATTCTTTGACCTCATAATTTAATAATATCCTTAATGTGTATGATGAATAAGTAAGTACAGATATGGTTGTTGTTATAAATCATTATATTTTATAAAAATATTACATATTAATTTTCTATTATATAGGAAGAAGTTACAATGGTGTTTTCATCCATTGGCCCATAGATTACAGCTGGACCTAATAGATTTACAAATAGGATCATTATGGATTTAAGGTATTTTATACCCTGTGATTTATTCTAGGATGTTAAATAACTTTTCAAGGACGAGTTCTTACCACTAGGATATAATTTATAGATTATTTATATCATAAAAGATATTGATCATGAACTGTATATTATAGACATTAAATCTATTTGTGTTCATAATATATTTTTGATGATTATTTTTAATGTACTTCCTATTATATTGGGATTAGTATCTTATATGATTTTCAATGAAAAATTTATTTTTTCCTTGGAAGGACCATTTTAGATGTAAATTATAATTTATATTAATATATAAACATTCTTTAGAGTTTATATTAGAATAGTATTTTTTTCTCCCATATAAGAAATTCTAAAAAAATTATCACCCTTAAATTGAATATTATTCTCAATTTTTTTATAATATATTGTTTTTATAATTTATTATATAATATAATTAATACTATTTTAAAATATTATATAATATTTATGATTTTTCATGGGTCTCCCCTTAGTTAAACTATCTATTAAATCAGGGTGAAAATTGTAAACACCCTCTCTACCTTGATCTTGGTGTTTGGTTGGATTGTCTCTGTTGGTTTATTATAAGACCTATTAATATTAGGTTCTTGTCAACACTCAATAACACTAGGATTAAATATACCTATACACATATTTATTACTATTATTAGATTTTATTATTCCTTAACATTGAATATAATTCCTCACAAATTGTCAATAATATTTTTTAATAGTATCAATTAATATTAGATCATTATTTTCTTCAAAATTATTCATATTATTTGGAAAAATAATTTTGGAATCTTGGTAAAGTCATATTAACATATTTCATGATATTAAAATTTTTTAATTACAATTAAATTATCTTGGTATTCTTTTTTTGTAAGAGATCATGTTTTTTAGATATATGTTATTATCACTAAAATTGTTACCGAGTTGGAATTTAAAATATCTACTTTATTTTGGTAGATTATTTTTAGCTTACGTACTTTTTTTCACCATGTTTATTTTATTTTTTCCATATTTACATTCCTTATAGTTATTTTTTAAAATATTTTAAAAAAATTGGATCATTAATTAGATTATAATTATTAATAAAATTAATATACTTACTGTATCATAGAATTTTAATATGAACTAATTGGACTATAAATAGATATAAAATCACATTATAATCATTTTTAAAATACCCTTATGTTTATCAATTGTTTTATCTATTATTTTAGTAATGAAATTGGTTAACTTATATGTCGCCTTGAAGATGATTTTATTTAAGAATTGTTAAGATACGAAATAAATGATCGTGATATATTCCCATATATTGTTGTTTAGATTGTAATTATCACAAAAAATGTTAAGTCCCCACTCCTCTATGGTAAAACTGTCTCTCCTCTAAAAAATATTATTTGGTCTAGAATGATGTTTTTTAAGAGTTCTAGATATAATCATCATTAGAATAAATGGAATAATATATTTAAAACATATAAATGTATTATTATTTCTATCCATGATAATACATATTTTTATCTTTATGAATGAATAATTCTAAAAAACATCACTATTTAATCTTGATATTTGGTTTCTCAAAAAATATACATATTTTATTCCATAGTATTTTATTATGTGGTATATGGACATGTAATGATTTCCCATATTTTTTTGACTTCTTATTAAATATACATTAGTATCTATATATAAAATATAGTACTATCTGTTATGGCCATAGAATTTCTCTACACAATAAGGGATTATATGTTTATTATAATTATTATGAAGGTGATGTATTTTATGTATATTTATATTTATATATATCAAAATTATTGTACATATAGATTATATATGATAAAATATTACTACTTGTAATGGAATTTGTAATTGATTTTTCTCAAGAAATATTGAGATAATATTCAATTTCAATGAAAAAAATATAATAAAAATACACTTAGTGTATCTCGGTGCTCTCATCATGGATAATGGTAAATGTATGTGGGGATTCCTCAAGAACACTAGGTTTCATTGGTTATAGGGGAATATTTATAACCATTCATGAATTTATAATGGGTAAATTTCATCATTTTAGTGGATTTTCTATCTTATTTGATTAAAAAATTTAAACTCCCATTAATTATATGATATTTTATTTGCTCATTGGTTAGAAAAAACTCTTGATCGAGAATAATTATCTAATTTAGATCCATGATGTTAAGAATATATTTTATAATTTTACGTATAATCTTAGACAAAAAAATAGATGGATTAATTTATATTGATTCCAGTTATACATGTTTTTATTATATATATATATATATAGATAATCCAATATGGATGTTGACAAAATATAATATAAGGTAAAATAGGATTAGGGATCTTTATGGTATTTTATCTTTCATTATTATTTATTGAATTAGAATATCATAAATATTGAATGGGAAGTTACACACGTTATTTAATTTACCATATACCTATGATTTTTTTTAACAATTTTTTTGATGAGTTGTATTGAAAAGTCACATAGAATGATTCTTATTAAAACCAAAATAATTATTTGAAAATTTTATTATTTATCAAATTATATCAAAATTTTCACATATAATAATATTTTCCCTCATTAAAAAGAATTAATAAAATATTAATAATTCTCAATATTACATAAAAATTCCTAAAAATTTAATGTAAAATAATTGTTTTGGCATTATAGTAACACATAAAATTAAATTATAAAAGAACTAAAAAGTCATATATAATCACTCAATTAAATAATACATAATTTAATTGTTCACCAAACTCAACCAGATTAATGAATTAGAACATATATGATTAATTATACAATACTATAACACAATTTAATCTTAAATAATCTAATTTAAAAGAATATAGGAAATGCATAATAAGAAAATGGCTTAACCATGAAAAAAAATAAAAAAAATATAGATATCAATATTGAATATATTTCTTAAATGACACACATTTTATGAATAAACATCAATTTTTCTACTAAATGTATAATAAATTAATCAATTATTTTTTAGTGGGAATGAGGGAGATTGAGTGTAATGAATCTTTTCAAAATGACACCACAAAAATAATAATATATTTCATTAAATATAAAACAATGACTATTAAGTTAAAAAAATCATCTTCCTTAAAAATACGAAGATCGCACCAAACACTCATTGACTATCCATTATCACCCACTATCCCAAAATCACCTAGCTTCTGTACTTTTCCACCATGGTTCTATAAAATTATCCATATACCTATAGATCCTTAATAGAGCACATGTTACCCTACCAATGTGTACTTGATGGGATTTGATGTACTAATTTCGTAGTGTCTGCCCCAATTTATTTTCTCTATTACATCAAATACTCTCAAATATCTCCAAAATTATAATAAAATAATCTAAATTAAATCTTTATATTCAAAATATTTAAATTAAAATCAAACCTCAATCATTGACTTGTTCCACATGCTTATTATAATATCAGTATACATATTATTGATTATGGGAAAAAATCCATTGACTTCATAATATATTTATATAAATGACATATTTTTAATTTATAAAATGATATAATCATCTTTTTTTGAAAATATTCCTCAACTATGGTTCCTTTAAATTTATTGTTAGTCACACTTAAATTATAAATTTATATACAGCCATCAATTTATCTCTTCTATAGCCACACATTTTGTTCGTTACATTGTTTAGACATCAATGTGATCAAGATATATATCATTCTTAAAAAATGTATTTATCTTAAATAATTTAGCTAAAATAATTTTTATGTGATGATACATATCATTATAGTAGCAGTAAATGTAAAATATTCATAATCCACATCATGTACACTATAACCTCAAAAAAAATCAAATAATTAAATAACTAAACTATTTTAAAACACTATTTTCTTATTAAGATATATATATATATATATATAATTCATTTGGATGATATTTTATTTAGAAAAAATCATGATATAAAAATTATAAATTTGAAAAAAAAATTGTTCCATTAAAAGAAAATTGACAAATGAGTTAATCATTGTTTCAATTATAGAAATAATCTTATTTGAATAAATTATAAAATATGATAATTTAATTTGTATTATAAAAACATATTAGTTTTAACAAATTAGATAAAGACATAATTCTAAATAAATTTATTTAGATTATTTCTTTTGAAGTATAAAAAAATTAAATTCAGAATATTATATATATATATATATATGAAGTTAGTTTGACCATGAATTTGAAATATATATTTACTGTTATAAAATTTTACAATAAAATAAATGAAATTTTTTTATATTTAAATACTTTATTCAATATATTTATGGTGTAAATTCTGTGGTCTTAAAAAATTTGGAATTCTATATATTATTTTTAGTATTATTAAACATGTATTAATATGACATAGACCTTTCAGATTTAATAGTTATCACTGTTAATTTTTTATATAAATATCATCCATTCAAATATAATAAAAATATTCTATTTTTTCAAATATAACATGTGGCATGGATAATAATATAAAATAGCTAAACCTTCAATAGAACAATTTCATCATCTTTAATTAAAATGAATAATGAATCTATGTTTTAAAATAAAGTTGATCATGTAGCAATATAACATTTTTATAAAAAATTTAAACACGCAATTTCTGATATAATATTTTAATAACATGACGACCAATCTATTTTATGTTAGTTAATATAGTAAACTTTCGTATTTTTATATTTAATAGTGTTTAATTAAAAATAGAAAATTAGATGGAGGAGGACCGTATGATAGAAATATGGAAATGGTAAACCATTAGAGTTTATAAAACAAGTAATTCTCAGGATAAAACATTAGTGGATCCCAATAATTTTTTTGCCATATGTAGAAAATTCATAAGATTATTTCAACATTAGATCATATGTTTAATTCAACAATTGTTTTACATCTTTTGTGAGTTTTAATTAGGGCTATCAGAGTTCTAGTGGTTTTACATAACCAAAAATTTTAAAATTTGGGTATTTTGAGGGATTTATATAGGAAAATTTATAAATATCTATTAATGTTCTTCCATAGAATATATTTTTCATAGTCATGTATCTAATTCGTAGGTTTATTCACTACATATTATTCATCTAAAATTCATATATGATGTTAGTTTCTTAAATTATCAGTGTATGTGGTATTATATTAATGGGGATAGTGTTTCATTCATTATATTCCATCAGTATTTGATTATGTTAAAACTAAAACCTTTTTTTATCAACATCATTTGTTTTCCTAAAATATACCGATGATAATCTATTCAATCTATGATTGTTTAAAAGTTTCTGTATTCTAGATATTCGTTTGATTTTTTTAAAATTTCATTTTCATATGTTTGTTTCATTTTTGATATTATTTATATTAATGGGTAAAATCATAATAAAAAACCCAAAAATTTCTATATGGTCTTGAATTTAATAAATTTATTATTAGAGTATTACTAGATTTTGGTTTACATACTATTATCAACAGATTTTTGTTGGGGTTACGTGGTGAAATTTTCATTCATTAATCCAAGATAAATTTTTAACATTTTTAATGATATGTGTTTAGAGGTTGAATGAGTAAATTTTATAGGGTTATGTGGTCCTCCATACCTATGTTTCAAAATATATAAAAACAAAGGGACAGTAATCTCAATAAGGATGTGATTTATAAAATGGGAAATAGGGTTAATCAAAGAATGAATAGTATAGTACAACATTATTTGTTTTATAATTTATATATTATATTTTTCTAATAATGTTTTTTATACACTTCAATTGTTATGTCATTGGCTTTTGTGATTAGGGATGTGAAGTGTGCGCTAATAGGGGAGGGTAGGGAGAATTCACACCTATTTGATTTTAAAATTCTTAATTACCTCATTCATTTTATGTTAATGTTTTATCAATTGTATGACACATATGATGGATTAGACGTGTTATTGGGAATATGTTGTGAATAAATAATATAGAATGACATTTTTATTATATGATATCTAATGCGTCCTCAGACAATATATATAAGGTAAATCATTTATTTAACGTCATGATTATCGGGGATAAGTGGGATGGTTTGACTCTAGTACATGTTCATTCCATGTGATATATGACATGTAAGATATGAAGCATATTGGATATGTTACATCAGGAATCATGATATGAATTAATGTGATCCTATGGTAATATTGTGTATATAAAGAACTAGTATTATCCAAAATGGTAAGGTCTAGTCATCAATTTAGCTTAGTAAGCATCTGGTGACCTAACAGGATAGCGTGATTCAGATTAATTTGACTATTATCATATAAAATTCCTGATAATTCATATAGCCATATATATTGTAAAATTTTAATGACCCTTTATTGATTCAAAATTATTTTTTAAAATAAAATTAACCATTTTCACCCTAATTATGTATGTACTCCAAGTATCATCATCAGTTAAGGGTAAAGGCTAGATAATAAGTGGGGGAGAAATCATTGGAATAAAAATATCAGGTTGAGACATTATCTCTAATATATGTAGATTATAGTTATTGTATATCCTCAATGTTATTAATAAATACTACACATTTTACAAATGTATCAATTTATACATGAAGAAAATTCCCACCATGTTTTTCATACCATCATTGATGCAAAACAATACCGAACAATATTAGTATAAATTTTGTAATTTAAAATCCATTATGGGATTTATCCAAGGAATGATATTTCATAAATTAGTCTTCTTTGCCAATATTAATAATTTTTTAGCTGTAGACACCCCCAATATAAGATATCTAATTTCCTACCTGAGTGATTGTAATAATAAATGTAAATATTATTTAATGTTTAAACTCTAAAGGGGATTTAAATAAATTATTTAAATTATAAAAATATTGGAATTGTAAGATATATATGTTTGGAATATAGTTTTTTTATTAATGTTATCCTTATGATTTCACCCTACTAGGTTATTCTGCTACATTAAAATTATTATTATTATTTATTCCATCTTATCGTTGGTATCTTTTATTTGCAATTGATTATAAATATATCCCCATTATTAAAAATGGAGTAAATTTGAATTATATGTTAATCAATTGTGAGAATAGGTCATCCATGTAACCATATAACAATTTTAATGGGGTTTCATTGTTCCATTGTGATCCATGATTTTTAAAAATAGTATTATGGATATTGTCATTATATTACACACATAATTTTTATTTTGATTAATAAATTTTGTCTAGGAAAATATGGTATGGAAGTTAAAAATATTTTTTATTAAAAAAAATATATATTCAAATTCAATATTTTCATTGAGTGAAATACATAGTTCTTTTGGGTTTTTATTATTTTATTTCCTATTAACATAAGGTATGGAATTTTATTTTGTGGTTATTGCAATTTATTTATTAATTAATGGCCTATTCTGAAAATAGTGAAAGAATAAATGTTTTTTATTTAGCATGAAAGATTTCATGGAATGTTTATGACTTGATGATCAAATAATATGATTAAAATTATTATGAAAAAATATTTAGGTATTTTATTTGTATTTAATTTATTTGAAATATATATTTTACGAGATCCAAGGATATGAGTTTTCAGAAATCATGGATCCATTCAACATTTAATGTAATAATATAAATAGTTTGGTATAATAAATTTATCATAGTAACACATTGGTGTAATGAATTACAATAAATTCGATATAGATATGTAATGAGAAATGGGTACATGTGATATTTGTAATCACTTGTATGCTAATATAATAATATAACCTATTATATTTAAATTAAATTATTGATACCTGTCAAGAATTTTATTTTATGACTCCATATTATTCATTTTCAACATGATTATTCGTATATGAAAAATTAGTGTTGTTCTAATGTAAAGCTGAAAAAATTTTATTTTTTAATAAAGGATCATTCTATGATGTAGATTTTAGTGTATTCCATAGACATGGGAATCTTAAAACACATCAGCTGTGTCAAATTTGAGTTTTTTAAGGTTCTATCATAAGGATATAGAATTATATAAAAAATAGTTCCTAGGGAACATTAATATAATATGGGGTAATTTAAATGCGGTTATAGGTACATCATGGATTGAAAAATATTACAAGTTTTTGATACCTTTTAATGATTTAGATGTTTCTGACTACAAACAACAAGGGGCCCCCTATAGTACAACTTACTCTTTTGTGAACATATACATTGAAGGTGATCTTTTTAATGTGGGTAGACAAAAATATTTTATTTTATCTTGATTCTTGGATACGTTTTCATTGATGATAGTTTTCTAAATTTTTATGTCACCATAAAATACTCTTGTGGGGAATATTTCATAGTATATATAAAGGTCCTATATTGTTCATTATTTTTATGTATCCACTGAAACCATATGTACATTAATCTTATTAAAATTCATATTTTTTTCATGATAATACAAATGGATTGGTAGACTCACTTCTAGGGTCAAATAATGTACTACTATAGGATAGTTTGTTTTACTTGTTGACCATGTTACTTTTAAATATTCAACAAAAAATTGGTTTTCATGTCAACCGAGTTTCAAATACCCTATGCTATATTATAGTTATCAGTATACACATAGCTACTGTCTTTACTCAAATAGTCAATGTTATTTAAAATCTAATATTCTCTATGGTCATATATTGTATTTAGGATATATTTTCTAATTATTTGTTATTTTTACCCACAGAGATGACGGTACTGAAGGGTGCATATTTGGTTCTCGATGTGGATCTAGTAATAATACATCCTCTCTATAATCAACAGAAAAAATTGAATTTATAAAATATTCAAGTTGAATTACATAGGGAAAATGGATTTATCAAAAAACATAACTTCTCCCATTTGTGTTCTAGTTTTTTAATCAATAAAGGGTTATATGAGTTTGAATAGATGTGGGGACCGCCATATTTTTTAAACAGTGATAAAAAAGAAGAAATAACACTTATCATAGATTTTTTATAAGCTAAGGGGAGTACAATAGTTCACTAAGATAAATTAATTATCTATATGTCACAAACAAAAAGTAATATATCAGGGTAATCATGAAAATATGTTTAGGATTAGAAAGGTATTATATAATTTTTTTTTCATTTTTTTTGATTTAAAATATTTTATCTATATTAATAGAAATTATGTTGTTGACTTTTCATCCCTATTTCTATGAGTGCATGGTGGTATTTTTCGATGATATATTGGAATACACATAAAATAATTGGGATCATAGTATAAATTTAGATATTGTTCCAAAAATGTGTTAAAATAATCAATTTTATGAATCATTATAAAACTATAATTTCTAGAACTAAGTATATAAAAATATAAGCCCATGGTGTCTAAGTATGGTGTACTATTATATCCAACAAATGTTAATGTGATGATGTCTTGGGGAAAATGCATCAATATATTCATGATCAGTATATTCTATTGAACGAATTTGTATTATCAGCTATTATTTATTTTTCTTAATTTGTTACACCAATGATAATAAAATATGTGGAGGTGATGAATTTTGACAAGGATATTCTGTGTGAGATCTTTTTTTAGGGCTAATGAAAATGACATATCTTTTTCATTTAAAATATTTTAATAAATGTGTTAGACGCATATAGGGCATTATAATACTATATGTGTTGGATCAGGGGAATTATTAATGTATGAAGAAGTAGTGGAATCATATGTTTCAATTAATCCTCGACCAAATGATGAAAAATATACAATAAATGATCTAGATTTTTAAGAGTGCGTAATTCTTTAAAATATTCCAAAAATTACCTCTTTGATGAGAAATTTTTTTTTCTGGCAATAAAATTATGAAGTTCAAATATTATCAATGTGATTCAAATTATAGGTATAAATAGTTGGTGTAATACTTATATTTCATAGCTCCAATATTAGTTATTAACTAAGAAAATGTATTATAGTAACCATCATACTTATAATAAATTTTTAGATATAAGTTGTTATTGGTTCAATGTATGAGTGACAACTCCTAGTCCTCATTATTATGTGACACATGAATGTAATGGGTGAACATGTTATTGTGGAATTTTAACCTATAATAAAATTATCTTCACATTTGTAAAAGGTTAAGAATATCCATAATATATATTTACACATCGATGTCTCACGTGAAAACTATATGGTGGGGAGATTCTTATGAGGTGACTGGGGATATTAGTTCATTTTTACATGTCTATATCGAATATGTTTTAACAAATAGAATGATAGAAAAGTTCATATATAATTATCATGGTCGTATCTAGATTATTAATCATGATTTGAGGATGATGAATTTTGATACATATTCCCTTTTTTGTGTTTGGGACCATATATGTAATTGATGGTTATGTTTCATCACACCTCATCTATATGTAGGTGAATCCTATGAACTGGAGGCCCACTGATATTCTATTTCATAGTCATTTATGATATTGAAATGAAATAAATTCAAGATAAATTAATAAAATTTCCATAATTCATTGAGGTATACATATGATATGAATCTATACTGGTATATTAACAAATGTAGAACACTTATTAAAAATTAGGGAAAAAATGTATGTAATTTTTTTGTGTAGACTATAAGTATTAGAGATCGAAATATTACTTTTTCTGATAGTTATTATTTTTAAAAATATATATTTATGACTCACAAGTCATTTATTGAGAGGAATACCATGAGCCTCTGTTACATATGTGGTGTTGGGAGAGGCATATTACATTAATATTTTTCACTAGAATAAGGATACTATTAAGAATTGACTGGAAATGAAGCGTGCATATATTCTTAATTTTCATTTATCATGGTAATTTGATCTAGATATTATATATTTTTTATGAAATTATATTCACCATAACTCAATATCGATGGTACTATTTCAAGACATAATTGAAGGTAGTATTACTCTCAATTATGTAGGATGGAAGTACAAGAATTTTTATTTCATGTACCTACTCTCACAAAAGATACTATATTGGGTGATTCTAATAAAGAGGTGAGTGAAGTCTCATATAATGCATCATTCTTTTAATAACCAGAAAATACCACCCGAATATCTCCTTAATTGGGATCATATAATCTTATAATTTTTTTCACATTTTGAAAGCCATATACTTACGAAATAGGGGAATTAGTAATCTTTAAACATTGATTGCTTTAAAAAATTTTAGAGTTTTGATATTGTGGTTTATTTTTTAGTGCAACCTCATTTGTACAATTTTACTCAATTTTCAATATATATTTTTCGGAAATAAATAAGTAAAACTAGTCTCATATTATAAATTAGGAATATATGGATATAGCATTAAATGACTCATATGAGTAATAACTGATGTGTATCAAAAATTAGTAAAGATGATTCTCCAAAGAAATATAATAACACTTTTACTAGAGTTATGGTTTAATGGAGGGAGATAAAATAATAAATGATAATTGGAAAATGACATGAGTTCTCAATGAATGTATTTTTAATGTAGATGTATTGATGATTCTAACAATGTATGTGAAATACTGTGGTTGGGATATTATAATAACATGATTCTTTTCAGTTAATAAATTTATATAATACGTTAATATTTCTAATTTTATGAACCAGGTCAGTTACATGGTTATGGTATATAGAATAAATTAATGGTATAGTGAAGAAAAAAATCTTTGCGAGAACGAATCCATATAAACTATCTTAAATTCCAACAGATGTCTGAAGATATAATAGTAATAATTTTTTTAAAATTTTACACCACTAGAGTTCTCATGGAGATAATTAAAATTTTATAGATCTGTTGTGTTGTGGAGCGGGACACCAATGGATACATAGTTTTCTTAGAAACCTATTTTAAAATAAGGGTGTATAATAGTTTTAGGTATATCTTATAAATATCAATTCCACTTATCATTGTAGTGGCTTCAATGGGCTAATTTCTCTTCTCTATCATGTTCCTCATCTCCTTCTTCTAGATTAAATTTTCTCATATGGAATCATTCAATAAACGATCAATGAATTTTTTCCATCACATTATATGCCTAAGTTGGGGCATATTTTTTATATTACATTGAACCCATATTTATTGAAAACATATATAAAATCTTATTTTTTGAATTTTAAGGGATTTATAAAAATATACCAATTATATTAAAATCAAGTGATTATTCTTCATGAGTTACTTTATACTAGAATGGTGAAGGTTTTTTTATATTCTGTACGCATATGTTTGTTAAATGAGTGTTAAATTTGAAAATAATGGGAAAATAGCTAATTGGAACACAAATGAGGTGCTGAAGGATCTATATTTTAAGGGATATATTTTTTTATTCTGAGAGGGTTTTATTTAACATTTTCCAAATTAAAATATATTATTTTCACTTTGGGGACAATTCCTATATTTAGATATGTGAAATTTTAAAATTCGAAACTAGGTTTGGGTCTTTATTCTGGGTAATTTAAATCAATCCACTTATGTTATAATTTATAACTATGATGGGAAGTCTATATAAGTTAACGTAAATTTCACATCATAAATTATGGTATTTCTAAATTGAAAAATTCCGTTAAACTTTGAATTAAATTTTGATGAATTATTTTATTTTTAATTTATGATAAAAAGTATTTAATAATATATTTCTGTATGGTATACACTCCCATGGTAATATCTATACTAATTAAGAAATGGGATTAGAATTGTTTGAGTGTTGGGGAGGCTACGGATGAGCATGGTTTAGTCATTACACAAATATAGATTTTTTCCTTATATATTATTGAACTAACTAGGGTGTGGGAAATGATTTAGGATGACTATATTACACTCTTAATGTTGATGAATCATGAAAAAAAATGTCATATAGTAATAACTAATGATACATAACAAAATATGTGTGGGAAATTAAAAACATGTTACACTCAAAAAATTGATGTTACTTGATGTGATCATATGACACTTTTTTGAAAATAATAAATTTTAAAAGATCAATGTTAGTGGGGATAACATTCCTGGTAGCTTCATAAATCATGAAGGCACAACAATATTAATTGACTAAGGAATACATCGGTTTAATCGCAATATATTTATTAATATAAATTTACTGAAAAATATATTTTGAAAATTATAAATGTGTATTTTCTCTGTCCTACTGAATTTTACAATCACACCCAATTTTATCACATTAATAGACTTGAAAAAACATAAAGTATGACACAAGATGAGAAAATGATTTTTTTTCATAAAATCTAAAACATTTTATTTTTCAAATAGAATATCATATTAGTATAGATGGTAGCCTTTCTCCTAATGAAATTATTGATCTCTCACTCATCTCATTTTTTATTGTTATAAATATTTATCTTTTCAATAGGAAAAAAAACATCAAAGGGAAATGATATTCTTGGTTTTAAAATAAATTAATTATGAATGTAACAAATAAAAAAATTTCATTATAAATTATCAATAATGATCTGTGGGTTATTCCCTTGGTGTATTCCATCTTTTGTTTTTTTAATTATCCATGCATAATCCTTATATAATAACACGATAAAATACCAATAACAGTATCACTAATAAATATTTATATCTCTTAATATAACAAAAACCCATATACAACCCTTTTATCCTTATGTGTATACATTTTTGAATCCTTAATCATGCACCAAAGGTCCTAGTTACACTATGGACCATGTTAAATGAAATTTCCTGAACTATTAAATATGTTAATAAGGTAATGGTTTTGGAATAATTGTATCCCAACACACACCTCCATAATAACAAACCTCTCCTTTCATAACTTCATAGACGCACTATATGAATAATAAACACAGATTTTAAATAAATCTATTATAACGTGGGATGAATAAGATAACAAATAAATTATAAAGACTATAAACAACCAGAAAAATATATCTAAAAATAATCGGTACTAATTATTATATATAAAATAAAAAAAAGTATAATTATATTAACAAGAACATGGGAAAAAATATAGTTCTTTTAGTACATATCATCTCCATTACACAAAACATTATAAATGGAGGTGGAAATATGGGAAGAACACTATGAATTAGAGATAAAGGAAACAAAAAAAAGAGACACAAATATGGAATCGAAATATATCTTGTAGGAATGGGGTTCTCTCAAAAACTAATTCTAATATTTATAGATATCGTATAATTTTTCCCTTTAATTACATTCTTCTACATCCTCCTTGGGGGAGGTCGGTTCATCAGTATAGTATATGATGCACTGATTTCTTCTCCTGTGGAATGGTAGTTATGAGTTTCCACACCCTTTATTTTCCAACAATACACCATGTATAGGGAAACATTTCATCCAGTTGTAGAATATATTTCCCATGTTCTTTAGATATACCACAAAAGTATTTTCCTATCTACCCCCACCTTTATTTTAATCAATATGGATTTTTTTATCACAAATTAATATTAATAACAACTACAAAACTCGCAAATAATTTTTAAATTATTAATTATTAATTATATTCTATATTATATAACTCCTACTTATCTTACTCTAATTTATTTATCACAACAATAAGATATAATTCATCGTTATATAGATCAGTTTATAACATATATGAGTTATTGAGATTTAATTTTTATCATTTTTTATAGTTTACCTAGTAATTATAACTGTTATATTTTAAAAGATACTAAATAAAATTCCTTAGAATATTCTTATTAATATTACAATGATATATCTAGATAATAACTTTATGATTTTTGTGGAATTTCTTCTTGTCACATACAGAGAATAAGAAAATGTCACCTATAAATTTAAAACACATGAATGGATGTTCGATAATATTCAATAATGCAACAAAAAATAACCTATAAAAAACCATATATTGATTATAATTAATCATTTAACACAAGAAACACGTATTCAATTAATAATTAACTAAATAGACATAATATTTATAAATTATTATTTTTAATTAAATTGAATTATAAAATAAAGTAATAAAATCAATTTTATAATATTTTAATTTTCTAATGTAATTTCATATTATAATAGACCATATGGTCCATATAAAAGAATTTATTTCTCATTATATCTTCTTTGTTTTCAGAATATATATATATTTTATTTTATATAATTAATTTAAGTGATATAAAAAATAATTTTGTGTTTTTACGTAATAATATTAGCGAAATATAAAATTTAAAACAAATATAAGTAAGAAATCAATGTTGATCCTTTGATGTTTCATTGAGTGTATTCCATCATTTTTATTATTAATGGTTCAATCACCCGTAGTTTTTTCTCTACTGTATAATGTAAATAAGTATGATCCATGAGTGATGGTTCCCTTTAATATTGATGTTTATATAATTTTAGATCAAACAATAACTGTAGGATGACTTAATGAAATCATATATCACACAACGTGTGGGTGAGGGTGAATCAATGATATAATTTCCATTTTGGTTTCCTTACTTATGAAGATACCTTCACCTATGGTAAAATATTTACATCTCTACTGAAAATAATTCAAACAGACATCCATAAAAAGAGATTAATTTATAAGTTTCATGACTTTACATGAATAGGAACATACTTGGTATGAGTTTGAAATGATCCAATACACACAATCCAATAGAAAATAAAATTTTCTGGAAAAAATTAGTTGGATGTTCCATGCTACTCATGTAGCACTGTGATCAATACAACAGTTCAGGTTCTACAAATAAAATACAATGATATAAGAAAATATTTTAATAAAAATGTTATATTGAGTTTTGATTAAAATTCAAAAATATTATCATTCAAAATAATTCATCAATTTATTACCTAGAAGCTGGAATGTCTTCCCTTTTGACTTTGTAATTATTTAGAGTCATATTACTTATTGTAATTCTCATGTTATATTTATCAACCTAATAATATATCTCTACCTGAATGCCATTGAAAAAATTCTTAACCACATCTAATCGGAGTATAAATATTCTAGTTTGATTCCCATTATGATGATTTATCCAAGAATAATTATCAAATGAGTTTGATATATTATATTATAATTTATTATATTGTCTGAATACACTTTTCAATAAAACTAAATCTGAAAACATTCTTCTCCCTATAATTTTGAGATATTATATCTCTTATCCCTTAATAGTACTTGGGGTAGAAAAATTATATTAAACTCTATTCTTTAAAAGGTGATAAAAATCATTTTTTGGAGAGTTTCTAAAAATATTCAAAATCAAAAAAAATTTCAAAAAACATGAAATATTCTTGAATTTCTAGTGCATTGATGATTTCATCAATGCTTCTCAACTCTTCCACAACCTCCCCAAATCTTATAACAACATCAAATCACTTATGACTTATTTAACAAACTTAAGTTCGATTTTGATTCACTATTCAAAATTTGGTAAAATTATTAATTCATTACAATTATTTGTACCTCTTGCATATATGAAGAAACAGACAACTTAAATCTTCTTAAAAAACATTAGTCTGATAAAAATATGATTTTCCATTATGATTTCTTCATGATGATTTGTAAATCTGGTCACTCTATTTTTCTTGACCAATGTGTAAAAAAAATAAGAACTGAAGACATCCAATTAGGTTGCTCTATACTAATAGGATAAACAATCGTTCCAATCTAATTTATTCATAATGATAAATGTTGAAGAGTCTTTTATTTGATTTACCTTGACCCACATGTAAATAAAACTCATAAAAACAAAATTAGAGCCGTTATTTTCATTTTAAGCACACTTTTTAATGAAATTATTCATTTCTCTTGATCTACATAAAAAGAATCCAAAAATCATCATGATGGAAATTTATTGACAACATTGTTTATTGATCTTGGATATAAATTTTCATTGGTCTTTATAACATCATTTCTCATCATTCCTTTCCATTGGTCCTAATATTTACCACTATGAACATTCATTCCTATGATCTATCAATGGTACTTGGAGTCGTATAGATATTATCTAGAATACAATACCAATAAACTTACTTCCTTTTTATTGATAAGAACTTAATTTTCTTATTTATTCCAATATTTAAATTTGTTCGATTTTTTGTCTCATTGAAAAATGATTCCTTCAATTTCCCTCATTATAATAAACCCAAGAATTCCAATCATTTTAATTTATAAATTTCATTCCCTAAGACAAAAAATTTGCAATAACATCCCGATTTCACAAAATTTATCTTGTATGAATGAAATAATTCATTATTTTATTATGCTGAATGTGACACACCATGATTCGTAGAAATACTTTTTTTAATTAATTTATTCATTTTGATATTTTTCATTTCACGCAACACTGAAAATAGTTATCTTATATATATTAATGCCCAATGTTTGTCTTCTGCTACAAGAAATGAAATGTTAATCATTCACTACATGAAATATTACATTTATCATCCTATATACAGAATGATAAGGTAATATTACATTCCATGTAATACATGATGTCCTCGATGGCTTGCATATCAGGAAAACTGAGTGTTACAGAACAAATGTATATTAATTTTTAATAATATAATAATATAAATCCCAACTAATAACATATAATTAATTAATATAATTAACAATAATAAATAAATATATAGATTTAACAATGTATAAACTTATTTATTTATATACAAAATATTTAGAAACGAATATAATAACCAATTGAATATAAATGGATTATTTTTATAGGAAACAATTATTATGCTCACAATGATGTTTTAATAATAATTAATTAAATTAATTACTAGTAGTAAGTAATTATTATTTTATGAATTTTTTATATATCCATGTAAATATTCTAATATAAATTTTATTTGAATATAATTATAATTAATGAAATTTAACTCAAAAAACGAAATTTTTTTAAAAACAATTTTATTAACTTTTAACTGTAAACCTGTTTTAAATAAAAATATTGGGACACTAATATATCATATATGTAAAAATTAACATTGTTTTTGAAATATGATAATAAAAATTGAGTGAGGATGGATTTTTGGTATTTTTTTGGAATGTTTTATCTTGTTAAAAAATAATGAGAAATACTGTATTTTAGTTAAAAAATAGTTTCTTCATATAATATATTTATAAGGTAAAATTAAATTTTATTTTTTTTAAAATAATTAAGATAAATTTTTTATTAATTAATCATATTTTTTTAGTTATAATTAATTTTAAATTTAAATTTGATATAAAACCATAGAATTTTTTTGATCATTTTTAAATTAAAACCTGCAATGTCTGTCGAACATCAAGATTAAATTTAATCTAATTTCTACTAATTATGTTATTAGAATTAGGAAAAATTGATCATATATTTGTAATCCAAATAATTTATAATTTCTAAAACGTTCAACATAGTTTTATACTCAAATATTAGTAAAAGTATTTAAATGTAATTACAACGATTAAAGTTTAGTTAAGATTAATAAGGATGTGACCCATAATATTATGACCCGAACAGACCTAAAAATTATTCCAAAATAAATTTTATATCCATATTTAGTCCCAATAATACTTTTTACATACATTTATCTATTTTTATATCCACATGCATTAAAAAAATTTGCTGGTGTTGCAATTTTCTAAATGATTATAATAGTCACCCCTCCATTATAAAAGTCCTCATACCCCCCCCCCACTTCCTCACACCACTCAGGAAACATAAATTTGACCAAAAAACTGCCAAAATATCACCCAAAAAACCCTTAATTCATAATTTGATAATTATTTGAGAATAAATCCTTCCAAGAATGCCCTTTGGTGAAAACCAAAAGGAGTTACCCGATTAAGAGGCAACACCCTCCCTCAAACTCCTTTCATTTATTTTCATTTTAATAACCATAAAATCTTATTATTCCATAATTATATAGCAAAAATAGTTTCCCAAATATACTAGGATATTTTTATGCTTTGTATTCGACCTAAACATAAACACACATTGATATAATGGTTTACAAACATACGATTTTCCTCTATAGCTAAATAACGACTCCCTAAATGAGGATTGCTCATTTTTCCTTTACCTCCTCTCATGGTGAACATTATTATAGACATTATATTTACATAATTTATATATTATATTTATTATGTCATTATTTTTATGTAATTATTTTACAACATATTTTATTATACATTCCATTTTGTGTTAATATGATAACATTGTTTGAGGAAGTACGGACTACTACTGCCTCAATGCGATGTGATTAATTCATTCAAAGCATTGAATAAACTAAGGATTGATATAGTTTACATTTATGACCATTATTATGTATTTATAATACTTTAATAATGATATATAAATAAATATATATAAACATATATCCCATTTTCAATTTTCATTCAACATGAAAATTATATGGAAATAGTCTTCATGCATTCATATGACTAACTGTCTCCTTGAATAGTGTTATCTATTTCATTCATATATATTATATGGATTATTATAATAATTTTATTCTGAATAAAATGGATATTTATATCATGTTTTACATTCTATAAATAATTATATATTTATAAGGTCCAAAGATATGGAAACATCATACACATGCGAAGAACAAAGAATATATTACTAAAAGTCAAACCTTAAAATATAATTGATAACGAGTGTGTAATATAAGTACATAGTAACACCATATTTGTAAAGACCTTGAAATTTCTAGGATATTTTTTTTCTTATATTCTTTTAAAGTTTACGAGTCCGCAGTTTCTAACAACGTGCGATTCCGAGCCCCAGAGTGCCCCGAATGATCCATCAATGTTTTGTTAAGCTTAAATTAATTCGCGTAAGCAGTTTTCCTGAAAAACTGGATTAACACTGAAAAGGTTACTCATATCATAAATATTAGGGAACCATTGTGCTAATAATGGCGTGTATACCCTAGGCGTTACTTAAGTTTAGTCGATGCGGGCCTCCTGTACGAAATCCCGATAATGACATAACCACAAATAAAATAATTAACTATAGTTATTTTATTATTCAAATGCTTATAACTCACAAACGGCAGCTTGGATTAAAAATCCGAGACCACCACAAAACACATGAGGGCATGCTTTATTAATGCAGATACTAACACTGGTCGGCACAAGCCACCAGAAAAAGTTAGTTTTTTACCGCAAATAAAACAATTAAGTGACAATTATTTTATTGTAAAATTCCTAACTACTAAATAGTAACTCGGAATGAAAATACAAGAGTACCGTTGGGTTCATTGAGTCATGTTTCACCAAGGCAGATCCTAACATCGATCGTAGTGGGTGGAGGGTGACTGATAATAATTTTGCCGAACATTTTTTCAGGTATGTTCAGTAAAAGTGCAAGTGGAGTTTCATATCTTTTGAATTATTTCTCGGAATTGAAATCTGAGGGCACTGTTGAACTCGTAGCATTGGTAATATCATAGTGAGACCTTCATCGTAGTTGCGTTTTGAAGACATTGGATGATAGTTTTGGGGGTTTTTAAATTAAATTGAATAAAATAAAGTTTTATCTTTATTTTATTGGGGGTGGTTAAAACCACCAAGTGGTAGTTGGACGTGGGGGCCATCACACCATAACCTCCAATGAGAGGGTATGGTGGTGGGGCCCACCCATACATAACCTCCATTGGAAGGATAATTGTGGTGGGGACCACCCGAGCATAACATCTCCATTAAATAGTAGGGATGGGGACCACCCGATGCAACACCCCAAGCTTCTACGGTACGTTTCCCATCGAATAATGCGATAGCGTGTGTTGTACGCAACCTCGAGTTCTAACACACACCACAACTAATTAAACTAGCCGTTGTGAATAGTAATACCTACTTTTTGAAATCATATATATTTTATATTTCAAAATGGACTTCATTTTTGGATTCGGAATATCAAAATTATCCTAGGGTGAAATTTTGGTACATTTCGGATAACTTTCATATTTTGATGAATAGTGAAAATTACTAAATTTTAATTAAAAACAACTTTTTTAATCAAAATAATTAATAGTGATAAATTGTGAATTTGAGTGGTTTTAATTTATATTTAGAATATATTTTTACCATTTAATATAATCTTGGTCATTGGACATAATTTTACAATTAAACCGAACATAAACAAGTGTCAATCTTTTGATAGTTATTATCTCTTAAAAACACGCTTTTTGTTTTGACAGCGGGAATTAATTTTAAATTAATTTCTGCCACTTCTGTGTTTTGAATTTAGAAAAATGGATTCCATATTTGGAATCAGGATGTTCAAATTATGTAAATAGGTAACTTTTATTTTTAGACATTTTGAATAATTACTGCGGTAAATATTTTATTTACCATGGTTAAGGGTAAATCCGGTAAATAAGGGTTAAAAAAAATAATATTATAATAATACTAAATTACCTTAAAACGTGTCTTAACCCTATTGGTTGATACATGGTCGACCATGGGCATCTTTGGGTCTATTTTGGGACCCTATGGATCCACTTGTAAGTGATAATGACACATTATATTAATAAAGTTAAAATAAAAATAAAAATGGTATAAGCTTAGATCTTTTAGAAGAACAATTGTTACATAGGGATATACATGTTGGATTTTCGATTATAAATATTCATTAGAAAGCTAAAAAGATTTCCTACATAATGATATTTTATTTATAATTTTTAGACATTATATAATTTATTTTATTTATGACACAATGATGATCAGTAATTACTAAAATAGTGAAAAATAAAAATAATTGATCTTATAAATACCCAAATAATTATAATATGAAACTTTTAATGAATTAAACTAATTTTCTATGATAATATGATATATTAGGATTGATTTAATTGACTTTTTTCGAAGTAATCAATCTGTTAGGAGTTTCACAAAAATCAACTATTGAATAGTGTCAAAATTGACATAAAAGAGTTCTTAAAACAAATATTATATTATTAATTGATATTAAATTCCTAAAAATATAAGGTTCGGCCAAGAGACTTATATTATGATAGGTTCCTCATTAATGGACCACTTGGGGGTCTCTTGGATGTATATAGTAAGTTTATTAACCATAATATATAAAATACAAAGAGACATTGTAAAAGTGAAACTAATTAACTTAGAGTTAATACTTAAAGATAAGGTTAATATAAGTACCCAAACCTGTCTAAATTCTATTGGATGAGTTGCTTTCGACCTATACCCACCTCAGAATTTGAATAGTCAACTTTGGAGCCTTTAGAAACCGAATATGAATTTATTATAAATTAATATTTCTAGCTTTTCCAAAGGTGCCCCTCACCCCTCTTATAAAAGGGCACTCCTCCTTCTCATTTCTTCACACCTTCAAAGCCTTTTGGTTCGGCCAAACTCTGCCCAAATACTCTCCCAACATCCCTCACTACAACCTAGAGGCCTTAGTTTGATCAGAAAGCCAACCTAAGGAGCCCTTTTGATCAAATCAAAAGGAAGAACCCGAAGAAGAGGTAATGATTTCACCACCCTTTTCTAAGTTCATTTCTTCTTCCACTTCTTCTTCCTTTGTTCTTACCATTCTGAAATAAAAACTCCAGTATCTCACATATACTGTGATGTTATTATAAATATGGTACAATCATATTCAGTATTCTATCCACCCTTTGAATAACATGTCACCATACGTGCGTACGTACGGCTTACCGTCTCCACGTCGTGGTGTAATTGTTATTCAATATAATATTATTTGGATGGGTATAATAATGATGTGTAACTCATGTAAATAATAAATATAACATGTTAATGATTCTGTATATATTATATACCATCCATTTATATATTATTTTAATATCAAAAGAATGATATTGTCGCTCGTGCGTACGTACGGACTACCGTCTCCACGAACGCGATGAGATTCATTCTCCATCGTATCCATTCAAGTATAATTATCATTTGATGATTTAAAAATGATGTTTAAGGACTGTATATCATTCTGGATATGAATAAGATACAACAACCATGGCTTATGTAACAAAACATATAAAAGAAAATGAGTAAGTTAACTCCCGAAACGACGATAATTCTAAGATATTATTAACAAATCAATGTTAAAAGATCATATATGATATCATATTAAAATATATGATTCTTGTATAATTTAATAACAACTATTTCACCATTATACAGGAGGTTAACCTACCCCAACCAAGGAAAAGTACAAGGTAAGGGTTATTTCACAATCTCTTCATTATCCGAGGTTGTTTATATGTAATAATCTACTGGGATCTCTTTATCATCCACATCCATGTTTCTTAAAAATGTATTTCAAAACATTTTTACTATTTACAAGAATATGGGTTAAAGTCATTTATACCTTTTTTTGACTTTTTATAAGAGGTTTATAAAGGAATCTTTCCGTCGTTTTCAAAACAAGGTCCTTTTTAACCTTTTCGACAGAATTGAGGTAAGAATGTTTTTTTTTAACTTATACGGCGGGTGCGGTTATTTTACGCCGTTATAAAATCTTCAAAGCTTTCCATACAAGCTTATAAGAATATTTTCAAAGAAAATGTTTTATTTTATATGGATCTTAAATGATTTCAAAATAAAAGGAGATATTTCTTTAAAAAGAATTTTGATTTCATCTATGTCAACATCCTTTGATGGATTTTAAGATTATTTGAAGTTGATTTATTATGATACAAAACTTCTATATTGTATTGAAGGTTTTGTGATATGTTTGACTGTGGATGTGCTATTTTTATACCATTCATAGTTTATTGTGAAAGTATTGACATTTCGTATGCTAGTTTTAATACGAATGTTTATGTTATGTTTAAACCTTTTCATATGGGAATGCATTGGACTTAATAAGTGACGGGTGGAGCCCGCTATAGCTCCTCGATGCATCGGTAGGTCTCATGAGACAAACTAGTGTCTTGGCACAAGGCCTTGACAAAATCTTATTTGTAGTCTTGGCACGAGGCCTTGGCTATGTGGTTATGATAGTCTGGCATTATGCATTCCAACATTATGAAAGTGGTTATTGATTTTTGCATGTGATTATTCGATTAGTAGAATATCCATGTGAATAAGTAAATGGCATTATTTCATTTTATTTATGCCATACCATGTTGAAAGTTCATGTTTAAAAGGCTTTTGTTTTAGTTATACATTGCCTTAAATGTTTATTCTTATTTATGAAAGTTTCCGCTATATTGTTATCCTTACTGGGCATTTGAGCTCACCCCTTTTCTATGTTTTATTTTTCTCAGGATGTGAAGAAGTAAGTTATGAATGACCTGCAGGGATTTTATGAGGGGTTAATAGTGTGTATTGTGGAAACATTATGTTGTTGTATTAGTTTTTCATTTTATGATGTAATGTAAAACATATGAATATTTCTAGTATTTCCAAGGCTACTAAACCAATTGGTCTTTCGAGATTTGATCTTTCTTGTGATCATGCCAATGTTATGAAGTAATGCACCGACTCTGGGTAGCTGGGGTCGGGGCGTTACAGTTGGTATCAGAGGAAGTTTAGTACAAACCTTGGAAGCTAGATTTAGATAAACTCTGATTAGAGCACATAGACCTAAGATGAACTTTGAGGATTAGTATAGAAGAACTTCCTAGAATTTTGGTATTGTAGAGACTTTGTGAGTTTTCCGAGCAATACATCCCTGTCTGGATACGAGCAGGTAGAGGCGGCTCTGGCACATATGTACCTAGGGGTAAAACCCGAAAACACCGCTTTGAGCTAGACTCGAACGGGAACTGGTGCACGACAACGGGCCTTGCTGCACTCTTGGTTACGACACTCCCGGGGGATATGCTTAGGATAACTCTCACTTTCTTTACAAATCATTATGAAGGGTTTATGAGTATATACTTCCTTAAAGAAAACATATTTATGATTATGGATTATATCCATAGATAGTTCAATTTATGTTTAGTGTTTTATAAGTATGGGATTATGTATTTTGATGCATAAACTGATCTAGTTTATGCCATTTTTTTAGAAATGGCGCCTAGTGGAAGAAATGGAAACCGTATCAATGCACGCACTCCATGTAGGGATTGCCCTCCTGCTCAAGATAATTATAGTGGGGCTGGTGATGCAACTGGTGCTGATCAGCTAATCACCGTACTGGGACAACTTACTCAGGTTATGAATAATAACCTTACCCGTATGGAGCACCCTGATCCGCAGCGTGGAGGATCAATGTTAGATCGATTCATGAGACAACAACCACCAACGTTCAATGGAAGTACAAATCCCTTAGTAGCTGAGCAATGGATATTTTCCCTAGAGAAAATATTTCAGGCTTTGGGGAGTAGTGAAAGGGAAAAAGTTACCATGGCAGTTTACCGCCTCACTGGAGATGCTGATCAATGGTGGTCATTGATTCAAAATACGAAGGAAGATGATGAAGTATCAAATATGGAATGGAGGGAGTTCAAAGATCTGTTTTTAGAAAAATACTTTCCTCGCGACCATCGAGCAGATATGGAAAGACAATTTCTAAGTCTGAGACAAAAGGAGGACGAGAATGTCACAAAGTATGAGGCTAACTTTACAAGATTAGCGAGGTACGCTGGTGATTATATTCACAACCCAAGAAGTAAGATCGATCGTTTCTTTGATGGGTTAAAACCATTTCTCCGTCGAGCATTAGTCTCACAATCCTTTTCATCATACGAAGACATTGTCTCATGTGCTATCAAGACCGAAAAGGAATTCTCTAAGTCTTATGACTTTAAAGCAAAGCAAGAGAAGAAGAGACCTGCTGATCAATCTGGGAATGGAAATAAGGGGAAGAAGGGAAAGGTTGAATATCCATCTTGTGGTAAGTGCGGGAAGAAACACCCCGGTGCTTGCCTGAAGGGAATGGGAGTCTGTTACAAGTGTGGTGAAAAAGGCCACCAAGCTCATGATTGCTAGGGGAAGAAGGAAGCTACCAACGTTCAGTGCTACAATTGCAGGGAGATGGGGCATTATGCAAATGCATGTCCTAAGCGTCAGGAGAACTTACCTCAGAAAAGGCCAAGGGATCAAGGCCAGGCTTATGCTATCACTACTGCTGAGGTAGAAACTCCGAAAGACGTGGTGGCAGATAATTTAATGGTTTCCTCAAGTTTAGAAAATGCATTATTTGATTCTGGATCATCGCATTGTTTCATATCTTCCCAGTTTGCTAAGAAAATTAGATATTTCCAATTTGATTTAATAAGGGAGTTGTCAGTTAAAACTCCTAAGGGAAGTATCGTTGCAACAAAGTTTTGTGAATCAGTCCCCATTAGAGCACATAAATTTTCTTTATCTGCTGATTTCATCGTCATACCTATGATTGAGTTTGATATAATCCTCGGTATGGACTGGCTTTCGGACTATGATGCGAAGATTTATTGTAAGAAGAAAGAGGTTACGATTCTTGATGATAATGATAAGGAACACCTTATTTTTAGAGCAGAATCGTCACCACCTAATTCTTATTTAGACCCACCCCCAGTAGCTCAACTTAATTCAATTATTGGGGAGGAAGAGAATGAAGTAACTATCGGTGAGGAAAGGAATGTTCAAATAGAGGATGTACCTGTTGTGAAAGAATTTGTAGATGTATTTCCGGAAGATTTACCTGGACATCCTCCAGAACGAGAAGTTGAGTTTTCCATTGATTTGATTCCTGGATCAAGGCCTATATCAAAGACCCCTTATAGAATGGCCACTGTAGAGTTAGTCGAACTAAAGAAACAACTAGAGGAATTGAGTAATAAGGGATTTATTCGCCCTAGTGTTTCTCCATGGGGAGCCCCTGTTCTTTTTGTTAAAAAGAAAGATGGATCTATGAGGTTATGTATCGACTACAGGGAGATCAATGCTATAACGATAAAGAACAAGTATCCCCTACCTCGTATTGATGATTTATTTGACCAACTGCATGGAGCTCAATACTTTTCAAAGATTGACCTTTGATCTGGATACCATCAGTTGTGTGTGAAGAAGGAAGACATTCCGAAAACAGCATTTCGAACCAGGTACGAGCATTACGAGTTTACTGTAATGCCATTTGGATTGACTAATGCACCCTCTGTATTCATGGATCTGATGAATAGAGTCTTCAAGGAGTATCTCGATGAATTTGTGGTGGTATTTATTGATGATATCTTGGTATACTCCAAAACCTACTAAGATCATGAAAATCACTTGCGCATTATCTTGAAGACTCTGAGGAGGCATGAATTATATGGGAAGTTTAGCAAGTGTGAATTCTGGCTTCAGGAGATTTCTTTTCTTGGCCATATTGTCTCTAAAGATGGAATCTCTGTTGATCCTTCTAAGACCAAGGCAATCCAAGAATGGCCAGCACCTACGAGTATAACTGAGGTACGTAGTTTTATTGGTTTGGCAGGTTATTATCGACGTTTCGTCCAGAATTTTGCCCGATTGGCTAACCCATTAACGAAGCTCACACGTAAAGGGGTTAAATTTGTTTGGAAAAAAGAGTGTGAAGAATGTTTCGAAGAACTGAAGAGAAGATTAGTCAATGCTCCTATATTGACTCTACCATCGGGGAATGATGGGTTCGTTATTTATAGTGATGCATCAAAGAAAGGACTTGGCTGTGTCCTTATGCAGAATGATAGAGTTATTGCCTATGCATCACGACAGTTGAAAATTCATGAACAAAACTATCCTACTCATGATCTTGAGTTAGCAGCTGTGATCTTTGCTTTGAAGATATGGAGGCACTACCTCTATGGTGAAAAATGTGAGATTTATACTGATCACAAGAGTTTGAAGTATATTTTCTCACAAAAAGAACTCAACATGAGGCAAAGGAGATGGCTTGAATTACTCAAGGATTATGATTGTACGATACACTACCACCCGGGGAAGGCAAACAAGGTGGCAGATGCTTTGAGTAGAAAAGACCATGGAGTTTTGAACAATATGAGAATTGAAAGGGATCCAATTTTCATGGATCTAGTGAAAATGGACATAGGAATAACCAGGGAAGGTGAAACATCAATGCTTTTTCAAATGGTTGCCAAACCATCTTTACTAGAAAGGATTAAGAGTTCTCAGACTGATGATGAAGAATTCCAAAAGAAGATTAAAGCTGTGAATGATGGGAGATTGAGAGACTTTGCGTATGAAGGTGGAATTTTGAAATTCGGGAAGAGACTTTGTGTTCCCAATATACCTGATCTAAAAAGGGAATTGCTGGATGATGCTCATAGTTCCAATTTCTCTATACACCCTGGGAGCCCCAAAATGTATAGAGATTTGAAGGAACATTTTTGGTGGGACAACATGAAGAGGGAGATTGCTGATTTTGTGTCAAGGTGTATGGTTTGTCAACAAGTGAAAGCTGGAAGGCAACATCCTGGAGGAGTCATGCAACCTCTTCCCATACCGGAGTGGAAATGGGACAATGTTACAATGGACTTTGTCATGGGGCTACCAAAGACTCCTAGAAGGAACGATGCAATATGGGTTATTGTTGATCGTCTTACCAAGTCAGCACATTTTCTTGCTATAAGAGAAGATCTACCTTTGGAACGTCTAGCAAGACTATACATTAATGAAGTTGTGAGACTTCATGGAGTACCCCTATCAATTGTTTCGGATCGTGATCCCCGTTTTACTTCAAGGTTTTGGAAAAGTCTTCAGAAATCCCTGGATACTGAACTTCATTTGAGCACTGCTTACCACCCTCAGACAGACGGACAATCAGAACGGACTATTCAAACCTTAGAAGACATGTTGAGATCTTTCTCACTTGACTTTCAGGGTATGTGGGATCAATATTTACCACTGGTAGAATTTTCCTATAACAATAGCTTCCATTCGAGTATAAAAATGGCACCATATGAAGCGTTATACGGAAAGAGATGTCGTACACCAACCTGTTGGGATGACGTTGGTGAAAGAAAACTTGTAGGCCCAGAACTGGTGGAGGAAACGGTGGAAAAGGTGAAGGTAATCCAAAATCATATCAAAGCAGCTCAAAGTAGGCAGAAGAGCTATGCCGATAATCGAAGGAAGGATTTGGAATTTCAAGTCGGTGATCATGTTTTCCTGATGGTATCTCCGTGGAAGGGAGTCATACGTTTTGGTAAGAAAGGTAAATTGAGTCCCAGGTACATCGGACCTTTCGAAATTCTAGAACGAATTGGGGCTGTAGCTTACCGATTGGCAATGCCGCCAAGTCTCTCCAAAGTTCACGATGTGTTCCACGTATCTCTATTGAGGAAATACATGCCTGACCCAACGCATGTACTCACCTATGAGGAATTAGAACTGGAACCCGATCTGTCTTATTGCGAAGAGCCCGTCAGGATTCTTGATACAAGAGAACAAGTACTGAGAAACCGGACGACGCGTCTGGTAAAAGTTTTGTGGAGAAATCATAAGATGGAAGAGGCAACGTGGGAACCCGAGGAACTTATGATGAAGAACCACCCGAGTCTTTTTATACAGTAATACCCTAGAAATTGCGAGGACGCAATTATTTGAAGGAGGGGAGAATGTAACACCCCAAGCTTCTACGGTACGTTTCCCATCGAATAATGCGATAGCGTGTGTTGTACGCAACCTCGAGTTCTAACACACACCACAACTAATTAAACTAGCCGTTGTGAATAGTAATACCTACTTTTTGAAATCATATATATTTTATATTTCAAAATGGACTTCATTTTTGGATTCGGAATATCAAAATTAGCCTAGGGTGAAATTTTGGTACATTTCGGATAACTTTCATATTTTGATGAATAGTGAAAATTACTAAATTTTAATTAAAAACAACTTTTTTAATCAAAATAATTAATAGTGATAAATTGTGAATTTGAGTGGTTTTAATTTATATTTAGAATATATTTTTACCATTTAATATAATCTTGGTCATTGGACATAATTTTACAATTAAACCGAACATAAACAAGTGTCAATCTTTTGATAGTTATTATCTCTTAAAAACATGCTTTTTGTTTTGACAGCGGGAATTAATTTTAAATTAATTTCTGCCACTTCTGTGTTTTGAATTTAGAAAAATGGATTCCATATTTGGAATCAGGATGTTCAAATTATGTAAATAGGTAACTTTTATTTTTAGACATTTTGAATAATTACTGCGGTAAATATTTTATTTACCATGGTTAAGGGTAAATCCGGTAAATAAGGGTTAAAAAAATAATATTATAATAATACTAAATTACCTTAAAACGTGTCTTAACCCTATTGGTTGATACATGGTCGACCATGGGCATCTTTGGGTCTATTTTGGGACCCTATGGATCCACTTGTAAGTGATAATGACACATTATATTAATAAAGTTAAAATAAAAATAAAAATGGCATAAGCTTACATCTTTTAGAAGAACAATTTTTACATAGGGATATACATGTTGGATTTTCGATTATAAATATTCATTAGAAAGCTAAAAAGCTTTCCTACATAATGATATTTTATTTATAATTTTTAGACATTATATAATTTATTTCATTTATGACACAATGATGATGCAGTAATTACTAAAATAGTGAAAAATAAAAATAATTGATCTTATAAATACCCAAATAATTATAATATGAAACTTTTAATGAATTAAAATAATTTTCTATGATAATATGATATATTAGGATTGATTTAATTGACTTTTTTCGAAGTAATCAATCTGTTAGAAGTTTCACAAAAATCAACTATTGAATAGTGTCAAAATTGACATAAAAGAGTTCTTAAAACAAATATTATATTATTAATTGATATTAAATTCCTAAAAATCTAAGGTTCGGCCAAGAGACTTATATTATGATAGGTTCCTCATTAATGGACCACTTGGGGGTCTCTTGGATGTATATAGTAAGTTTATTAACCATAATATATAAAATAAAAAGAGACATTGTAAAAGTGAAACTAATTAACTTAGAGTTAATACTTAAAGATAAGGTTAATATAAGTACCCAAACCTGTCTAAATTCTATTGGATGAGTTGCTTTCGACCTATCCCCACCTCATAATTTGAATAGTCAACTTTGGAGCCTTTAGAAACCGAATATGAATTTATTATAAATTAATATTTCTAGCTTTTCCAAAGGTGCCCCTCACCTCTCTTATAAAAGGGCACTCCTCCTTCTCATTTCTTCACACCTTCAAAGCCTTTTGGTTCGGCCAAACTCTGCCCAAATACTCTCCCAACATCCCTCACTACAACCTAGAGGCCTTAGTTTGATCAGAAAGCCAACCTAAGGAGCCCTTTTGATCAAATCAAAAGGAAGAACCCGAAGAAGAGGTAATGATTTCACCACCCTTTTCTAAGTTCATTTCTTCTTCCACTTCTTCTTCCTTTGTTCTTACCATTCTGAAATAAAAACTCCAGTATCTCACATATACTGTGATGTTATTATAAATATGGTACAATCATATTCAGTATTCTATCCACCCTTTGAATAACATGTCACCATACGTGCGTACGTACGGCTTACCGTCTCCACGTCGTGGTGTAATTGTTATTCAATATAATATTATTTGGATGGGTATAATAATGATGTGTAACTCATGTAAATAATAAATATAACATGTTAATGATTCTGTATATATTATATACCATCCATTTATATATTATTTTAATATCAAAAGAATGATATTGTCGCTCGTGCGTACGTACGGACTACCGTCTCCACGAACGCGATGAGATTCATTCTCCATCGTATCCATTCAAGTATAATTATCATTTGATGATTTAAAAATGATGTTTAAGGACTGTATATCATTCTGGATATGAATAAGATACAACAACCATGGCTTATGTAACAAAACATATAAAAGAAAATGAGTAAGTTAACTCCCGAAACGACGATAATTCTAAGATATTATTAACAAATCAATGTTAAAAGATCATATATGATATCATATTAAAATATATGATTCTTGTATAATTTAATAACAACTATTTCACCATTATACAGGAGGTTAACCTACCCCAACCAAGGAAAAGTACAAGGTAAGGGTTATTTCACAATCTATTCATTATCCGAGGTTGTTTATATGTAATAATCTACTGGGATCTCTTTATCATCCACATCCATGTTTCTTAAAAATGTATTTCAAAACATTTTTACTATTTACAAGAATATGGGTTAAAGTCATTTATACCTTTTTTTGACTTTTTATAAGAGGTTTATAAAGTAATCTTTCCGTCGTTTTCAAAACAAGGTCCTTTTTAACCTTTTCGACAGAATTGAGGTAAGAATGTTTTTTTTAACTTATACGGCGGGTGCGGTTATTTTACGCCATTATAAAATCTTCAAAGCTTTCCTTACAAGCTTATAAGAATATTTTCAAATAAAATGTTTTATTTTATATGGATCTTAAATGATTTCAAAATAAAAGGAGATATTTCTTTAAAAAGAATTTTGATTTCATCTATGTCAACATCCTTTGATGGATTTTAAGATTATTTGAAGTTGATTTATTATGATACAAAACTTCTATATTGTATTGAAGGTTTTGTGATATGTTTGACTGTGGATGTGCTATTTTTATACCATTCATAGTTTATTGTGAAAGTATTGACATTTCGTATGCTAGTTTTAATACGAATGTTTATGTTATGTTTAAACCTTTTCATATGGGAATGCATTGGACTTAATAAGTGACGGGTGGTGCCCGCTATAGCTCCTCGATGCATCGGTAGGTCTCATGAGACAAACTAGTGTCTTGGCACAAGGCCTTGACAAAATCTTATTTGTAGTCTTGGCACGAGGCCTTGGCTATGTGGTTATGATAGTCTGGCATTATGCATTCCAACATTATGAAAGTGGTTATTGATTTTTGCATGTGATTATTCGATTAGTAGAATATCCATGTGAATAAGTAAATGGCATTATTTCATTTTATTTATGCCATACCATGTTGAAAGTTCATGTTTAAAAGGCTTTTGTTTTTGTTATACATTGCCTTAAATGTTTATTCTTATTTATGAAAGTTTCCGCTATATTGTTATCCTTACTGGGCATTTGAGCTCACCCCTTTTCTATGTTTTATTTTTCCCAGGATGTGAAGAAGTAAGTTATGAATGACCTGCAGGGATTTTATGAGGGGTTAATAGTGTGTATTGTGGAAACATTATGTTGTTGTATTAGTTTTTCATTTTATGATGTAATGTAAAACATATGAATATTTCTAGTATTTCCAAGGCTACTAAACCAATCGGTCTTTCGAGATTTGATCTTTCTTGTGATCATGCCAATGTTACGAAGTAATGCACCGACTCTGGGTAGCTGGGGTCGGGGTGTTACACCCGACCCCTATTAATGGAGGAGGATAGAACCTCCCAACTCTCCCTCATTGATGAGGGAGAGCCTATTGACTTCCTCCACAATTATTGTGACCCCGCACAAGAATTAATTGGTGGAGTCATGTTTTAATTCTCTCATTTGAATTTTTGTGCCAACATTAAAATAATAAGAAACTCTTATTATTTCATTGGCATAATTCCCTTTGGTGGGAATTTATTTTGTGGAAATCAAAGGAGAGGAAAATCTCCCAACGATGATTCGTTTTTCCAGTGAAGAACATGAAAAACGCTCCTTCCACCAATGATCGACGCTAGCTTCTTATTTCTTCAATCGAGACAAAGGAAGGGGAGACGCCACCCGCAAAGAACATCACCAATGACAACGTCACCTCCTCCTACCATGGATGAAGCAACACCACCATCCCGCTGACGGTTCGTCAAACCGAAGTCTAGTGCCAAGGATACGGCCAAAGTAAGCAATGGGTCATTAGTGGGCCCGGGTCCGGTCTGAACCTTTCAAACTGACTCGGACCAAACCAGTCTGGGTCAAACCAGTCTGGGTTGACCCTCTCCGACTTGCTAGGTCTGACTCGGCCCGTTGAGTGAGTCAGCCTGCTATGTTTTGACCCAGTCTGCTTGCCCCGGCCCAGCGGACTACAAGGGCAGTTCGTACACATGCCGCCACACAGGCAGCATAGGCCCGAAACCTAGGGCCGGTTCAGCCAGCACCACAAGGGGCACAACTCAAGAGGTCAGTGGTCGGGAGATGAGCGGCTAGACCTTGTGGGGCACAGAGGGGGGGGGGGGACTCTGGGAAGGTCGCGGGGGCACCGGGCAGCGTGCTAGGCAGCGTGTCATGACAGCGCTCTAGGGTGCAAGCAGCACGCCGAGACTCCATGTAGAATCTGGAAGGGGGGTGTGGCGGAGCTGGTAGGGAGCCGAGGTGCTGGGAAGGCCATAGGAAGGGTGTTGGCATGCCACCGGTGGGGTGCGGGTGCACAGTGTAGCGCACCGGTGTGCTGTCCAGGACACATGCAAGGGCTGTCCAGGCCGCCGTCTTGGTACGGGTGTGCCGGGTAGCGGACCGGGGGGCGGGCAGGACGCCGGCAGGGCGCGGGTGCGCCAGGCAGCGTGCCGGGGTGCTGGGCGGGCCGCCAGCAGGGGTCGGGCATGCCGTTGGCAGGAAGGGCGGGGCACCGAGCAGGCCGCCTGCGATGCGCGGGGGTGCCGGTCAGCACACCGATGGGGAACGGGGGTGCCGAAGAGTGCACCGGCGGGGCACAGGTAGTGCGCCAGGGAAGCTGTGGCTAGGTGGGTCGGGCGCCTCCTAGCCGGCGATGATTGGCCAGGAGTATTGGTGCATCGCGGGGGCGGCGTGATTCACGGAGGCCGCAGGTAACGCGGTCATCATTGTTGTCGCCGTCACCGTCTTTGCCTCAACGTCGTGCCGTAGAACACCACAAGAGAGAAGAAATCGACGGTGGATGTTGGGTCGTGTTAGGTCGGCCCGCATCCTCCGCGTTTAAAGCGATAACAATTATCTCAACAAGAATGAAAGAGATATTCTTCAAATGTTTTTAAAACCGCGCAACAAATCTTTTTCAATCCAAATATGAGAAAAAGAACATGATATTATTCTTGAACTAAACCTCTACCTTGTAATAGGTGTCGTCTGACGATGTCGTGGTATGGTGGCGTCACTTCATCATCGTCGAGAAGAGGTGACGTTGTTGTTGGCGATGTACTTCACGGGCGAAATCTCTCCTTCCTTTGCCTCGATTGAAGAAAGAATAAGCTGGCGTCGATCTTCGGTGGAAGGAGCGTTATTCGCATTCTTCTCTGGAATAACGGTTCTTCGTTGGGTGCTTTTTCTCTCCTTAGCTCTCCACAAAAGAAATGCCCACCCAAGGTAATTATTCCGACGAAATAATAAGAGTTTCTTATTATTTTAATGTGGGCATGAGAATTCAAATGAGAGAATTAAAACCCGGATCCACCAATTAATTCATGTGTGGTGTCACATTAATTGGGGAGGAATTCAAGAGGATCTCCCTAATTAATGAGGGAGTGTTAGGAGGTTTTATCCTCCTCCATTAATAAGGGTTGGGTAGTCCCCACTCATACTATTTAATGGAGAGGTTATGCTCGGGTGGTCCCCGCCACAATTATCCTCCCAAGGGAGGTTATATGCGAGTGGGCCCCCCACCATAACCTCTCATGGGAGGTTATGGTGTGGTGTCTCCCACCTTCAACCACAACTTCGTGGTTTTAACCACCACCAATAAAATAACGTTAAAACTTTATTTTATTCAATTTAATTAAAAACACCCAAAAACCGATTTCCAAACTCTTCAGAATGCAACTACGATGAACATCTCACTAAGAAATTACCGATGCTATGAGTTCAACGGTGCCCTCGGATTTCAATTCCGAGCACCGGTTCAAAAGATATGAAATGTTGGTCGCACGTTTACTGAACGTACTTGAAAAAAAGTTTGGAAAAATTATTATCATTCACCCTCACCCCACTGTGGTCGAGGTTAGGCTATACCTAGGAGGAACATTCTTCAACGAACCCAACGGTAATATCGTATTTTCAATCCGAGTTACCTTTTAGAAGTTAGGAATTTTATAATAAAATAATTTTCACTTAATTATATTATTTGTGGCCAAAAACTAACATTTTCTGGTGGCCACACCGGCCAAAGTTAGTATTTTCGTAAATAAATCATTCCCTCACGAGTTCATCAGTGTCCTCAGATTTCTAATCCAAGCTACTGCTTGTGAGTTATAATAATTTGAAAAATAAAATAAAATAATGTAATTATTTTATTTACGGTTATGCCATTTTCAGGATTTCTTACAGGAGGCATGTGCCGACTAAAAAAAAGTCACGCCTAGGTAATCCTACAGTCCTGAGCGTAATGGTGCCCTCGGATTTCTGATCTGAGTTACCATTTAAATGTTATTCGACTTTTTCAGGAAAACTGCTTACCCTCATTAATTTAAGCTTAACAAAACATCTATAGATCATTCCGGGAACTCTAGGACTCAGAATCTCATGCCGTTAGAAACTGCGGACATGTAAAATTCCAAAAAATTTATGAATAAAATTTTCCTTGAAATTTCTGGGTCTTTACATTACCACCAACTCAAGGATTTACGTCCTCATAATGATACAAGACACACTAGAGGAACAAAAGGGGGTACTGAGCATGCATCTGAGCCTCCCGCTCCCATATGCTCTCTTAGAGGTTCCCATGCTACCAACGAATGTGCACTAGAAGAATCTACTGTCCATGCAGGACCAGCTTCTTTGGATCCTCAACCTCAACTGGAAGCTCCGTGAATATCACCCCGTAATCGATGCACAGCTCCCCAAGGTCGATGGTGTGGGATGGGTCATGCATGAATCTTCTTAGCTGAGATACGTGGAAGATGTCGTGAAACCGGTGAAACTTAGTTGAAAAAGCTAAGTGGTATGCCACCTCCCAAACTCTGTTGAGGACTCGGAAGGGTCCTATGAAATGTGGAGACAACTTTCCGCCTTATCCAAATCTCCGTAGACCTCATCGAGGTGAGACCCTTCAGATGATGTGGTCACCATCCTCAAACTCCAGAGGTCTCTGTCACCTGCCTGCATATGAATTTTGTCTGCTCTTTGCAGTCTTCATCCACTCCTGGTTGATCTACACCTTCTCCGTGGTAGCGCGCACCATCTCTGGTTAGTAGAAAGTGGGCCAACATTGTGAGTCGGTCAATGATCACCCAAATAGAGTCATGTCTCCTGGATGAATGTAGAGTACCCATCACGGAGCTCATGGATATCTCATCTCTCTTCCACTTTGGGTCCTCTAAAGGCTGAAACAAGCATGCGGGTACCTGATGCTCTGCCTTCACGTACATACAAGTGAGTCATCGAGAGATAAACTCTTCTACCGCAGTTTTCATAACTAGCCACCATTGTTGTCGTCGTAGGTCCTGGTACATCTTCGCCACACCTGGATGTACCGCTAGATGGGATGTGTGGAACTCCCTCAACACATCCTCCAGAAGTGCAACTGGTACCATGGTACGTTCTCTAAAGAGGATGACGTGCTCCCCACCTTTAGAAAATCCATTTGGTGCCTACCTTGTGGGTATCTGAGCAGGTCGGGTGTTGCATTCAACACCTCCACGATGTGCCTCCCTGACTCGCTGATGAAGGGGAGGAGTGACTGTAAGAGACTACAGAAAGGCTCCTCCATCCCTATCCACAAAGGATATATGTAAGGCAGCCATCTTCTCTATCACCTCGCGTAGAAACTGTATACTAGTCCTCCTGCTGAGCACATCTACAGCAAAATTCCCCTTCCTAGGAGTATGGACTATCTCGAAATCATAGTCCTGGAGGAATTGAAAACTGAAAACTCCTGCTGCCACATGGGTAAGGCTGGCCGACTCAAGAGTGATCGACTGTACCCTCCTATGCATGAGTTTAACCAGTGCTTCCTGGGTTTCCTTTTTTGCATACTTTGGAAAACCTCATATCAACATTGAAGATAAGACACATACTTTTTCCTAATACATTCAATCTGTGTATGCACTATGGTTTCTCAGTCCATACCCAAACTAACGTCGTATGGCCTCGATCCTACCACCAAGAGGTTCCACCCGAAACTCTCATCTCAAGGGTCAGATCACACCATCATCATAAGTGTGATTATCAAGTCTCCTCCCAATGGTATCTCTAGACGTGAGTTTCAAGTCAACAGTTTAACCATAAACTATAGGTCTTGGACAAGGCTTGTGGATAGATTGAATGATTGGTACCTTTTTCAATTGATACGACTGCTAGTAGTAGACATTGTATGTACCTCGAATCATTCCTATAGCCCTTGGGTCACACTCCTTGACTGAATTTAGCTATTCTCTTCCTCTGCCCTCGAGCTCCCTGAGCCTGACGGGGACTACAAAGGTGGGTGGTTGAAACATGTCAAAATGTACACCACCTCATGCTGCTCTCCTAGCTCTTCTTCCATATCTGCTGGCCTGCCGATTCATCTTCCCCTGATACATCCTCTTTCTGAAATAGTTTACACACCCAAGTCTATGAGACTAGCGCTAGTTTCCTGCATTCCCACTGCTGACTTTCACTAGCAGTATCCACTCAGCCAAAGGACATTCAACCGCAAAGGTTCTCTCTAGAATCCTAACATAGGTAGGAAGGAACATAGGAAAAATAAATTGATGGATCGGATGTCCCTAAACACATATCACTCAGAGGTCCAAGCTTCAAAGCACTGGTTGTATCGTATTCAACGAGATATAGGAATGATCGGTACTGCTCTATGAATACCCAACTAATAACATGTCATACCACCAGAGCTGTAGAAGTTTTAAAGAACTTGTAGCCTCCTCCTTAGGACAGTCCTTAGCCACATGTAAGTCATGATCACCTCGAAAAATGAGGTGTATCTAATGCTGAAACACATGTAAGGCACTAATCCTACATGTTTCATCAACTGGTACCGCCAGTTGAAACTCCCAACCAACAGGCAGTGATATAGCTGACATAATGCCTGAAGGTACAATCTCGTAAAATGGTCCATGAACCGAAACCTCATCACTATGAAGACCAAACTCATGGAAACTCACTAGGAAATACTTGTATCCAAGATCACCATCTTCTCTACTAGTGTCTCAACTAGATGGAGAACTCGAGAAACCACCTCTAGCGAGTCCTCTGCTACCTGGGAATCTTCCTTGCCTTGAACACTCGGAGGCCTCTACCACTAGGACTCTTGCAACACACTCAGTCGTTGTGCACCATCCTCTTGTGCGGCTAGTGGTATATACTTCCCAATGGGTTGTGGTGGTGCCGGTACACCACCCGAAGGTGCCGATAAAGTAAGAGGGCCCTACACTGGAGCCTCGTCTCCCAGTGGGCCATCATCATGTACACTCTCATAACTCTAACTAGATGTCTCCATAGAGGCTGTAAAGACCCTGAATTTTCAAGAAATTTTTTTTAATTTCATTAGAGTTTTACGAGTACACAGTTTCTGACATCACTTCATTCCGAGGTTCGGTGTGCCTGGAATCAATTTACAAAGTTTAGCTTAGGTACGTTCAGTAAACGAATGAGAGAGTTTTTATATCTTTTGAAACGGTGCTCAAAATTGAAATCTGAGGGCACCGACGAACTCGCAAAGACGATATTTGCTTAAGGAAACCTTTACCGTAGTTGTGTTTTCTCGGAGGAGAAGTTAACTATTGGTGTTTTGTTTAGAAGTAAATAAAATTATGGGAACAATTTTATTTTACATCTACGGAGGTTAATTCCTCCCATGGGAAGTTGTTGGTGGGGACCACAACCACACAACTTCCCATGTGTGGATATATGAGAGGTGGGGCCCAAATTAGCCCCAACCATTCATTTTCCCCAAACCTACATAAACCCCCAATAAATTCCCTTGTTTAATGTTGACAAATTCCCTTCATAAAGGGGAGCCTCTCCACCTCCCATGCATAATGAAGCCAACTAAGGTAATTAATAACCATATTAATTTTTTTGTCACACCTCTTTGATTTATTTGTAATTGCATGGAGAACTTTCAAAATAAGGATACTTAATGAAATATTTTCTTGGAAAATATTTTGGAAGAATTAGAGAAGATCTTTCTTCATCCACGAAGAATGACTTCCTCCCTCGACGAAGAACACTGGTTCCACAAAGAACAATTGACGCGCTTCCCTTTATTTTCTCTGCGACAAGAGGGAAGACACCACATCTTTGAGTACACTCCAACGTCGCCAACAAATCTTTTCCCCGCAACGTTGTATTCCATGATTCCAAATGTGCAACGTTAATTATTCTAGGTAGGGGATTCTTCATGAATGTGAATGTTTTCATACCCCATTCTTCATTGGGAATCGTTGTCTAAATACGGACAATTTCTATCGCTTTACACGGAGGGGGTGGGCCGAACGAAAATGGCCCGAGGACCCTCCGTTGATCTCATTTATTATTTTAGAATCGACAACAGAAGGCGGAGGAGACATGACGCTGTCGCGCTGTGCCGGGAACGTGGCAATGGAATCTGGTGCTGTCGCGCAAGCTATGCAGGAGGAACCACTGCCCGTTTCATGGGCTTCTTCGGTGGAAGAACCCGCCGACCCGTCGGTCGGCCGGGCGGAGCCGAACCGCGGTGCCAAGAGGGCGTCACACTGAAGAAACTCGAGGCCCGTCGTGTGGGCCACGTGTGCCCGAAGGTTGGATGGCCTAGCGGGCCAGTTTCGGAGGGCGAGACCAAAAGGGGCCACCAGTTCAGACATCCGGGGGGGGGCGCTCCCCCCTCGGACCGCTAGGCCCACGGGCCGAGCCAGCCAGGTCGCGCGCCCCACGGGGCTGCACCCAGCCGGGCTGCACCAGGCCGGGTCGCGCCCCGCCAGGCTGGGCCACACCCTTCAGGCTGGGCCGCGCAGCTCGGGTCAGTCTGTGCGACTCACTGGGTCGGTCTGACCCCTTTTCCGGGTCAGACTCGCTAAAACCTAGTTGACCCGACCCTTCATCCCATCTGCTCTAACGGACCAGGCCCGTTTCACTTAAATGTGAATAACATAAAGACCGCGCGTTTGATCGACGCGCCGTCTATGGCGCTGGGACCCTCGTGACAAGGCGGTCCTTTTCTGTTACTCTTAGTGAGTTATGGACAATTTTTTAGAAAGGTCGGGATTGGAATAAGTGTAATTCCAACCGGGCCCTCGGAGCAGAAACAATTATAACATGAGGACCGGACGTCCGATTGACATGTCGTCGACTGCGTTGGATTACTCTTGATGAGAAGGTTATTTTGGCATACTTTACCTGTGGTTTGGATGCAGTTGGAGTATGGCTGGGATGGGATGTACCTGAAATCCAACCGGGCCCCTGGAACTGAAATGCTAATATCTCACAGACCGAGCGTGTGATTGACGCGTCGTCTGTTGTGTTGATACCCCTTTGACGAGGTGGTTTTTTGAGATACTTCTTCATGGAACTTAGTGACACATGGAGTGTCGACCAGTATCTCATGGAGCGGATCCTCCTAAAGATGATCATATGGAGTACGGTGACCTAGTAGCTAGCTGATACTTGATGACTACTTCTCCGATTCGTATCAGAATTACTTGACTAGCCCAGTGGGGAGCACTACTATGTTGGGGTGGCAGACCCATGTCGGGCAGCACTACTATGTTGGGGTTTCAGACCCACAATACTCAACAGGGGGAGTACCTCTATAGGATAGTAGGGGGAGCACTACTGTGTTGGGGTGGCAGACCCACGGTACTCAACAGTGGAGGAGTACCTCTGCAGCCTAAGGTTAGTGAGTAGCACCTCGGAGTCGTGACATGACTACTACGCTCGACAGAGGAGGAGTTATCCAGCAACTATGTTTTCTTCATCATGAATAAAAATCCTGGTTTGAGCTGTGTCAATGAACTTTGTGTTTGTCCTCATGATTTAGATGGGTTACTAGATTACTTAGGTATATATATGGGCATATACCTAAGTAATGATTATCGGTTGAGATATGTCTTTGTGGTTTATCCTTTTTGGATTTAGTGAGACCTTGAGGTTCTCAGGGTCACTACAGAGTATCTTTATACTCACCCCTGCACGGGCTATACCCACACCACGTGGTGTTGGATGCAGATGGCAGACAGCACTGACGGAGGCCAAGTGTATGAGGACTGGACGACACCTGGAGGTAGACCTCATGACTAGTCGGTACCCGGAGTTGGACCTCACGAAGAGAGAGTACCCGGAGAAGGTTGACACATGAGGGCGCTGAGGAGGCTATCTGTAGCTACCCATCAGGTAGGATCCATGGTGGACGATCCAGGAGCTTCTTGTCACTTTCCATCTGTTTTGTCTTTTACATTGTACTTTACAGTTGGGCTTGTATTTCTAGCCCCTTACTTTCCACATTACTTTTTTTATACTTCTTTACTTTGTGTTTTCTTCCTCTTGTACTCTCGTTGTGTGTGTGAATGTTTCATAAAGGCAATTTCTTTCCTTTTTATCGGGATTTACGCCTTTGGTGTTAGTCGCCAGCCCCTGGCTTATGGAAGGCAGGCTTGGGGTAGTCACGGCATGAGCCCCGAGGACGGGTCATGACAAATTGGTATCATAGGAGTTTGTTCTAGCGCATAACATAAGACTGTGATATTTCTATTCTATGAAGCAATAGTGTTAAGTGTTCTAAGTCCGTTCTTCAGTTCAGGGAGTCCAATGTTAGTGCGGGCAGCTGATGTATCCATACACCAGGACCTTGAATTCTGATTTTTGTCTCAGTGCATGAAAACACTGATTGCTTGTGTGTTTTCAAAAGTTTATTTTAAATCAGCTCAATCCATGTCATCTCACCAGGTATTGTCTTTTGACTGTGTCACATCTGTTTCTTTCAGGATGTCTTCACCCTGTCTGTCAGCGTGGGTACCGAGTGGAGAGCACGATGATAGATCACAGAGCAGGGAGGCCTTAGTACATGGCCCTCTTCTAGTCGAGACACCAGCGGAGAGTGCTCGCCACTTGAGCACGTTTCATGAGTTCCAGTGATGGAGGTCTCTGACATTTCTAGGTGAGTCGGATTTTTCGACGGCTGGGCGCTGGCTGGTGTTTGTAGCACAAGCTTTCCACATAGCTGGGACACCCGCTGACTTGATGGTGTACCTAGATGTTAGTCTCTTTCAAGGAGTAGTTGAGAGGTGGTGGAGCCAGATGATCCATTTTTGCGATGAAGTGACCTTCACCTGGTGAAAGTTTGAGACTTTCTTCAAGGTGGAGTATTTACCAGTGACTCTACACTCTAAGCGTTCTTAGGAGCTCCTACCATTGCCGCATGGTTTTCAGTCAGTATTCGGGTAATCTGTAGGTAGTAGCCGAATGATGCAGAGGTCCAAGAGAAATAGGCCAACAGGTGGGTGACCTCGGGGTATAGGATCGGTAGTGCAGGGCACCGGGGTGGAGCTAGAGCCACCGAAACAGAAGCAGCGACGGGAGCTTGAGCAATAGCCGAGCGATGGAAAGAAGGGTCACATGGCTCGAGACTGCCTGAATTGTCCATTAGATGATCAGTAGGCGTTGAGGGAGCCACCGAGATAGAAGCAGCGACGGGAGCTTGAACAACAGCTGAGTGGTGGACAAGGCAGTGGAGCTCTGAAAGCAGGTGGACATGAGCAGGACTAGTTCCAGGCATGGAGACCTTTGTTCATGGTGCTTCCAGTTCTATGTTGTTTCTTATTGTTGTTATTGTGTGTCTCTGTACTTGAGCTACAGTAATAAAAGACACTTTTCCTTGTGATTTTTCTTTCATTCCTTTTGTATGGTTGATACTAAGAGGTTCCTCTTAAAACTGTTGACTTGAAACTAACTTGCAATATTTCTACTGGAGGAGACCCAGTAACCACAGACTGATGTTGACAGTGTGACTCAACCCTTTGGAGGTGAGAGTAACGGTTAGATCTCATAGTAGTAGCGTCGAGGACTTACGATGTCATTCAAGACAAGAATTGTATCGTTCATGTCAGGAATGATAGTATTAGGCAAAGAATGTGGTTCATCCAGGGGATGAGACCAGATTTCTTTTTTTGGTAGAAAAGAAATCTCAGCATCTCTGTTGTAGAACATAGTCGAAGAATGGTGTATATGAGTTCTTAAAATTGGCTAGTCTCACCCATTGTTCATTTAGCGAATAGTTTATGGTTCTCTCTAACTCAATAACCTCATGTGTATCTTCCCTCAGAAGGACTTGAAACTGAGATAGCGGTGATGGCTTGATTTCCTCCATGACTACGACTTCGGGATTATTTATACTCCTTATGAGGGGAACGTTGTAGAAGATGCTCTTATTAGGAGATCGGGCATTCAGCTGTTAGGAGTGGAGAGACAGTAGCTGGCCGCATTTCAGATATCCTTTGTGGGTAGTGTTAGAGTTAGCACATGTAGAACCAGAGATGGTTCAGGCAATGTCGGAGATGGTGCAGATCATCCAGGAGCGGATGAAGACTGCACAGAGTAGACATAAGTCCTATGTGGATAGGAGAGGAGACCACTGGAGTTTGAGGGTGACAACCACGTCCTCTTACGGGTCTCGCCTCAACGAGGTCTTAGGATATTTGGCCGAGGCGACAAGTTATCTCTTCATTTCACCGAACCATTCCTATTCCTCAATAGGGTAGGTGAGGTGGCTTACCATTGTCCTTTCCACCTCAGATGCACCAAGTGCCCGACATCATCCATGTATCACAACTAAGGAGACGTGTTCATGACCTATCCGTCATCATCGACCACTGAGAGCTGGACGACGATGACGAGACGACTTCACGGGGCTCAGAAGAGGCTGAGGATTGATAGGAGCGGGTCCTATGTGGATGGTCAATTCCTCTTGTGTGCTTTTGCTGGAATCATGGGGAACCTCCAGGAGATCACATGGGAGCGAGAGGCTCAGATGCGTGCTCGGTACCCCTTTTGTTTCCTTAGTGTGTGTTGAAGCTTTACGTGGATGTAAAGCCCTGAGGTGGGAGTAATGTAAATACCCAGATATTTCATTGAAATTTTTATCTTAATTTTTTTTGAAATTTTACGATTACACAGTTTCTGACAACACTTGATTTTGAAGCCCGGTGTGCCCGGAATCAATTTCCGAAGATTTGCTCGGGTACGTTCAGTAAACGAACAAGCGGGTTTTTTTATATTTTGAACCGGTACTTGAAATTGAAATCTGAGGGCACCGATGAACTCACAATGCTGATATTTTCTTAAGGGAACCTTTACCGTAGTTCTGTTTTCTTGGGAGGAGAAGATAATTGTTGGGGTTTAATTAAGAAGTAAATAAAATTATTAGAACAATTTTATTTTATATCTACGGAGGTTAATTCCTCACATGGGATGTTATTGGTGGGGACCACACCCACCCAACTTCCCATGTGTGGGTATTTGAGAGGTGGGGCCCACACGAGCCCCAACATTTCATTTTCCCCAAAACTCCTTAAACCCCCAATAAATTCCCTTGTTTAATGTTGACAACTTTCCTTCTTAATGGGGAGCCTCTCCACCTCCCAAGCTTAATGAAGCCAACTAAGGTAATTAATAACCTTATTAATTTTTCTGTCACACCTCTTTGATTTATTTTTGAATTGCATGGAGATCTTTTAAAAGAAGGATACTTAATGAAATATTTTCTTGGAAAATATTTTGGGAGAATTAGAGGAGAGATTTTTTCATCCATGAAGAATGACTTCCTCCCTCGACGAAGAATGCCAGTTCCATGAAGAACAATCGATGTGATTCCATTTCTTTTCTCCACGACAAGAGGGAAGACACCACATCTTAGAATACACTCCAACGTCACCAACGAATCTTTTCCACGCGACGTCATTTTCCATGACGCCCGACGTGCGACATTAATTATTCGAGGTAGGGGTTTATTCTTGAAAGTGAATGTTTTCATACCTCATTCTTCATTGGGAATCATTGTTTAAATATGGCCATGTTCTATCACTTTATGAGGAGGGTGCGGGCAGAATGAACATAGCCCGACGACCCTCTGTTGATCTCATTTATTATTTTAGAATCGGAAACCAACGGCGGAGGAGGCACGACACCATCACACCATGATGGGAACGCGGAAAAGGAATCAGGTGTCGTCACGCTGGCTACGCAGGAGGAACCATGGCCCGTTTTTCAGGCCGCTTCGGTGGAAGAACCGGCCAACCTGTCGGCCGGCTGGGTGAAGAAGAGCCGCAGTGCCAGGAGGGTGTCGCCCTGGAAAACCGGCCGGCCCGTTCGTCGGCCGGGTGGAGCCGAACCGCACCACCAGGAGGGAGCTGCACTAAAGGAACCCTCGGCCCGCCGTGCAGGCCACGTGAGACAGAAGGTTGCCGGCCAAGATAGATGATTTGGGAGGGAGGAGTCGAAAGGTGCCGCCAGTTCGGATAGCTGGGGGGGCCGCCCCCCCCCCCCCCCTCGGACCGCTCAACCCTCGGGCCGTGCCAGCCCGACCGCGCGCCCAGCTAGGCCGCACCTAGTCGGGCCACACCGGACCGGGCCACACCCCGCCGGGCCGGGCCGCGCCCCTCGGGCCAGGCCTTGCGACTCACCAGGCTGGTTTGACCCATTTTCCGGTTCAGACCCGCTAAAACTGAGTCGACCCGACCCATCTGCCCATCGGGGCTAATGGACCGGGCCCGTTTCACTTACATGTGAATAAATTAAAGAACGCACGTCCGATCAACACGCCGCCTACGGCACTGGGACCCTCACGATGAGGCATTCCTTTTTTGTTACTCTTAGTGTGTTATGGAAGACTTTGTAAAATGGATGGGTTTGGAATGAGAGTAATTCCAACCGGGCCCTCGAAGTGGAAACACTTATAACTTGAGGATGGGATGTCTGATTGACATGTCGTTGACTACGTTGGATTCCTCTTGATGAGAGGGTTCTTTTGGCATACTTCACTTAAGGTTTGGACGCATTTGGAGTATGTCCTGGTTGGATTGTACCCAAAATCCAACGGGGCCCCTAGAACGTAAATTCTAATAAATCATAGATCGGGCGTCCGATTGATGCGCCTTCTATTGCGTTGATACCCCTATGATGAGGTGGTTCATTGAGATACATCTTCTTGGAACTTTGTGACACTTGGATTATCGACCAGTAGCTTGTGGAGCGGATCCTTCCGGAGATGAGCATAAGGAGTACAGTGACATAGTAGTTGGATGAGACCTAATGACTGCCTATCTGATTCGTATAAAAATGACTTGACTTGCCTAGTGGGGAGCACTACTGTGTTGGGGTGGTAGACCCATGGCAGGGAGCACTACTGTGTTGGGGTGGCAGACCTACGGTACTCGACAGGAGGAGTACCTCTATAGGCTAGTAGGCGGAGCACTACTATGTTGGGGTGGCAGACCCACGGTACTCAATAGTGGAGGGGTACCCCAGTAGTCTAAAATTAGTGAGTAGCACCTCGGAGTCGTGATAGGACTACTGCGCTCGACAGAGGAGGAGTTCTCCAGCAGCCATGTTTTCGTCATCGTGAATAAAAAACCTGCTTTGAGATGAGTCAATGACCATTGTGTTTTTTCTCATAATTGAAATGGGTTACATGATAACATAATTATATGTATGGGAATATACCTAAGTAATGGTTATATGTTGAGATCTTTCTTTGTGGTTTATACTTGTTGGATTTAGTGAGACCTTGAGGGTCTCGGGGTCCCTACTAAGCATCGTTATACTCACCCCAGCACGGGCATTGCCCGCACCACGTTGTGTTGGAAGCAGACAATGGACAATGTTGACGGAGGCCGAGTTTACGAGGACTGGACGGCACCTGGAGGTGGACCTCATGATGAGTCCGTACCCGGAGGTGGACCTCACGATGAGACGGTACCCATAGAAGGTTGACAAATGAGGGCGTTGAGGAGGCTATCTATACCTACCCTTCAGGTAGGATCCGTGGTGGAAAATCTGGGAGATGCTTGTCACCTTCCAGCTGTTTTGTCTTTTACCTTGTACTTTACAGTTGGACTTGTATTTCCAGACCCTTACTTTCAGCACTACTTTTGTTATACTTCTTTACTTAGTGTTTTATTCCTCTAGTACTCTGGTTGTGTGTGTCTACGTTTCTTAAAGGCAATGCCTTCCCTTTTTATTGGGATTTACACCATTGGTTCTAGTCGCCAGCCCCTGGCTTATGGAAGGCGGGATTGGGATAGTCACGGCACGGTCCCTGAGGACGGTTCGTGATAGAGGCATCCTGAATGGATTAGACATGGTCAAAAAATTATACTTGGTGAGCTGACCTGGTTTGATCCGACTTAAAGAAAACATTTGGAATCACACACATAATCAGTGTTTTCATGAACCAAGTCAGAAATCAGTAATCAGGGTCCTGGTATATGGATACGTCAGCCGCCGCACCAACACTGGACTCCCTGAACTGAAATCCACACTCGATACCCTTAACAATATTTCTTCATAGAAAAGAAATATCAGAGTCCTAAGTTCTGCTGTAAAACTGACTCCTCTGATACCAATTTGTCATGGCTCGTCCCCTGGGGCCCATATTGTGACTACCCCAAGCCTGCCTCCCATAGGCCAGGGGCTGGCGACTAGTACCAAAGGCGTAATTCCCTAAAACTGGGAAGACATTTCCTTTATAAAATGTAAACACACAAAACTAGAGTACAAGATGAAGAAAACACGGAGTAAAAACTGTATAACAAAAGATGTGTTGGAAGGTAAAAGCGGATAGAAATACAAGCCCAATAGTAAAGTACAAGGAAAAGACAAACATGTATAACTAAAAGACAAATAGCTAGAATGTGTCTAACAGCTCCCGTTTCATCCACCACAGATCCTACTTGAAGGGTAGGTACAAATAGTCTTCTCAGTGCTCCACTTCCGTCTATCTCCTCCTGACACCGTCTTTTCATGAGGTCTGCCTTCAGGCACCGTCCAATCCTCACACACTTCACCTCATTCAGCCTTGTCCGTCGTCTGCATCCATCCCAATGAGGTGCCGGCATACCGTGCATGGGTGAGTACAACGATACTCAGTAGGGACCTCGAGACCCTCATGGTGTCACAAAATCCAACAATGATAAATCACAAATTATGAAATAAATGAGTAATGATTACATAGGTATATACCCATACATTTACATAAGTTATCACGTAACCCATATCAATCATGAGGAAAAAACAAAGGTCATTGACTCAGCTCAAACCATGATTTTCATTAAAGAAACCACAACTGCTGGAGAACTCTTCCTCTGTCGAGTACAGTGTTCCTATCGTGACTCTGAGGCACTACTCACTAACCTTATACTGCTGAGGTATTCTTCATGTCAAGCATTGTGGGACAGCTATGTCACATAGAGATACTTCCCACCTGGGGTATGCCGCCTCACACAGTAGCGCTCCCCCTAATAGCATACAGATGTACTCCTCCTGTCGAGTATCGGGGGTCTGCCGCCTCACACAGTAGCACTCCTCCTCCATGGGTCTGCCGCCTCCCACAGTAGCTCTCCCCACTGGGATAGTCTAGTCACTCCAAATCGAATCCATTAAGCAGTCATCAGGTGTCTACCAGGTACTAGGTCTCCGTACTCAGCTCGCTCATCTCTGGGAGGGTCTGCTCCACGTGATACAAGACGATACTCCAAGTGTCATGAAATCTCACATAGAAGTATCGCAAGGACCTCCACGTCATATGGGTCTCAACACAACAGACGGCGCGTCGATCGGACACCCAGTCTCTGATTTATTAGAATTTTTGTCCCTGGGGCCCGGTTGGTTTCATGTACGAACCAACCCGTATGTATCTAAATTATACCCCAAACTCCCGTGGACTATTTCTAAAGTGTCTTTTTGTCAATGTGATTACCAGTTCCACTGACGGTTCGCCAAACGGACGTCTAGTGCCAAAGATATGGCTAATGTAAGGAATGGGTCGTTAGTGGGCCCGGGTTTGGTCCGACTCGGTCGGACCGACCCGGACCAACCCGGTCTGGGTCGACCCTGTCTGACCTGTTGGGTCTGACTCTGCCCGTTGGGCGTGTCAGCCCGCTATGTTTCGACCCGGTTCGTTGGGCCCAGCCCTGCGGACTACGAGGGCAGTTCGACCGGATGCCGCCACGCAGGCATCATTGGCCTGAAAGTCAGGTCTGGTTCGGCCAGTGCCGCAAAGGGAATGTATCGAGAGGTCGGCGGCTGGGAGACAAGAGAGCAAGCCATGCAGGGCGTGGGTAGGCGGGCGGGACTCCAGGCAGGCCGCAGGTGCACCGGGCAGGGTGCGGGGCAGCGTGCGAGGGCACAGGCAGCGCGTCGGGTTATCGGGCAGACTTCGGCAGGGGGCCGCGGGGGCACTGGCAGTGTGCCGGGGTGCCGAGTAGGTTTCTGGCATGGCGCGGGTGCACCAGGTAGCGTGCCGGGGTGCTAGGCGAGCCACATGAAAGGGTCGGGCAGGCAACCGATTGGGCGAGGGTGCACCGGGAAGCAAGTCGAGGTGACGGTCAGGCCGCAGAAAGGGGATGTGTTGGCCGCCGGCTGGGCGCGAGTGCACTGGGGAACATGCAAGGGTTCTGAGTGGGCTGCCGGAAGGGGCTGGGCAGGCCGCCGGTGGGGCGCTGGGCAGCGCGACGGTGCGGCGCGGGGGCACTGGTCAGAGCGCCGGTGGGTCACGGTTAGAGGGCCAATGGGGTGAGGGTAGCGCGCCGGTGGGGCGCGGGTAGCTCCCTGGGGCACCCTGGGTAGGCGGGTTAGGCACCGCTCGGCCGGCGATGTTTGGCCGGACGCATTGGTGCACCGTGGGGGCGGCAGGATTCGTGGAGGTCGCGGGTGGCGCGGTCGTCATCGTTGTCGCTTTTGTCATCGTCGCCTCAACGCCTTGCCGTAGAATGCCACAAGAGAGAAGTAATCGATGGAGCTTGTCGGGTCGTGTTAGGTCGGCGCGCATCTTCCGCATTTAAAGTGATAACAATTATCTCAACAAGAATGAAGAAGATGTTCTTCAAATTTTTTTAAAATCGCACATCAAAACTTTTTCAATCCATAGAAGAGAAAAAGAACATGATATTATGCTAGAACAAAACCGCTACTTTGTATCGGTGTCGTTTGACGAAGTCGCTGGATGGTGGCGTCTCTTCATCAATGTCGGGAGGAGGTGACATTGTCGTTGGAGATGTTCTTTGCGGGTGGTGTCTCCCCTTCCTTTTCCTTGATTGATGAAATAAGAATCTCGCTTGGATCTTTGGTGGAAGGAGCGGTCTTCGCATTCTTCACTGGAAGAACTGTTCTTCGTTGGCCATATCTTTGGCACCGAATGTTCGTTTGACGAACTGTCTATGGCACTGGTAATCTCATTAAGAAAATTTTCTTTTAAAAATACCCCATGGGAGTTCGGGGTATAGTTGAGATACGGTCGTGTTGGTTTGTACACGAAACCAATAGGGCCCCCAGGACCAAAAGACTAATAACTCACAGACCGTGTGTCCGATTAACGTGCTTTCTATTGTATTGAGACCCCTATGAGGTGGCGGTCCTTGTGATACTTCTACGTGAGATTTGGTGACAATTGGAGTATCATCTTGTAGCTCATGGAGAGGACCCTCCAGGAGACGTGCGAGTAGATTATGGAGACCTAATAGCTGGCTGAGACCAGATGACTGCTTGACCAATTCGATTCAGATTGTCTCAACTAGCCCAGTGGGGAGCACTACTGTGTGAGGTGGAAGACCCCTGGTGGAGGATCCCTACTGTATGAGGCAGTAGACCCGTGGTAACGACAGGAGGAGTACCTTTGTAGGCTATTATGGGGAGCACTACTGTGTGAGGCGGCAGACCCCAGGTGGGAAGCATCTCTGTGTGACGTATCTGTCCCATGGTACTCGACAGGAGGAGTACCTCAACAGTCTCAGGATACTGATTAGCGCCTTGGAGTCGTGATAGGACCACTGTACTCGACAGAGGAGGAGTTCACTAGTAGTTGTGGTTTAATTAATGAAAATATTGGTTTGAGCTGAGTCAATGACCTTTGTGTTTTCCTCATGATTGAGATGGGTTACTTTATTACTTAGGTATATGTCTGGGTATATACCTATGTAGTGGTTATCAATTGATTTCATACTTTGTGGATTATCCTTGTTGGATTTTGTGATACCATGAACGTCTCGTGGTCCCTACTGAGTATCGTTATACTCACCCTTGCCTGGGCTATGCCCGCACCTCTTTGTTGTTGATACAAACGACAGATAGTGCTCACCAAATCAGAGTGTGCGAGGATTGGATGCTTCCTGGAGGTGGACCTCATGACGAGAAGGTACCCGGAGGATACTATAAGGCCCCAGCTTTAAACCTTACTTAATCTTGAGTTATTAGAAGATTACACATTGAGGATCTTTTCAGGTTTATAGTTTTAGAGAATTAGATCATAAAACTTGCATTACATTCCACATTTAAACAAAGTGGTTACATAAAAGGTAGTAATCATTTTTTTCCATCAATGGAAACATATTTAAAAATAAAGCATGGATTCTTTCTTGAAACTTCTTTGACACTATCATCATATCATGTACCTTTCCCTTGACCTATGAAAAACATTTAATAAACATGGGATGAGCATAAAAAGCTCAGTAAGGGTTATAAAAAATATGGAAAGGAAACATGAGTTCATATATACATAAGAATGAAATAATACATTACCCATAAAACATAGGCACTTTAACATACCTCACCAAATCATGAATAAATCATAGGAATCATAAGACATAAAAGGTTACTTGAGGGATTCATAACATTCTTACGTAGGGAGTAACCCTCTTGGTTGCGTTTGGAATACCCACCACAGTATATTCCCTAAATCTCTTCGGAGAAACCTTAATGTTTCACTCCTTCATGTTACCAAATGCATTGGAGAGCTATATCGGGCTCACCTGCCCTTAGTTTATCATGGAACCACCCGTCTTCATAACAATTCCCAAGAACCACAACATAATTGTATCACAAAAACCATGCATAAAGGAAACATAACATTTCCAAATTTCAATCACAAGATATCAATAAAACACATTGATATAAAAAACCTTATGAAAACCATTTTCAATACCAAAATAAAAGAAAATTAAAACATGGTATTTATTTTTCTTTTAAAAAGAAGGTATGGCTTGTAGAGGAAGCCGAAACTCAAATAATGGTCACGGTGGCGTAGAAGTAATTGTCGCCGCATACGTATGACAAAAACATTCCCTTTTGTCATTTTGTAAAATGCTTCGTATAGAAAAGATTCCTTTTGGATAAACGTAAAATTCAAAGGGTTTTATACACCGTATAAAAGAAAGTTGTGTATAAAACAAAATATGCCTCAATGAAAGGAGATTGAGACGAAGTCCCTTATAAAGACGGTATCCTTGGTTTAAGGACAAATCAATTACATAATTACGTGTGACAAACGAATACACCAAATATAAGTGGATATTAAGTGTAAAACAATAAGAGTTTATTCACACATATTCATAGAACGACATATTCAAGGAGTACATGATTGTCCCAAAGAATAAAATTTGGGTTAAGAAGGTCCCTTGCAAAAATTTGACAGCCTAATTGCGTCACTACAAAATTCCGAAAATGAGTTGATGAGAGATAAAAAGGGTATCTCATCACATGGACATAAAATTAAAATCAATAAGGATATAGAAGAAAATATCCCAAAATAATAGTATGTGAATTAAAATACATAACAAAAGAAGTATTTTAAAAAGAGGAGGCTGAAAGGTTCCTTTACCGACATGGGTATCTATCGAAACATATGCCCCGTGAAAGAGGGACAATACAACATTGTTGTAAATACTCATAAATGAAAATATATAACACAATGAGTAAAATAATGGGCAGTACATACACCACTCAATGGAAATTGTGGCAAATGTTGCATAAATCTCATGGGAATAAAAGTGAGATGAAAAATCTCTTACGAAAACTCGGCAGCCTAAAGGTGCCACTTAAAATATCCAAAATGGATTGATGAGAGGAAATAGGGTCTCTCATCATATCAAAATATAGTTTACAGAAAGAGGAATATAAAATAACATCCCCCCTACATAACAAATAGGAGCTTAAAAGAAGTGACAAAAAGGAGAGTACTTAAAAAAAAGAGAGAGGTTAGATCACTTACGAAAATTCGGCAGCCTAACGATGCCACTCAAAACTTCCAAAATCGATTTATGAGAGAGAATAGGGTCTCTAATCATATGAAAATAATAATTACAGTAAGAGTAATATAAATGAATATCCCAATAAAAAGAAAGATTGTCTTTAAAAGGAATGACATAAAAGAGTGTACTTTAAAAGAAAGAGAGGATTCAGATCCCTTACCTCAAGTCCAACATGTCTTGTTCGTTTCTTTATATTCCTGATTAATAAACATTGGTCAATTTATAATTGCCTAAGGAACTCCTTTAATTATTATTATTCAGTTCATATCATATATTATAATGTTATAATAATTGTTTAATAATGTTAGTTCATTTCATACATTTTTGCCGATGTTTGGTACATGAGTCAAAAATGTACTTGTTTGAAAAATGATTGTCCATGTAGTTATAAGTAAATAATTTACAGAATATTATTAATGATTAAAATATCATATATATCCAGTACATATTCATTTTAAACTATTTTATATCATTTGGAGATAAAAAACGAAAAGCACCGTTCATGGAGACGGTAGGTCGTACGTACGCATGAACACTACTTTCATTTTTTCTTTGTCATTTTAACGGAACTAAAAAATAAATGATATATATATATATTATAATTACAGTATAATATATATGTTATATAGGTCACATATGTTCATTAATTTAATTCTTTATACGTTCCATGTATTGCATGTACGAGTCACATCACTTGAGGGGGAGGTAGTCCACACTTCCTCATATGAAATTATCGCATTTACACAACAAGAAAAGAATAAAGGTATGGTTTAAGTATAAAATATATAAGCATATGGTAAATATAAATACCATATATATAATATATAAAATATAGTGACATCATAATGGCCACCTTTAATGGTGTTAAAAGAATATCGAACAGTCATCATTTCATGTGGCAGAAAATCGCCAACCATAGAAACAGTATGTTCTTTAACCATTAGACGAAGGTATGTGTAATTTTATCTCGAATAATTCTTATAACAACATCCTAGTATATTTTAGATACTGGTTTTGTTACAAATAAAATGAATAAAAAGATTTTAGGGGGTTGAAGAAGCAAAATAAAACAAAAGGACACAAGTGAATACATTACCTTAAAATCAGGTAACTCCCTTTGGTTTGAGCTCAAAGGATTCCTTGGGAAGACTTATGCCCAAATTGAGGCTTCAAGGAGTTAGAGAGGGATGTGAAGAGACAAAATGGGAAGGGTTTGGACGACAAAAAGGCTTTGTAAGTGTGGGTATGGGGGTATAGGTGGGGGCCTTTTATAAGAGGAGAGGAGGGACACTCTTAGAATGTAAAAAAATGTTACTTTATTTTAGAATGAGTTTCTGATGTTAATTGTCCCACATTGATGCGTTTCGAGGATAAAGTGATAAGGGTTAGAAATACACCCATCCAATAGGGTTTGGACATGTGCATGTCTTAGATTTTACATTATCTTTCTATTTTATTTAAATCATTAAATAATGAGGTCATCGCTGCATCATCATGATGTCATAAATAATTTAATTTATTTAATGTCTAAAAATTAAAAATAAAAATACTATGATGTAGGAAATCTTTTTAGATTTCCATTTATTATTTACATTCAAAAATATGACTTGTATAACCCCATGTAAAAATTGTTTTAGTAAAACATTTCATGTTTGTGTCTTTTTTACTTTAACATTAAATAAAAAAAATATTTATGTCATTTTCCAACCAAAGTGGCTCCATGTGGTCCCCAAGTTGACCCATGGATTTTCTTGGTCGGAAATGACACATACAATGAGGTTAGGACATGTGTCTAGGTCATTTCATATTATTAAAACATTATTCTTACCTTAAACTACACTAATTACCTGTAATCGCGATTTAAAACTTAATAAGTTACTATTCACCAAAAAATTATTTTAATCCCATTGAACCACATTTTATTTCTTAATTACAACCATGTATGTTGTATTTTTGAAATTCAAAACAAAAAGATGGAAAAATTTCATTTAAACGGAAAAATCAGTTTTTATAAGTACCACTTAGTGGTTTCACTATTCATCAAAAATTGATGTTTTTCAGAAAATTACCAATAGTTCACCCTAAGATATATTTGATATTACGAATTAATAAATGATTTTTATTTTACAAAATTAAAAATATATAAGTTGCATTAATTAATTTAATAATTAATTCCCTCTGTCAAAATAAATAGCGTGTTTTTATGAAACAAAATGTATCAAAAGATTGACACTAGTTTAAGTCCGATTTGAATGTGAAATTAATTCCAACGACCACTATTGGATTAAATGGTAAAAATATATTATAATTTCACATTAAACCCAATTCAAAAGATAATATAATCATATAAATAAATTAGATTAAAAGCGGTTTTGAATTAAAATACAACATTTTTCACTATTCATTAAAAATTGAACTTTTTTGGAAAAATACGAAAAATTTACACAAAGTAAATTTTGATGTTTCGATTCTAAAGAAGAATTTTATTTTGTCAAATATGACACATAAAATTTTCAAAAAGGGTATTTAAAAGAGGTTCTCCATCAAAAGGCAGTTAATCGACCTTTTAAAGAATATTAGAATGTTTACGCTTAAAATTGGATTCATTTGCATTTTTAATCCTCTAACATTTATTGTAAATAGTAAAAATAATTGACAAACATATATAATCATTTTTTAGTTAGTTATATTAATTCCCGCCATTACAACGGCTAGGCGTTAACTACTATTTAAAATAATATTATTTTATTATTAGAGTGCAATGTAAGATTACCAAGAAACTCGTTGTTGCGTGTTGGGTACGCCATTGAGCATAGCATCCCATTTAAAGTAATATTAATATTTTATTCACAAATATGGATAAATATAAAAATTTCATATTATTTATTTACCTGGGGTGTTACATCCTTCCCCCCTTTTGGGAATTGCGTCCTCGCAATTTTAAAATTGAGCTTGGAAACATCCTTGAAAGTCCCACATCGGAACAAGAGTCGGTAAAACAATCACTTTAAAATAAAGAATGATAAGTACATAGGTCACCCAAGTTAACCCATACCAGGATTACATGTAGGAAAACATGGACATGGAGGAGAAAACATAGGGTCATGTTCTGATGGAGAGTGGTAGAAAACGTGTTTAGGAGAAAGTTAACCACAAGAAAATCACAAACTTGTGATGGGTTAAAAGGTATTAGATTACCTAGTAGGAAAATTTAATAGACAACATTTTTGTTTTAAGTTACTTCTTATTGATGAATTTATTCATAAGGAAACATAATCACTTATCATGTTGACTTTCAACATTTATTAGATTCATTACACAAACTCATATTTTCTCCAAAAGACGAGTATTTAGGAAGACTTGTTCACATTAAGAGTACTATAATAAACTACTAGAGAATCACCTAATCCACAAAAGAGAACTATATACGTCCCATGTCTTTATGCTTTATCTAATACCAAAACCAAAAAGGTTTGAAAAAGATCAGATAATCCAGAAAAGGATAACCCTTTATAAAAAGAAAATCTATTCTTAATCTCCAAAATTTTTCTAACAAAACCCAAAGTTCAACAAGGACCACTCGATAAACAACTTGTCCATAGAATTCATAAAAGTAAACCAAACTAAGATTGAAACCCAAATATTTGAAGGATTTAATCACAAAGTCTTCCAAAGTACAAATTAACTTTTATCTCCAAATAACATCAGTTGCTCTTAAATTCTCATATTGAAAAATAATTAACCTAATCACATATCCTCCATGATAGGTTAATCATTTCCATAGATAACCCAAAATTAACTTACTCTTGATTCCTAAAATCATTTAACTAAAAAAAAACTAGTCAAACTAACTAGGTAATTCACGTAGTTCAGTGGTAGGCGATAAATACCAGTCACACTTTGGTTGTGGGTTCGATTCCCGCAGCTTTGTCTGACGCGACGGGTTGTCACACGGTCTGCGTGTTGTCCTTTTTACAAAACTATATAATTCTCAAATCATTACCCAAAAAGAGGTAAAATCATCAAAAATAACCATAACATAATTTAACCTTAATTTTATCTCATGACTTTCACTTCCATCATAACATATAGTAACCCATAAATACCTCAAAAGTAAGGTTCATATAAACCCAAATGGTTCTTTATAACTATGTCCAGAAAAGAACAAATAACAATTCCTTGAATAAAATTTTCATATATTAAACATCAGGGTTACAAATACTATAAAAAGTATTCTAATGTAACCCCATCATCAAGAGAGACTTAATACTCTTAAGAATTTCACTATAACTCTTGAAGCCCTTATATGTTGACTTCTTACTCACTCAATATTTTTCACGATCCATTAACAATTCCTTTCCAACTTATTCTGAAATACTTATTTCCTACAAATAAAATCATGAATCATATCCTAAGATTCCAAAATAGGAAAACAAAAGTTATGAAACAATCCATACCTTTGATTGGTCATTGTCAGTTTCTTCATCCTCAATCGGAATGGCATTAGGTATTGGTAAAAAAATATTTGTACGATCTTGGTGATCCCATTCACGAAACATCTTCACAGGACATGTGTTTGCATATTGACCATGCACAACACATTTAAAACATTCAATTGATCCCTCAAAAAGAACTTTTTTCCCTTTCCTCGAGTGAACTGGATGCTTCCTTTTTACATGGTAGGTTTTTTCTTTATGACCTTCATTTCCACATCTATAGCATATTTTTGTCCCTTTGAAACATTTTCCTAGGTGTTTCTTTCCACATCTTTGACACATAGGTTTTTGAACACACTTACCTTTATGATTATTACCTGTTGTTCCATAGGGATTTGTTTCACGCATATATGATGCCTTATAGAAATCACCAAGGTTTAGGTGGTCAATCATGACTCCAGATAGTTGGTTGAGGATAAACACAAGAGTTCTCATTGTAGCTCCCATATTATTCAGTTGCTTTCTCATAAAACCGTCAAAGTTTCCTTCACATCCACTGTTACTTTTGTGCCTGCTAGATCCAACCATTTACTAAAACCAAAAAGGTTAGTGTGAGTATATCAACAAAACCATCATGTACTAATGAGGAAGATAAACACTAAGATATACTTACTCATTCACTTTATCTAAAACTAGGACTCTTTCTGAAATCCTAACCATTATGGTAATGTCACTTATGCTTAAAGAGTACCCTAACCTCTAAAGTTATCTAAACCGACCTTTGATACCAACTATAAGGCCCCAGCCGTAAATCTTACTTAATGTTGAGTTATTACAAGATTACACATTGAGGATCTTTTCAGGTTTAGAGTTTTAGAGAATTAGATCATAAAACTTTCATTACATTCCACATTTAAACAAAGTGGTTACATAAAATATAGTATTCATTTTTTTTCCATCAACGGAAACATATTTAAAAATAAAGTATGGATTCTTTCTTGACACTTCCTTGACACTATCATCATATCATGTAAATTTACCTTGACCTGTGAAAAACATTTAAAAAAACATGGGGTGAGCATAAAAAGCTCAGTAAGAGTTATAAAAAATATGGAAAGGAAACATGAGTTCATATATACATAAGAATGAAATCATACTTTACCCATAAAACATAGGCACTTTAACATACCTCATCAAATCATTAATAAATCATAAGAATCATAAGACATAAAAGGTAACTTGAGGGATTCATAACATTCTTACGTAGGGAGTAACCCTCTTGGTTACGTTTGGAATACGCACCACAGTATATTCCCTAAATCTCTTTGGAGAAACCATAAAGTTTAACTCCTTCGCGTTACCCAATGAATAAGAGAGCTATATCGGGCTCAACCGCCCTTAGTTTATCATGGAACCACCCATCTTCATAACAAAGCCCAAGAACCATAACATAATCATATCACATAAAACATGCATAAAGGAAACATAACATTTCCACATTTCAATCACAAGATATCAATAAAACACATTGATATAAAAAACCTTATGAAAACCATTTTCAATACCAAAATAAAATAAAAGTAAAACATGGTATTTATTTTTCTTTTAAAAAGAAGGTATGGCTTGTAGAGGAAGCCTAAACTCAAATAATGGTCACGGCGGCGGAGAAGTCATTGTCTCCGCATTCGTATGACAAAAACATTCCCTTTTGTCGTTTTGTAAAATGATTCATATAACAAAGATTCCATTTGGATAAACATTATAGTCAAAGGGGTTTATACACCATATAAAATAATGTTGTGTATAAAACAAAATAATCCTCAATGAAAGGAGATTGAGACGAAGTCCATTACAAAGATGGTATCCTTGGTTTAAGGAAAAATCAATTACATAATTATGTGTGACAAACGAATACACCAAATATGAGTGGATATTAAGTGTAAAATAATCAGATGTTATTCCCACATATTCATAGAATGACATATTCAAGGGGTACATGTTTATCCCAAAGAATCAAATTTGGGTTAAGAAGTTCCCTTTCAAAAATTTGACAGCCTAACGACGTCACTAAAAAATTCAGAAAATGAGTTGATGAGAGATAAAAAGGGTATCTCAACACATGGACATAAAATTTAAATCAATAAGGATATAGAAGAACATATCCCAACATAATAGTATGTGAATTAAAAGACATAACAAAAGAAGTATTTTAAAAAGAGGAGGGTGAAAGGTTCCCTTACCGACATGGGTATCTTTCGAAACATATGCCCTATGAAAGAAGGACAATACAACATTGATGTAAATAATCATAAATGAAATTATATTACACAATGAGTAAAATAATGGGAAGTACATACACCACTCAAAGGAAATTGTGGCAAATGTTGCATAAATCTCATGGAAATAAAAGTGAGATGAAAAATCTCTTACGAAAACTCGGCAGCCTAACGGGGCCACTTAAAAATTCAAAAATGGATTGATGAGATGAAATAGGTTCTCTCATCATATAAATATAAAGTTTACAGAAAAAGGAATATAAAATAACATCCACCAACATAACAAATATCAGCTTAAAAGAAGTGACAAAAAGGAGAGTACTTAAAAAGAAAGAGAGAGGTTGGATCTCTTACGAAAATTCGGCAGCCTAACGGCGCCACTCAAAACTTCCAAAATGGATTGATGAGAGAGACTAGGGTCTCTCATAATATGAACATAAAAATTACAGTAAGAGTAATATAAAATAATATCCCAATAACAAGAAATATGAGATTTAAAAGGAATGACATAAAAGAGTGTACTTTAAAAGAAAGTGAGGAGCCGAATCCCTTACCTCAAGTCCAACTTGTCTTGTTCGTTTCTTTATATTCCGAAATAATAAACATTGGTCAATTTATAATTGCCTAAGGACCTCCTTTAAAGATTATTATTCAGTTCATATCACATATTATAATGTTATAATAATTTTTAATAATGTTAGTTCATATTAGACGTTTTTGCCGATGTTTGGTACATGAGTCAAAAATGAACTTGTTTGAAAAATGATTGTCCATGTAGTTATAAGTAAATAATTTAAAGAATATTATTAATGATTAAAATATCATATATATCCATTACATATTCATTTTATACTATTCCATATCATTTGGAGATAAAAAATGAAAAGCACCGTTAATGGAGACGGTAGGCCGTACGTACGCATGAACACTACCTTCATTTTTTCTTTGTCATATTAACGAAATTAAAAAATAAATGATATATATATATATATATTATAATTACAGTATAGTATATATGTTATATAGGTAACATATGTTCATTAATTTCATTCTTTATATGTTCCATGTATTGCATGTACGAGTCACATCACTTGAGGGGGCGGTAGTCCACACTTCCTCATATGAAATTATCGCATTTACACACCATGAAAAGAATAAAGGTATGGTTTAAATTTAAAATACAGAATAATATAGTCAACATAAATACCATATATATCATATATAAAATAAAGTTACATCATAATGTCCACCTTTAATGGTGTTAAAAGAATATTGATCAATCATCGTTTCGTGAGGCAGAAAATCGCCAACCACAGAAACAGTATGTTATTTAACAATTAGACGAAGGTGTGTGTAAGTGTAGATCGAATAATTCTTATAAAAAAACCCTAGTATATTGAATATACTTGAGTTGTTACAAAAAAAATTTATAAAAAGAGTTTAGGGGGTTGGAAAAGCAAAATAAAACAAAAGGACACAAGTGAAGGCATTACCTTAAAATCGGGTAACTCCCATTGGTTTGAGCTCAAAGGCTTCTTTGGGAATACTTATTCCAAAATTGAGGCTTCAAGGAGTTATAGAGGGATGTGGAGAGACACAATGGGTAGGAGTTGGCCGATCCAAAGGCCTTGGAAGTGTGGGTAAGGAGGTAGAGGTTGGGGCCTTTTATAAGAGGAGAGGAGGGGCACTCTTGGAAAGTAAAGAAATGTTACTTTATTTTAGAATGAATTTCGGATTTTAATGGTCCCAAATTGATGTGTTTCGAGGGTAATGTGATAAGGGTTCGAAATACACCCATAAAATAGGTTTTGTACATGTGTATGTCTTAGATTTTACATTATCTTTCAATTTTATTTAAATCGTTAAATAATGATGTCATCGCTGCATCATCATGATGTCATAAATAATTTAATTTATTTAATGTCTAAAAATTATATAAAAATATTATTATGTAGGAAATATATTTATCTTTCCATTTATTATTTATAGTAAAAAATAGGACTTGTATAACCACATGTAAAAATTGTTTTAGTAAAACATTTTATGTTTGTGTCATTTTTACTTTAACATTAAATAAAAAGATATTTATGTCATTTTCCAACCAATGTGGCTCCATGGGGTCCCCAAGTTGACCCATGGATTTTCTTGGTCGGCCATGACACATCCAATGAGGGTAGGACATGTGTGTCGGTCATTTCATTTTATTAAAACATTATTCGTACCTTAAACTACACTAACTACCTCTAATCGCGATTAAAAACTTAATAAGTTACTATTCACCAAAAAAATATTTTAATCCCATTGAACCACATTTTACTTCTTAATGACAACCATGTATGTCTGATTTTTGAAACTCAAAACACAAAGATGGAAAAATTTCATTTAAAAGGAAAATTCAGTTTTTATAAGTACCACTTAGTGGTTTCACTATTCATCAAAAATTGAAGTTTTTCAGAATATTACCAAAAGTTCACCCTAAGTTATATTTGATATTCCGAATTAAAAAATGATTTCTATTTTGAAAAATTAAAAACATATAAGTTGAATTAATTAATTTAATAATAAATCCCCACTATCAAAAAAAAATAGCGTGTTTTTATGAAACAAAATGTATCAAAAGATTGATAGTAGTTTAAGTCTGATTTCAAAGTGAAATTAATTCCAACGACCACTATAGGATTAAATGGTAAGAATATATCCTAATTTCACTTTAAAACCAATTCAAAAGATAATATAATCATATAAATAAATTATATTAAAAGAGGTTCTGAATTATAATACAACATTTTCACTATTCATTTAAAATTGAACTTTTTCGGAAAAATACCAAAAATATACACAAAGTAAATTTTGATGTCCCGATTATAAAGAAGAATTTTATTTTGTCAAATATAACACATAATATTGTCAAAATGTGTATCTAAAAGAGGTTCTCCATCAAAAGGCGGTTAATCGACCTTTTAAAGAATATTAGAAAGTTTACGCTTAAAATTGGATTCATTTTCATTTTTTATCCTCTAACATTAATTGTAAAAAGTAAAAATATTTGACAAACATATATAATCATTTTGTAGTTAGTTCTGTTCATTCCCGCCATTACAACAGCTAGGCGTTAACTACTATTTAAAATAATATTATTTTATTATTAGAGTGCAACGTAATATTCCCAAGAAACTCATTGTTGTGTGTTGGGTACGCCATCGAGCATAACATCCCCTTTAAAGTAATATTAATATTTTATTCACAAATATAGATAAATATAAAAATGTCATATTATTTATTTACCTGGGGTGTTACAGATACAGACAGACGTGGAGAGTTGAGGAGGCTATATCTACCTATCATTCAGGTAGGATCCGTGGTGGATGATCCAGGAGCTGCTAGACACATTCAATCTCTTTTTACTTTAGTGGTACATGTTTGTCTTTTCCTTATACTTTACTATTGGAATTGTATTTCTTCCCCTTTTACTTTACAAAAAATATTTTTTTATATAGTTTTTAATTATTGATTGCTTCTTCTTGTACTATAGTTGAGTGTGTTTACATTTTATAAAGTCAATGTCTTCCCCGTTTTTGGAAATTACGCCTTTGGTGCTAGTCGCTTGCCCCTGGCATATGAAAGGCAGGCTTGGGGTAGTCACGATACGGGACCTGGGGGATGGTTCGTGACAATATATGTTATTAAATATTAGAATATGGTTCTTTTATATGTTTATAATAAATTTAAATTTATTATATATGGGTATTTTATTAGTACAAAGTGTGTCAAAAGATAAGGTAGAGGAATTTCTTCTCACTCGTTATTTCTGTGAGATACATTTTTATTCATAGGTCAATTAATTTTTGTGGTGTATATACTTTACATTAATGTATTCCATGCCATTTACACATGAATATATTTCCATTTGAAAAACTATTTTATAATATTTCTATCATTTGGTTTATGTTTGAATATATACAAAATCAGTAATGTTATATATGTCTCAATTTTCATTTTTTGAGACAGAAGTCACATTATGGACATATATTTTTATATTTGGTGTTTATAAATATTTTTTAATGTTATATAATGAATATAATCCATCTCAATATATTTTATGATTTGTTTAATTTCTTTTTATAACATGGGTAGTTTGGCTCACTATTACCATCTTTAAGTGTTTATTGAAATAATGTCATTGCTTTTCCTGAGTTTTTGTGATTTTTCTTTGATTATTGAATTAATATGATCCATCTCTCAAGGAAACAAATGAAATTTATTCTCATAAGTTTATACATTATATATATATTAATTGGTGACATTTTACACTATGTTTTACGTAAAATTGTTGTGATAGTGTTATTTTAAAAAGTCTGAATTTACATCTCACTTCGGAAAGAAATATGAGTTCATTTAAAATCATTACTTCTAAAATTTTTCAAAAAATATTCTATTATTATACTAGTATATTCAAAAAACGTATTTAACCCCATTTTTACTTTTAAAAATGATTTTATTAAGGAATCTCCTTTTCATATTCCAGTCGAGGAACCATTTTAAACTACTTATTGTGTAAAAGCAATGTCCGACGTGTTCATATTTATCCACAATCATGACCAAAATTCCAAAGAAATTTATTTTTTAATAATAAAAAGTTATCTTATTTATAAAATTATTTTCTTAATAATCCAAAAATACATTTTTTTCAATGTATTATCAAGGAAACTAATTTTAGAACATTTTCGAGGAATTTTAAAAGTTGTCAACGATAATGATTTTAAAAATATTTTCAAGATTCACTAAATTTTTTTCTAGTGAATGGTTGTCAAAATGTTCTAAATATTTTTTACTAATTTATTTTTTTATGAAAATTATTTTAAAAAGGTTTTATGTTTTAAAAAATATCATTTTTAAAATAAGAAAATATATTTTCTTCAAGATGTATTTTTGAAATTTATTGGAAAATCATTTTCTATCAATGATTACGTCAATTTATGATACACGTGTCTTTTGTTACATTGATATAAATTTTTGATTCATATTATTTTATTGAATTATTTATGCTTGATTTCATGGTATTTATGAGAAGAGTTTCTCTTTCACGGATTATATATATATGAAATTAATTTTTCATTTAGTGGTTAAATTTTTGATTAAATGATTTTGAAACATATACAGTTTTTTATAGGTTAGGATTTGATTACATGTTTATAAACCCCATCTCATTTCCTGGGTTATTATATAATTTTTTATGATATTGTGGGAAAATGTATGTATGACTTAATTATGAAATTTTCAGGACCTATTTATCCCTCCAATGGATTAGGAAATTATTTATATCTCTCGATATAGACTAATATATACTTTGGAGGGAACCCACACTACTACTATGTCCATTGGAGTGAACCATGATAACCAAGATGGTATGAGAAGTAAACTCATGCTAATAATATGGACAAGGGTGTGAACCATGACTACAAATGTGGTATGGGGATTTAATCCATACTACTAAGATGGTATTGGAAGAGATGTATTACATACTTTGTAAATCATATTATTTTCTTATATCTTTTCCACAATTCCCGGTTTTATTCCTATAGTATGATTTAATTGTTTATATTCATTATTTCCTTTTGTGTAAAGGCTTAAAAAATGTGAATCATCATTCCCTGATATATGTTTAAGATCATTGATATGTAGGGTATGATCTTAAAAAGTTTTGATCATGTTCTCCTACTAATATTCCCATATTTATTCTTATATCTCTCTCTTGTTTACCCTTACTATGCATCTGATATCACCCCTTTTTTATGTTTCCTTCCCCATGTTATGAATATATGTATTATTTTTGATGTGTCTATGAAGGGATATATTTTAGATGAACTTAGTGGGAGATGATATAGCTCCATTATGTTTTATTGTTTATGTTTACATGATTCAAATGTCACTAGACTAGTATGGTGTTTGGGCATTGATTTGTATAATGTTTTATGTATTTTGAAAATTATTGTAATTTAAAAGTATATGAAGGCTGGGTCGTTATTGTTGGTAATAGAGTGATGATTTAGGTATCCATTATAAATTAGTAATATTAGTCATTATTGAGATCCCGAAGTATATTTCTGAGGATAGATGTAAATATGTCTATATTAATAAGTATAAGGATTGGTTTCTATTTAATAAAATCTCCTATAATTTTTTTTAAAGGATATAGAGTGTATTTTTCTAGAAATAAATCTTTGTATAGATACAAAAAGTGTATGTGGCTCTAGAATAGATGTAATATTGAGTAAGATATTTGAAAAGATGTTTTGGGCCTCACTCGAGGTTATCTTGTACATGAAATTGAGTTTTTCTACCCATCATGTTTGACACTCCTAGGGGATATGTTTTGGAAATTCATAAACACATAACAATCCATTATAGAGTATTAGAATATAATAAGACTATAAAAAATCTAGGATGAATGCAGGGTGTCATAGATTAATGATGGTTCCAAGATTTAGACAACTTATAAGTACTAATTTTCAGGACTATGTGATTTTATACTATGATATTTTTTGCTCACACTATGCTTTTGGATTTTCTCAGTTATGGGAATTGGAAAAACGTTGAATGTGAGGGATGATTTTATGATTAGAAATCCAGTGGGATGATAATTGGAGTAAAGGATATTGTGATCATTCCTAATAAATTTTCATGGATTATGATCAATAATATGTACCTTAAACAAATCTCAGACTCCCCAATGAATAAAAGGAAGGAGTTTGTGGAATGATTGGGTAATAGAGTACATGGAGTAATGAAGATTCAATTTTCATTATCTCAAGAATGTGAAAATTAACATTTATGTGAATTTCATAGAGGAATAAGAAGGTGTTTTTACTCTGGAAATTTTGAAACGAAAGAAGTTACTTCAAGGAAAAATGAAGAGTTTAGTTAACACAAAATATTTGAATATTGGAATCCCTATGTCATAGTCGAAGGTTATGTGTTTTATGTTTTAAATAAATGGTCATTATGTAATTCAATGTCCAAAGTGAAAAGATCTTGGATAGAATCGTCAAGGTGATATGAGCAATGGTTATATTGCTATTGACGATGAGACTATAGATGTAATGTGTATGGAAAGAGGTATTATGTAATTAGATGAGTTATCCTTCTTATTTATTTTTAATTAAGTGGAAAATTGAATTTTTTTTATGTATTTGTAATAAAAAAATTGTTATATGAATGATGATATTTACCAGGATTGTTCTATTTGTTTTTCCCTCATTGTTTACAAATATAAATTGAATGGTCTTGATGGCCTGGTAAATTGATTTAATGATAATGTGATATTTTTATTATGGGAATGAAACACATAATTAATGTTCGACATTGAGATAATGTCACTTGGAAAATGGTATGATATATCTGAATATGTAAATTATACAGTACACATGGCCTCTGTACTAATTTTAAAAAATGTTGTCTATGTCATCAAGAATGATTCCTAAAGAGTATAGCATTTAATGAATATATACATTGATCGTTGGAATAAGGAATCATGAATGTATTCTAAATGTATTTGTTGTGATTTAGGGGAGTATATGACGAAATTATTCAAATAATACAATGTGACAACCAAAATATACATTCAAATATATAGGGGATAACAATTAATCTTATTTTGTGACTTCATTTATAATGTTTTGTATTTTAATGACATATAAGGGTTATAAGTTTAATCATTTATTGAAAATTTATGATCAATATATGATGATGTTTTTTAGATTATAGTATTATATCACCATGTGAGGATTCAAGAAAATTAGATAATCATCTCTAACAATATTTTGATGATGGAAACTAAAGATAGATGAAATTATTTATCATAGATCTCATGATCTGTTAGTTCTTATGGATTAAAAAACATCAATATCATTTTTTTCGTAAAAATTTCAATTAGATCAAGTAACAATAAAATGTGAGATTTTCCAAAATCATGCAATTAGATCTCTTCTTGAAAATTCATCTGATTTAGGAAAAAGAATCATTAAATAAAATTTTACCCAAATATCGTTGTATCTATTGGATCAGATAGACCTTTTTATCATTATTGATTAATACTATTATGATTGTTAAATTTTACCTAATATTATTATCTATCACACTCCAGTAGAACATAATGGTAATATTTCTCTTCTATGTACATTTTTTCTCCTCCCCTCTAAGTTATCTATTGTGTGAAGCTTGTTATGGGATACATGGGGCAACTGTTACACTTCTAGAAATATTTTTTCTAAAGGATGTTTTATTATTGATTTTTATGTTGTGGGTTTCTATGAAAGGATCTCTCAAGTATTAAACTATCGGTAAACCTAAAACATCTTGAGGGTGAAACTCATTTTATGTGGGGGAAGAGTGTAACACACTGATATTTTTTGAAATACATTTTATAATTAATTGAATCTTTTTTATATTTTTCATTTTATGAAAAATAAAATATAGTTATTTTATATATATTAATGAACTATGTTTTTCTTGAGTTTTATGATATGAAAATTTAATCATTCACTACATGGAATATTATGGTTAGCTTCTTCTATATGAATCACTGAGGTAATCTTATATTTCATGCAAGACTGACTTTCCTCAATGGCTTTCATAATACGCAAGACTGAATTTTATTGAACAAAAATTTATTATTTAAAAAATGTACCATATATATAACCTATATATTATTTTATTTTTTATGAATATTACTAATGAAAATATGAAATTATATGGTTTTCAAAAAATATAAAATAAATTAATTAGATAAAAATAATTTAAAAACAATATAGGAACCAGTTGAATATAAAGGGAGTACTTTTATAGAAAAAATATTATCATGCTCAAAAAAGGGTTTAAACATAATAAAAAAATAATTATAATTACTAATTAATATTAATGTAATAAATTCATTATATATATAATTAAAAAAATTTCAAATAGATTTTATAAGAATAAGATAATAATTAAACCAATTTAACTCATAAAAATCAATTCTTTAATAAAGGATAAACTTATTGTCAAGGGTAGTAAATTTTATCGTTTTATGACTCTCTTTTCCAAGGGAGCACAAATACCCACCTCATGTTGCATATTATATTTCCTCATACCAAATAATTGTTAATTCTATATGAGTATTCTATATATATTACACTAATTAAAAACATATGTTGGTTCAAGCATATTTTTTATTTATGTGGTGCCGATATCCATGGATCAAACCCTTTTTTAAAATATGCAATGGTTGTGGTATCCATTCATTATTCATCATGATAGCATCTAATATATTCACACAGATACATAATTCAATCACCTCATGATTAATGAAATATCAAAATGAAACCAAATAAAAAATATCAAAAAAAATCCCTCATATATATGGGGACCAATTATTCGTCATATGGTATATTCATTTTAGAATGCACTTGGATTATCATCACATCATGAAACCTCATAGATTCCTCCATTATTTTTTGGATAAACCTACCATTTCTTTTATGGTGTATGAAAGGCTCAATGGGAACCTTTATAAATCATCCATCCATTTTCTTTTTGATCTAGAATCATAAATGTATAACTATAAGAATGTCCTATTATATCAAACATACCACAAATATTAATCCAAATTGAATTTCATTATAAGTATAGGTAACATAATGTCATAGGTATTTTATTTAAAAAAATGAAGAGGCATAAATATTATTTGTAAGGTGTAATTTAGACATTCATGGATCATATGAGGCCATATTGGCCTAATTTAATTTTGAATATGACTCTAGTTGGATCTGGTGGATGGAGGAATGATATCAACATCTTATAGATGGCAGGATAACCGTACTCTTCAAAACCCTTCAACACAAGATGAATACAATGATTATAAATTTTTATATGATGAATAAAATTACAAGGTTAATATTATTTATGTTATATACTTAAAATTTTAATGGTTTAATTGTTATAACTAAGAAAAATTGTTATATCATAAATTACACTTGTCGATTTTTCACATGTATTCTTCTATAATAAACCCATTTCTAAAGCTGTCATAGGATTTTTCAAGTATAACACACACACCCATTGTCTTTACGGGCCTAACCTCACCTCCATAGGTCCACCTACCATGTCCCATGTTATATGACCTTAGAAATATCCTAAAAGACCGATACCATACACTACCTCTCTTTTCCCTATTTAGGATATATAATCTTTCTCTTCTATGTGGATGAAGTACACCACCCAAAATGATTTATATAACTATATCCTAATATGTTCCATTATCCATGTTTTCATCCAATAACTAAAAAATCATAAACATCCTTTAAATCCATATTAATATTCCTCATATAAAAACCTATTATTCATGACATTCTATTATAGTTTGGAAGAATTCTATTTAAATTAAATATTCAGGATAAAAAATAATAATATCATTTCCATATTTTTTAATTCTTTCGAAATAAAATCTATATGAAAAGGAATATATTTATAGTCTTCACATGTTATAGGTAAGGTTCCCAATTTATCATATGTTGTTAACATTTAGTATCAGTTCAATAATTTTTCACATATCACTAGGATAACTATTCAATGATGACATTGAATTGTGTTAAACCATCCCATAAAAAGTCTCCTAGAAAACCCATATTACATATTGACCAATTGAACAAAAATGTGACACAAGAGATCAAAAATATCATTAAACAAATATATTACCCCAAACACACTTCCTATAAAATAAACATTCTCCCAAAATCTATAATTAAAAATTAATTTTCACCAAATAATTATTCAATTATATTAATGTATTAATGTAAATATTAAAATGTATTATATATATCACTAATGAGTAATACGAGGTCTATAAGGTATTATATGATGCAAAAATACAAAAAAATGTTGTATCCAATTGATAATAGAGTCTTACAAATATTACCCCAATCATGTTAATGTCCTAGAAAATTTAAAACATTAAAAAATATTTAAAAAAGGTTCGACATTGTCAAATAAATACCATGATTTATATAAAAAATATGGTTATTGTATTAGTATTTTAATGGATTTTTAAGAAAAAAGGTTAGTGAAAATAACATTGGAAGATCACTATAAAAATGGATTTCTTTAATTAGTAATAAAATTAAGATGCCTAATAATAAACCTTGAGAAATGAAAAGCATATAAACAATAATCTATGTATTCAATATGAAAAAATAATAATCATGGGGGAATTTGTGTTTAGAAATTTGAAATAAAAATCATATATTTCTCATTTTCATTATTTTCATTATTTAATAAAATTAACCACAAATAAAAAAACATAATATTAAAACTAACTAATTATTCAATGCTAAAATTTAATATTATTCACATAATCAATGTACCCCATGTCTTATAAATGGATGAAAATATAAAATAATAAGAACATTATAAGGAATTATAGAAAAATCATGATGGTTTATTTACAATAAATGTGGAAAAAATTGTTTCAAAACTGGTATTATTCTACTAATAAATATAGTTAAATAATCCTAACATAAATTTAAATGTAAAACATGAATGGAATACTAGAAATTTTTATTTTAATTACCATTAGTATTATAGTTTTTACATTATCCTTAATAAGATGGGAGGGTAATAGTTTCTTCATAGAATCCACCATAACTGTGTGGATCAATAACTTATCAAAACAAATTATTCTCAAAATCACATTGATAAAGTTAATGGCAATATACCTCCTAATCATTGATAAGATAACAACAAACCAATTGATTCGGTTCATAATATGGATCCTTATATTCATGATTTCAAAATTCATACATTTAAATATGTTTCTTTTTTATCTTATAAAGTGTTGTGTTGTCTTCTATTTGAGTCGATTATTCATATTATTGTTCTAACTTTATGAAGAATTATTCAAATGTATCCTTGTATTGTACCATTGGATTCTATATCTTCTATTCAAAGTTATCAACCTATTCATTGGATTCATCATCATTTATTATTTTTCAACCATTGGATAGTAAATAATTTTTTTTATATTTTGAAACATCCATCGTTGTATCTATATTTTATTTTATTTTTATAAAAAATTATATCAATATGAATTTACATTTTATTATCTTTAAAAATTATCTCCATATATTTCCCTTTGTTATCATTCAAATATATTTATGATGCAACATAGATATGGTAGTGGAAATTATTCTATCATTATTATATTAAAACAACCCGCCACTAGAATAATTTATTCCTCTCTATGCATAGCTTCCATGATTTTATGTATATAATTAATGAAAAAATTTCAAGGTTCATTGGGTGACAACCCATATATTTCATACAATTTATTTCATGACTTTTTGGATAAATATAAACTTAAAGAAACTCTATAATAATAAAAGGAATACATTATTTTGGAAATTAGGTACTTAGGGAGAGAACATGAAATATAAATACAATGATGTAAAATAAAAATATATTACATTCCCTTAATTTTCCATTATAATCTGAAAAATAAATGAGATAACCACGAGATTTACCTATGAAAGGTGTGATATATAAATCTCAGTAAGTTAATTATCACTAAATTTTATGATTAAATTAATAAATGTTATTCAATATATAAAATAAGGTAATATAAGATGGGTGAGAATCATTTACCTATAAGGGGGAAAGAAATATCTACTTCAATATAATGTGGAAAATGTATATTTTTTAATATAGAAACCTGACCTGTTAATTACTTCAATCAAACTTGTTCATCCTTATAATGGTTATATCTCACTAGAAAAGTAATTGAATAAATTATGTTAATCTTATATTTGTATTTTTTTCAATTATACAATGATGGATATATTTTACTCATATAAGTTGGTTGAATTTTAATTTTCACAAATGTTTCCCATTATAAATTCACAGGTATATATAGAAAAATTATTAAGGATCAAATAAAATCTATAAACTATTGGAAATAATATTTATTCTAAAAAATTTTATATTTAGTTGAATTTAGAATTTATTTCTAATGAAAATAATTATAAAAATAAATTAAAACCTATTTATTTGTAAAAAAATTTGAGGTTTAATTAAATTCATATATTCAATAAAAATATTAATGACAGTAATTATATTAATCAATAATAATTAAATATGTTAGTGATTGTTTGTTATGATGGTAATAGCTTGATGATTGTAGGTAGAGACTACGAACAAGAGATAGAATAAATTACATTGGGTTATATTTTCTATATTAGTGTTTTACTTTTTATTATATTAAAAAATATATTTTAAAAACAAAAAAAACATATATAAGCATATATAATAATCATACATTACAGCTCTGTTATATTTTTTATATAGTTTTCCTCTTATAGGGTATAATTACATTGTGATAACAGTTGGATTAACATAATACATTTTTATTACTCCTTTCCTATTCTTCTATATTTTATATGGTATCTAATATGAAAACATGATGGTATATCTCCCATCAATGACAAAATTTAAGTGTTTTTTTGTAGTCAATATATAATACTACCCATGGATCACACTTTAGTTTATGTAATGATCTTTCTCAAATGAATAATGGTCCACCTCGTTACATTTAGAATGTCAAATAAACAATAACTAAATAATTATATAAATCATTATATGTTACAGATAAATCTATTGAAATAAAATTTCTAATATTACAATAATTTTTTTCTAAAAACATTTATAATTTTATTAATAAATCATAAATAATTATTGAATATTACAAATAAAATTTTGTCCCACATATCATCGATTAAATTAGATCCAAAATATTCATATCTCACTACAATGGTCTTATTAAAATCATAGAAACCCCAAAACTAGTAAAATAATGTTATTTTTTACTTCATTACATTTATAGAGGAAATAATAAAGAATAAATTAAATGATTTAATAAAATTCTGTCTTAGAAGACTAGATACATACCTTATTTTAACATTACATTTGTAACATAAATATTATTTTGAAAATATCATGAAAACATTTTTATTAATTTATGTAAACCCAAGTTCACTTTTAAGAATACCTTATTGATAATCTAGGGAAAGGAGAAAAATACTGAGCTCAAATTTTAAATAAGGGGGTTTTTGTAGTGAACGCTATCATAGATACATATTGAATAAATACATGTAAATGAAAATAATGAAAACATGTCTTTTTTAAAAACTTCATAAATAAATATATTCATTGTTAAAATTATAATATGTTAAATAGTAACATCATTCATAATAACTGATCACCTAATAATATGAAACCTACTCTTTGAGCTAAGACATCATGATCATTCCATCAATGTCTCATTCAAATATATCCTTTTAATATAATAAACTCTACATTGTCTGCAGTTTTTTATTTTATGGGTTGGCATAGATCAAGTGATTCCTACTCTTGTTTGAATCATGATGCTTTATATTATGTATCAACAATATATAATGGACCCCACACATCACTTACACAAGTATAATGTATTAATTATGTACTGAAAAAAATGATACATAATCTATATTCCATTGTAATCAATAAGTATTCATATTGAGTCAAATATGTGAAACACAAATATTGACCCATTCAATAAAATATTTTTTTTAGTATGATTAATTCATTTGAAACCATATATAATTATAGTTATATAGTTTATGAATAATTTTAATGATGATAACTATATCCATTTTATAAAATAACTCTAAAATGAAGAAGAAAAATAATTTCCAATAATGGTGGAGAGTAAAATTGAAAATAACTATAAGGATGTTAATTATGTTATAATAAAAAAGTATGGGAAAATAATTTATAATATATATTATCAAGGGATTAAATTTGTCTATAAATTAGTCTGATATATTGGGTTTCTTAGTTAAATGATATCCTTTTTAAAATAAAGGGTAAAAATGAAATGAAACATTAAAAATAAAAATATTAATAATTTTTTCTCTATGTTCACAAATGAATAAATAAATAACATCCAAAAATCCATTAGTAATAAATCAATAGAAAACTAAAAACATTATTTTCAAAATAAATTTTAATAATGTAATATTTCAAAATTATAATTATTAGGATGTTTTTAAAAAATACACACATATATATTTGAAATGAAATAGATTTGAAAAAATTTAGAAAAATAATATTTTTTATATTTAATATAAAAAAGAGAAATTATTAGAATAATGGGAATATATATTACTATATAATACTAAAATAAAGTGAGTGGAAGATAAATAATGTGGAAAATTCATTCAAAAAGAATATATTATTATTATATTATATTCAATCTTTCACTAAGAAAGATAAAAATGAGTTATATGAAAAATGATTAGAACATTCTTTTTAAAATATTGAAAGCAAAGTCACCTCTAATATAAATTGACATATGGAATTCATTCAATTATAGAAAATAATTTTTTTACTGAAAATAAACTGTGTATAAATATTAGAGGCATATTTTCAAACATATAATAAAAATATTGTATTAATCCTTTATAAGAATTAATTATTTGGTTTTGAGTATCAGAAAAGACTAAATTTAAAAAAATACATAAAAAATAAATAAATAACAATAAGAGAATAAAATTGATGCGGTTTGAGAGTTAATTATCATATAATTTACCATAGATAAATTCAAGATCAAATAACATCAAATTAAAATTTATATTGGAACATAAACCCTAATATTAAATTTAATCTTGTTCAAAGGAAGCATTACCACCTCTTCTATTAAAATTCTCCTTCGAATCAATCCTCAATCAATATTGTGATTTTATTTCAATGATACCAGAAACTATAAGCTCTATGAAGGATTTTTGGGGTGTGAATTGTGGGAATTATGGTCATGTTAAGGTAATCGATATGTGTTAATATGTGAGGGGGTGAGGGTATCCATTTGTATGTTATTATAGTGGCACTCTAAAAAGTACAGTTAACGTTAAAATGTAGAATGTTATTTTCATGGGAATGTTGAAAAAAATGGATATTAATATGAATATAAGACAAGTAAACGTCAAAATAAACTAATCTACTTAGATATAAATGATTTAGTATGATTTTTGATGCTTTATGTATTTTAATAACCCCTTTGATAAATATTTTACAACTTACTATGGTACGAAACATTATTAGTTGTATCCATTACATATTATTAATAATGAAATGGAATGTCATAAATAATTTAAATATTTTGACTCTATAAATGGATTCAATTTCATAAGATTAAATTTCTAAATGTTGTTAAAATTACTACCAAAATAAGTAGAAAGAACACATAAAAAAATTACAAAAACCCTCTTTAAGCATAAAAACATATTTAAAAACGGAAAAAATGTATATAATTTTTCCTTATGACGTTATTTTGATTACGAATAAGCTAAGGGGATCTTGAGACATTAAAAATAATAAAAAAATTATATCTATCCATTTACTATATTAAGGAAGTGGGTCCAAATTATTTCATTTATTAGAAAAAAACTCTACTAGAGCTCCAATGTGTCTAACACTAGATTATATATCCAAATATTATGTTGAAATGATTTATTTTTCATATAAAAATATATATTTATACTTTATAAAAAAATTTCATAGACATTCAGGTCATTCCTATATCATGATAATGCGTAAATATGATAGTAATTTCTTATGTATTAATTTTCACTATTGTCAAAAGAATGAACTACTTCAGAAAAATTCAAAAAAAAAACTTAAGAAAATATATACATGAAGAATTTAAAAATAAATGTCATTTAATAAAATTAAAAATAAAATAATTATGAAATGTATCATTTAAATAAAAATTATAAATATAAAAAAATAATTGACTAATTAATTAATTTTGTAAACATCACGTGGTCTTAAAATTATACTATATCAATTTATTATTAATTAAGAGTTATTATATTAGATAATACATTTATAATTTTAATAGTGGTTAATATATTAGAATAAAAAATAGTTCGATAATAGTTTTTTGAAAAAATTTCACTTTTAAACAATGAATTATTTTAATTTTATCAAATTATGTATTTATTTTATGATCATTAATTCTTATCCATAAAAATTAATAAAATTAGAGATTAATAATTTATTATTATAATTCTCATTACTAAAGGTTTCTTCATGAAATTTTAATATTTTGGGAATAATTATAGTTCAGTATTTCTCAAGTACATTATATTAAACAAAGAAGTTATTTAAATTGAAATACATACTATAATCAAAGGTGTTATAAGAATAGTTTATATAACTTTTAAACTTATCTGTTAACATAATGAAATTATAATATTCAACATAAATGTTTAATTCAACTATTCGAAAAAATATCTTAACTTTCAGTTATATTAAATTTTAGAATAATATATTTTAGAAATATATTTTTTATACTAATAAACTTTTTTAATTATAAATAAATATTTTCATGTCTAGAAATATAAAATATATGTTTTGGTATCATATATTACATTGAACCAAGTAAGAGTCTATTAGAAAATTCAATAATTATCTTATGATGATAATGTGAAGATCATCAATTAAGTTACATTAATTTAAATTGTTTAGATATATGATCTCAAATAAGTTTTGTATCTAAAATGTTATGGAAACAAACATAGAAACATTCTAAGTATGTATTATTTCTTAAAATTGTATTTATGTCAAAAACATGTCATTTGATATCACATTGTTGTTTTTTGGATATTTTGATCAATTATTTAAAATAAGAATTAATAATCTTAATTTCACTATAAGAAAAGCATGTTCATCAAAAAGTATTACCAAATTTTAATAATTAGTGGGATCATTGATGTATAGTTATGTAAAATTTAAACATGATAATGATGATGGGTTTACACATTGATGTTTCATGTTTGGAAAAGACTTTAGAATGTATGAAAACAAAGTTCTATTTCCATTCTATATATATATAAATATTTTAGTATTTTGTCTTATATTTATGAGTTAATTTATTTATTTACATGCTATTTATTTTAGAAAATAATATCAATATACAATTTCATCATATTAAATAATTTAATTCAAATTACACATTATATTTCACTAATTTGTGATTCAATATTAAACATGGTACTTGAAGGATAATTTTCCTCTGAATGGTAAAACCTCTGAGTTATCATTATCGATTTTTTTCATGGATAATATAATTTGAAAAAATATGTTATTATTACTATGGGTAAGAAAAATTATGGAAATAAATAATTTACATTCAAGATATAAGTGTTACCTGTGGTTTACATTCTCTCACATGTCTATTGAATATATAATTCCAGGAACGATTTCAATTAATTAAAAATAGTGAAAACATAATAATAATAAACTTTTTCATATATTAATATGGTTCTCGATATTATAATTAACATATATTGATAGATTAATTATTGTGATCATTAAAATGTGTTAATAAATTGTTAGTTTTTAATATTTATAATCTTGTGGTGTCATTTTAATAATTTGTATCCTATTATTAATATTATATAATGGTTATGACACCTAGGACATTGATATTTTAATACAAAATGGATTAACATTACATGTATTGTTTTAGGTATTGTTATAATATAATAAATTAACTAAATTTGATATATTTATTAATATTTACTCATAATTTAATTAATGAATAAGGAATGTATTAGACCCAAAATATGAGATTTCCACATTCCATGTCTCACAGTTATAAATGATGTACATATCAAAAATACTATATGATTTCGATTAATGTATGAAGATATATATATTGTTTCTCTTGTAAGGGGATACATATTTATATAAATAAATACTTACATGAGTAGAAATTATTTTTCCCTAGTGGCCACTCTTTTATTATTTTTATGAATTAAAATGTAATAATAATTTTCAATACGAAAAAGGATCAGTGTTCATAAAAGAGGAAATTTGAAGGAATATTTTTTTGCTAAATAAATGTATTGTTTAAAATTAAGTGATATTTTATAATATCTATTTTGAAAATGATTAATTTCTTTATAAAAATTCGTTTATTGTATTGTCTCAATCATGGAAACTTATTATAAAAAATAATACGATGTGTAACTAATGTTTAAGAGTAATTATTTTAATATTTATATAGAATGAGATATTTAAACTAAAAATAATATTACGGTAAATGATATGTGACACTTATCCTTAAAAGATATTTCATTTATTGGAAAATTTTAATGGATAAGATATCACGAATCACATGATATAACATTCCACATTAATATACTTTTCCATGTAATTTATCATGTATTTTTGGTTTAATACATCATTTTATGTTATAAAAATAGTTATAACATAGTATATTAATAATTTAAATTTTAAATAGTGAATTAATAGTTATATAATGTGATTTTTTTACATTAATAGTTTTTTTAAACAAACTGTTGAATAGTGTTAATAAGCATTTAAATGATCAACTATGATAAACCAATGTTATTTCCTTCATTAGATGATGGTTTTCTATATAAAAGAATAAAAGAATAATAATAAATAATAATATATTCCTTAACCCAATCTGCCTTTTTTTCATTAAATAAATGGTTCTATAATTCCATAAAATAATGAAGGCTCTTTGGATTTTATAAAACAATCATTGAGTTAGTGGATTACATGAAAAATAAAGCTCTATTTTTGTTTCACTAATGTATGTTTGGAAAATTCATGGAATAAAATTTTATTGATAACTGTAATGGTATTCTATATAAATTTATTATTTTTAATGCATTTTTTATATAGATATATATAATTGTTTTACATTTCGTTTGGTCTTTTTCAATTTCATAAGCACTAGTAGATATATTATATTACAGAAAATTTATAAAATATTTAATTGTTTATATACATGTAAATTTTCAAACAAGGAATAAAATATTATATATTTTTTAAATATTATGCATACATGGTGGTGGTTGGGTATGTTGTTGATCTTGTTGTTTTTTATACATTATCATGTTTTTGTTTTTGTGGATCTGTGATGAGTCTGAAATATGAAACCTCTATTTGATTAAGAATAATGATGTTTATGTATATACTTAGTTGAGTTATATATGTTTTTTGCAACTATTTGGAATAATGATATGTGATGTGTTTATTTTACTCAACATATCTTACATCGGGAATTGATAACATTTAATTTGGACAATAAATGATTGATAAGTTTCATAAAAAATTATTATACATGATTATATAGAGAATGCGACTGTATATTTATTTATAATGTAAACAAGATAAATATTTTCATCTGTTGTGTGGAGATACATGTGGTTCATAGTGAACATTGAATATTCCATTATACCTTGAGTATCTGTGATTTTTTTCTAGAGGGCTCTATTTAAATTTGGTTGTGAATTAAATATTTATAATAATTTTAAATACAATAAGGACCCATAATGTTATATATTGACGTTATCTGATAGATAATATGATATTTATATGAATTTTTCAATCAAAATTAATATATTTTATTTTATTTTTTATCCTAACTAAATTATGGTTTTCTAAAACACTATTTTTGGTATAGTTTCTCATAGACTTGTGAATGAACAATATAGTATATTTGGAATTAGTGAAACTGTTAGAAAAAAATAGATATTTATTAAAGAATATATTGAACTGTTTGATATAAAAAAGGTAAAATATATTTCATTGTGTGATATACCATATATGGTTACATAATGTAGCATATTTCATATAATGTTTCTTTATCTTTATTATTCATCTAATATATTAGAAATAAAGTGTCCCATAATTTAGAAATTTTATAAACACTAATGTAATGTGATTTAAAAAATAATAATATTTTTTCATAACTGTAATTAATTTTATAAAAATAAAGCATCATTAATTTGTTTCTATTCTATTATTATCCACCATTAATTATTAAAACATTTATCCTCTAGATCCTCTTACATTGGGGTATTAGTTTCAAAAAGAGATTTAGGGAGTCAAGTATTATATCTCTTGATTGAGTAGAAAAATAATGTTCAATCTCCCTATTATATCTATAAAATCTTTTATACATAGACGTACTACCATGTTTCCAATATTAAATACATACTAGGAATATGAATAATGGAAAAAATAGAAAAATTTATACAAGTTTATAATTATTATTTTTTATTTTCACAAAAACCTATTGTTAATGACCTTGTATTTGTGAATGATTTTTTCTATTTAATGTGAAATAAAAAATTCTTGCAAAATATATACATCCATCGGTTTATTGTTATAATCCATTGTTTGGATATTTAGTTACTCAAATAAACAAGTTCATTATAATCATAAAAATATCCCTAAGATGTTTTCCTTGTTCACCTATACCATTTTTCAAAATCCAATTCCCTTTTGATTAATTAGATTCATTTCTTAAGCTACAGTTGATTACATTTTAAGAGGTATATTGGTATTCTTCATATAGTGTTTTGATCTTTATAGATAAATAGTTAGTTGAGTAAATTTGGGTTATTATCCATAAACACAATGATATGACCATTTCATGAATAATGGATTTAGTTTAATAAATAATATAGAATATTAGGTCCCAAGGTAACCGAGATTAGCCATTGAATTCATATATTTAGTTTCCAAAATTTTGTTTGTGAATATAATCTTATTTATATTAATGAATCCATAATGGCGCAGTGCTTGTATAGATTCCATCAAAGAATCACAACAATATATCCAATTTTACAATGTTAATCAATGTATGAATTTTTATGAGGGTTCATACTTTTAAAGTATTTCAGACTCATTTTTTTCCTTTCCTTTATTTTTATAGTTTACATTTTTTATCAAATTTTTCATTATTTACAAGTCATTGATATATGTATACAAGGGATTTCAATACATGAATAATGTTTCTACTATTTTATTATTATATATTTTCATTTTAATTTTTCTTCAGTTATTTCACTTTATTTATTACTATAAATCATTATCATTTCATATATATGTTATAGAATCATCATTAATTCTTCACTTTCATTTGTTATATACTTTTATTTACATTAATTCTAATATATAAATCATAATATTTAAAAATAAACAATAAATATATATTTAGTTACATATCATGCGGAAAATGAAAAATGTAAATAAAATGAAAATATATTTATTTTAAATATAAGTAGAAACTTTTTATTAATGAAATAATAATATTAATTAAATATTTTGGTAAAAAATTTATAATTCATAAAAAATTGATATATATATATTTTCGAAGAATAATTCCCTAATCATACATCAACAACGTGATAATCATCATAAAATAGAATTTATATAGAATTTATATTAAATTTATACCTATGTTTTCATAATTAATTATGATATACTTCAGCTATTTGGACATATTATCATTTTGAATAAAATTTATGCATTATTAAAAGATGTGGGATAGATTTATTTAAGAATATTAAGAGTTCAACTTCATTTAATAGAGGTAAAATATTGATTAAAGTTCCAATACATTAATGAATTTTTTTAGTAATCTTGTAGGATGATTGGTTACTCTTACACTCTTTATGAATTTACAACATGGATTGAGGTGGTCTTATAGGAACAGAATAGTGATACTTTTTCAAATACATTGATATAATCAAAGTAAGTCTACAAAAAAATATTTTTCCATCCTCTCCCATTTCTATGAGGGTTCTAAAATGTCATAATAGAAAGGGGTTAATTCAAATATAATAAATAATTTTATTAGTTAATAGATTATATCATGGGATAACCTTAATCACAACCCATGTTCAGTTAATAAAAAGATAAAACAAGACACCCGAACATTTCCTCTAATAGGCCAAGGGAAAAAGATAAAAACTATGGGTATATAATTTATTCATTTTGACTGAATTCTCCTAAAAAATTTATCTTCATAATATATTTAAGGAATTAAGTGGACTCAATTATAGTGAATACATTGAGTGGATGTATTTTCATAATTTTCTAGACGAGATTATTTTATTTCACTAGATTTATTCTAACAACAAATATTTTTTAAAATATATCTCATAAATCAAATTAAATCATATGAAAAAACTAATTGAATTTATTCATCTATTTTTTTGATATTCCCATTATTTAATCATCGTAGGTTCATCAAAGAAAAAATTACCTAAATGGTTATTGATATCACCTTCACACATACACTAAAATATATATTTATCCTATATATGATATATGTGAGTTATAATTATTGATCTAAGCAATTATTCTTCACTAGTGTGATTATATGAACATTATAACCTTGGTCTAAGGGGGAAGGATCAATCTATTTTGATATATCTATAATTTTCTCTCTGTATTCCTTTTGATAAAGGATGAGAGTCCATCCATTTTATGAATTTGGAATGTTTATAATGTTTTTAATCAGAAATATTTTTTTCTTTTATTGTTTTATAAATTTTAATTTTGTTCAAATAGATACATAACACATTAAAATTAATCAAAAATAATCTAAATAATTGTTTAACAGATCTTATGTGTAAGAAATATTTCCTTAAACACTAATAAAAACTATACACGTTATGTTATAAATTAGAATACATTATAATTGAATGAATAGTTACTCAATTATTTATTATAAATTGAACATCCAAAGTAAATTTAAAAAATTTAATCTCATATTAACCAAATTTAACTTCATTATACTAATAAAATCATAAAATATTAAATAAAATAACATTACGAAAAAACTCAAAGAATATTACTATTAAATTTATTCATTTATTTACCTTTCTACATTGACACCCAAACAAACAAATTACCATGGAAGTGGGGACCGCATCATCTCAAACCCTAAATTATATAAATAATTAGAATTTATATATATACAATTGGTTAGAACCTCTAAATCATTTTCAAGATAGAGATGAGTATAACTCACTAACAATGATCTTTACCTTTAAACACATCATGTCCCATAAAGATATGATCATATAAAAGTGAAATGTATCCTTTTCAAAATATGTATCATAAAATATAATATCATTTTTAATAGTTATCACATCAATTATGATGCATAATTTATATCATCCCCCTTTCATGAAATATTTATTATTATCATAAACATTTTTGTATAGAAATTCATTCCTCTATAATGAATATATAATCATTTAAGTAAATACCATATATGTATAAAGGAAATATATATATATATATATATATATATATATATATAAATTCAATACACATAATCAATTAATCCTTTTATGACCATTAATATAATTAAATAGAATTTCTGATTCACATTATTTTTGTTATCTCACATAAAATATAGACTAAAATCGTTTTAATCAGAAATAAAATTAGACGATTAAATTAATATATTAAAAATAATCTCAATTTTGGAGATCAATATAAATTCTCCTAGAATGGGATATCCACTGACACCTAAAATATGAGGTGTTCTTATTATAAGGTAAACTTACATGATATTCTCTACATGAAATAAACAAGTCAAGCCATCATAACAATCAAGCTCAATAACTATGAGCCTCTACATTATAGTAAAATATTATCTGTTTATAAACATAATGATTTATTTATACTATAAGAACAGTTTTAATATTTTTTTCATTATATATGATGATTTTAATTATATATAGAATGTTCAATGATATATTTATTCAAAACATGGATAATAATATTATCATATAAAATATATAAAAGGATAAAATATTATAATAGACATATTAATACATTTATATATCATAGAATACACATGATATTGTATTAAAAATGGGAAAATTCAATTTGGGTCTATTACACCCACAATAATAATTTGAGTTTGTGAGATAAATATCTTAAATAATGAAATTTTTAATTAAGATTTTGATTATATATGAATCTTAATGAGATATAAAAATTTTATAATAGATCAAATTATAGTGTAAAATGTAACTAAGAAAATATATAAATAATGAAATAAAAATTAAAATTACACCACAACAATTTTATACATCATCTTTATCCTTTCTAAGATATCTACCATTCACCAATTTAACATTAATCAATATCATAAAAAAAATCTTTAATATCTCAAAAAAATAAGTAATGGTGACTATTGAAGGACATAGAATTTTCTTAATAAGTACTCCCATTATACAAAAGTCGTCAATTTCTAATGCCTTGTGTCATCGATAATCCTTCAAATGGGATATACAGAGAGTCTATAGTAGAAAAAATGGAAATTAGTATTTGAAAATCTTAATCAGGCATAAGAAATGAAACATGTAAAAATAATAATAATAATATTAAATGGCTTTGAAATTTTAATTTCTATATAAATGTCATGAAGTGAAATATTGGGTATCTGGTAAACAATGGGTAATTAGTGATTATAAGAAAATGACACTAGAAGGCTATTGAAAGACCATCAAAATATATTATCCAAATATTTATTTCAATAAAATATAAATGATGTCTAATGGGAGAAAAATATGACCTAATGGATTAAATTTATATCTAATAGAGGTTGTCGTTCTTATAATGGCCTAACATATTCCCCATTATGTGGGGATAGTTTGGGAATTTACCCCCCATTTCCATTAACACCCCTCTAGGTATAGCGAACTTTTAACTATAAATGGATTGGTATATATCGTCTGTTTATTCACTACTGTCATCCCTCATTCCTTATAAATTAGTGTGGGATAGATATGTTTTTGTTTATTAATTTGTTTTAGGTGGTTATAGTTTCTAATTCATTCCAACATCAATTTATATATAATTTGAGTATTATTTGATTAGAAATTCACAGACTATTTCACAATATCATATTAATATTGAAATTGATTTGTATCTATTATGGGGTTGTAAGAGTACATCAAGGAAGTATGAACCCCATTGTTTGTACTAAATATCACTTTAATTTAGTGACATTGGTCATACATGTTCATCTTATATCAAATTGTGATAAAATATTTAGTGAATTGTTATATGAAATTAGTTATTTTTCCTGTAGTTGGTCTATAAACCTATAAGAAAACTAATTATCCCTTTTTATCATGGTTTATACATAGTTATTTCACTCTATAAGGTATTCTCCTACTATGATAATTTGGATTTATTTTGGACATATATAACAAATGGGGTTTGATAATTTTTATCGCTAATAATTGAGATAAGGAATTTTAAATAACAGGGATGCTCGATGTTAGATTTTTCATGGAAGACCTTATTCATTTGAAATGGTTAACTCCATAACAGAGCTATGATTTTCCAATTTTACCTCTTATAGATATGTTTTGAAGTGTCATTTTATATTATAATGCGGGAAAGACAGTGTGAGTGAATAAACATGTAACCAATGTTTATTTCTGAATGTAATCCAAGAAAAATAAAGTCCATTAAGAACATATTATTTCCTCTTAGAATCATATCATGATTATATACCCACTGGTGGCTATGATGGATTCTATGAAGGCTTGATTAAGATAATATTGGAACCCATAAAAGGTGACCAACCATGAACCAAAGATATAGAGACCATGGGAGGTTTAATTTGATATATTATGATGTTTAAATTTAGTAATCAGATTGGGATGATCAAATTATTTTGTTTATTTAGTAGAAATATAGTGATTAGGCTTCCAATGTTGTGTAGCCATCAAAAAGAAGTTAATATTATTGACAGAGTTATTCATAGGTCATGTAACCCAAATAATATAGATCCATCAAGGATGTAGTAGTGGTTTACCCACCGAAATAGTCAATTTTCTCCAGATTTTTTGATATTTATTAATCTAGTGATGTTGTAACATCCTGAGTTTTTAGGAAAATTTATTTTATTCTATAGTTCACATGATACACCACATAGATCTTAAATGAATATATAAATTTTTTTTTATGTTTCTATTATAACCTATCCATGAGAATTTCATAAGTTAACAAGAGTAACTGAATTATAGATATATGGTCTATAAATTTCTATTTAATTTTTTTATTATTGAAAATTTAATTATAAATGAATGTAAAATCCTTTTTAAAATAAAATGATTTCTTTCTAAAAACAATTTAAATGTGAACAATTATATTTCAATCCAAAAAATGATCAAATTAATATTTTAGGATAATAATATATATTTATATATATGTGTGTGTGTGAGTTTAGTATTATATGTAACTTTTAATAATCAATATATGTGTCTTATAAACATTATATGTGATTAAATCCAATTTTACACACAAAAGAAGTATTTCTAAACATTGGTTGTTTTGGAGCCTTTTGATAGTCATTGGTTTAAATAGATGTTTTTGATATTATTTTAAATTTTATTTAAAAAATAAAAATTTCCTTCTAAAAAGGAATATGAAAATTTACATTTGTTGAATTTTTGGAATTTTTCTGATATGTTTCAATTTTTAATGTAGAAAAAAAAATATTTCATTATAATTAAAAACATTTTTTACATCAAATTTATTTATAGGGTTAAATAATGTATTTTAATGATTTGAAACTATAATTAGGTCAATTTTTATAATTTAATAAATTTTTTCATTACAAACAATTTCACATTGAATATTTGTATAAAAAATCAATCTTTTGAATGTTTTTTACATTAAATCCATGTTTTATTTAACCTTCAATGAGATTAATTTTAAATTAGAATTATAAAATTATATGTTGTGAATTTTGAAAAATTTATTCCATAATTGGATTAATATGATCCATATTTATTAAATAGGTATTATTGTTGACATTATGGATAGTAAGTTTAGTAATATTTTTTATTACAATGGTTATGGGAAAATATGGTAATTAATAATAATTATAATAATTTATGTATTTTAAAATTACAATAAAAAATGACATAATTTTATTTTATGATATATATTAGACCAAAATCATTCATGGTCAAATTTTATGAGCACTTTTCTGCACTATATTGACTGTAATCCATTTATAGTATTTAATTCAATGAAAATACAATTTTAATGTACTCTTATTTTTAACAATTGATGTACTTTTCAAGATGGTGTAATATAGAGGGAATGGTTCACAATAAATAGTATTTTGAAATATAATATGATTATAATAATTATTATTATTAATTATTAATTTTTAGGGATTAAAGTATTAAATTAAAGACATTCCCAATGTTGGCGTTGTAATTGTTTGTCTAAATAAAATTTCAAATAAGTGATATTAAAATTACTACAATAAATATAATTTGATATAATTTATATAAATAAAAAACTCTAGTAATATTTAAATGTTATTCATCCTTTAAAAGAGATATTTCATGTATATGTTATTATGATGATATTTTAATATAGTTTTGTAATAAATAGTGTCAAAATTTACATTAATGGTACTTTGTAATAAATATTATTTAGTTAAATGATATAAAATTCATAACCATATTAACTTCTAAAAAATTAATTTTATAACTTTACGAATTTCATATATAACTCATTTATTGGTCTTTTTTAATTTAATTTTAATTATATTAACCCTAAATGTGTAAAATTACAATATATTACATTAAGAATTAAAATGGTCAAATAAATATTAAATCCCAAATTTAAGGATTATAAATAATTCAAAACAATTGTAATTTCCATTTTATGAATTTATTTTTACCCATGATCATCCAATATTGAAAATAAATCTGTTTTTAGCCATTTTTTATAAAAAATAAATTAATATTATGTTGATATTTTGAATAATTCGAAGAGTCCCCGAACCCTCTCCTATAAATGAGAACAAATTATTCTCTTTTAATCACAAATAAAAATCAATTTGGTTCAACCAATATCTATCCCAATCCCTTCTTATATTCCCTCCCCACACTCTAGAGATATTTTTTTAGATTGGAATGTAAGATTTTTGGTGTCAAGGTGTCAATCAAAGGATTTATTTGAAGAAAATGTATGGTATTTAATTAAGTGTTTTTGTTTTGTTTATTATTCCACATCCTAAAAATATTATTAAACCATAATTAAATAATATATATGGTATTTAAAATATAATATTATGTTATTTTGTTAATATTATCACTTAAATCTATCTCCATAATCTATATAATGCAAAAATAGTTATTGTTCATTTTTATGGAAAACTACCACCTCGCGAACCAATATAATTCATTTTAAATCACCATATCTCAAAAATTGATAATAATATAACTTAAGTTTATATATGATGTCAATGAAATATTTATAATTAAATAAAATAATGTTCCATAGATTTTATTATCTTTATAATAATATAAAAATGATAACATCGTTCGTGCGTGCATGTTAACTATCTCCTCCATAAAGTGAGGTGAATCATTTTTCATCACCACTTAACATGGATGATATATATATATATATATTTATGTTTAAATTATTAATATTATATTATTTCTTTTATGATAATTATTTAAGTATAAATAATAATTACATTCTTTCCATAATGATCTTAGAAAAACGGGCTTGTTAAAAATTCACATGTACGGCTTACCATCCCCCTGTTTATAATATAGTTCATTTTTCACATCCATATGTAATGGATGACTTTAATAGTATAAATTATATATATAATTCATATTAATTTAGTTATTATTTTTCTATATTTAATGTAATATTATCTACATTGACTATTGGCATCATACCAAAATTTTTGGGACTTATGCAAAGAATGTCATCAAAATATCCAACATGATCATAAATAAATATCTAATTATTATAATGAGATAACATGGTAATAAGTGATATAAAATAAATAATAAAAAGAAAAATCTTTTTAGGAATAAAATTATAAAAATAATTTTTTTATTCCGGATGAAAAGAGGCGTACGTGATGAATCAGACAGATGTTAAGGGACTCCTTAACTAAAATATTGTTTTAAATATTTTAAATAATTACTCTTATAAATCATTATATTTCATTTCCTTTATATTTAAAAAATAATGAATGTATTTATAAGGAAATTAATGTTTTAAAATGGAATTTTTTTTGGTTAATTTATTTTTTTCAATTTGTTACGGTACACATTGATTTAAAAGGAATGTCCTAAATGTATAAAATGGATTTTTCAAACGGATTTATTATTTGTATAATAAGAATTTATTTCTTATCATTGAAATGAGATTTTAAGAGTGAAATGTTTAAAATTAAAATCTTTTATTTTTTATGATTATATAATGGTACTTGGGCTTAGATGGGTGATTACATGAGAATCCAAGGAATAATGGTTTAGTGAAGAACCCAAGATGATTGGTTACATTATAACCTCCAAATCATTGGGTATAGAAGTCAGTCATATTTATAATCCATTTTTAATAGTGACATTTATAAAAGTTGGTTGTTTTATTATTCAATTTATAAGAGAGACATGTATGGAATTTGACCGTATGATTATTCTATTTTAGTTAAATTTTGTTCCATGTTATAAACATATCTTTTATATTAAATATAATGAATTTTAATTAAAAATAAATCTTATTTTAATGGTTAATAAAATGACCTTTTTCAAAAGATGATACCTTTTTAGTGTAAAAGGTTACATCTTTTGGGAATTTTTTATGGGTTTTTGCAGAAAAATTGGATTATTTTATTTTTTATCCCTAAAAACTATTTTATGATCATCCCATAATTTAAAATGGTTATCACAATATTTAAGGATGTTTTTGTAAAATTGATGAGATAATGGGAAAATTGTAATGATATATCACCATTTGAAATATTGTTTCATTTTAAATATTTCTAATTTATAAAAAATGTATTGTGAGTACAAGAATGAACTTATAATTTATGGTTTTACTATGTGTGATCTTGTCATAATTATCTAATACTATGAACATAAATTATATTTTGTAGAATAATGTTATATTTTGTTTTAAAATACTAGAATATGGAATGTTTAAAGTTGCATACATAGAGTTGGTATCAGATTCTGGTTTATAAAATATTTGATATTATGATGTTTTATTAAGGGTTATGAATATTATCCTGGTTTTATAATTTTCACATTGATCATAAGTATAGTTTCTTAAAAACCCCTATTGGGGAATTTAATTATGAAAACATATGGTGACTATTGGTATTTTTCCAAGCATTCATTTTCGAAGTAATTATTAGTTATAAAGATTTTTGAATGAAAAATGATATGAATAAGACAATATTTGAGGTTAAAAAATTTAATGGTTATGTATATTGTTTTTATCATATTTTATGTAATTTTATAATAATTCTATATTTTCTAAAAATTTTAACATGTAGGATGGGTGACAACCTATCATGTCTGACAAGGACGTTGAAATTGAGGCCACAACCAAAGGGTGGCATGGTTGCCTCAGCTATGACTATCCAAAGTGAAGTCTCATTTAGTTTCAATTTTTATATTCTACTTAAACGATTTTACGGATGATGAATAGTTTTATATTTAAAATATATTATTTTTAAAATATGTAATATTGGTATTAGAAAATGATTTAGAGATTAATTTTATTATGGTATTCTTTTACTATATATGGAACCCTTTTATGAATGGAGTAAATATAGTAATCGGGAATTTTATTTTAGTAATAAAGGTTGAATTATTTTTTTGAATCATATATGATTTTATGGTGAATTTAAGTTGTTATATGTTATTATGGAAATATTTATTGTGTCTTGGAGATTATTAGTACAATTAATTTTATGTATAAGACTTCATATGTAATTGATAATATTGGGTGATAATTATTGAAATTTTTTTGCAACACTATGTGATAAAATAATTCTGAATTTTTGGTTTCAAATTTGGATTTGATTATCTAGGTGAATTTTATGTGTATTTATTTATTATATAGTATTTTTTGACCTTTGGGTATTACTGTTTACTTTTTGATATAGAAGTATTTTTTGTCATATAAGGTTTATTATTTGGGGGGATAATTTTATGTTATACAAACCATTTTTATTTTAGTTAATGATTAATGATAATATAAATATATTGTTAATATTTTTTAGTTTATCTTATTCTTCATATTTTGATTCGAGTGCTTCAGGTTTGAAAAAATCATATTCGATACTCATCATTTGGATAAAAATATGAATTTTTGGATCAAATTGATTAATATATGAATCTATAATCTCCAATATTTTTATATCATTATTTTTGTAGTCCAATTTTTAAATAATTCTTTAACTCTATGAAAAAATATTTCCAACAAAAAAGATATGCATTCACTTATATGGTAAATAAATCAATGACTGTTTTACATATCATATATTTGTAGTTTTTTTGGTTAAAATTATCATCAGTATTTTTTATATCACTCCCCATTAGAAATTTATTGATTTTTTCCTTCTATTTTAATGTTTTCATAGAGGGGACTCAAGTATTTATTATATTTAGCTACATTAATGCGTCCATTTCTTTTCATAAAATTGAAGGATTCATTAATATTTATTTCCTGAGGTGGGATTTAAATAGAGGTATTTTGAAGTATAAAACCTCAGATACTAATCCAAAAATTCAAAATATAGATTATGGAATTACCAAATGGTTGTATAATTTAACAACCCATGTACTTTATAAATAAAAAAATGTTGGATATCATACCTGATACCCTACATCGATCTCAAACGAACAACTGAATAATATTATGTTCCCATTATAACCTAGCTGTTCTAATGAAATAAATGATAAATAAAAAATTATTTATGAATATATATTTTATTCAAGTATTTATTAATAATTATTTGGTTCCATGTTAATTATAAATTAATTTATAACCCTTTTTAAAATAAAATGAATTATTTTTCAAAAAAACTCTTAAAATGTCATCAAATTTATTTTATACTAATAAAAAAACAAATAACTTTTTTAGAATTATATTAATGATATATATTTATCTATAATATAATATATAATGTATGAAATTAATGTTATACAATTTCAATACATTATATTAGAAAAAATCCAATTTTACATATAAAAGAAGTATATTTCAAAATAGGCTATTCTGCTGCATTTTGATGGAGAACTAGTTTTAAATCATGTTTTTGAAATTAAAAAAAATATTTGGAAAAAAAATAGTTTTTATTTTAAATAAGAATATAAAAAACAACTTTGGTTGAATATTTAGTATTTTTCTAATTAATTATATATATTTTTGAATAGTTAAATAATAATAATGCTTTGTGATTGAAAAATGATTTTTGAATAATCTTATTTAGTGTTAAATTATATATTTGAATGGTTTAAGTGTTTAATTAGATCATATTTTTTAATTTAATCGAATTTAGGTTATTTTATTCATTTTTCCATCAAATTATTATATATTATCATTTTATTCATTTAATCCTTTTAGCTTTCTCAATCTATTAATAGGTTTAATATTAAATAAATATTAACAAACTGTTTTTTTAATGGTGAAATAAGAATTCCAAACTTTTAACCATATGGTAAAAATTTATTATATATGTCCCTTTATTTTATGAAATTTATAATAGAAAATTTTGTAATATTTTATATTACAACAATTAAAGGTAAACTATGAAATAAATTTTTCAAAAATATTATACATATTAAAAAATACCCTTAAAATTTTATTAATTATATATTGAGTTATTATTGACCCAAATAATCATTGGGTTAATTATATTAGCACTTGGATCTAGTCGGATGACTTTAATGGATTTAGAGTACATAATTCATGAAAATTCAGTTTTTTATACTCATGTTTTTAACATGTGAAATAAATTTTTATATGGTATTATATAAGGGACATGTAATAATATAAATATAATTTTTAATGATAAAATTATTTTCTCCATCATGGTATTTTATTTTTAATTTCTAATAGAATACATAATCAAATTAATGGATTTCACAATGACGAAGCAGTAACTTATTAATTGATGTAAATATCAAATAAATTATATTAGGAATATTAAAATAAATATGATCTAACATAATTAATGTCATAAAAGAATATAGTATAGTATTTTTACTTTTTATTAATGTGTTAAAATAGTTGGTTTAAAAATATCATGTTTTCATTATATTTTAAAAAATTCAAGTAATACTGAAGAAGTCAGATCCATGCATGATTGGACCATGAAATTTATTAATGAAAAGAAGAGTGTAGAGACAAGATAGATGATGATATAGAGATATTACATGTCATAATAGTCACAATCACCACACCCATACCAGGTCATGTCGTCAGCATCAGCCGATTCCCACTCTAACTGAGGCTTATATTGTTTGAGAATCTTAGTATATACCTTCCTTCACTCCATTTTCTCTATAGATAACTTCTATTTAGCCTTTATAGAAGATGAATTAGTGGTCACCGTCTTCGGAACTGCAGAGTAGTCTTTCATTGGATTCCTTTTAACTGGGGCAGTCATGACACCCTCACTATCAAGGACTCCATTCATTTCTCCTTGAACAATCTCACTGTATGATGCTTTAGTCATATCCATATCACTTCTCTTAGAATCAACATGGATGTCCCCCAAAATGAAGGGGAATGGCTCCCATTTCTGGGAGTGAAGTCATCATCCCTTTTCTTTCTTTCATCAAAAATGCTCCCCCGTTTAGAAGAGGAAGAAGGATCCTTTTGGACATTCTGCTGCATAAAAAAATTCTCCGTCAAAGCTGGAGTGGGACACAGAATCTCAGAAGTGACAGGCTCACGAGTAATAGGGCCACTATATGATCTATGAGGAGTATCATCAATTATCACCTCTTTACCGTTCCTGGGAATCATTACATCGGCTGACTTCAAAGGAGGGTCAATGTCCATATTGATATGCACTAGTGGGGATGGATCCTTCAAATTCACCTTCTGTCGGAAAAGATCGGAGGAGTTTCCTCTCATTCCACACTCCTTACAGGTGATGTTTTTTTGACACAACTCCAAAGAGTGTCCCACAGCCATGCATTCAGTGAAAGGGAGAGGTTTTCTTTCAAATTCGACATCAATATAAATTTGATCAGAAGGAATAGAAAGTGTTACTGTGTCAATGAGAGTAGATCTAAGATCAACTTTCACCAGCATTCTAGCGAAGTGACCATACCTAACATCTGTCATTTTAAAGACGGATGGGTGTTCCAATTGTTGTTCTAATATCATGCAAGATCTCTGGATGCCAAAGGACCTAATTAAGCCCATAAAGGCACACCCATACCTGAGCGAAGACATTTTTAGCACTGGAGACATAATTCAAGTAATGAATTGTGTTAAAATTGACATTAATAATATTAAAAATTAATTAAAATTTTATTAAATGATATAAAATATATTAATATCCAAAATTTTGAAACCAGATTGGGATAATACTAAAAATTTCATCAATGGCTCATTTAATAGTATTTTGATAATTTAAAGTAATTAAATTAACCCTCAATGTTTAAATTACTTTATATCATGATATGAATTAAAAATCTCAAATAAGGGTTACATCCAAAAGATAAGGAATAAAAAATCTTCAAAGAATTTATAGTTATCTTTTTATGAAGTTAATTTAAGCCATAATCATTATATATTCCAAATATACCAGTTTGGATCCCTTTACAACATAAACATAATTTACATTAATTAAATATTTTTTTAAAAATCTATGTGCTCCCTCCCTTCTCCGATGAAGGGGTGGAAATTTTGATATTCTATTAAAAAATAATAACCGACATTATCTTCCAAAATAAACCCAAATACCTTCATATAATCCCTCATAAAATTTTTCATCTCTTATTTTCTCTTTAAAAAACTTATTTTATAGTTGTTAAGGTGTTAAAAAAAAGACTTTTTCAAATGAAAATGTATCATTTTTAATTAACTGTTTTATTGATTCATTTTACAAATAATTCATATATTATTAAGAATTGGTTATATAATAAATCTAGTGGCCTAAATATAATGATATATTATTTTGTAAATATCATCTATAAAATCAATATCCACTTATATAAAATGAGAAAATAACTATCGTTCAGGTGTATAGAGAACTTCCATCTCATAGATAGATATAAATCATTTTCTATCACCATATATCAAGAATTTATATAGAAATGAAATTATTATTAATATATTATACTCATGAAAAATTTATAATTATTAAAAATGATATATCAATTAATTTCATTGTTTTCCATTTAAATTCAAATGAAAACATCGTTCATGTGTACGTGTGAACTGTCAGAACCACCAAATGATGTGGTCAAATATTGAGCCCAACATGACATCGATGATATAATTATTAGTATATTTAGATTATTTATATGATTTCTATGATATTATTATCATTATGTAATGACAATATAATACTTACCTTCTATCTATAATGATCATTGAAAATGGGAACATTGATTATACGTATTTATGTCTTACCGTATCAATGATTGAAACATGATTCATTGTTCATATCTATATAGTTAATGAAAGAATTTAAATGTATAATTGATGTAAAAAATTGATTATTATTTGAAAAATAATATTATAGAGATAATTGACTAATGACCATATTGACTATTAACATCATACCAGATTCATTTTGGACCCAAGAACAACATAACATCAGAACATACAATAAGAACATTAATAATTAAGTATTTTTTATAAAATGGAAACATGGTAATAAGTCATATAAAATTAATAATAAACCATAAATGGTTATAAATCATGTAAATTATTAACATATGTTTATAATTCATGATAAAAAATGAATACACAGAAAATCAAACTCACGGTATGTGAATCAACAACTAAAACACATTTTTAAATGTTTTAAAGAATACATATTCTAAATATTTCAATTTCATGTACATGTTTTAAAAATATGGTTTTATGAATGAATTTAAATATAAATTTATTTTTTAAAATTTAATTTCTTGAGTTTATTTCAAATGTTTCAATGTTGAAGGGGAATTATTGATTTAAGATTATTTTTGAATTGTTTAAAATATTTATTGAAAATTTATTGATTATTTTTATAATATGAAATGATATAATACAAGGGAAAAGGAAAATTTATCAGATAAATTTCTAAATTTATATATTTTTACATTCTATGATAAAAAAAATGTACTTGGATGTTTTGTTGGGGGCTAAATGATAAACAGAGTATGGGTGGTTCCATGATAAATGATGTATGTGTTGTTAAATTATAACCCCCAATGTAATGGTTATAGATGTCAGCCATATGGATATTTCATTTATAAGTGTGGAATGCATGGAATTTAGTTTTATAGTAATTCCAATTTTAAGAGTGACATGAATGGATTTCTTCCACATGGTTATTCCATTTTATCTTTTTTATGTCCCAAGTTAACTACTTATCTTTTATATACTTTCGTATTTGTTTTCATGAAAATAATTTATTTTTTAAATAGTAAGTTAATGATCATTGTTAAATGATGATCTAAATTTCAAGGTAAAAAATGGGTTGTATTTTAGAAAAAATTTATGGGATATCATTGGACTTATTATTTTATTTATTTTATGTCCATGAATGAGCATTTTATTATTCAAATCCCCTGTTTAAAAATATTCACAGTGTTTAAGGAATATTTTGTAAAAGGATGATTTTTAGGGAAAACAGCGAAGATATATGAGGGCATGAAATAGTGATGTATTTTAAGGATTTTTCATTTATGAACAATGGATATATTGTATAAGAGTCCACTTCTAATGTATGGGTTTACTATGTATATTTGTTTCCTAATTATATTAAAATACAATCCTAAAATTTCTTTTGGAAGAGAGTGTTATTTTTAGTTTTGAAATGACTATAATTTGTAATTTTTAATTCCTAGTCCTTACAGTTGATCCTTTTAACTAATATAATAGGTGGGTGGTCACATGTAAGTAGGAATTGGAAGAATGGAATTTAACAAATGTGGAATCTATGATTATGATTTAAAATAAAAAATGGTAGTATATCCTTTTTTTATGACATGATGTCTCTACATTGTAATTTTAATAAAAAAAATTAAATGAAATATAGGAAAGTATTTATATTTGAGAGTAGTGGATTGATCCATGGATCATTGATCCGTAAGAAAAATATAATCATTATAGTACAGGTTATGTGATAAAAAATTATACATAAGGGAAATAATATAATGATTCTATGATACATTTAAGTTGTGTTATTAATGGTTATTTACATTGGATAGTGGTTTAAAAAGTAATCAATTATTGTTATAGTATAATGGAATATTCTTATGATTTTTTGAATCCCCATAAACTATTCATCGATGGTTATATGTTTTTCACTAATACTAAGAAGAATTACATCTTCCTTGTTGTATATCAATGAATTTTGATCAAGTGATAATTCTTCTCAAATATTAATAAGGTGATCTTTCTATGTGATAAGATCCACAATAACCCATAAGGCATTTTTTCCTCTATATTTCCATATAAGTTAAGTGAAAATGACTATGGGGATGTTTTCCCACAACCAAGTTTGTATCAATATTGGTTTCATTATCCCCTTATAATATTTTCATCCATCCTTACCTAACTAAAAAAGATAGAAAATTGATGTATATTCAGTGATCTCATTCTTTATATTTTTTCACCAATAGTTCTCTTGGAGATCTCAATACATCATTGTGGTCCCATGGTGATTAAAGAAGGATAAGATATATAATTCATTCATAATTTCATTAATTTTCACTAGTTTTTATGTTAAAAATAATTGTGACCCAAACCATAATACTCTATCCTCCTAAATTTTGATCTATGAGGATTTCAACTTTTTGGTATCTTCCACCCTTTTTTGAGTTTCCACATCATTTCTTTGAGAATCCATCATTATTTACATGAGAGATGGTTGAAAAATAATTTTTGAAAGGATTTATGTTGGTCCTTGCTTAATTATTCACATGTCCAACCATTGATGATCTAGGAATATTGGATCATTATCATTTTCATTATTGATAGTGTTTTAGATTCCACTCTATTTAGATCATATGCCACTTTATTTTCATTACATCGATGGTAGTGGATTGAGGATTCATAATCATTAATGATATCTAAAAATATTTAGTAGCTCTTATTCTGATCCTTCCATGTGAATACATATTCAAGGATCTTAGGAAAAGTATAACTCTTACAATTTCCCCCAAAGAGATAATTCCAAATGATTTTCAATGAAAATAATACATCTTCAAACTCTAGATCATCGGTAGGAAATTTTTATACATTATTTATTATCTTAATTAATCTTTTGGATGAAAAATTATCATTTATCATTAGTATATAAAATAATCCCCTATTTAAAGAATCATTTTATACCACAAAGGGTTTCCCATTTTTTAGTAGTGTGAGTACTAGTGTAGTGATATGACTATTCTTCAAATCTTTGATGTCGTTTTGATAGTCAAAAGTCTAGAAAATTTTCACTCCCTTCCCTGTCTTCTGGGTTATTGGGTTATTCAATATAGGGATGTTCTTCAAAAATCATCAGTAATACCCATATGAAAAATCGAAAATTCGAATCTCAGTTCCAGATGTTTTCTAAGGCCACTCCGTAATGACCTTTTTTTATAATGGTCCAGAGATATTCCATTATAGGTGATAACATTTCCTAGAAATTTTACTTCCTACATCGAGAACTAGAATTTACTATAGTTTTCATAAAGTTTCACCATCCATAAATCCATTATCATTGTATTGATATACTCTTCATATTCTTCCTTGTCATGGATTGTATCATAATCTCCTAAAAAACACTTCAAATTTTTTTAGTTCATATCTAACGAAACTATTCTTTAAATCCATGGAAATTGGTGGAGCATTAGTGATTCCAAAGTAAATCACTATGAACTCATAGTTCCTATACATTTTTAAAGGAAATATTTGGAATATCATCCATCACCATCTTTAATTGGTGATATCCTAACTGAGGGTCCACCTTAGAGAAATAATTGGTCCCTTGTAATTGATTGAACAATTCATCTATCTATGATAGTGGGTACATTTACATTATAATAATCTTATTTTTCTCATAATAATCAATTTATATAACCATTGATTTATATTTATATTTGATGAAATAGATAGGCACACCCCATGGTGAAGTAGTTAGGTGTAAAAAACACTTTTTCAGACGCTCCTTTAACTACTTCCATAGTTAATCCATCTCAAAAATGGACATTATATATGCTTTCTTCAATATATGCATTGGTAAAAGAATATGTTCAATTGAGAACTCAGCCTCCTGATCTAGAGGAAGACTAGTAAACTTTTTCGGAATACATCGGTGTATTCCCTCACAAATAGAATGTCTTTAAGATTGATACTATCATTTGTATCTATCATTTGTATCTATAATTTGAGATAGATACACTTACACATATGTCACTAATATTCCCATAAATTATTATTATTATAAAGGATATTCAACTACCTCCTTACAATTATTTAAAATAAGAGGTTTCCCCAAGATATGAATATTGATATCCCTTTACTGAATATTTATGTTTTCATTTTATAAAGATATTTAATCGATTCCTAATATCGCATCGAACTTTAACAATGTATTTAAGACATGATTTTATGTGAGGTTATTTCCTCAATAATTAATCGTGGAAGTGTAATGTACTTTTGATAGAATAATTTCCCAATTTTTAATTCTCACAGATAACTCATCCTCTATATTTTATGGGTTTGATTGAATAGTTATACTAAACATGATGGATATGAAATAATTGATATATCCATAATCAAATAATAAATTTATTATTCTTTAATGAATAACTAGTACACCTATCACCACATCATTGTTAGGCTCCACCTTAGCAGTAGTGATAGCACATTATCATTCTTATTGGGATGTGCTTGGTCCAAGATTATGATGAAGGGGATGCAGGTTTATAGAGTTTTATTTTTTATTGATATTGGTTTTTATTAAAATTAATCACTTAACTTTGTTTTTGGAAACAGTTATTTTGAGAATTTTTTTTATAAAAGAATATATCAGTTCTAGGAACAATCAGTTTCATCGGAGAATGTATCATGTTAGAAGAGAATTGTCATCGGTTTAACATTGGAACTGATGTGAAACTAGTGATTCAATTGTGACGATGATTTTCAGATTTTTATTTCATATAAATCTTGAGTTTTTATAGAACATTTTATGAATGGATGATAGAAGAAAGTGGGATTTAATGATATGCCGCCAATCAGAAAATAAATTTATTTATATTGTTTTTTAAAACAACTAGAAAAGAATCATATTCATATTTATTCCATCTGGATGGCAGAGAGAAAAAGGATGTGCCAATTTTGTTTCAAAGAAATCAATGTGGTACCAATGGGATGGTGGTGATGATGAAAGTGGTTCCGATGAAGATGGTGCCAACAGAAAAGTGTAACGCTAATGGGAACATCGATAACGATGGGATGTTATTTCAATCGATGTAGTGTCAATGGAGGTGGTTTTGCCGATGGAAAAAAGACACCGATTGTTTTTCAATAAAATCATATTCAGGTATAAGAAAAGGAAGGAGAGGGTGTAGATTGTCAATGCATCATATTCAGAATGCATTGTATCATATCAAGATAGATCATTGTTTTCAGATTGTATTTCATTATACCCAGCAATCGTAACTTGAATGGTCGTACTCAGTAATTTTATCAATAATATTTATAACCAGAGTGATCATAACCAACATGATCGTATCCAAATTAATCGTTAGAATAATGATCATACCTAGAAATTGTTTCCAGAATGATCATAACCAGAGCGATCATAGCCATCATGATTGTATCTGGAATGATTGTATCTAGCGTAATTATAACTAGAGCGATCATATCCATAATGATCATATCCAGCATGATCGTATCAAGAATTATCACAACCATAAATGATCATATTTAGGATGATATTATCCAGATAATTTTTATTTAGACAAGATTATTCTTGGGTTAAGATGAAAAGAAATTAGTACTAATGAATTAAAATTTAGCATAATTTCCAATTGAATTCATATAATTATAAATTTGGTCCTCAATGATTTTAAAGTTATGAAGTTAGTCATGATACAAGCACATATTTATTAATGATGGTAGTTGTTGAAGATGATGTGTTTTCTCATGCGGGTCAATAAAAAAGAAAATAAAGTGGAGATAGATGAATAAATTGTTAGGGTGGGGACATTATTTTAATAGAGTTATCGTATCTAAAGGTGAAACATGAATTTATTCAAACACATTAAATTGGTATCGTATCAATAATTGTTTTTGAAGAAATCCTTATGAGAAAATTAGAACAATAACCATTTATTTCTCATAATTTGTAATTGTATTGGAATTTGAAATGGGATCCTAGAAAATAGGATATTATGATTGTAGAAGATATGAGATGAATCTATAGGTGTTGAGGAAGTCATGATTACATCGATATTTTAGGAGAAATTTCGATTTGGGAGAATTTGTGTGAGCAGGAAAATTTTTGGGATCCCCTCTTAAACATGTTTTAGGACACCCATAAAAGGAGAAAGTACCTTGTACATTCAGTGCATGTTATAGATACTCATACATGATGTACATAGACATTACATTAATTTTTTGGAATACTTAATACATAACCAAAACAGACACCAAAGGACTGTAATAGTTTAGTGTCTTTGGAAACATGGAACATAATATTTTAATCATGGTGAAAGATCTTCAACAGATCCCATAATGATCTTCCCCTTTCATTCGTACCTAAAACCTTTCTTTATATTCTGGGGAAAAGAAAACATAAAAAGGGTGAGATCAAATGCTCAATAAGGGTAAACATAGAGAACATAAAACAATCCATAAAAATTTGAATGCAAACACTTGAACATAAAATCTAAACATCAAAATCTTGAGCAATGACATAAATATTGGAAGTACGTAAGGAATATATCATAATGGAACATTAATCATGATAAAATATCATGGGAATAGAACATTTAATTGTGGAAAAGCATTAATAACATGATGTGATTTCCATAGTAGCCAGGGCATTGCTGCCAAGACCATCTTAGTGGACAAAGTCCGTTTCTGAATTGAGTTCACTCCTCGTTCCAGTCCTGTATCACCAAACCGGAATAACTTACCATTCCAGCCATGTCTATCTCATGAGATATAAATAATTACCCAATGCATTGGAAGGAGTTATAGGTCCCGCCCATCTTATAATGATACCATTCTTATGTGTGCCACAAAATCATAAATCATACATCATAGCATAACCCATGTAATAAAAATGGGATTCTTAAACATCATAAATCATTTAAGATAAAAGGAATTCATAAAAATAATTCCATCATAATCAAATCAATGTAATAACTGGGATAGAAAAATAACCCTATATTATCTTTGAGGGAAAATAATTTTTATAAAATACATGAACTCTATTCTTGAAGAAAATATCATTTCTACTTTAAAAACAATTTTCCTTTCTTAACATGTCATAAAATTTTAAACTAAAAGAAGTTAATTAAAAATAAACTTGAAATATTATAAATTAAGCTTCATGGAAATAATTTTCTATGAAATCATAAAAATCCATTCATTCCATATACGTTAAATAAAAGATTCTTCTTATACTTTGCCCAGAAAAGTCAAAAACTATCTCGTATTGAAAACGAAAAAAGATTCGATTCATATCTATTACTAAAAATTAACCACCAGGTAAAATTGGATTTAAACTATTGTAGGAGGATATACATAATATTACATATTGAGGAAACATAGATGTGGATGATAAATATGCCCCATCAAATTCTGAAGTGTAAACAATCTCGGATAAAAATGAGATTGCGAGATTTTCCCTTACCTTATTTCTGATATACTTCATATGTTTCTGAACCTCCTGTATAATGATTTAAATAATTTCATTGGATTATTAAGGAATCATATTCATTGTTATGATATCATATATGGTTCACTTATGACTTTATATTACCCATTCTTTTGTAAATTCATGTTAAGGTAGCGTTTGGGGTAAAATCGTTTCATTTATCGTACGTGTTTTGACTTGTGGTTCTTGATATTATTACTTATATCCTGATTTAATTAATTATATAATGTCAAACATTATTTATATATAATATATATTCAGCATATAAATATATATGATAGATTGATAAGTGGAATTAAATACACCGTTCAAGGAGACTGTAGGCCATACGTACGCATGAGCGCTGTTTTCGTTTCCTTATTGAATTGAATGGAAAGTAAATGAAAAAATATGTAAATAAATCCAGTATCATTATTATGTCATATATATAATTATTATTCATTATATATACTTTATAATCATTCTTGAATGGTTAACATGGAGAATGAATCTAATCGGGTCGTGGAGATGGTAATCCATACATATGCACGAGCGATGATATCATTCCCATAATTATTGAATGGAATTAGAGTGGATGATATAATATCATATAATAAGTATGATGTTATAATAACCATATATAGTTATTATTTACACCATTATACCCATCCATGTAAGGTGGTGGTGGAAAAACATATTAGCCCATGTCGTGGAGACGGTATTCCGTACGTACGTACGCGTGGTGATTTCATTTTTCGTAGGATGGATAGAATATGAAATGGGGTTGTTTCATATTTATAATATCATATCATTATATTAGTGATGCTTATTTTTTAACTTTATAGTGAAAAAACTAAATAAGAAGAAGTTGAAGAAGAAAGAAACTTGAAAGAAATGTTAGAAGAGATTAACTCTTCTTAGACATGCCTCCTTTAAACTTCCTCTCAAGGGACAAGAGTTGGACTTTTAGGAAGACCAGAACCTCAAGAATATTACTAGGTAAGTTGAGAAGTGTAATTTTTAGATTTTGGCCGAGCATTAAGGCTCAAAGAAGTGTTAAGAGAAGATGGAGGAGGTGCCCTTTTATAAGGGAGGAGAGAGGCACCTTTGGAAACCTCAAAAATATTAATTTATAATAAATCAACCTCCACCTAAAAACCACCAAAAATGACTCATATTATAATATTAGATGAGATAGGATTGTAATCTCATCAACCAATAAAATTTATGCTTATTGGGAAATTATTTTAAGCCTTTTCAATTTGATTTATCCATATTTAATTTATTTAATCTTATTTTTGGTAATAATATTCTAAATTTTAAATTATAATAAATAATTACATATTTGTTTTGAATTATCCATAATTGGGTATATAATGACATTTTAGACCATATAATTATCAATTTATAATTTCTAAATATTTATGGGATTTTTAAACAATTTAATAATATGTAATATTTAAAAAATAACATTAGTGTTAATTTTGAGACTATTCATTTATTTGACTTTAAATAAAATCCACAGAGCGGATATAGTCGAAACAAATGTTTAATATATTCCTATCATGTCATATTCATCTATAATTTTTTTTGAGAACTTTAATTATTTCATATATTGTTTATTTTAATATTTATAAAACCATTTATTTGATATTTCTCTTAATAATACAATTACTACATAATTATTGTATAATCATTTAATATACTTATTAGTTGCATAATAACTATAAATAAAATCCTATGATGAATATAAATATAATAACATTAATAATAATATTTTTACTCGAACATATCATCTTAAAATCAAAACATTTAAATTGTTATATTTATTAAATTATGAAGGTGACATCTTTGACATCAATCAAAATAAAATATTTTAAATGTCCTGATCGGTTTTCTAAGGTTCCAAATGGTCAAAAATCGACCCTTGTATGCTTAGGGTATAGATATACTCTACCAATAATGTTTTTTCAAGTTTATGGTCCTTTTAATAGGTACTATTATTTTAATAAAAACTATATTTTTGATTTTTCACTAAATAAATAATTTCTACATCATTAATGTATAAGATTTTAACGTAATAAAATATTTATTAAAAATTGCAAATAAATTAACATGATAAATAAAAAAAAATTTAGCTTTCAAATTAGTATTTATAATCGAATTTATATTCTGTATAACTACATATTAAAAATAATCTAATTATTTATGTCTGAGTGAGACATTTCTCTTTCCTTTAAATAAACTAAATAAAATGTCTTAATAAAATACAAGTGCGTCCCATTAGATTCAATTTAGACCTATGTATGATTTAGGGTAAAATATAATCATCAAATTATATTAGGACAAGTGTTAGAGTAATTTTATAATATTATATTTACCCTTAATTACCTCGATTTGCCTTTAACTATGGCAAATAAAATTTACTGTAGTTATTATTCATAATAACTAAAAATAAAAAGTAGATTATTAACATAATTTTGACCTACTGATTCCAAATATAGAATCCATTTGTCCAAATTCATATCTTAGAAGATTCAGAAATTAATTTAAAATTAATCCCCTTGTTAAGAAAACGAGTTTTAAAAGATAAAACATTGCAAAAGATTGAAAGGATTGTACATATAAATTAAATGTAAAATCAATGCTAATGAAAGAAATTATTTTAAATGGTAAAAATATATTCTATTTATACTTTAAAACCATTAAATGTTATAATTTAACCATATAAATTATTATGATGAAAAAAAGTTCATTTTAATTAAAATATAGCATGTTTTTATTATTCATTAAAATATGAAATTTTTAAGAATAATATGAAAAAATTATCTAAAGTAAATGTTTATATCCCTATACTAAAGAGGAATTTTATTGTTGTCAAATTGAAATTATAAACATGTAAAAACTAGATTTAAAGTGGGTGCGCCATCAAAAGGCGGCAAAACTGCATTTTTTGAAAAATACTTATTTTACTCGAAAAATTTATTTTTTCACCCACAATGTTCAAGAAAATGGGAAAAATGAATAATAATTTCATAAAATTCTTAATTTAGTTCATAATATTCATAACGGAAATTTCATAATTATATTATAATAATATATCATTTTTTAGTGAAACCCGGTATTGCGTACTACATACGCTATCAAGGAAGTTCGCGATTGCGTGTAATGCATGCCAAGTCAAGGCTGCGTGTAATTAGAGCTCCCTTTTTTTGTTGTGTATAATATAATCAAAACATATTTCATTTATACATTAAACAAAATCTATACTTAATGTTCCGTAGAATAATTTCTACAAAACAAATTTGAACATGTGTGTAACACAAGGAAAGAATAGTGTTGCATATACTGCAAGATAATATGGTGTTCCATATAGAACAAGATAATTTTGTTATAGCGTACAACACAAGACATCAATGAAAAATAATAATTATCAAAAAGTCTCAGGTAGTTACATTCTACCCCCCTTAAAATGAATTTCTCCCTCTAAATTCATCGTGGTTATAAATGGTTTACTACTTGAATGTTACATTCATAGAAACCAACATCGTAAAAAGGAATACTAAAATTTAATTTTGAAAAGTTAAGTATAAAACATAATGGTTACCCAAATTAACTCATCACTGGGTTTCCACGTAGGAGAACATAGGTGAAAATATGGATATGGAAGAGAAATTTAACCATCAAGTTCTGATGGAGAGTGGTAGAGAACATGGCTATGAAAAAGCCAACAATCACAAAGCTATAAATTTGTGATGATCTAAGGTACCATCTGATTCATCAGATATTAGAGCACTAGGATAAAATTTTTGGTTTTCAATACGATTTCCCTAATGTTGAAAATTTATAATTAGAATAAATACTTACTTGTTTTAGGTAAAATCTTACTCTTGTTTGTTCCTTGAACAATTTACACTTCATCTCTTAAAGAAATGAAGTTGAATTCGTCTTCCGTGACGTTTTAGCAGATCATGCAATAGAATAATATGTCATTCCATCTATCTCAAACATAAGGTTAGAAAAAGTTATATATATAATTTCATCTATGGTGATATTAATCGTATATGATTCCAAAAATGGACTTATACTTCATCTATCATACCACTTAGTAAAAAAACTAGTTTCTACTAACTAAGAACTTCCTATAGGACAGTGGTATGTGATAAAGTCCTGTCGCACTTCAGCTGTGGGATCGATTCCTGCTGCCTTGTCCGACGCGAAGGGTTGTCACCTATCATACAGGTTGTACTTTTTCTAAAGCTATACTATTATAACTTTCCAAAAATAATATTAAAAAAAGTTGTAGCCTTAAACAATACTATCTGATGTCCAACATAATCCATTCCAGTATTTAGACTTATCCAAAATACATCTATCCAATATCATAGAACAATGAAAATTATTACTAGAAATTTCATCAACCAAGCATGTGAATTCCATCATTTTTCCCCATATATCATAAGATATATCTTGTTGATCGCATTCCAAACATGTGAATAACATAATTTTGTATTCTCATGAAACATGAATTACCATAGAACCATAGTGAAAACATGAACGCTTTCAAAAGGTAAATCTTTCTACATACCAAAATCCCAATATTTCGATATACTCAAACCATGATATCACTTTATTCTTATATCAATCACGCGCTCATTAATATGATCAGACATATTATTTTCTCCTTATCCCTTCATTATGCACATATCATCTACTTTCCAAAATATTTGAATTACTTTTCAAGGTTACTTGTACCATATAATTATTGAAAACCATAATAAACCAATACATAGATATTCCAATATTCTACAATACTATAAATTATATTCCACATAATTAACTAGAATCCCATTACATAAACACATAATCATTCCACTACATCATTATCATACTCAACATCGCTAATAGTGATCGCATGTGACTTCCCTTTGTCCTTTTATTTAAGAGGTTTCTCACGTCAATCATCAATAACCCTTGGATTAGGGTATTGATTAGCATAATTCCCCATTTCGTTGAAATTGTAGCATTGAAGTGTTGGTGGAGTGTTCTCTAAAATCATTTCTCTATTAAAATCATTAGCTAACTTTTTCCCATTACATCGAAAATCTACTACTCGATGACCTTCTTTTCCAAACTTAAAACATTTTGTAGAACCTTTTAGACAATCTCCACCATGAATCTTTCAACACTTTGAGCACAAAGAAACATTAATATTCTTTTAACCATTGTTCGGAGATTTCTCCTCGAACTCCATCTTTCATTTCTTGTCAAAACCATGAGATGGATATGTAATACCAACTTCCAGTTCTACCTTGATAGCACAACGCACAATTTATTCATAGATACTACAGTCTCTTATCGCCAATTCCCTTTGAAGAGTTGGTTTTAAGACACTGAAGAATAAATCAACTTTACTTTCAGGTTGGATGATTAATCCAGATGCATACCTTGCAAGCCTTGTAAAATTCACTTCGTATATACCAACAGATTCATCACCCTTTTACTTAAGCTCAAGGAACTCCTTCTCCATATAAGTTCAAAGAATAAGAGGGACGTACTTATTGAAAAAATAGTTCATTAACACGTTCCATTACATGGAATCAATTTCAACTGGGGGCCTTATATTCTTAATTATATCCCACCACTGGTCTGCTTCACCTTCTAAATGGTAAATAGCTGAAATTAATTTTTCATGTTCTGAATAGAGAAGTATGGAAAATATCTATTCAATGGTACTGATCCATTGATCGGAAAAAATTGGATCAGAAGACCCATTGAAAGAAGGTGGATGTTTCTTCATGATGGACTCAATAGAATATTGTTCCTTTCTCTCCTCATTTGGTAGTCTAGAATGATTCATAGCTTATGTAAGTATAGCAAAAAGATTTTTCACTCCATCTCACATAACATTGGTTTGATCAGGAGGACAATAATTGCATCATCCATAACATTTATTAACATGGTTCCTTTGGGTTCCAGCCATCATTCAAAACCCAACAAGAATAGTGTGAGAGGCAAAATTATGATAGGAAAAAACATAACAAAGGGGGAGTACCATCAATATCTAACATCTTAGGTTTAATTCTAATATTGTTACTGTAATTCTTGGACTATAACCTATTCTTATACTAAACCTTAGGGACATCCTTATACATACCGTTGATATATCTCTAGGGATCTCACTAAAGTTTTCGCATCCTAGTTTCCAAAGGATAACTAAAGCTTTCCTATGATACCGACTGTAGAGACCCGTACTTGACGTACATATATATTACATTACTTTAGTGAAATACTTAATATATAACAAAATCAGACACCAAAGGACCGTAATAGTATATTGTCTTTGGATACTTGGAACATAATCTTTTAATCACGGTGAAAGATCTTCAACATCTCCCATAAATATCTTCCCCTTTTGTTTTCTTACCTAAAACCTTTCTTTATATCCTTGGAAAAAGAAAACATAAAAAGGGTGAGATAAAATGATCAATAAGGGTAAACATAGAGAACATAAAACAATCCATAAACATTTGAATGCAAAAAACGTGAACATAAAATCTAAACATCAAAATCAGGAGTAATGACAAAAATCATGGAAGTACGTAAGGCATTTATCATAAAGGAACATTAATCATGATAAATTTCATGTGAATAAAACATTTAATTGTTGAAAACCATTAAAGACATGATATGATTTCTATAATATCCAAGGCATTGTTTCTAAGACCATCATAGTTGACAAAGTCTTTTTCTGAATCATGTTCACTCCTCATTCCAGTCTGATATCACTGAACCAGATTAACTTACCATTCCATCCATGTCTATCTCAAGAGACGGTATTCCGTACATACGCACACACAGTGATTTCAGTTTCTGTAGGATGGATAGAAGGTGAAATGGGGTTGTTTCATATTTCAAATATCATATAAATATATTAGTGATACTTATTTTATTACTTTACAATGAAACAACTAAAGAAGAAGAAGTTGAAGAAGAAAGAAACTTGAAAGAATCGGTAGAAGAGATTACCTCTTCTTTGACGTGCCTCCTTTAGACTTCCACTCAAGGGACTAGATTTGGTCTTTTTGGAAGAGAAGAACCTCAAGTATATTACTAGGGAAGTTGAGAAGTGTAATGGGCAGGGTTTGGCCAAACTTGAAGGCTCAAATTTGTGAAAAGGGAAGAGGGAGGAGGTGCCCTTTTATAAGGGAGGAGAGGGGCACCTTTGGATACCTCAAAAATATTAATTTATAAAAAATAAAACCCCACATAAAAACCTCCAAAAATGACTCATTTTCCAATATTATATGCTATAGGGTTTTAATCTCATCATCCAATCAAATTTAGGCATGTTGGAAAATTATTTTAAACCTTATAATTTTGATTTATCTATATTTAATTTATTTAATCTTATTTGTGGTAACTATATTATAAATTTTAAATTGTAATGAACAATTTATTAAGTATTGTGAATTATCCATAATTGGGCAATTTATGACATTTTAGACCATATTATTTTCAATTTATAATTTTTAAATATTTATGGTATTTTTAAACAATTTAATAATATGTAATTGTTATAAAATAACAATAGTGTTAATTTTGACACTATTCAATTATTTGAATTTAAATAAAATCCACACAGAGGATATAATCGAACCAAAATGGTTAATAGATTTCTAACATTTCATATTCATCTATAAAATCTATTGAGAACATTAATTAGTACATATAATGTTAATTTTAATATTTATAAAACAATATATTTGATATTTCTCTTAATAAAACAATTAATACATCATTTTTGTATAATCATTTAATATACTTATTAGTTACATAGAAATTACAAATAAAATCATATTATGAAGATAAATATAATAGATTTCATAATAATATTTTTACTTGAACTTATTATTTTAAAATAACATCATTTAAATTTTTATATTTATTAAATTATGAAGGTGACATCTTTGACATCAATTGAAATAAAATGATGTAAATGTCCTAATCGGTTTTATAAGGCTCCAAATGGTCCAAATATCAACCCTTGGATGATTAGTGAATATATATACTCGACCAATAAAGTTTGTTCAAGTGTATAGCCCTTTTGATAGGTATTATTATTTTAATAAAAACTATATTATTGATTTTTCATTATGTAAATAATTTCTACATCATTAATGTATAAGATTTTAAGGTAAATAATATATATTAAAAATTAAAAATAAATTACCATGATAAAAAAACATTTTATCTTTCATGTTATTATTTATAATCGAATTTATATTCTGTATAACTATATATAAAAAATAATCTAATTATTAATGTTTGGGTGTGACATTTCACTTTCCTTTAAATAAACTAAATAAAAGGTATTAATAAAATACAAGTGGGTTTCATTACATTCCATTTCTACCTAAGAATGATTTAGGGTAAAATATAATAATCCAATTATATTAGGACACATTTTAGGGTAATTTTATAATATTATATTTACTCTTAATTACCTCGATTTACCTTTAACTATGGTAAATAAAATTTACCGTAGTTACTATTCACAAGGACCAAAAATAAATAATTAGATTATTAACATAACTTGGACCTACTTATTACAAATATGGAATCCATTTTTCCAAATTCAAATCAAATAAGTTTCATAAATTAATTTAAAATTAATCTCATTGTTAAGAAAACGAGTTTTAATAGTTAAAACATTACAAAAGATTGAAATGATTTTACCTATGAATTCAATATAAAATCAATGATAATGACATAATTTATATTAAATGGTTAAATTTTATTATATTTATACTTTATAACCATTCAATATTATAAATTTACCATATAAATTATTACGATGAAAAGAGTTGTTTTTAATTAAAATATTGTGTGTTTTTACAATTCCTTAAAATATGAAAGTTATCAGAATAATATGAAAAAATTATCCAATGTAAATTTTTATATCATGATTCCAAAGAATAATTTTCTTTTGTAAGATTGAAATTATAGATATGTCAAAAATTAGATTTAATGTGGGTGCGCCATCAAATGGCGGCAAAACTGCATTTTTTTAAAAATACTTATTTTACTCAAAAAATTTATTTTGTTCTCACACGATATTCTAGAAAATGTGTAAGATGAATAATAATGTTATAAAATTCAAAATTTAGTTAATAATATTCATAACGGGTATTTCATAATAATATTATAACAACATATCGTTGTTTAGTGAAACCCGATATTACGTACTATATACGCTATCAAAGAAGGTTGCGATTGTGTGTAATGCAAGCCAAGTCAAGGCTGCGTGTAGTGCAAGATCCCATTGTTTTGAGTATAATATAAACAAAATTTATTTCATTTATAAATTAAACATTATCTATACATAATGTTGTGAAGAATAATTTCTACAAAATGAACTTGAAATTGTGCGTAACACAAGGCAAGAATAGTGTAGCGTATACTGTATGCTAATACGGTGTTGCCAGTAGAACAAGATAATTTTGGTGTAGCCTAAAACACAAGACATCAATGAAAAAGAATAATTCTCATAAAATCTCGGGTTGTTACATGTGTACTTTTCAGAGCAGAAGATAGATAATCTCTATGATTTCAATGAGAGAATGATATACTGTTTTGTTTTGTATTGGATACATTTTGACGAGAGTTATATTCAACTTCCTTTGGAATCATGCTGAATTAAAAGGGAATGGGATTTAAGTGGTTTTTATTCTACTCTATTGTTTTCTATATGAAAATCGGACAAGGAGCTTTGTTTTTAAATAATCGAACCACGAGCATTGTTTTGGGAAATCAGACTGCGAGAATTATTTCGAAAGAATTGGGCTCGAAGGAATTAAACTCAGAAAAGATTAGACTCAGTGTTTCATAACAATTTCACGGTTTTTATTGCCTTTCTTTATTATTATAGAATTAATTAATTGTATTAAAACTTGAATACATTTGTTTAATTTAAAATAAGCACAGGTATAATGAGTCGCTAAAAATCAATTTCATTACCATATTGTGCTTAGATGGTGCACACACACTAGTGTGATTTTTTCATATTGGTACATGAGTGTTAGGATAATTCCTACTCAATGTAATCCAAGTATTTTTTCTTAGTGGATGGTCTGGTATTAGATCATTTCCAAACCATATGAAGTATGTATTTGTTCTTATAGAATAATGAACCTCGATAATCATTGGGTTACTTTAAATGTGTGTTGAGATTAATTCCTACATTGAATTGAAATCTCAAAGAGGAGGTGAATATTGTTTCAATTGAAAAAGAAACATATATGGAAAAAAGTATCCCTGATTCCCCCCTCCCCCTCTCAGTGATACATTACTCCGAATGAGCACTTCAATGTGGTATTAGAGGTAGTTTCCCTTCGCTATTTATTGCTGATGGAGAATGTGAACTATGTGAATAGTAATGTTATTCTGGTATTTTACGGAAAGAAAAATCATATATAGAAATATAGAATGCTTCTATATCTTATGTCTATTTGTTATGATGTTCTTGAAGCTGCAACATATGTATTTCCTAACATTGATGACAGTGATATACTTACACCTATTGACAAGAATTTTCTTGAGAATGATAGAACGGAAAAAAAATTCATTTTTATCATCACTTTCTGAAAATTAATTCTAGAGAGTGAAAGGTGATTCCACAGCTAATGATATATAGGATAAATTGAAAAATGTATACGATAAAAATATAAAAGTGAATAAGAAAAAGTTACAAATAAGTAGATTGAAGTATGAGGATTTCAACGTGGGTGAACATGAATCTTTTGAGGAATTATTTACTAGGGTGAATGAAATTGTGTATACTATCATATGTTTAGGTGAAAATATGAAAGAATATACTATTTTTTAAAAAGATCTTGAGAATATTACATGAAAAATTTGATGAAAATGATTATTTATTGGAATATAGAGATCCTGAATAATTGTCTCTATGAACAAGGAAAATTAAATGAATATTTTTATTGAAGATAAAGCTGGTGATTATTCTTTTTTATTTGAATGTGGAGGAGTTTGTCACATTGTGGATAATTGATATTGAATAAATAATGATGAAGATAGTGATATTGAAGAATTAAATACAATAGTATCATGGAATAAAAAGGGAAAATATGGAAAACATAATAATTTTTTCAAATAAAAAAGAAAAAATTTCTTGTCCAAATATAAAGATGTATAAGAGTTGAAAATTTTCCAACAAAAACATTATGAACATGAAAATAAAAGTCTATGTTCCGAAAAATCTATCACTGAAGTTAGTGAATGTTATTCTGTTGAGAATTATGATAATGTTAAACAAATGATTCCTTCAAAGGGTGAGAAGAATAATGGAATTTTGTTTCAAAAGAAGAATTTAGAGAATATTATGTATGTGGTCAAGGATAAAAATTCTGAAGTTACAAAAGAGCTTTAGATCTAAAATGTTTTGTATGGTTTTGGAAAAATTTATATTACTTTTTATCCTATCAAGGTTGAAAAGAAGATGAATAAGAATCCAATTTAAAGTAAAAAGAATGTTGTTGAGAAATGTTTTCACAATTCTGATTAGTATGGAGCTGTCGGAGGTAAATACCCTTTCTATGGGTATTGATAGAATTATGTTTGATTCTGGCACATGACTAGTATGTGATGGTTCAATCAATAAAATTACAGTTATCCTGTATGTTATGAATGAAAGTGATTTAGTGGGAGTTAATATCCTTAAATAATGAATGTTTTTTTGGCTGTGTTGAATAAATATAAAATTAAGGAATTGAATATTATAAATAGCTTCCAAGTGAATGATTTAAACAACATGGATACCATGAAAAAGGATGTCTGTTTTTGTTACATGCTCAGTAAAAGATTTTTAATTCTCAGAATCCAAAGGTGATGAATGAAAATAAAAAAGAAAATTCACTTATTGTTGAAACATCATTATAATACATGAAAGGATAATGACAATAGATAATTGATTGTGGGTGTTATTCTCAAATGACATGCAACATGAAATTTTTGTGGGATGTCAATGATTATAAATAAGGCACAGTGACATTTGGAAATGACAAATCATTGAAATTAAAAGGTGTTGGGTAAGCCATTATTAGAAAAGAAAAGATGATATCTAAGAAAAAATTATATGTTTATGGGCTTAAAAATATATTAAGTGTCTCACAATTGCATGATGAGTGTAATAATGTTATCTTCAATAAATATAGATTTGTTGTAATGATGGAACAAGATTTAATGACAATTACAAGAAGCCAGCACACAAATAGAAATTTGTTTCATGTTGGTGATTCAAAAATCACATGTTACATGAGTATGGTGAAATAGAACCAGTTATGGCATAAAAGGATTGGGCATATGTGTCAAAGAAACATGAGAAAGTTATCAAAAAGATATAGTGTTTGAGACAATCCTAATATTCCAAGAATTGGGGATTGTTGTTTCACTATATGCTAGAATAGAAATATTACAAATTTTGACCAAAATAAAGATGACATTTCTTTAAAATAATTGATGAAGATGATCTATTCTGATATATGTGGGTCAATGAGGAAAAAATAAACATATGGAGATAATTACTTTATTACTTTCATTTATGATTTTACTCTCATTACTTGGGTTATGTACATTGAAACAAAAATAAAATTCTTCGAAAAGGATTAAAATTTTCAAAAGAAAAGATGAGAAAGAATGTGAGTATAGTGTGAAGAAGTTGAGAAATTGTAATAGTGGTGAATACAGAAGTAATGATTTTAATGAATAGCCTGCGAATTATGGAATTTAGCATGAGTATGGATCCTTATACACTCCGCCAACAAAATGAGTATTCATAAAGAAATAATAAAAGCCTGGTGGAAATGGGAATAACCATGTTACTTGAGCATTTACTTTCTCAATACTCTTGGTGGCAAGCCATGAGTTCTACTATTTATATTCATAAATATTTTTTCTATAGGCCTCAATTAGGTATGACTCCATAAAGTCTATTTTAGGGAAAAAATAACTGTTTGAATCAATTTAGTGTTTTCAGAATTCCTTATATTATAATGAATAAAAATGGAAACTATGGTATGTTTTAGTAGAAAGGTTGGGTTGGAATCTGTCGTGGCAGTTATTTAGAAGGAAGAGGGTACAAAATGTTTCAAAAAAAAACACAAATAATTTTTGATCCACTCGATGTTAAAGTGATTGAAATATCTAAGAATGAAAATAATGTTCAACTGAATAATGAAGGTAATCAAGTTAATGAATAAAATTATGATAAGGATAAAAACAATTGTAATCCAAATAATATAGAAGAATTGGACGCAGCTATTTCCAATAATGAGGAAGACAATTTGAAATCTTATCCAAGGTTGTGGAAACATGTGGAAGCACATAATATAATTGGTGATCAATATTAGAAGAATATAACAAGAAGAAAAACAAATTCCATTAATGATACTTCATTGTATTGAACATTGGAACCGAATAATGGGAAAAATATTGAGCATCCGTAATGGGTTCAAGACACTAATTAAGAATTGGATTAGATGGAAAACAATAATGCCTAAGAACTAATAGACAATCCTGAAAACAAAAACATCATTGGGAAAAATGGGTTTTCTAGAACCATCTGAATGAAGAAGATGAAGTTATTAAAACAATGAAATACTAGTTTGCAAATAGAATTCATAGATTTAGGGTATTGATTTTGATTAATCCTTTGATCCAGTGGATGAACATGAAATAAACCGAATATTTCTTGTTATTTCTACACAACGAGGCTACAAGATGTTTCAGATAGATGCTAAATATGTATTCTTAAAAGGTGATCTTAATGAAGAGGTTTATATATAATAAACTCGTGTCTTTTTTATTGGAAAAGATTAAGGTTGTGTGTTAACATTGAAAAAGGAATTGTATGCCATAAAACAAGCTCTTGGGGCATCGTCTTCCAAATAACATACATGCTTATAAAAGAAAAGTTTTAACAACGAAATAGTGGATTAAAATATTTAAATTAGATAATTTCAAGATTTTTTTATTATTTTAATTGTCTATATGGAAGATATTATCTTTTCTTGGAATGATTATGGATGGTTTGACGGATTTTTTGAAAAATTATAGAATTTATTTGAAATTTCTATTCTAGGAGAAATGAAATACATTCGAGGGTTACAAATCCAAAAAAATAATGAATAAATTTTCCTATCCCATGAAAAGTATTTAAAATAAATGATCTACTGATTTGGCATAGAAAATTCAAAACATGTTTCCCCACCCATTTCTATAGGAACAAAATATGTAAATATGGAGACGGAAATGAAGAGGATCATAAAGAGTATCAAAATTTGACGAGAATTCTATTTTATTTGACTGCCTCAGGACCAGAAATTGTTTATAATGTTACCCTATGTTCAAAATTTCAGAGTGATTCAAGATTTTCATATTTAATTTCAAGAAAAATAATTCTCAGATACATCAGAGGCACAAAAGAATTTTTAATCATATATTTCAGCTCAGATACTTTGGATTTCTTTGGTCATTCGAATATAGATTGGGTAGGGAATGGTGATGATAGAAGATCTAAATCTTATGTGGTAATATTTTTTGGGAAATAATTGTGTTAGATGTCATTTAAATAAAAAAAATTCAGTAACTCTCAATACAGCTAAAGTTGATTATGTTTCTGCTACTCAAGATGTTACTCAACTTATGTGGATGAAAACACAATTAGATTATTTACTTTTAGATGTGATGTTATCATTACTTTTGGGTTGTGACAATCAAATCAAAATCAATCTAACTATGTATATAGTGAAACATTATTGTTGAAATCATATTGATATATTATATTATTTCATCAAATAGCATGTGGAGACGAATAAATTGGAGAGGCAGTATAGTCCAACATAAAAACAAGTTGCTTATATTTTCAGAAAACCTTTATCAAAAGAATCATTATAAAAAATGATTTTGAACATGGGTTTGAAACCCCTCTCTCTTTCAAGTTGAGGAATGTGTATATATCCCTCTCTCATCTTACCATTGGATTGTTTTGTCAATGGGAAATTTTTTTCGATCCATCAATATTTTTCACGAAAGAGAGAATTATGGGTATTCTATGAATTCCATATTGTTTAGTGTGTGAAATATTCTTAATATTTATCGAAGTGGTTGTAGGAAATGAAATGAAATTCTTTTCCAGTGAGAATGGAGAAAATAATGAGAACCAAAAAGAGGTTTTCATGCCCTTTTCTTGGATATTGTGGTTTTTTTATTAATGATTCTTGTTTCCTATATTGATTTATCTCATGTAGGATTAGAATTATTGATATGGGATCCATTTCATGAGGATACAATGTTTAGTGATTTATGAAACATGGTTGACAACAAAATCCAAAGGGGGAGTTGTTGGGACCAAGCTTATAATGAATTTGATGATGGTTCTTATAGTTTTCTTTGGTTTTGAAGACCTGTTTTGAAGAAAAGAAATCACATCACTTTTTTTGGCAACAATTGTTTTGGGATTTTGTTTTTTAATATAATTTAATGATTTTAGAAATAATTATGAATAAAAAAATAATTAATCATGTTGTAAGTGAATTGTCATCAGTTTCACACTAGAACCGATGTGAAACTTATGTTTCAATTGTGAAGATACTTTTCCGATTTTTATTTCATAAAAATTGTGAGTTTTATTGAGAACTTTTTATTCTTGATTGGTAGACGAAAGGGGGAGAGAAATAGATGATGCCAATTAGAAAACATTTGCATTCATATTTTAATCCAAAACAATAAGAAAACAATCGTATTCAGATTTATTGCATCTAGATGGGAAAAGGGAAAAGGGGGTGCTGATTGTGTTTCAAAACAATCGATTTGGTACCAATTGAAAGGGGGTACCGATGAAACTAGTACCAATGGAAGTGGTGGAAAAGTAAAATGGTGATGCTGATAGAAATGGTGATGCTGATGAAAAGAGGTGTCGATCAATGTGGTGCTGATGGCGGAGGTGATGCTGATAAAAGATAAGACATTGACTGATTTTAATAACAATTGTATTCATGTAGAAGAAAATGAAAGAGATAGTGTCGATTGAGAATGAATCGTATTCCGAATGCACTGTATTATATCTAGGAAGATCATTGATTATAGATTGTATTTGATCATACCCAGCAATCATAACAAGAATGATCATACCCAGAAATAATATCTAGATTGATCCTCTCTAAAGTGATCATAACCAGTATGATCATATCCAGAATGATTGAAACCAGAATGATCGTACCCAAGAATCATAACTATAATTATGGTATCTATCCATATTGTATCTAGAGAGATCTTATCTAGAATGATCGTATCCAGCGTGATCATAACCAGAATGATCGTAATGGGAAAATATTATATTTAGTATAATAGTATCGATACCATTTGTATTAAAAAAGATCATGATTGGGATGAGATTAAAAAAAATTGTAGCAATGAATGTAAAGTTTCAATACATTTTAGTTGAATTTTGATGATTCTAAAGATGATCCCCTATGATTTCATATTCATGAAGGTAGTCATGATACAAGAACATATTGGCGAATGATTATAGTTGCTAAAGATGATGTGTTTTCCCATGTGGGTCAAGAGAAAAAAAAGAATGTGGGGATATATGAATGAATTATCAAGGGGGAGACATCCATTTAAAAGGGTTACTGTACCTAAAGTGGAGAAATGCATTTCTTCAAGCATATTAAATTGGTATTGTATCATGAATTATTTTGATGAAATCAGCCTGAGAAAATATGATCTAGAACAATTTTTTCCCATTATTTTTAAAAATAATGACATTTTAAATTGGGGTCTAGATAAGAATAGATGATGATTGTAGGAGGTTCCAGAAGAATAGATAAGTGTTGAAGAAGTCATAATTACTCAGAGTTATCATGAGAAATTCATATTTTTGTGTATTTGTGTGTGAGGTAAAGATTTTTGGATTCCTGTCTAAACATGTTTTAGGTCACCTATAAATGGATAAAGTACATTATATGTTCATTCAATGTACTATTCACTACAGAAGAGAGATAAGCATCATGTTTTCAGTGATATAAAGTGATAATATTTTGTTTATTATTGAAAACATTTTTATAGGTATTTTTATTCTCTTCCTTTTGTATTTAGATGAATTAATCAGAACGAGATTGAAGTGGTGATGTTTATACTCTAATTTTTTTTATCGAAAAATCTGACTAGGAACATTGTTTTTAAAGAATCACGTTTGGAGCATTTTTTTGAGTAATCATACTGGGAGATTTGTTTTGAAAGAATCAAACTCAAAGGAATCAGACTCAGAAAAGGTGGGACTTAGTGATTTTTAAAAACATCCATGTTATTCCATTCTTTCTTCAGAGTAAGGAATTTAGTAATTGTATTATAGTTTCAATAAAAAAATTTAATTGAAAAGAACTGCAGTTTACATGAGTTATTTTAAAAAAATTATATTACCCTATTGTGCTAAGGGGTGAACACACACTTGTGGGATTGTTTTATAGTGCTACATGAGTGTAAGGGTACTTCTTACTTGATGTAATTCAATGATTGTTTAATTAGTGTATTTTATAGTATTAGATCCTTTCCTAACCATACCAGTGATTTATCTATTCTTATAGAATATTCAAAATTTTAAATGTTTGAGTTCTTATGGATGTGCGGTGAGTTTGTTTTTAGTAAAGAATTGAAATATCTAAAATGAGGGGAATGTTGTTTCCATTGAAATGAATCAAAAAAAGAAAAATACTATCCCTAATTAACCCTCCCCCAATCATTGATATATTACTCTAACTGGGAACATTCATGATAGTGGTTGATGTTGTTGATTAATCCAATAAACCTTGTCTTATTGAAATTTCTTGAATAATTATTGTGATTTAAATAGTTTAAACATTACAATATGGGATGAATGTTGACATGAACCATCCCTTATTATTCCTCATTAGTGGGATTATTAATATACCATTGATATTTGTTATCCAGATTCTATATTATTCAACATTTTATGGAATTCATTGTTCCCGTTATACTGTTCCTAGGATGCTTCTTTCCACACTTTTGACTTGTGGGATATTGGGTTTTCATGCCATCATGGTGTTTATATATTGATCCCCCATATTAATCTTAATTTTAATGCTTTCATATTTTGGAAAATGAGACTAATAAAAGTCTCTGATATCCATTTGATCCTTGAGGTCACATTGGAGAATCTCTTTAAATATTTCATGGCCTCGAATTTCCATTTATTTCATAGAGTCAGCTTTATTCCACTAAATAATTCATTCACCTTGCTTTCAGTGATCATTAAAAATATGGAGGCATATTATATAGGCTTTGTAAAATTTTTCTAGTATTCCCCAATAATATCCTTTTCTTTTTTCCTCAATCCAATTAACTTCATTTCAATAATAATACAATGGCTTTGTAGAAAATATTTATTTAAAAATATTTTTTTGAAATATTCCAATTCATTGGAATCAATTTATTAAAATTACTTTGTGTCTATGATTAGTGTACACCACTAATCCACATTCCCATTAAAATGATAGACTAACATCACAAAATTTCCATCATATAAGAATTAGTGGATAGAAAATATATCCTCAATGGAGTAAATACATTGTTATTTGAGGAGGTTATCAAATGGTACACTATACATGGGTTGAATTTCTTACATAAAGTATTTGACCATAAATTTAACTTTCTTATAAGAAATATGGTGTTTAAAATGATGGAAGAAGTTATTGCTAATCTGAGCTAGTTGAGCAAGTATCATCATGAATGTTTGATCTTCTATTCTTAAAATAGTTTTCACATCATTAGGGACATATTTTCATTGCCTATCACATAGATTATTTGAATATGATCTCATATTTCAGGCCATTTACTAAAAAGAGTTTGATTATCAATTGAATACTTATCTAATAAGAATCAAAAAGGAAACATGGAACATAATAGGATAAACATGAAAATGAAAATTACTACCTAATAGGTTATTCTGGAAGTAACAATCTAGGTTCTCTATGGAGATAGAATTATCATTAGGGTTCTTACTAATGTTCTATAGTCTTAATATCCAAAAAATAACAAGAGGGTGATATGATTCATACTATAAGAGACCTAGACGTTTACACATATTATTACATGAATTTAAGCATAATTGTCCTTCAAATATAAATCATGGATCATAGAGTCTAGTGTCTTGAGAATATTAGATTCATAATTATAAATCAGGAAACTAAAAAAAATTATTTTATTTATTATTTATAATGATCTTTTAACCACTTTTGAGTCCTAAGATTTTCAAAGGATACCCTGAGGAATACATAAAAAATTGTGATGATCTAAAAATCATTGTAAGGGAATAAACATAATAATAAAGCATACCACATGGGTTAGAAGGCACAACATGGATAAAAATAAGTGAATGTAACAAGAATAATCATATAGTAGAATAATATATATAATATCAAATCATTTAATATTGGAATCATAGTAAGGATTCAGAAATATAAAACATGAAGTAATAATTATTCAAAGATCATTGCACATGGTGAAGTAAGAGTAAAGGAAAACCAAAAAGATTGTTTCACATCGATAAAGATTCAAGGATAGCCACAAAGACCATTAGACATGATGTCTCATGAGATTAAACATTAACCAATGCATTAGGTATCTATCTAGGAGAACCTACAAAAAATCAATGAATATGTGTTACAAATAATGAATCAGACATAAGTAATCAAAAATAAACAATATGGTTATCCATGGAAAGAAATGTATATCAAAATCTTATAACAAGGAATTTAAATAGGGAATATAATATTAGTTTCCCTAAAATAATTGATTTAAATCATGCATGGAAGTTATTATTGGGAAATAGGAATATATCATGTTAATTTTTGTCAATGTAAAGTAAAAATATCTAAAAATAGTGTTTAAAAATAATCATAAATAAAATATTCAAGTGAAGTGTAATAGAATTTTTTTCATGATTCATTAAATTGGAAAATGCCTATTTGTTTGTGTAAAACTATAAATGAACAAAGATAGTCAATCAAGTTAAAATTGTTGATTTTAGATAAATAATTGTTTCCTAAAATAGACTATAGAGAGAACATGAAAATGGGTAATAAATCAGGAAGTTCCCTCTAATCAGGCTTACTATCCATGATGACTTGAGACGAGGAACGTATAAAATCATGTATTTACAATAAAAAGGATGAAATGATTAGGATAAATGATTTTAGAACATATAAAAACAATTAATAAGAATTATATAAAAATAAATAATAATTTCACTAGGTTATGGAGAGAGAAAAAGTAACCTAAAGCTAAAATGGTTGTTCCTGTAGAATCTCATGCCTTTGGTCCAAAAGTGTTCCGCAAATGATCATAATTTATTGGATAATCAAATTAAATTAATTATCTAATTAAATAAAATATTTTTATCCATGTATTTTATTTATTATAACTATATTATGTGTGTTTACCGCCTTTTTGATGAGTTTTATGATACAATTGTATCATTTGGGAGTGTTCATTTCCATGGGTTTCATGATCAGTTTACTAGTATAAATGTATGGAATATCATATAGGTTCAGAATAGTTCCCCAAAATTGAAATTTTATGTTTTTGACGAACATATATAATAATTGACGTTCTTATATATCATTCTAGTTAAATGTTATGAGAATGAATCTATAGAAAAATGTTAGTGATTATTTTAAGTTTATTTTGGTGAATTTTTTGTCCTTACGAACTAATTTGGTTTTATTAATTAATATTATATATATAAATACTGGTTATAAAACATTAATTAAGATTTAATAAAAATTTAAAAATCTTACTGAATAATAAAAATGGGTTTGTAACCATCCTTGATTGATAAATTGATATATGAAAACATGTCATTTTGGAAGGCGGTAATTCTATAGCTCACAGATGAAGATTTCATTATTATTATAATAGGGGAGGGGAAGATAAATGATTACGTGTTATTTTATTAAAAAACTATACATAATAGATTCCATAGTTACCAAGTAACTAGATATTGGGAGGTGAGGATATAATAAAAAATGAAATGGAAATAAATTAAAAGAAAAAAGAGGTTTTTACCTCTTGAATTCTCCTCCCTGAGAACCTCATTTAGGGAAATGGTTATGGTATTTTATTGAGAAAAAAATTCTCTTGGAGGTGGGGTATTGTATTGGGGGATGGTTCGGTAGAATTCTTATAAAGAATTGAGTTTTAATGTTGTTAGGAGTATATCTAGTGAGAGGTGTCATTTATTGTGGGAGTAGAGGATTGTTTTTTGTTTTTTATTCACTTATTTATAATTTTATCTCAATACTATGAATTTTTTGAGAATAATAATTAAATATATTAATATAATGAAGTAAAGTTCTATATTATATGCATACTTCATAAATACATTATCTATGAATTGATAATTTTTGTATTTATCTTTAATCATACATTTTCAAACTTTACTATTCAACAAAAGTTCATTTATTTTAGAAAAATCCAAAAAATTAAATCTAACCATTTATGAACATGCAGAATAAAAAATAATCCCCATTTGTGTGAAAATGTTTAAAAATGATAAATTATATTTTTATTCAAAATAATCAGTTTATTTGGAAAATAGTGATTTTAAAATAATATGTGATTTTATATCACTTTGAAAAATTCTCAGGGTACTATAAAAGTACTGTATCCGGGTAATAGGGTAGTACTATACTAGTGGGGGAACTATGGTGGTGTTGAAACTATATTGGTGGAGGTATGGTTACAGAACTATAGTGGTGGTGGTAGATTTGATGTTATTGCAGTTGCTTGGGTGATATACCAGCACTATTCACTAGAGGGCCCTTTGGGCCAAAAAATGGTATATCATGCCACTAGGCCTTTCGGATTTGTAATGCATATCCCTATACCCAATCTAAAGAGGTCATTTATTATCTTTAATAATAAAATGACTACATGGCACCAATTTTTTTTTAAAATATTATAATCATAAGACAACAAAATATTAGATATTGAATACATTTAAAAAAAAAAGTTTATGTTTAAAATCATTATATTAAATAAAAAATTGAAAATAAATAATTATTTTTTATAAAAATATCAACACATATTAATAATTTACAAAACATTTATTTACATATACTATGAAATAATAATATCATATTATCATTTCTAAGAAGCCTAATTTTATTACATTTTCATGTGTGAAGATAAATTTCTATTGGTCAGTTTAATATTCATGTGGTACATATTACAAGTCCAAAGGTCATGTTAATATTCCATTGGTATAGGTTTCATAACATATATAAATACCTATTATTTCATTAATTCTTCATTTATTATATTTTTATTGTGTTTTATTTTTGATTTATGATATTTATACTATCTGGAATAATTATAATAATTAATTCCAATTGATATAATCATGGGTTTTTACATATTATAAATGCGTCCAAGAATTTTTTTATTAATTTTTGGTGGATTAAAATCTCGAACACATGGTTTTCTATTTAGGGATTTAGATTCCATTAAATGTATTCCAAACCATAAACCACATATAGGGTGTGTGAAGTTTCCCCTATGAGGGTGCACATTGTAACAAGATGTGTTTAAACTATGAAAATACACACTTTCTAGGGTTACATGGCTTTATGGTCTAGGGCACACATGTAAGGAAAACTGTGTGCCAATAATGCTCTGGAGAATTTCATCTATTTTTCTCAAATTTTTAAGCAAACACACATCGAGGTAAAACATAAAATATAGGTACTCAATACATTAAAAAATATTACATCTAATTGAGTAATATAAATCTCAAGATATTGTTAGGGTATTACAGTGGTAGCAGGATATAACGGAGGAATGTATCAAATTAATTTGGTACTTCATTATTTTGAGGTTGTTAAACCCTAAATGAGGAGCTTCATTCAAAATTATGTGATATGTATAGGAAAATAAAAGAGATTTTGGGGTTTGAGGAATGGAAGATGACATCCATGGTCAGCGAATTTTATTATATTGTCTCCACCATTGAGTAATATAAAGGGGTGTGTGTAGAATTATATATATTGAGATAAAGAATTTTTTCCTCAACATTTAGGATTATGATATGACATTTGATATGAGTAATGTGATAAACACCCTAAAATGAGTTTGGATGTGCATCTGAATCCTAAAATAGTTCTTCTGGAACATATATATCCTATGGGAAATTTCATCTATGGTTGTAATTACAATAATATTGATTTGGAAAAATTAAAAACCATGATATTTTAATATTCTATTGTATATTTGTACAATTTTATGGATAACACATTAGTTGAAGAGGTTATTATAATAATGAGAGATGAAAACATCAATTAATAAATTCAATATGAAAAGACACAAATTATATAAGAATTAATGTCTCCTTGGAGAATTTTTCTATGAGTGTAATTGATACAATATCCACAATTTCTATAAGGACATGAATCATAAACAAACATCATTATGGAAAGAAAAACGAATTGACAATGTCATGGAAAAAGAGCCTCCAGTAGATGATAACCCTTGTCTCTCATCCTTGTACATTAGGTTCAATGAAATTAATTTGATGGCCTCTTTTCAACCCCCTATTCCTAATAAAATTTCACAATACCATTAAAAATATAATGATATTTCTCTAGTACTGGATTGAAATATTGTTACACTAATTTTTATAGTTTATTTGGGAATGTCTTCCAAGGATATCCAATTCTAAAACCACTAATACCCTTTCCATGATGATTTCGGTATGATGTATAATTCATATATATTATCTATAAATGTATATACCAACATTCATTATGAATTTGAAACAAAAAATTCCATACATTTGGATGTGGATCACAGACTATCTATGACTGAAGTCCCTCTTATAATTTAAATAACCCCTAAAAATATATAAGATTGATTTTATATTAAATTCTAACCCTATGAACATGTTCATAGAACTATCTCAAGGAATAAATAGTATATTGGTTCCCTTCTCCTGATGTATCCCTTATTTCATTTTGATCCTTATAGAATGAATCTCATCAATTTAAATGGACTATATAGATTCACATTAAAATTTTAAATGATTAAAAGTATGTTGGTACTTTGACTTTTGAAATAACCCATTCCACTCAACAATGCTTATTGGGTGAAGCTCCTAACTCTAAATAGGATATTACCATGGTTTCCATGAAAGATAGACTAGCTTGTCATGGGATTATTGAAATTCAATTAATATAGGATTCTCTATACGAATCTTATATGTAATTAACAAATTAATTAACCCCATATTATTTTATTCAATCAAAAAATAAATTCCCCTCCTCAATAGATAATAGTAGGTTGATGAAAATGAGGATTTGAAATCTCTTGACGCCAACCAAGGTATGAAAAAATCAATAAAATTAATTATAGGAAATGTGGGGATCAAAAAAACGTATAAATAAAAAAGTAAATAGAAAAGGAAGAAAATTCAATTTATAGGTGACACATTAGGGATGGCCTATAACATAATAAATCTCTATTAAAAATAATTCTCTTACATTATAATTATAATAGTATTGGGAAGTCTCCCATGGTTATAGCACTTAGGAATTATCATGTGACCAAAAAGTCAGTAGTGATTGCACTTTTTGAACCCACAACATTGTGTAACTACTAGAATGTATTTGATTATTCCACCTCTTGATACAACATTATCTTCCAAAATTTCGATGAAAATTATGTGTATCATTTATTTGTCCTCGAACAAGATACTATTGAGGTCCTCAGTTGAAAAAACTATATCATAATATTATGATAACCTTCTTTGTAATCATACGCACCATTAACATCTCATTTTTCAATGAATCCAACTCATACATCGTAATATATTATCTTTATATAATGTTAGAAATGAATTCTACGGATTTGAGACATGATAGGTTCATTATTATGGATTTTTACATAGTCTTGGATCCTAAAAAATAACATGAACCAATTTCAATAAAATTTCATCTCTTGAGTTTTCCTCCATCATTTATTATTAAAACATATATGAATTTGTAATTATAGGTTCTGACTACCCATGTACTAGATGTACAATTTTTTGAAATTTCAATAAATATGATATATTTTTATTAAAATTTATGATATTAGAGCTACCATTTTTTCTCTTGATTTACCCTCCACAAATACCACATAGACTATAATACTATTATTTTTGATATTTTCACTTGTCCTAGAATGATATCCCCTCCTCCATCAGAATTCCACAATGGATATATTATAACAAATTGATGCATATATGTTGTTATGGAAGCTAGAATATCTAGAAATCCCACAACAAAATATTTATGGGAAACTAAATAATTACCAAACATTCTTAAGAGAATCGAGAAAAAAATCACTTCTCTATATTTTAGGATGACATCAAATATGCTGCAGAACGTATTTCTTGTTTCCAACCAAGTAATAATAACTAGGATAATCCTTATAGAGTATAAATTCATTAACATTCTACAAATGGTGGTATTTTAGCTCTTAATGAAATCGTGGTTAAACCAATCTCAATATAAAATGGGAGATGGATTGAGAAACTGATCCAAATATCCTTCACCAGCTGTATAATTATAAAATAGTAATGAGAGGGATTAATTACATTAGTATTAATTATAGCGTCCACACATTAAAAAATTATATTTCCAATGAAGTGTTTGAATAATTTTAAAATCTATACTCTGATTATGGAATTGATAACACTCATATAATGATTGATAGCATCCCAACATGCAATAAAGATCATCCAAATAGAAGTCCCATCCTATCACTCTCTAAAGACTAAGTTCGAACATAATTGTTTCCCTTAACATTGGTTATTCCCATAGACAAGTTTGATTCATCAATAAATTATTTATAACTAATTGGTAAATATATAACGATGAGGTGATCAATGTTGTTAGGGTGTCCTTTAGTCATACCTCTGTTCACTATAAAATCATATCTATCATCATAGATCATAAACCCATGATGGAGAATGTGATCTACATCTAATACTTTGGGCCAACAACCATTGTGAATATTATCCCCAAATTTTTTTTGAAAGATCATTATGACCATAACTGGTAATATAATTATTGACATAATCACATTAAACAAATTTTTATTTTTTACTTGGAAGAAAGATTCCAAATTTTATGATAATTGATTCATAAATTTATCACATAATATAGAATAATGTGAAATATTGAATCCTTTCCTTGAAAATTGATATATTTAATGGTTTTGAAAATATGAAAAATAGAGTTATAATATATGTTCTAAGGTAGTATTTATTTGATAATTAATTAATCATATTGATCAACATAGATCATACTTCTTAGAGGCTCTATATTCTCTTTAAAGGGTCATTTATAGTCTTATTTCAATGATCTATAGGTGTAAGGCAAGGGGACCTCCTCTCAGATAGTCTATTTTATATGGCTGAACTATAAATTACTAGATTTAGAAATGAGCATACTCATGTAGGCCTATAAAAATAATTAATTCTTGAAAGGTATTTTTCACCATATTAAAGATTCTTTATTTTAAAAAAATCATCTTCTTTGGACATAACCCAAAAATTTCATTATTATTCATTTAAAAAAAATTGGTTACTATGTAAAAGTAGAAATCCCAAAAATTAGTTAAAATGAGGCCTTTTTTATTAATGGGTATCGAATTACTGTCACCTGGAAAAAAATTATCATGATATGTCTTAGAATAAAAAGATGAACAATAATATTCAACTATCTTGGAGATCCCACATTTTGGGGTAGAGTGAGAAGCTCCTACCATTATAACATATATTCAATAAAAATTAAACTACTATAATGATAAAAAGGTAAATATTTGTACCATTATTGAATATTTTTTCTTCTCAATTTAATGATCACTTCCCAATTGTTGAATAACTTTTCATTATAAAAATGAACATTATGGATTAATGAAAATATGTAGATCATGATTAGAAATTTCATCCTGACTAGATCTGTCCATGAAAATAATAACAATAATTTCCTGGAAATATTTAAATGAACATAATAACTTGGTTTGATTTCACATCACATCTTCATGGATTTTTACAATTCCCATATTATAATATTCACTTTGAACCATATGACATTTTATTACAACTACTTTTATATTCTATCAATAATATCATATACTAAATTATTAATCATTTTTTGAACTATAACTAATCATCTATATATATTTCCTTAATTAAATATTTAAATTACATTATGTGTAAATCCTAGAGTATGGTATGTAAGAAATAAAATATGAGATTTTGGAGAACCTTCAGGCTGGATAGACCTCTTAAAGAAACCATGGATATTCCCTCGAATATGAAACATATATCTAATGTAATTTTTATTTTGAGAAATATAAATATTAATATTTTCAGTCCCATATCATGTTCCCCATTAATTTTAATGTTATTAATTTTATAATAGGGATATAATCATCTAGAATCTAAATGTGATTGTATTTTTTAATACCAAACAATATAAAAAATGTAATTTGAATGAAACATCAACACCTCTTCCATGTGGGTGAATATTATACCTTCATTCTTCCAGTCATCAATGTGGATGATCCTATATAATATTATGAGAGTGTGACTACATACTCATTATTAGATTCAAGTAATTGGAATCCAAATATAACTATCTTTCTTTATATGTCTGATAGATATTGGAGATGTATAACATATTATCTTTATATTATAGTATGTATCCATTATTTAGATTAATGTATATGATACGTTTGGAATCACCATTTATATAAATAACAAAATAAAAAATCTATGAAAGTCTATTATTTTTGCTATTAACTACTATTAGATTAATAATATATCGATTGTGGATGAAGCTGTGGTCATAAATTAGATTTGGAATTCTCAGAATGACATGGTTTTAGATAAACAAAAACACTCCATTCCTATTATAATCTCGTCTATGCATAATAATTTTCACATAGATAATAAAATAAATAAATTTTAAATGCATATAAAATTTTCTAATATTAACATATTATGACCTTTGGGATTGATTTTTAGGTGCATAAACCCTTTTATATGAAATCAATTTGGAGGATTCACCTTATCCCTTTATGTAATGAAAATAAAAGTTGACTATCAGGATATGGAATTTCCAGACACTCTATATGTGGAAGAATCTTCAATACCCACTATGGATTTATAAAATGACATATCTATAATTAAATAGGAATTATAAATGTATATTAATGATAATTATTGTCTATTATTATTTCCATCAAGAATGATATCCACTATAAATTTGATTACCCCATGAGTTATTCAAAATCAAAGATTTTTATTGAAGATCCAAAAGATAAAACAATGAGTTTTATCATTAACGTTAACCCAAAATGGAATATATTAATTCAATCTATTTGTAAAATTGTTAGATTATAAGAAATATTTTTTCTAAATAAAATAAATTTTGTTGTTGTTTGAGTTACAGTCAATATTGTGTTTTATTGAACCGCATCAAACTATTAATATTATTATTTAAACCAGACTATTAGTAACACAAATTTAAACGTGGGAAAATGAAATGGAGTAACCTAATTATTAATATTATGTATAATGGATTTAGATTATGAAAATAGATTGATAACAAAATACATATGATTTAGTAACGTCTTCAATTTTATTAATATAATATTTTATAAAAAAATTATTTCTTTTGTGAAAAATAGAAAAATTAATTTTTTACACATCTATATAATTATTTATATAAAACAAAAAAATCACCTATTTTTCAGTATTTTTAGGGATTTTTTTGATATTTTATTAATGAAACCTAATTTTTTTGTTAATAGTGAAAAAAGATATTTTTATTTAAGACTACACTTCATTTAAAAAATTAATAATGTTCATTTTAAAAGATGGGTTTCGAAATAAAATATATTTTTCGAAATATTAGTTGAATTATATAAATTACCCCAATTTAGGTCATTGGAATAAATTTTAAAATATTTTTTGATATCAAAATGTTTAAAACATTTCATTGTTTTCTCATTGGAAAATCATTTCTTTATCGTGTCTCATGGATTATTATTAAATTAAAATTTTAAAAATCATAGAATGGATTTGGAAAAAATGATTCCATATTTTGAATCATAATAAGGTACAAAATATAATAATTTCAATATAATTTTGGGTCATACTAAATAGTGAATGTTGAAAAAAGATATTATTGGGCTTACGGTAAATATGGGTTTACCAGGGGTTAAACTAAACTTATAAGGGATAAAAAAATCCAAAACATCTCCAAAACCTACTTTATGGGAATATATATACCATATAATGTATATGTCTTCAGAAATTTCCATTTTATATCCTTTTGGCATGTGAAAAAAATTAGTACACATTTTTCATTCCAAAAATTATAGTTGCGCCACTCACCTCACTTATAAAAGGCCTCCACTTATCCTCTCATATTCACAATTAAAATACCATTTATCTCAAAACATAATTACCCAAATATCATTAATAATTCTCTGAACTCATCCTATAATCCTTATCTTTTGGATAAATCCATCCTATGAATGAATTTTGTGTAAACACAAGGAGTTTAAGGAAAGAAAAAGTAATTTATTCAATGAAAGTTTTTATTTTATTTCTTCTTACACATAGTCCAAATAATATAAAAACATTATGATATAATAACCTCGTTATGTTGAATATATATATATATATTTAGGTTTTGATAATTACATTAAACCATATCAACGTCCATTAAATGGAATATGAAATTAGTATTCAAGGTTATGGTGTAATACCGCATCGCGAACCACAGAAATTATTATTCCGTCACTACCCTCGCAATATGATATATTGATGAATTAGATGTTTATTTTTTATAATTTGGATATTATATTATTTATTTTATTATTAGATCACATAAACCATTATATATTCCATTCTACAAGAACACAATAATTTCTTTTGTATGTATGACATACTAACATATGGCGAAGTCATGTGATTCATTGACGCTTCACATGGAAGGTAATAATAGTGATTTTTATTTAATAATGTGATAATTTAGAAATTAATATTATACTATAATGGTAATATATCATTTAATATTATTAATTTTAATCGGTGATGAAAATGGAAACAATTTTCATGTGTACATACATCCATCCATCTTCTTAAATGATTTATTTCAATTTCTATCTCTATATTTTAAAGACTAATAAAAATAAATATATATTGAATATATATTATATTTATATAATAATTAAACTTATGGAGGTCATAAAAGCATGATATGTATTAGAGGACCAAATTATTAATAAATCATAACATATATTAAAAATAATGTAGTTATTTCCTAAAACATCACTTTGACATTACACTATTAATAAACAATTAATAAGTGGTCATAAGAAAATAATATATATATATATATTTAAATAATATATCTATAATTATGTTAAATTTATTAGATAGTAGATTTTAATATGTTAAACGGAAGTCAAGACTTGTGGAAGGTCATTTTGTCTGAATTTTCATTCATTGAGACATATGTTATCTTATAAACCTATCTTGTTTTATGAGATATCTATAAATAATCATTGACATGTAATATAAATTATTTTTTTATTATAATTATATTATTGGATTCATTTAAAATTATTCTTTCATGGGTTTTACGATTCAAATTTATCAAAGTGGTGAGAGTTTTATGTTACAACTCATCATTTATCAGGATTTCTAATGATTGTACTTCCAATGATGAAATATTTTGATATATCGCTCAATAAAAACATTTATTTTTATAAAATATGTTTATTTATATATAATACATGTATTGAATTAATTTTTCAATTTATAGTTTCTCATGAGATCACAACATTTTTTTTGAGAAGAATGGTTTTATTTATCTCATTAGAAAAAAAATATTTTGATTCCAAAACCATGTTTTCAAAAATTGTTTTAAAAAATGTTTTCAATTATTCTTAATATTCTAAAAAATATTTAATAAATAAATCTTGTACATGTATTTAATTTAAAAATATTATTTAAAGTGAATCTTCTTGTCATTTTCTAAACAAGGACCATTTATACTTTACCAAACCCATTATAAGAATCATTTTATTATTGTGTACGGTGTGATTGGAAATTTACCAACATCAGGAAAAATATTTTTATTGAATTTTTTTATATTTTTTCAATTTTATTTTAGAATAATTTAATTTCCAAAATATTTTTATATTTTTAATTTTATAAAGGTGATTTTTAATGTAAAGGAATTTCCAAATTAAAGGATCCATATTATTTTTCATTTAAAATAAATTTCCAATTAAGATGAAATCATTTAGTGATTCATATACATTTCTAGAGATATTATTCAAGGATACAATTATTATTCATTCTTTGAATGGTTTATGTTAATGATGAAAATATTTTTCAAAATGAATTTTCCTCCCATATGTTATACTCTAACAAATTGATTATGATACCAACATATTTTTACAATTGTTATTCTTTTACGATATGATTAAATTATTAAGAAACCTTTTTATTATCAATATGTTAGGATATGATGAATTGTTTATGAAACTAACTTCATTTCATTATTTCAAATAAGTTTTTTTCCATATTTTCAAACAAGTATGTATGATTTCTATTATGTGGTGGGTGGGACATATAAATCCATCTAATATATTTCGAAAAATATTGATATCTCATGAGATAAATAAGACTATAATGTAGAGTGGAATTTGTTTAGTGAAGGTGTAAAGACCCAAAAATTTCAAGGAAATTTTTTTCTTAAATAATTTGGAATTAACGATTGTACGGTTTCTGACGGCACCTGATTCCGAGGCCCGGTGTGCCCGGAATCAATTTCTGAATTTCTGTTCGGGTACGTTCCGTAAACGTACATGTGGGTTTTTCAATCTTTTAAACCGATGCTCAAAATTGAATTCTGAGGGTATTGATGGACTCACATCACCGATATTCGCTAAAGGAGACTTTACCACAGTTTTGTTTTCTCAGAAGAAGAAGTTACTTTTTGGGGAATTATTTTAAATTAAATAAAATTGTTGTACACAATTTTATTGTTTAAGAGTTGGTTATTTCCTACCAGGGGGAGTTATAGGTGGATCCCGCAACCACCTAACCTCCCATGAGAGGCTAATGTGTGGTGGGTCCCACATGAGCCCCTAACCCTTTAACTTTCCTTAAACTCCCTATTAACTCCCCATAATTTAATTTGATAAATCCCCTCTTTTAATGTGAACTCTCCACCTCCTCTCTTTTGAATATTTAAACACATCACCACCTCTTAATTAATGCCAAAGACTATTATTAATGAAATGCCACATTTAATTAATTTTTAATTCATTTGAATCAATTTGAATTTCATGAAAATTCTATTAAATTTGGGTAGTTTTTATAATATTCTCCTTGGAAAATAATTTGGCGGGGAAAACCTTTATAGAATTAGAAGGAAGTGTTCCTCTCCATGAAGAACGCTCCATGACTCGAAGAACGGAAATCACTTTCTCTCAACTTTTCTTTTCAACTAGAAAAAGATCGTGAGGAATGCCTCCATACTTTCTTCTCCTGCGCATCAAGGGATAAGACACCGCTCATGAGGAACTCCATCTACGACAATGACTTCCAAAATTGACGGGATGAAACCATTATCCGCGATGCTATCTTCCGCGATGTCTGACTACCGAGACACTCATTTTTTTGCGGCTCGTTGACGAACGATACTCAATTGCAAGGTAGGGGGTTTTAAAAATTTAAATTGAGTAAATTATTACATTGATATTGTTGAATGAAAGTGATCATCCCTGGAAATTTGTTACCACCTAACACAGAAGGTGTGGACCGAGCGAACATGGCCCGACCAACCCTCCATTCATTCCTCTTTGTATTCGCGATGGAGACGATGATGGAAATGATGGTGGTGAAGACCGAAGGCGGCAGCAGCAAAAGAGGATACGCGCCGGCCCGAAGAGGACCGTGGAACCGGGTGCCTCGTGGAAGGGAGACCGCGACCTCCAACTGCGGGCCGCTCGGCCAAATAAGATCCTGTCAACTTTAGCCGGCCGGGGTGGAAGAACTGGGGCTCCTCTCGGTGTCGCGCTACAGAGAACCGTGTCCTGCGCTGGGCGGGCCGCCTCGACGGATGAACTGGACGGCTCATCGGCCAGGCGGACGTAAGGATCTGTGATGCCCATGGGCTCCCGTGGCAAAGGATCTGCGGCGCGCAAGCATGGGCCGCTCACACCGGGAAGATCGGCCGGGTTCGGCCGGCCGGACAGGAGGGCGGAGCCGCTCGGCGCCACCGTTTCGGAACCCCCCCCCCCCCAGTCCGCTCGGCCAACTGGACAAGACGTAGCTAGGAGCGGTTTAGGTTGTGCCCCACCAGGTCGGGATTACCCCTTAGCCGGGTCGGACCCACTGAGTCAGGATGGGAAGACCCGCCAGCCCACCGGGCTTAATGTGTCGGGCCCGTTTCGCTTAAATGTGAATAACTTCTTGATCATGCATCCGATCAACACTCCGTCTATGGCACTGGGATCATCGTGAAGAGATGGAACTTTTGGGATAATCTATGTGAGTTTTGGACGACTTTGGAAAATGGTTGGGTTTGGAATGAGCCTAAATTCAACTGGGCCCCTAGAACGAAAAAGCCAATATCTCTCAGACCAGGCATCCAATTGACGAGCAATCTATCACGTTCTGTTCCTTTTGACAAGATGGAACATCAGGATACATCATCTTTGGACTTTGTGATAGTTCATGTATCAAACCCTTTGGCTCTAGGAGAGGACCCTCCCATAATCGAGTGTGTTGTGTGCGGGAATCATAGAGCTGACTGTGACGACGACAACAACTATTTTGAAATCTTCCATGGGTTCGACAACAACGATACTAAACTGAATCCTGCATCAGTTTGAAAGCAGTGAGACTAGACTGAATCCTTTGTGGGTTCGACAACAAAGAGACTGGAGTGAATCCTCCATGGGTTCGAGAGCAATGAGACTGGACTAAAGCCTCCGTGGGTTTGACATCAACATGACTGGACAGAATCCTCCGTGGGTTTGACATCAACATGACTGAATTGAATCCTTTGTGGTTCAACATCAATGACATACTATAGTTTTTGTTTTCTGTGGGTATCTACTATTCAATATTGAAAGATGATTTAGTGGTTACAACTAATAATCTCTTACCCTATTTATGTTGTGTATACCTAGTTTGAGATGAGTCTTGACTTTCAATCATTATCATTGATGTGATTGACTTTCTTTCCTTTCTGGACTGGGTTATTCTCGGGCTTGAGAGTTGGAGACGAACTGTTGTTAATAACTCAGGTATATGTATGGGAATATACCTCAGTAGAGTTGGTTGATACTTTGTGATTGTATATTTCTTCTGTTGTTAATCCTTCATAGATTCTGGAAGACCTTAGGGGGTCTCAGGTTCCCTACTGAGTATCGTATACTCACCCTTGCATGGTCTATGCCTGCACTACGTTGTGTTGGATGCAGAAGCCGAACAAAACTAATCGAGGTGGAGGCTTGTGAAGCTGGAAGGTACCCGTAGGTGGACCACTTGGCGATATGTACACAGAGCGGATGTCTGGACCCGAGGTGCTGAGGAGGACATTTGTACCCCCCCTCATTCAGATAGAATTCTCAAAGGATGACTCAGTGGTTTCTATTTTACTTTACTGTAGTTGTACCAGCTTTTCAATTGTATTGTACTTACTATTGGGCTTGTATTACCATCCCCTTTCCTTTCAGCACTAACTTTTGTATTCAAGAATCACTTAGTGATTTCTTCAGTTACAAACTCTATTGTGTTTTTATACTATTATAAAGGCAACTTCTTCCCAGTATAGGGATTTATGCCTTTGGTGCTAGTCTCCAGCCCCTAGCCTATGGAAGGAGGGCTTGGGGTTGTCATGACACGGGCCCCGAAGAAGGGTCAGGACAAATTGGTATCGGTGGAGTCGGCTCTACCGTAGAACTCAGGACTCTGATCATTATTTTCTATAAAGCAATAGTGTTAAGAGTATTGAGTGTGGTTTTAAGTCCAAAGTGTCCAGTGTTGGTGTGGTGGCTAGCGTATCCAAACTCCAGGACCCTGACCTCTGATTTCTGATTCAGTGCACGAAAACATTGATTACGTGTGTGTTTCCTTTGAAAAATTTTCATTGTGATTACTTTGTGCTAGCTCATCAGGTATACTATTTTAACTGTGGTGCACCTGTTTCATTTTAGGATGGCCCCAAGAAGGCTGCCAACTAGGGTTCCAAGTTACGTATGAGACGGTAGCCCACCAAGCGACGAGGCCTTCATGTAGGGCCTCATCACATTGGAGGAACCAACGGTACCACTAACCGCTGGGATACTGTTTCCATCATCCCTAACAGTAGAGGGTGCACGCCGCTTGAGCGCGTTGCATGGGATCCTGCGACATAGGGCTCCGAGGTTTTGAGGTGAGACAGATTTTTTGATAGCTGGGTACTGGCTGGAGGTTATAGCATGAGCTTTCCTCATAGTTGGGATACCCGTTGACTTGATGGTGTACCTAGATATTAGTCTCTTTGGTAACATCTAGGAGGATCACTTACACTTGGGGGAGTTTGCGTACAACAACAACTACCACTCCACCATTGGGATGGAACCTTGTGAAGAACTGTATGACTGACCTTGAAGATCAACGCTGTGCTGGACTGACCCAAGGGAGTCAGCACTTATGGGACCAGAGATGGTGCAGGCTACTATGGAGAAGGTGCAGATCATTCAGGAGTGGATGAAGACTGCAGAAATCAGACATAAGTCCAATGCTAATTGGAGGTGGAGACCACTAGATATCGAGGATAGCAACCACGTCTTCCTACAGGTCTCACCTTGACGAGGTCCATTGAGATTTGGATGGGGCGGAAAGTTATCTCCACATTCCATTAGACCATTATAGGTCCTCAGTAGGGTAGGCGAGGTGGTTTATCACCTGGCCCTTCCACCTCAGTTGCACTAGGTGCACGACGTCTTCCACGTATCTCACCTGAGGAGATACGTGCAAAGCTCGTCCCACATCATCGGCCACGGGGAGCCGGACATCAATGATAGGGTGACATTCTCGGAGGTCCTGGTGGGATCGAGGATCGACAAGAGCGTGTCATATGTGAATGGTCGATTCTTCTGGTGCACATTCGTTGGCAGTACAGGAACCTCCTGGAGAGAACATTAGAGTGGGAGGCTCGGATGCGTTCTTAGTACCCACATTTGTTTCCCTAGTGTGTGTCGTAGCATTACGTGGATGTAAATCCATGAGTTGAGAGTAATGTAAAGAACTGGAAATTTCATGGAAATTTTTTTCTTAAATACTTTGGAATTTTATGAGTCTTCAGTTTCTGACGGCACCTGATTCTAAAGCCCGATGTACCCAGAATCAATTTTTGAAGTTCTATTTGGGTATATTGAGTAAACGTACATGCAGGTTTTTCTATCTTTTGAACCGGTGCTCGGAATTGAAATATTAGGGCATCGATGAACTCACAGCACCGGTATTCGCTTAAGGGGACCTTAACCATAGTTTCATTTTCTTGGAAGGAGAAGTTAATTTTTGGGGATTTATTTTAATTTAAATAAATTTGTTTTACACAATTTTATTGTTTAAGAGATGGTTATTTCCTAAAAGTTGGAGTTAGAGGTGGGTCCCACAACCACATAACTTCCCATTAGAGGATAATGTGGGGTGGGGCCCACACGATCCCCTTACCCTTTAACATTATTTAAAATCCAAATTATCTCCCATTCATTTAATTTGGAAACTCCCCTCTTTTAATGAAAACTCTCCACCTCCTCTATTTTGAATTTTCAAACTCTTCACCACCACTTAATTAATGAAAAAAACTAGGATTTATTAAATACGACATTTAATTAATATTTGAATTCATTTTAATCAATTTGAATTGAATGAAAATTATATTAAAGTTGGGAAGCTTTTATAATATTTTCCTAGGGAAATATTTCTGTGGGGAAAACCTCTGGAGAATTAGAAGGAAGTGTTCCTCTCCGTGAAGAATTCTCCACGACTCGAAGAACGAGGTGAATTTTCTATCTTTTTTTCTTTTCAACCGGAACAAGATAGTGAGGAATGCCTTCGTCCTTTCTTCTTCAACCACGTCAAGGGAGAAGACATTGCTCACAAGGAAGGCTGTCTAGGACAACGACTTCCAACGTTGACGAGACGACACCGATCTCCGTGACGCCGTCTTCCACGATGACCGAATACCAAGATGCTTTTTTTTCTACAGATCCTCAATGCCCAAACCTCAATTTCGAGGTAGGGGTTTTTAAAATTTAGATTGATTAAATTATAACTTTGATCTTGTTGAATGCATGTTATCATCCACGACTATTTGTTACTTCCTAACGCGGAGGGCGCGGGCTGAATGAACAGTCCCCGATGACCCTCCGTTCTTTCCTTTTTTTATTCGCGGTGGAGACTATGTTGGAAGAGATGGTGGTGAAAACCGAAGGCGGCGGCCGAAATGGTGGCCGCACGCCGGCCCGTAGAGGACCACGGCACCGGGTGCCACGCAGAAGGGAAACCACAGCCCGCAACCGTGGGCCGCTCGACTAATGAAGAACCGGCCGACTTTAGCCAGCTGCGCTGGAAGAACAGCGGTGCCTCTCGGTGCCGTGCTACGGAGAACCGCAGCTCGCGCTGCGCCGGCCACTTCGGCAGACGAACCAGCCGGTTAATCGGTCGGCCGGACGGAATAAGCCACAACGCCCATGGGAACCACTGGTTGCTTACACCGAGAAGACCAGCTGGCTTCAGCCAGCCGGACAGGAGGACGGTGCCGCCCGACGCCACCATTTCGGAAAACCAGGCCCCCCGGTCCGCTCGTCCAGCTGGCCAGGCTGTCGACAGCCATAGGCCGGGCTGTGCCCCCCAACGGGCCGGGTCGTGCCCCAATGGGCTGGGCTAACCCCTTAGCCAGGTCGGACCTGCCGAACCAGGATGGGACGACCCGCCATCCCACCGGGCATAACGGGTCGGGCCCGTTTCGCTCAAATGAAAATAACTTCTTGACCGTACATCCGATCAACGCACCATCTACGTCACTAGGATCGTCGTAATGAGATGGTACTTTTGAGATAATCTAGGTGAGTTTTGGACGACTTTGGAAAACGGTCAGGTATGGAACGTGTGTAATTATAAACGGGCCCCTCGAACGAAAAAGCCAACATCTCTCAGACTGGGCATCTAATTCACGTGTTTTCTATCGCGTTGGGTTCCTATTGAAGAGACGGAACTTTAATATACATCAAATCTGGACTTCATGATAGTTGATGTGTCGACCCCCTTGGCTCAACGAGCAAACACTCCTAGAATTGAGTGTGCTGTGTGTGGGAACCCTAGATCTTTTTTTGACGATGACAAAAACAATACTGGAATCCTCCATGGGTTTGACAACAACGAGACTGGACTGAATCCTCTATGGGTTCGACAGCAATGAGACTAGACGGAAACCTCCATGGGTTCGAGACCAACGAGACTGGACCAAATCCTCTACGGGTTCGACGACAACGAGACTGGACTGAATCCTCAGTGGGTTCGACAGCAACGAGACTCGACTAAATCCTCCATGGGTTCGATAGCAAGAAGACTGAACTGAATCCTCCAGGGGTTCGACAACAACGAGACTGGACTGAATCCTCCATGGGTTTGATAGCAATGACATAATTTTATTTTAGGATTATGCGGATATCTATTGTTCGATAGTGAAAGATGATTCAGTGGCTAAAACTAATCATCTCTTACTCTATTTATGTTTTATATACCTGGTGTGAGTTGAGTCATGACATTAAATCATTATCATCGATGTGATTGACTTTCCTTCCTGTATGGACTGAGTCTTTCTTGGGCTCGAGAGTTGGAGCTGAACTGTGATTGATAACTTATGTATATGTTTGGTAATATACCAATGTAGAGTTGGTTGATACTTCATAATTGTATATTTCTTCTGTGGTTAATCCATCGTGGATTCTAGAAGACCATCGGGGGTCTCAGGGTCCCTACTGAGTATTGTATACTCACAGTTGCACGGGCTATTCCCTCACTACGTTGTGTTGAATACAGATGACTGACTAAACTGATCGAGGTGGAGGCTTGTGGAGCTGGACGGTACCTGGAGGTGGAAAACTTGGCGAGACGTACACGGAGCGGACGACTGGACCCAAGGTGCTGAGGAGGCCATCTGTACCCACCATTTAGGTGGAATTATCGGAGGATGACTCAGTGGTTGTAGTTTTACTTTATTGCAGTTTTACCATCTTTTCAGTTGTACAGTACTTACTATTGGTCTTGTATTTCCAGCCCCATTCCTTTCAGCACTTACTTCTTTATTCAGTATTACTTAGTTCTTTCATCAATTGCATAATCTATTGTGTTTGTTTACTATTGTAAAGGCAACACCTTCCCAGTATAGGAATTTTTTCCTTTGGTGCTAGTTTCCAGCCCCTGGCCTATAGAAGGCGGGTTTGGGGTAGTCACGGCACGGGCCCCGAAGACGGGTCGTGACAAAGGGACTCTATGTACTATAATAATTTTTGGAGTGATCCTTAATTATTATGACACTTTGGGGATTCAATCCAATCCAATATGATAGTCTTTTATGTAATCTTTGATCTAATATAAAAATGATCTTCTATTATTACACAACAGTTATATGTCTTATAACAATATTATGATTTCATTATACTAGTTCTTTGATTCCATTACGATTCATGTCTTATGAACTACCATGATTTGTTCTATGACTCAGGATTATATTCTACAATATGATGGGAATTGATTTATAATATTATTATAGTGTACTTGTATCCCCATTGTCTTGATATGTAAAATTCTTCCTTGAATACACTTACCAAAAATATGAGATAACCATTTATTATGTGTCATATCCCCATTTTAGAGTAAAATGTATTATGTTTTACATTTATATAATGGGTTCTTTTTATGAATAAAATATTGAGTGGTCTCCTATCTCACTTATGAATTAGTTATTTATGTGTCCAGGTTTCTAAAGTCACTATAAATGTATGATCCTTATGAATGTGTTTGTATAATGTAAAAAGCATTATATAAAATCATGTAAAATATATGTACAAGAGTTTTTTATTGTTATTATTGGTAACCATGTATAGGTTTAGTTCACCTTTTGAAAATGTAATATCAAAGATTTAGTGAGAACTATAAATATATATCTTTGTATATGTGTGAGGTTATGTCTACAGATGATTCAATATCTAGAAAAGTATCCTAGAATTTTGGTCAATGATAGTGAGATTGTTTTGCATGTAAATTATTCATTGTCCAGATACTACTTGTGAATTTGGTTTTGTAAGATAGGAACCTAAGGACAATAACTCAAAAATGGGTTCATTGAATGGGGTTCGATAATCACATAGTGAATTAATACTATCTTTAATACATACATGTTTTGATACTCTCGAGGTATATTCCTTAAAAAACCAAAAAAAAATTACAATCCATAATTAAAGTTAAAAAAGATGATGACTATGAATGCATTGTGATAATACTATGTTTTCATAGATTAAAATTAATATTTCATGATGTATACATAATTTATGTGTGTTTTTATGATTATGTGGTTCCCCACTATGATTATTTTTTTTCTTTTTCTACTATTATTTATTTTAGTCAATCACTGGATCCCAAATGGACCATTATAATAATCAATTTTATGGAAAATAACGTGATTATCCTCAGGATTATCCAATCCTTATGGGATCCATAATGTGAAACATCACTTCTATTCTAAAAAAACAATTCACTCTAGTGAATCATACTTATCTAAGAAATTTTAAAACAATCTAAAGTAATTCTGTTGGGTCCATTATAATGAATCTTCTTCCTTTATTTAATAGTTCTGCTAATATGATTATTTTTGAATAATTGATAAGTACCACTAAGAATATATTTTACATCATATAGTTTTTAGAACATGGAAAATTCATTTCATATTTCTAACATTTGGATGGAGAATCAGATCAATGGGGGAATTTAATTTTGAAAAGAAAACATGATGAAATTGACTCACTTGATTGGGAAGAGTTTAAGAGAATATTATTTTTAAAATTAATTACCTTGTAACATTTGTAAAAAATGTGGAAGGGATAAGTTGAGCTAATTTATAATTTTGATGAATTTATTAGTTCGTGTAATGAAATTTTTTAAAACACAAGTGATATATTATTCAGAATTATTGTCCATCTTATATCTATGGTTTATCAATAAATTATTATATTAAAACCATGTTTATGAATATTGTTTTCGATATGTCACTTTAGAATATACAAAGGAATCATTCAATGCTATCTAAAGGTGGAAACTGATCTAAGAGACACTAATAAATCATGTTTTTTACATGAAAATGATTGTGGAGATCAAATGAATGATATATAAACCATGGATATAAGAAGATTATCCTCCATTCATGCTTGATGTGAGGAATGAGAAATGGAAGAAATTGTATTAATAAGAATATTTACATGTTTACATGTGCCAAGAAAGTTTATCAAGAAATTTATTTCAAAAATATTAAGTAGAAGACTGATAATCCAAATAATATAGAGAAAGAGACACAAAATAAACTACCCATGATATAATGTTTAAAATACCATGAGTATGGACACTATGAAAACCAGTACCAAAATACAGAGTATAATGATGGCGACTCATGTGAAAAACATATTATATTGAGGAACAAGGTAAAATATAATGTGATCACTATTTTTGATTAATGGTGTGGCATGGACATAGTGAAAGGTACACAGACCACCAACTCTAAAACTACTAATATCTTATTAAAATATAGATCTACCCACTAGTTCATATCTATATTATATTCAAAGGATATCAATATGAACCAAAACAATTAGATATAAAAATAGTTGTGGAAACACTTAATGGTATGATTATTTCATATTACATATATGATTACTCCACTAATGAAATTTGTGGGAATGCGATTCCGGAAAACCTTTACAATAATCCACTAGTTTAATTTTTTCTTATCATAGGCGTAGATGGGATTTACCAACTTAAAGAAAATATCAATTTTCAAGGAATGCAAGTCATGATTGATATTCCATTCCAACCTATGATCTCCGTTAAATGTGATGATAATTATTAACTTCCAATGGGGATCACATATATTATGGGTCTTGATTCCCAATTAGAATGGGTTCTTATCTCAAAAGGTAGAGTAAAAACATAAAATTAAGGATATTCATTTTGTATATGGATTTTTCGATGAATTTTTAAATGAGAATCCTAGGACTACAATGAATCATATTGTTGTGTTTTTAATAGAACACAACATATTGTCAAAACAATTATGTGAATCCCCCATATAGTTTCCTCTACTGAGGTGTAGGAACTAAAGAAGAAACCTCAAGACAAACATGAAAATGGATTCATTTATCCAAGTGTGTCTCTTTGTCGTGCACCAGTTGTTTTTGCAAAAAGAAAGATGAATCGATGTGACATTTCATTGATTATTATTTTCCTAAAAAGATATAAATCAAAAAAATTATAATCTACCCCATAATTATGAATTAATTATTTAATTTTAGGGAGATCAATACTTATCCAAGATTGTACATTGTTTTTTATATAAAAACTAAGTTATAAGATGGATGATATACTTAAAACAATATTTTTCAAATGGTATGGAAACTATAAATATATAGTAATTCAATCTTGTCATACTAATTACCCCATTATTGTTGTGGGCTTAGTGAATACAGTCTTAAGAGATTACCTTTATTAGTTTGTGAAAGTAATTATTGTTCATATTCTTATTAATTCAAAGATTATGTAATATCATGAAGATAAAATTTGAATTGTACTAAATAATCAATAAAGGAAAACTATATTTAATTGTTTAAAATGTAAATTTGGATGAAAAAGGTTTCGTTTCTTTGTTATATAATCTCAAAATAGTGTATATAAATAAAAAAATAAATGATATTAGTTGTTAAAAGATGGATGAATCCAACAATGGTGATTCAGATCTGTAGTTTTCTTGGATTAGCTAGATATTATCAGCTATTTGTGGAGAACTTCTCGTTACTGTCATATACACCAACTTGATTATCTTTGGAAGGGATCCATGTTACACCCCTATACATAAATGCGAGTAAAATTTTACGTAATAAAATGGAATATTAGTTAGCACAAATATTTTTCATTACCCTATTGTAGAGAAGGGTTTTTATATATAGTGATGTATCCAAGAATGGATTGGGATAAGTTAACAAGCATAATGACATAGTTATAGATTATTCCTCATGAAAATTTATGTTTGATGTTTAAAAATTACCTAACTCATTATTTGAATCTAGCATTCTTAAATTTTCATTAAATATATAGTAAAATTATATTTATAGATAAAAGTATGATATATATAATGATAAAAAAATTGCATTGTAAAGATTCACATATAAGGAGTTGAATAAGGGACATTGATAATGGTTAGTACATATTAATGATTATTTCAACATAATATATTACCACACATGGAAAGTAAAAAAGGTGGATGATGCTTGATTTTAAAGGATCATTCTAGGTTATCTTTGATCGTGATCACAAATATATAATATTTCATGTTTTTTAAAGGATGGATGTATAAATCCTGAAAAAGGGTATAAATATTATTTTTAATAATATTATTTTCAAACATCATTTAATGTGAATATTAAATAGGAAAAAAAGAAATATGTAATGTTGCAATAGAAGGATATAAATTTTACCATGTATAACCATGATCATGATTTAATGATATGGTTTAGTAACTTTCTATGTCATCCAACCATACCATGATTATTGGATTTTAAGAGGATGATCAAGTTCATCAATATCTATTAATCCTAGATGTATGATGTTGTATAGAGATTAGAAAGAGTAATTTTTTTTGGGGATTTCATAATGAAAGTTACCATAAATATCGAATCTATATGCTTTGGTATGTATACATGTTAAATATACGTGGCATAATTCAAAATATATTTTGTATTTATTACCCATACTTAAATTTAAATGGGATAGCATTACTATTGATTTTTGTACTGGAGTCCCCAAAATAACTGATGGTTATAATGATAAATGGCTTGTGGGAGATCACATTATAATTTTCTCACACTTCATTGCTATTAGAGAATATTTCACTCTACATCAACATACCATGATATTTATTAAAATATTTTTATGGATGTGTAGAGTACAACATTTAATTTTTTTCAGACCAGGGTTAGTTGTTTACCATAATATTTGGGAGAAGTCTTCATTGTGATCTTGATGTAGAGTTGTGATTTAGAACTAAATATTATATTCAAAACTATTTTCATTTAGAGAGAATAATTAAAACCCTAGGGGATATTTTCAAATAATTTTTTATCTATTTTAACGGTATTAGGGAACCATAACTTTATACAGTTTAATTTTCATACAAACATAGCTTTAACTATGGAATTATAATGGATCAATTAAGATATATCTACATAAATAAGTGTAAATATCCAATTAGATATATTGATGTTGGAGATACAAAACTATTTTTACATGGAGTAGTCGGTTAAAAGCTATTGAAGTTCATATACATTGAGGAAACTTATGGGAGCACAAATTCAATAAAAAATACATATAGAAAATCATTGATGTCATAAAAAAATTTATGTTACAGATAAGGTGTTTCTATGAATATCATTGTGGAATAAGTTAAAGAGATTTTTAATGAAGGGAAAACAAATCCATTATTATATATATCCCTTTGATATTCTTGATCATATCAGGGCATTATCATATTGGGTGATGCTTCACCAAAACTTACCTCATGTTCATGATGTATTCTGTATATCTCTCTTGAGAATGTACATACTTGATACACCACATGTACTAAAATAATAGGTGATATGATTAATGAAATATAATTCTTATGAGTAAATACTGATAGAAATTATGGACCATAAATAGAATATTCTACGATACAACATAGCTCATGTGATCTATGTTTTTTGGGGAAAACCAATATCTTTATGAATCTATATGAAAATATGAGGTTATGATAAGGCAGAATTATCCTCATATCATAGTATTAGAGAGATTAAATTTTTATTATCAAATTAATTTTAAGGGTAATTTAATTTTAAACCCAAATTTTTAATGTAATATTATTTTTGAATAATTTAAATTTATTTTATAGCTTAGGTTACAGAAAACATCAAATTTTAATGAAACAAGGAAAAATGTTAATATTATTAACAAAAAAGAACATTATTACATAGCAGTTAAATGTGGAGTAAAGAATAAAAATAGCCTAATTTTTAATATTTTGAATAATGTTTTAATATAAAGGAAACAAATTTATAAATAATACTTAATCAATTTTAATGTATATATATTTTTTAAATATAATGTTTTAAAAAATCATTTCATTCATGAAAATTATGAAATTATTTTATAACTATTTTAGAGTATTAATTTTATAAAACAACATTAATTTCTAAATAATTAATTAAAATTTATCTTATATTGAATTTTATATATGTTTCTAAAAATATTAAATATTCAATGAATAGAAAAAGAATAGTATTTTATAGAAACTAGATTTTAATTTAAAAAAAATTTAAGGATTATTTTGTTTTAAATTCTTTTATAGTATCATTTTTAAATAATATATAAATAATTATAATTTATGTAATTTTAATCATTTTTATATTGAGTTATGATATAAAACATTTTAAAATTTTGATCATTTTACCTTTGGAAAACTATATTCACATTAAGTGTCCTTGATTAATTTTATATTTTATCACTTAGATATTGATGATCAAATTAAGAAATATTGTTTCCAAAATTAGAATCATAATAATTTATATTATATAATATGGTTAAAATAATTTTTTCCAACAATTTACAATAAAAATAGTAAAAATTATTTATCATGATTAATGAAGAAAATTTGTTTTCTAAAGATTAACTAAAAGTATTTTGGATAATAATGAATGAAAATCATATAAAACAAATTTTTTGGAAATATATCAATCTTATAATCACAAATTATTTATAATTGTCCATTTTGGATCCTATTTTCACATAAAAAACATGGGTACTTCATTTACCTTATAAAAATCACAAGTGTGCCACTCACCTCATCTAAAAAAGGCCAATATTATCCTCTCTTATATGCATATAAAATCCATTTGAGTCTTCTCGTATCAGAAAAAATTTCTGAACATCCCTCATATAATCTAAAATTCCTTATTTTTGTCGTACATTCATCCAAGAAATAATTTATGTTAAAACCTAAAAAATATACCCAATGAAAAGGTAATTTTCATCAACGTGCATTTTTATTTAATTTATTCCTCCCCCTCTGTCAATTATTTTTAAAACAGACTTATATAAGATAAATATTATTTCTCATATACTAATATGTTTTTTATTTTATTTTCATGTCCTAAAACCATATAAAACTCTATTAAATGATATATTAAATCATCATCTGTGTGTGTGGTAGACACAAACCAATCTTATTCATTTTCCATGTCCATATCCCAATGTTAGGTAAAATGATGTATTGAATTTTGAAATTTTATATTTAGGGTATTATTATAAATTTTAAATTACTATATCACAAATAACTTCTTTAATTTATTTTCTGTGGATAGATAATAATGTTTCTGGTGTTTACATTGGAGTACCACCTGAGGAGACGATGTGATTTGTTCTCATTTTACATAGAGCGTAATTAGGATGGTTTTAATGAAAATATGTTAAATATATCAAATTAAGATATTGATGTAATTTAAATAAATGTTTTAAATTTATTATAATTAATCTTTCAAAATTATTGAAACAATATTCATGTGTATGTATGACCTATTCTCCACATAAATAGTGTAGTTCATTCTTTATCTCTATATTTTATAAATTAATATCAAGAAATATATAATAAATATATTTTCTATTTATATCATGTTTAAAATTATGGATATTATAGAAAATTATAAATTTAATATGACCAAAAAAATAACATGTCAAAACAAACCTGAAAAACAAGGTAGTTTTTCCGCAAACATGACATGAACATTGCTATGTAAATAAATAGGTAATAAAAGGTGTAAATAAATAATATGTGGGTTCATATATATATATATATATTTATTTTATATTTATAATAAACTTGTACTTATTATATTTCATTTTCAAATGTGTATGAAGGAAGTCGAGACTCTAGGTATAAGATTTTTTACTCAATTTTTATTGTTTGAGGGACATGTTTTGTTAGGAAAATATTATTTTTTGTGAGGTATATATAAATATCTATTGAAATGTAACACAATGATTTAATTTAATTTAAATATATTTTTACTTTGAATTAATATTATACATACATGGGGATTATGATTAAATGTTACTAATGTGGTTATGGTTTTATGCTACAATCTCATTATTAATCAAGATTACTAATGATTATGGTTAAAATGATAAAATATTAGGATATATATAGAGAGAAAATCATGTATTTTATTATACTCTGATTATTTTTGAATCATACATTATTTCCTGTATTTTTTCTCTATTTATTCAGTCAAAAGATTAACGTGATGTTTTTAAGAAAAAACATCATTATTTCTCTTTTCAGTTGAAAAACATTCTCATAAAAAACAATAATTTCTTTAAAAAAATCATTAAAATGTTTTTATAATTCTCAAATAATTTACCAAAGTTATTTTTCAACATATTTAAATTTTAAAAAATTATTCTAATGTACACTTGTTTCCATTTTCAAGATAAGGCTAATTTGGAATTTACAAAAAATTTGAAAGAAATATTTATTTAATGTGTATGGAATGCATGTAAATTTACTTATGTCATAAAATTTATACTATTTTATTATTTCATTATATTTTTTATTGTTTCTTTTAAAATAAATTCATTTCCACACAATTTATGGATTTTTATTTTCATAAAATGAAATCATCAAATTATGTATATATTCCCCAATAAATGAATCAAGTGATTTTTCCTTTAAAATAATTCTCCCTATAATATGAAATATTTTGATGATTCATATGATTTATTAATTATACGATCCAAGGATACCATTATTCTTCTTTATATGATTTTTTATGAATATGTTGACAATTGTTTTCAAACATGTTCTTCTTTCACAGGTTATAACTTGATAAAACGGTTATGAAATATGAATATTTTTAATAATTTTTTATTTTATAATGAGATTAAGTAATTATGAAACATATTTTATCAATATCTAAGGTTATGATGAATTTTTTTTAACCCATTTCTTTATTTGGGCTCTGATATGACAAATATTTTAGGTTCTTTTAGAAAAAATGTGTATGATTTTAAAAAATTTACATGTGGGACTTATATCTTCTTACAAGGAATTTGTTAATGATTTATATCTCATGAGATAAATAGGTTTGGAATGTGGATTAAACCCACTTCAGTATGAGACTATGACTATTATGATAGTCCTTGGAAAAAACCCTAACAACTATGATTTCTTTTTTCAGTGAACCCATACCACTATGATTGTTTTCTCAAGTTTTTCTTGCACTACTAAGTAAATTATTTTCTATATTTCTTTATGCTTTAAATATACATATTATGTGAATTTAATGCACACAGGGGTCATGTTTCGTGATTACATAATGATTCATGTCTGGTAAAATCTAAATTATAATTCCATAAATTAAATTTATGATATATGATATGCATGGTGTGTTTTTCAAATTTTATTTTAATGTAATCATACCCATAAGCTATCGATATGTTTATATATCACTTATTCAACCATAATAATGATCTATGTGAAACCTTTATAAAATTCATTTCACTAATTTATGATTAATGTTATTATATATGATATTTATAAGAATGGTGTTAGTTATGAAAAAAGTAGGAGATGTCATAGCTGTAAAATCCCAAGTATTTAATGAATAATAGATATTTTTATCTATGTCTATTTATTAATTAGATAGTGTTTTAGAGTCTTAAAATGAAAATAAATCCAATCTTAAGTATGGAATACACTAATATTTTTAAAAGATTGTTTTACTACCTTTTGATGGCAAACCATTTATAAATCTATATTTTGACAATTTTATAAGCTATTTTTGTGAAAATAAACTTATTCTTTATTATTGGGACATCAAAATTTACTTTGTGTGAATTTTTGGTATTTTTCTGACAATGTTCATTTTTTTAATGAATAGTGAAAAATACTGCATTTTACATCAAAACTGCTTTTTAATATAATTTATTTATATGATTAGATTATATTTTGAATTGTTTTTAAAGTTAAATTAGAATATATTTTTACCATTTTATCCAATGGTGGTCATTAGGATTAATTTCACTTTGGAATTGGGCATAAACTAATGCCAATCTTTTCATAGATATTATTTCAAGAAAAACCGCTATTTGTTTGGACAACGAGAATTATTTTTAAATCAATTATTGAAATTTCTATGTTTGGAATTTGGTAAAATGGATTACATATTTGGAATCAGAAGCTCCGAATTATGTAATCAAGACTCTTTTGTTTTTGGACATTATGAATAGTAATGACGGTAATTATCTTTAATTATCTTGATTAATGAGTAATCGGGTAGTTAAGGATAATAAAATAATATCATAATAATAAAAGATGACACCAACATGTGTCCTAATTATACTTTTTTTCTAATGGCCGACCATGGGATGCCTTGTTCCAAACTTGGGGACCCCATGGAATCACTTTTGTGGAAAGTGACTTGTTATCTTTTAATTTTTTTTAAAAGAAAGTAAATATAACAAGAATGTATCGCCTGATTAAAACATTTTTAATTTTGACTACATAGATGATATTTTAGAATATAAATATTCATTTGAAAGATAAAAGGATTTCCTACATCATAGTATTTTTTTAATAATTTTGAGACTTTAAATAACTTAAATTATTTATGACATCATGATGATGCAGCGATTATCTCATTAATAAAGGATTTAAATAAAATAAAATTATAATGTAAAATATATGACCTAAACATGTCCAAAACCTATTGGATGGGTGGATTTAGAACCCTTATCACCTTAATTTCTAATTATATCAATGTGGGACATTTTGAATCCGAAAATCATTTTCAAATAAAGTAACATTTCTTTACTTTCCAAGAGTGCCCCTCCTCTCCTCTTATAAAAGGCCCCCACCTCTACCTCTTTACCCACACTTCCAAAGCCTGTTACTCGGCCAAACCCTGCCCATTTTATCTCTCCACTTCCCTATCTTAATTCTTGAATCCTCACTTTGGTCATAAGTCTTCCCAAGGAAGCCTTTGAGGTCAAACCAAAGGGAGTTACCCGATTTTAAGGTAATGTCTTCACTTGAGTCCTTTTGTTTTATTTTGCTTCTCCAACCCCATAAACTCTTTTTATTCATTTCTTTTGTAACAAATACAGTATTTTCAATATACTAGGATGTTTTTATAAGAATGATTCGAGCTACACTTACACACACCTACATCTAATGGTTAAAGGACATACTGTTTCCGTGGATGGTGAATTTATGCCTCCCGAAACAATGATTGTTCAACATTATTTTAACACCTTTAAAGGTGGACATTAATATGTCACTATATTTATATATGATATATAATATAATTATTTCTTCCTTAAGCTTATGTATTTTTAATTTTGGGCATACCTTTATGGTTTCCATTATGGGTAAACGCAATTTCTTCATTTAAGGAAGTGCGGACTACCACCCCCTCAAAGTGATTTGATTCTTTAAATAAAATATGTGGGACATAAAATGGATGGAGTTATGATATTATATATGATATTATACTGGAATTATAATATACTTTAATATCATTACAGTTCCATTCTATAAAATATGAAATAGAAATGAAAGTAGCGTTGATGCGTACGTACGACTTACCATCTCCATGAACGGTGCATTTAATTTCTTACCTATAAATGTTATATAATATTATAAATGCATGAATGTACTAGATATATATGATACCAATGATATCTACATCATGAATACCATTCTGGATCTAATGGATACATGAACAACATGTAATTATAAAGGGTTTATTTTTGACTCAAGTACCAATGATCGTTAAAATGACCGTTATTAACATAAATAATTACATAGTGTTCATGATATGATAATAAGTGATATAAAAGGAATAATGAACTTTAAAAAGGTTCTTAAGAAATTAGAAATTAACTCAGGTTTATTATTCAGGACATTAAAGAACGATCGAGTCAAGTCAGACCCGAGGTATGGGACTTCGTCTCAATCTCCTTTCTTTGAGGCATATTTTGTTTTATACACAACCTTATTTTATACGGTGTATAAAACCCTTTGACTTTTATGTTTATTCAAAAGGAATCTTTTTTTATAAGAAGCGTTTACTAAACGACAAAAGGGAATGTTTTTTTGTCGTACGTATGTGGCGCAACGACTTCTCCGCCACTGTGACCATTATTTGAGTTTCGGCTTCCTCTACAAGCCATGCCTTTTTTAAAAGAAAAATAAATACCATGTTTTACTTTTATTTTATTTTGGTATTGAAAATGGTTTTCATAATGGTTGTATATCAATGTGTTGTATTGATATCTTGTGATTGAAAGGTGGAAATGTTATGTTTCCTTTATGCATGTTTTATGTTATACGATTATGATAGGGTTTTTGGGCATTATTACGAAGATGGGTGGTTCCGTGATAAACTAAGGGAGGGTGATCCCGATATAGCTCTCCAATGCATTGGGTAACACAAAGGAGTGAAACGTTAAGGTTTCTCTGAAGAGATTTTGGGAATATACTGTGATGTGTATTCCAAACTTAACCAAGAGGGTTATTCCTTATGTAAGAATGTTATGAATGCCTCAAGTAACCTTTATGTCTTATGATTTCTATGATTTATTCATGATTTGATGTGGTATGTTAAGGTGCCTATGTTTTATGGGTAAAGTGTGATTTCATTCTTATGTATACATGAACTTATGTTTCCTTTCCATATTTTTATAACCCATACTGAGCTTTTTATGCTCATCCCAAGTTTTTTTGAAATGTTTTTCACATGTCAAGGGAAAGGTACATGATATGATGATAGTGTCCAGGAAGTGTCAAGAATGAATCCATGTTTTATTTTAAATATGTTTTCGTTGATGGTAAAAATGAATATTATCTTTATGTAACCACTTTTTTATATGTGGAATGTAATGCATATTTTATGATCTAATTCTCTAAAACTCTAAACCCGAAAAGATCCTCAATGTGTAATCTTGTAATAACTCAAGATTAAGTAAGGTTTAAGGTCGGGGCCTTATAGTTGGTATCAGAGGTCAGTTTAGATAACTTTAGGAGTTATAATCCTATTATATGATTATACAAAAATATTTTTCTATGGTCAAATTGAAGTGATATAGAATTTTAAGATTACCATGTTTCTTCATCTAAGACATGTTTGTTCAGAATGGTTTTCCGTAGAGGAAACAGGGAAGCAGTGCTAGTAAGGAATACAAAAGAAAATAACCTTCTGAATCAGCATCCTGAGATGGTCGGAATTGGAACTGAACAGTTTGTTGCAGTAATGGTGCATTTGACTCAAGCGAAAAATGGTGGTGGTATCCATGCACGAGATCAGCCAGATCAACTGTAGAGGAACATGTCAGTGGTGGAACATTTCATGAGGCAACATCCCCCATCGTTCAGAGGATAATCTGACCTTGTGTTAGCTGAAGGGTGGATTAATGCACTGGAGAAAATTTTCGATGTCATGGGGTGTTCATACAATCAAAATCTTAGTCTTGCTATTTACCGTTTGGAGGGTGAAGCCGATCAGTGGTGGTCGACGGTTAAAAATTTCAGGGATGCCGATGAGATTGATGCTCTTGAATGGGATGAATTCAAAGGTATGTTTCTTGAGAAGTATTTTCCTATGTTTGTTCGACTTAGGATGGAAAAGAAATTCTTGGAATTGAGGCAAGAGGAAGACTAAGTGGCTACCTATGAATAAAGGTTCACTCGATTGGCAAGGTATGCTCCAAATTTTAACCGAGTCATTGATAGCAAAATCAATTGTTTTTACTCAGGATTAATGCCAAAATATCGAAGGGCATTAGCTTCTCGTGAGTTTAAAAGTTATAAAAATCTTGTTCGATGTGCTGAGAAGGTGGAAATGGAGTTTTCCGATGATAAAGTGTTCTATAACAACCAACAGAAGAAGAGACCGAGGTGGCAGGAGAAATGGAAGAATTCTTCAAAAAAGTCTGATGGTAAGAAAACTAAGTTTCCAATTTGTGATAAATGTGGAAAAAGGCATGCTGGGAATGTCTTCTGAATTCTGGAAAGTGCTACCGATGTGGTAAGATGGGACATAAGGCCCGTGATTTCACTGAAAAAGATCAACGTGATGGTAAGTTCAAATTTGATTTACAGTTAGTGAAATGTTTTAAGTGCAATGAGATGGGTCACTATGAAAATGAGTGTCCGACAAAGAGATTGAGTGATGGAAAGTAGTTAGACTCAAGCAGAAAGGGGTGGTGAAATCCTTTGCAACTACTTCAGAAGATGTCGGGCCGTCAAATGAAGTTGTATCAGGTACTTTGTTTGTTTTTTCAGATTATGGCAGTGTGTTGTTTGATTCGGGGTCTACACATTCTTTCATCTCTGAAAAATTTTCTAGTAAAATGGGAATACCATCTCAAAAATTGACTCCTGAACTTTTTTTAAAAACACCTGGGGGAAATGTTGAGGAAAAAATAGTTTATAAGAATCTTCCTATCCTTATCTGTGGAAAGAACCTACTTGCAAACATTATGGTTCTACCTCTAGTAGAGTTTGATGTTATCCTGGGTATAGATTGGATCTCTATTTACCATGCTAAGATTGACTGTAGAGATAAAGAAGTTTCTTTTCAGAAAGACATTCACTTTGTGTACCAGAATGAACCCTTACTGTTGATAACTTATCAAGAGGCCAAGAAACTTGTAAAAGATGGAAATGAATGTTACCTTCCACACATCATTGAAAACAATGGAACTGTTCAGATTAATGATGTGCCAATGGTAAATGAGTATCCTGATGTTTTTTCTGATTAGTTGCCTGGAATAATACCAGATCGGGAAGTTTAGTATACTGTTGACTTAGTTCCTGATTATAATCCAATTTCAAAACCCCCTTATCGAATGGATCAAATTGAACTTTTAGAGTTGAAGGAGAAATTGCAAGATTTATTAGAGAAAGGTTTCATTCGACCTAAAACATCACCATGGGGTGATCCTGTTTTATTTGTTAAAAAGAAAGATGGTTCAATGAGACTTTACATTGACTATAGAGCCTTGAATAACATCACTGTTAAGAACAAATATCATTTTCCTCATATCGATGATTTGTTTGATCAGCTCCAGGGAGCTCAGTATTTTTCAAAGATTGACTTGAGATTAGGGTACCATCAGCTGAAGGTAAAGGAATTAGATGTTCTGAAGACTGCGTTTCGTACAAGATATGGCCATTATGAATTTGTAGTAATGACTTTTGGGCTAACTAATGCACCTGCTGTATTCATAGACGTAATGAATAGAATTTTCCATGAGTTCTTCGATAAGTTTGTGGTGGTTTTCATTGATGATATTTGGTTTTTTCTAAAAGTAAAAAGGATAATGAAAGACATTTAAGGGTTATCTTGAAAACCTTAAAAGAAAAGAAACTGTATGGAAAATTCAGAAAGTGTGAGTTTTGGTTGCAACAAATTTCTTTCCTTGGTCACATTGTTTCTAAAGATGGGATAACAGTTGATCCTGCAAAAACAAAAGTTGTGGAAGACTGGCCAATACCCACAAATGTAACTGATATTCGTAGCTTCCTTGGTTTTGCAGGCTATTACCGAATGTTTGTTAGAAATTTTTCACGGTCATCTAGTCCAATGACTAATCTAACTCGGAAGGGTGTTAAGTTTATCTGGACAAAAGAATGTGATGATTGTTTTCAGGAGTTGAAAAGAAGATTGGTGAATGCTCCAGTTTTGGCACTACCTTCCAGGAATGGTGAGTTTGATATCTATAGTGATGCTTCATTGAAAGGACTTGGTTGTTTCCTAATGAAAAATGATCAGGTAATTGATTATGCTTCACGACAGTTGAAAACTCCTGAGGTAAATTACCCTACACATGATTTGGAATAGGCTGATGTTGTTTTCGCTTTAAAATTTTGGAGGCATCATTTTTATGGAGTAAACTGTGAAATATATACCGATCACAGAAGTTTAAAGTATATATTCACTCAAAAATAATTGAACATGAGACAAAGGAGATGGCTAGAATTAATCAAGGATTATGATTGTATAATTCATTACCATACGGGAAAAGCAAATAAAGTGGCTGATGCTTTGAGTCAAAAAAGTAATGCTTCATTAAAAATGTTGCATTTGGAACGTGATCCTTTGGTTAAGGATTTGATGAACTTTGGAATTGAAGATGTTGGTGAAGGAAGTTCTTCTCTTTTGTTTCAGGTTTCAGTGAGATCATCTCTATTAGATAGAATCAAGAAATCACAGAAGCAAGACAGTGAGTTGCAGAAAAAGGTAGAGGTGGTTCAGAAAGGTAAGTTGCCAGAATTCAACATTGATAATGATTGTGTTTTGAGATTTGGGAAGAGATTGTGTGTGCCTTGTGATTCACAGTTGAAGAGAGAGTTGTTATGTGAAGCTCATAGTTCTCCGTTTTCAGTTCATCCTTGCAGTACTAAGATGTACAGAGATCTGCGGGAGTATTACTAGTGGGATGGACTGAAAAGAGATATTTCTGATTTTACTGTGAAGTGTTTGACTTGTCAGTAGGTTAAAGCAGAGCGTAAGTTACCAAAAGGGATGCTTCAGCCTCTACCAGTACCAGAGTGGAAATGGGAGAATATATCCATGGACTTTGTTGTGGGATTACCGAAGACATCTCTAGGTAAAATAATTCAATCTGGGTTATTGTTGATTGCTTGACTAAATCTTCTCATTTCCTTTCTATACGAGATACTTTTTCCCTAGATCAAATTTCCCGTTTTTATATTAAAGAGATAGTCCGGTTACATGGAGTTCCCCTCTCCATTGTATCTAATCGTGATCCCAGGTTCACTTCTATCTTTTGGAAAGGCCTTCAGAAGTCGTTGGGTACTGAATTAAATTTTAGTACAACATTTCATCCTCAATCAGATGGGCAGTCAGAACGAAAAATTCAGACCTTGGAGGATATTCTACGAGCGTGTTCGATGAATTATCAGGGAAGTTGGGACCAACATCTTTCGTTGGTTGAATTTTCATATAATAACAGTTTTCATTCCAGTATACAGATGGCACCATTTGAGGCGTTATATGGGAAGCGGTGTCGAACTCCAGCTTTCGGGGATGAATTGAGTGAATGGAAGTTGATGGGACCATAATTGGTAGAAGAGATGGAAGAAAAAGTTCAGCTGATTCCGAAACACATGAGAACAGCTCAGAGTAGGCAGAAGAGTTATGAAGACAACATGGGGAAGGATCTATCTTTTGAGGTAGGTGATCATGTTTTTCTCAAAGTCTCACCATGGAAAAGTGTGATGTGATTTGGTAAGAAAGGAAAGTTGAGTCCAAGGTTCATTGGACCATATGAAATTCTGGAGAGAGTTGGATCAGTTGCATACCGTGTGGCTTTACCTCCGAGTTTATCTCAGGTACACAATGTTTTTCAAGTTTCGAGGTTGAGAAAGTATATGCCAGATCCATCTCATGTTTTGAGTCCAGAGGTAGTTCAGCTGGAAAAAAACCTATCTTATGAGGAACAACCAGTCCAGATTCTTGACCACAGGGAGCCAGTGTTACGGAATAAGGTGATTAATCAGGTAAAGGTTTTGTGGAAAAACCACATGATGGAAGAGGCAACATGGGAATCTGAAAATTCAATGAGGGATAAGTACCCCCATTTATTCTATAAGTAAAAAAATTGCGGGGACACAATTTTCTAAAGGGGGGAACGATGTAACTTCCCAAGTAAGTAATTAATAATATATATTTTTTATCTATGTCTACTAATGAATTAGATAGTGTTTTAGAGGCTTAAAATGAAAATAAATCCATTCTTAAGCATTGAATACATTAATATTTTTAAAAAATTGTTTTACTACCTTTTGATTGCAAACCATTTATAAATCTATCTTTTGACAATTTTATAAGCTATGTTTTTCAAAATAAACTTATTATTTATGATTGGGACATCAAAATTTACTTTGTGTGATTTTTTGGTATTTTTATGACTGTAACACCCCAAGCTTCCATGGTACGTTTCCTTTCGAATAATGCAATGGCGTGCATTGTACGCAACTTCGAGATTTTAACACACCATAACCAATCAAACTAGCCGTTATGAATAGTAATACCAAACTTTTAAATTTTATAAACTATATCTCTCAAAATAGACTTCATTTTTGGATTCGGAATATTGAAATTAGCCTAGGGTGAAATTTTGGTACTTTTCGGATAACTTTCATATTTTGATGAATAGTGAAAATTACTAAATTTTAATTAAAAACAACTTTCTTAATCAAAATAATTAATAGTGATAAATTATGAATTTTAGTGGTTTTAAAGTATATTTATAATATATTTTACCATGTAATATAATGTGGGTCATTGAAAATAATTTCACATTTAAACCAGACATAAACAAATGACAATCTTTTGATAGTTATTATCTCTTAAAAACACGCTTTTTGTTTTAACAACGGGAATTAATTTTAAATTAATTTCTGCCACTTATGTGTTTTGAATTTGGAAAAATGGATTCCATATTTGGAATCAGGATGTTCAAATTGTGTCAATATGTAACTTTTATTTTTAGACATTTTGGATAATTACTTCGGTAAATATTTTATTTACCATGGTTAAAGGGTAAATCCGGTAAACAAGGGTTAAAAAAAAAATTTATAATAATACTAAATTACCCTAAAACGTGTCTTAACCCTATTGGTTGATACATGGTCGACCATGGGTGTCTTTGGGTCGATTTTGGGACCCCATGGATCTACTTTTATGTGATAATGACACTTTATTTTAATTAAGTTAAAATAAATACAAAAATGACACAAGAATATATCTTTTAGAAAACAAATTGTTACATATGGTTATATATGTTGGATTTTAGACTATAAATATTAATTAGAAATATAAAAAGATTTCCTACATAATTATATTTTATTTATAATTTTTAGACATTAAATAAGTTAATTTATTTATGACACAATGGTGATGCAGTAATTACCATAATAGTGAAAAATTAGAATAATTGATTTTATAAATACCCAAATAAATAAAATTTGAGACTTTTATTGAATTACACTAATTTTTTAGGTTAATATGACATATTAGTATTTATTTAATAAACTTTGTTCAAAGTAATAATTCTGTTATGTGTTTCACAAAAATCAACTATTGAATAGTGTCAAAATTGACTTAAATGAGTTTTTAAAAAAATATATTATATTATTAATTGATATTAAACTCTTAAAAATCTGAGGTTCGGCCAAGAGACTTATATTATGATAATTATATCATTAATGGACCACTTGGGGGTCTCTTGGATGTATATAGTAAGTTTATTAACCATATAAAAATACAAAGAGGCATTGTAAAAGTGAAACTAATTAACTAAGAGTTAATACTTAAAGATAAGGTTAATATAATGACCCAAACCTGTATAAATTCTATTTGTTGAGTTGTTTTCGACCCATACCCACCTTTACATTTAAATAATAAACTTTGGAGCCATTAGAAACCTAATATTAATTTATTATAAATTAATATTTCTAGCACTTCCAAAGGTGCCCCTAACCCCTCTTATAAAAGGGCACTCATCCTTCTCATTACTTCTGCCCTTAAAAGCCTTTTGGTTCGGCCAAGCCCTTCCAAAATACTCTATCAACTTCCATCACTACAACCTAGAGGCCTTAGTTTGATCAGAAATCCAATCGAAGTAGCCCTTTTGATCAAATCAAAAGGAAGAACCCGAAGAAGAGGTAATGTTTTCACCACCCATTTTCATGTTTCTTTCTTCTTCCACTTCTTCTTTCTTTGTTTTTACCATTATAAAATAATAAATATAGTATTATATATATACTGTGATGTTATTATAAATATGGTACAACCATATTCAGTATTCTATCCATCCTTTGAATAACATGTCACCATACGTGCGTACGTACGGTTTACCGTCTCCACGTCGTGGTGTAATTGTTATTGAATATATTATTATTTGGATGGGTATAATAATGATGTATAAATCATGAAAATAATAAATATAACATGATAATGATTCTGTATATATTATATACCATCCAATTATATATTATTTTAATATCAAAAAAATGATATTGTCGCTCGTGCGTACGTACGGACTACCGTCTCCACGAACGCGATGAGATTCATTCTCCATCATATCTATTCAAGTATAATTATAATTTGATGATTCAAAAATAGTATCTACGGACTTGATATCATTATGGATATGAATAATATACATCCCATTAATAACGAATATGGCTCACATAACAAAGAATATAAAGTAAAATGAACCCGTTAACACCCGAAATGACGATAATTCTAAGATATTATTAACAAATCAATGTTAAAAGATCATATATGATATCATATTAAAGTAAATGATTCTTTTATAATTAAATAACACTTATTTCACCATTATAAAGGAGTTAAACCTACCGTCGACCAAGGAAAAAGTACAAAGTAAGGGGTTTCTTATCTCACTCTTAATTTCGTGAGAATTCCATTGTTCACCACTTATTGCATGTGGTGTATGTGTACTTCCCATGATTGTATTAACTGTGTAATATAATTTTATTTATGGGTATTTACATCATCATTGTATGATCCTTCTTTCATGGGTGCATGTTTCATAAGTTACCAAATCGATAAGGGAATTTGAGATTTGAATTTCCACTCATTCGGCTTTACGCATACTTCATTGATTATTTTACTCCATGATTATGTGTGGAATCACTATTCATTTGATTATGTCATAATTTCCACTCCCCTTCCTGTGGATATACTATTGATACACAAAATCAATCCATTGATAATTTCTCAAGTCATCGATATGAATTTGATAAGAGTAATTTTAACTCATTCTCCATTTGTTGAGTTAAACATCCAATTCATTGGTGTTGTTTTTAGAAGATTATGTGTGAATATCCTTTGATTGTTTTACACTGAATATCCAATCATATTTAGTGTATTTGTCACACATAAATATTTCATTGATTTATCCTTAACCTAAGGATACGACCTTTATGAGAGATTTTCTCTCAACATAAATTTCATTGAGACTTCTTTGTTGTTATACACTAAATCACTTTTTTGTGGTGTATATAATGTACTTTGACATAGTATATCATGAATCCCTTTATTCTCATGATATTAAAAAGTTTTGATTACCTCAATTATTTGTATTCAAGTGTCTCTCTTTTGGTTAGAATCTCTAACTAAAATACCAATTTTAAATTTTTTAAAGACTTATTGATCTAAATCTTTCTCATTAATGTCCATGTTTTAAAAAAGGTTTTAAGGATTTATTTATATGGACATTAAAGTTTTAAAATTAAACTCCTTTTAATAATTTTCAAAGTTGTATGGGACACTTTGATTCAAAAATATATTTTTAAATGGATTCTCGACAAATAGTGTGACTTTTAAATGATTTCAAGAAAAAGGGGGATATTTCTCTCAAATAATTTTGATGATTATTTTCATCTATGTCAACGTCCTTAATTATTCTTGATTGAGGATAACGTCATACAATACAATCTTCCATATTGTATCGAATGAGTTATGTTTGACTGTGGATGTGATATTTTTATACCATTCATGGTTTGTGGTGAAAGTATTGACATTTTGTATGCTAGTTTTAATACGAATGATTATGTTATGTTTAAAACATTTCATATGAGGAATGCATTGGACTTAATATGTGACGGGTGGAGCCCGCTATAGCTCCTCGACGCATCGGTAGGTCTCATGAGACAAACTAGTATCTTGGCACAAGGCCTTGGAAAAATCATATTTGTAGTCTTGGCATGAGGCCTTGGCTATGTGGTTATGATAGTCTGGAATTATGCATTCCATCATTATGAAAGTGGTTATTGATATTGCATGGGATTGTTCGACTAGTAGAATATCAATGTGAGTAAGTAAATGACATTATTTTATTTTATCTTTGCCATTTTATGCTGAAGTTCAAGTTTAAAAGGCTTTTGTTTTAGTTATAAACTTCCTTAAGTGTTTATGCTTATCTATGAAAGCTTCTGCTATAATGTCATCCTTACTGAGCATCTGAACTCACCCCTTTCAATGTTTTATTTTTCCCAGGATTATGAAGAAATAATTTATGAATGACCTGTAGGGATAGTACGTGGGGATATGAAGACAAGATGTTTTTTTTATGATGTAATGTAAAACTTTATGGATGTATCTAGTTATTCCAAGGCTACTAAACTAATCGGTCTTTCGAGACTTTATCTTTATTGTGATCATGCAAATGTTATGTAATAATGCACCAACTTTGGGTAACTGGGGTCGGGGCGTTACAGTTGGTATCAGAGGAAGTTTAATACAAACCTTGGAAGCTAGATTTAGATAAACTCTGATTAGAGCATGTAGACCTAAGATGATCTTTGAGGATTATTATAGAAGAACATCCTATAATTATTGTATTGTAGAGATTTTGTGAGTTTTCTGAGCAATACATCCCAGTCTGGATACGAGCAGGTAGAGGCGGCTCTAGCACAGATGTACCTATGGGTAAAACCTGAAAACACCGCTTTGAGCTAGACTCGAACGGGAACTGGTGCACGACAATGGGCCTTGCTGCACTCTTGGTTACGACAATCTCGGGGGGTATGATTAGGATAATTTACATTTTATTTACAAACTGATTTAAGTAATATATATATAAGATGAGAGTAAATGACCTTGGTTAATCCTAATATGTTTCAAATTGAGAATATGGTGAAATTTTAATCTCTAAATGATTTTACGACTACTGTTACTCACAAAATGCTTTCTGGTTTTAGTCAATGGCTGGATTCCAAGGAAGTCATAGTGACTTTGAGAATTATGTACAAGGTGGGAACGGTGGTGGTAATGAGAAACAAAATGGAATGTTTATAGGCGTAAAAGATATCGTCTTTATGCCAAATCATTTTTCCAAAAATATGATCAACAACATATATATTAACCAACTCCCAGACTCAACAAGGAAGAGAAATGTGATAAATGATAAGATCTCCATCAATGGAGACCATGGAGAAAAGAACCCTCAATTTTCATCATGCATGAAATGTGGTAGGAGACACCCAGGAAAGTGTCTCAATGGGACAACGAAATGCTTTACGTGCAGGAAGGAAGGAAATAAAGTGAAGAATTGCCGAAGAAAAATGAATAGAACTACGGAAGAAGATAAAAATGGTCCCAAGAGTCCATTTACAGTCATTTGCCGTAAATGTAGGGGACCTGGCCATTACCCGAGTGAATGTCCTATTCTATAGGATATTTTCTTGGTCAAAAAAGAAGCTATGTGGAAATAAATGGTTGGAGAAATGTTTAAAAAGTATTAGCTCTCCTTGTTGATGGGTTTACTTTGGAATAATTTTCTCTTGTATTTTTAACCCCGCAGTTTTCCATGTGAGAATGATATTTGAGGAAGCATTGTCTCTTCTCTGGTGGATATAGGTATAAATAACCATTTCTTTTTATATGATCATTGGGGTTTGAGAAAATTATAAGTTATTATAATTTGGGATGAAAATGGTATGATATAACATTTGTGGTTAAATTATGTTATGTTGAGGAATTTATCTCATTTTGGTAATATTATAAAATATAGTTTTTGAAAAAGGACAACACGTAGACCGTGTGACAACCTATCGCGTCGGACAAAGCTGTGGGAATCGAACCCACAACCAAAGTGCGATTGGGATTTATAGCCTACCACTGAACTAAGTGAATTCCCTGGTTAGTGTGACTATTTTCTTTAGTTAAATGATTTTATTGATCAATAATATGTTGATTTGGGTTCTTATGTCTTATCAAATGAATACCCTTAGTATAGGAAAATGATTTGGTGATTAAGTGAAAAATGTTATTTTGGAAGATGTTCACTTTGTTGGGAACACTATATGTCCAAGGAAAATATAATACTATGGGATTTCATTAATGGAGTAATGGTGGATTTTTATCTATGTTTTTATTGTGGATCTATAGTGATTTGGGTTATTTATGGAAATGATTAACCTATAATAAAGAATATGTGATTAGGCTAATTACTTTTAAGTATGTGACTTTAAGAGTAGATGAGATCATTTGGAGATACAATTTAATGTGGAAGACTAGAATCTTATATGTTTTGGGTTTCAATATTAGTTTGGATTATATTGAAGGATTTTAAGGAGAATTTATTATTGAATGGTATTTATTTAACTTTGGGGTATTGTTGGTTTAATTTTAGAAATTAAGATTAGTATTTTTTTTCTATAATGGAATATACATTTGGGGGATTATCAAATCTTATACTAACCATTTTGGTTTTGATTAATCTCTAAAGACAAGTTAAATATATAGTTTATCCTACATGGATCATGTATTTCTATAGAAGTTTATTCTAGCTCATTTATTGTGACCAACTCTTCTTGAATACTCATTGTTCAAAAAAATAAGTTAGTGGTAAAAAGTTATTAAATAATGAAACTCTACTTAAAATGTAAGTATATCTCTTTATGTTTTTAGTCAATATCATAAATGAATTCTTCGTCCTTATGTAATGTAACTTAAAACAAAAAAATGTTGTTCGTTTACTTTCCTACTAGGAGACTAATGGCCGTTTGTCCCAACACAAGTTTGTGGTTTTCTTATTGTTAACTTTCTCCTGATAATGATTTCTATCCCTCTCCATCATAACTTGACACTTAGTTTATCATCTATATCCATGTTTTCCTACATGGAATCCGAGTATGGGTTATCTTGGATGACCTTTATACATCTATTTCTTTCTTTTAAAGTGATAGTTTTATTGACTTTTTTTCCGATGTGGGACTTTACATTATATTCCCAAGAAAAATTTTAAAAATTGCAAGGATGCAATTTAGTTAAGGAGGGGAGAATGTAACACCCCAAGCTTCTACGGTACGTTTCCTTTCGAATAATGCAATGGCGTGCATTGTACGCAACTTCGAGATTTTAACACACCATAACCAATCAAACTAGCAATTATGAATAGTAATGCCTACATTTTGAAATTTTATAAATTCTATCTCTCAAAATGGACTTCATTTTTGGATTCTGAATATTGAAATTATCCTAGGGTGAAATTTTGGTACTTTTCGGATAACTTTCGTATTTTGATGAATAGTGAAAATTACTAATTTTAATTAAAAACAACTTTTTTAATCAAAATAATTAATAGTGATAAATTATGAATTTGAGTGGTTTTAAAGTATATTTAGAATATATTTTTACCATGTAATAAAATTTGGGTCATTGAACATAATTTCACTTCTAAACCAGACATAAACAAGTGCCAATCTTTTGATAGTTATTATCTCTTAAAAACACGCTTTTTGTTTTAACAACGGGAATTAATTTTAAATTAATTTCTTCCACTTCTGTGTTTTGAATTTGGAAAAATGGATTCCATATTTGGAATTTGGATGTTAAAATTGTGTAAATACGTAACTTTTATTTTTAGATATTTTGGATAATTATTTCGGTAAATATTTTATTTACCATGGTTAAAGGGTAAATCCGGTAAATAAGGGTTAAAAAATAATATTATAATAATACTAAATTACCCTAAAACGTGTCTTAACCCTATTAGTTGATACATGGCCGACCATTGGCATCTTTGGGTCTATTTTGGGACCCCATGGATCCACTTGTAAGTGATAATGACACTTTATTTTAATTAAGTTAAAATAAATACAAAAATGACACAAGCATATATCTTTTAGTAAAACAATTGTTACATAGGGTTATATATGTTGGTTTTTAGACTATAAATATTCATTAGAAATATTAAAATATTTACTACATAATTATATCTTATTTATAATTTTTAGACATTAAATAAGTTTATTTATTTATGACACAATGGTGATGCAGTAATTACCATAATAGTGAAAAATTAGAATAATTGATATTATAAATACCCAAATAAATATTATTTGAGACTTTTATATAATTAAAATAATTTTTAGGTTAATATGACATATTAGGATTGATTTAATTAACTTTTTTCTAAGAAACAATTCTGTTATGTGTTTCACAAAAATCAACTATTGAATACTGTCAAAATTGACATAAAAGAATTTTTAAAACAAATATTATATTATTAATTGATATTAAATTCCTAAAAATCTATGGTTCGGCCAAGAGACTTATATTATGATAGGTATATCATTAATGGACCACTTTGGGGTCTCTTGGATGTATATAGTAAGTTTATTAACTATATAATATAAAAATACAAAGAGACATTGTAAAAGTGAAACTAATTAAGTAAGAGTTAATAATTAAAGATAAGGTTAATATAATGACCCAAACCTGTCTAAATTATATTGGATGAGTTTTTTTCAACCCATCCCCACCTTAAAATTTAAATAATAAACTTTGGAGCCATTAGAAGCCGAATATGAATTTACTATAAATTAATATTTCTAGCTTTTCCAAAGGTTCCCCTCACCCCTCTTATAAAAGGGCACTCTTACTTCTCATTTCTTCACACCTTCAAAGCCTTTTGGTTCGGCCAAAACCTGCCCTAATAATCTCTCAACTTCCCTCACTACAACCTAGAGGCCTTAGTTTGATCAGAAAGCCAACCTAAGGAGGCCTTTTGATCTAATCAGAAGGAAGAACCCGAAGAAGAGGTAATGTTTTCACCACCCCTTTTCAAGTTTCTTTCTTCTTCCACTTCTTCTTTTTTTTTACCATTATAAAATAATAAATCCAGTATCATATATATACGGTGATGTTATTATAAATATGGTACAACAATATTCATTATTCTATCCATCCTTTGAATAACATGTCACCATACCTGCGTACGTACGGCTTACCGTCTCCACGTCGTGGTGTAATTGTTATTCAATATATTATTATTTGGATGGGTATAATAATGATGTTTAACTCATGGAAATAATAAATATAAAATGATAATGATTCTGTATATATGATAAACCATCCAATTATGTATTATTTTAATATCAAAAGAATGATATTGTCGCTTGTGCGTACGTACGGACTACCGTCTCCACGAACGTGATGAGATTAATTCTCCATCATATCCATTCAAGTATAATTATAATTTGATGATTTAAAAATAGTATCTAAGGACTTGATATCATTCTGGATATGAATAATATACATCCCATTAATAATGAATATGTCTCAATAACAAAGAATATAAAGTAAAATGAACCCGTTAACACCCGAAATGACGATAATTCTAAGATATTATTAACAAATCAATGTTAAAAGATCATATATGATATCATATTAAAGTAAAAGATTATTGTATAATTCAATAAAAATTATTTCACCATTATACAGGAGGTAAACCTACCATCGACCAAGGAAAAAGTAAAAAGTAAGGGGTTTCTTATCTCACTCTTAATTTAGTGAGAATTCCATTGTTCACCACTTATTGCATGTGGTGTATGTGTACTTCCCATGATTGTATACATTGTGTAATATACTTTTATTTATGGGTATTTACATCATCATTTTATGATACTTCTTTCATGGGTGCATGTTTCATAAGTTACCAAATCGATAAGGGAATTTGAGATTACAATTTCCACTCATTCGGCTTTACGCATACTTCATTGATTATTTTACTCCAAGATTATGCGTGGAATCACTATTCATTTGATTATGTCATAATTTCCACTCCCCATCCTGTGGATATACTATTGATACACATAATCACTCCATTGATAATTTCTCCAGTCATCGATATGAATTTGATAAGAGTAATTTTAACTCATTCTCCATTTGATGAGTTAAACATCCAATTCATTGGTGATGTTTTTACAAGATTATGTGTGAATATCCTTTGATTGTTTTACACTGAATATCCAATCATATTTAGTGTATTTGTCACACATAACTATTTCGTTGATTTATCCTTAACCTAAGGATACGACCTTTATGAGAGATTTCTTCTCAACTTAAATTCCATTAAGAATTCTTTGTTGTTATACACTAAATCACTTTTTTGTGGTGTATATAATGTACTTTGACATAGTATATCATGAATCCCTTTATTCTCATGATATTACAATGTTTTGATTACCTCAATTATTTGTATTCAATTGTCTCTCTTTTGGTTAGAATCTCTAACTAAAATACCATTTTTAAATGTTTTAAAGACTTATTCATCTAAATATTACTCATTAATGTCCATGTCTTAAAAATGGTTTTAATGATTTATTTATATGGACATTAAAGTTTTAAAATTAAAACTCCTTTTAAAAAGTTTCAAAGTGGTATGGGACACTTTGATACAAAAATCTATTTTTAAATGGATCCTCGACAAATAGTGTGACTTTTAAAAGATTTCAAAAAAAGGGGGATATTTCTCTCAAATAGTTTTGATGAATATTTTCATCTATGTAAACGTCCTTAATTATTCTTGATTGAGGATAATGTGATACAATACAATCTTCCATATTGTATTGAATGAGTTATGTTTGACTGTGGATGTGCTATTTTTATACCATTCATGGTTTGTGGTTAAAGTATTTACATTTCGTATGCTAGTTTTAATACGAATGTTTATGTTATGTTTAGAAAATTTCATATGAGGAATGAATTGGACTTAATATGTGATGGGTGGAGCCCGCTATAGCTTCTCGATGCATCGGTAGGTCTCATGAGACAAACTAGTGTCTTGGCACAAGGCCTTGGCAAAATCTTATTTGTAGTCTTGGCACGAGGCCTTGGCTATGTGGTTATGATAGTCTGGCATTATGCATTCCATAATTATGAAAGTGGTTATTGATATTGCATGGTATTTTTCGACAATTAGAATATCCATGTGAGTAAATAAATGGCATTATTTTATTTTATCTTTGCCATTTTATGCTGAAGTTCATGTTTAAAAGGGTTTTGTTTTAGTTATAAACTGCCTTAAGTGTTTATTCTTATCTATGAAAGCTTCTGCTATAATGTGATCCTTACTGAGAATCTGAGCTCACCCCTTTCAATGTTTTATTTTTCCCAGGATTATGAAGAAGTAATTTATGAATGACCTGTAGGGATAGTATGAGGGGATATAAAGACAATACGTTTTTTATGATGTAATGTAAAACATTATGGATGTATCTAGTTATTCCAAGTCTACTAAACTAATCGTTATTTCAAGACTTGATCTTTATTGTGATCATTCCAATGTTATGTAATAATGCACCGACTCTGGGTAACTGGGGTCGGGGCGTTACACTAACAATGTTCATTTTTTAATAAATAGTGAAAAATACTGCATTTTATATCAAAACTGATTTTTAATCTAATTTATTTATATGATTAGATTATCTTTTGAATTGGTTTTAAAGTGAAATTATAATATATTTTTACCATTTAATCCAATGGTGGTCATTATGATTAATTTCACTTCGTAATTGGGCATAAACCAATGCCAAACATTTCATAGATGTTGTTTCAAAAAAACCCGCTATTTGTTTTGACAACGGAAATTATTTTTAAATCAATTATTACAATTTCTGTGTTTGGAATTTGGTAAAATGGATTAGATATTTGGAATCACAAAGGTCCAAATTATGTAATCAATATTCTTTTGTTTTTGGACATTATGAATAGTAACGACGGTAGTTGTCTTTAATTATCTTGATTAATGAGTAATCAGGTAGTTAAGGATAATAAAATAATATCATAATAATAAAAAATGACACCAACATGTGTCCTAATTCTACTGGTTGTCTCATGGCCGACCATGGGATGCCTTGTGCCAAACTTGGGGACCCCATGGAATCACTTTTGTGGAAATTGACTTGTTATCTTTTTATTTTTTTTAAAAGAATGTAAATATAACAAGAATGTATCACGTGATTAAAACAATTTTAATTTTGTCTAAATAGATGATATTTTAGACTATAAATATTCATTGAAAAGATAAAAAGATTTCTTACATCATAGTATATTTTTCATAATTTTTAGACTTTAAATAAATGAAATTATTTATGACATCATGATGATGCAGCGATTACCTCATTAATAAAGGATTTAAATAAAATTAAATGATAATGTACAATATATGACCTACACATGTCCAAAACCTATTATATGGGTGGATTTCGAACCCTTATCACCTTAACCTTTAATTATATCAATGTGGGACCTTTTTAATCCGAAAATAATTTTCAAATAAAGTAACATTTCTTCACTTTCCAAGGGTCCCCTCCTTTCCTATTATAAAAGGCCCCCACCTCTACCTCCTTACCCACACTTCCAAAGAATTTGGATCGGCCAACCCCTGCCCATTTTGTCTCTCCAATTACCTATCTTACTCCTTGAAGCCTCACATTGGGCATAAGTCTTCCCAAGGAAGCCTTTGAGCTCAAACCAAAGGGAGTTACCCGATTTTAAGGTAATGTCTTCACTTGAGTCCTTTTGTTTTATTTTGCTTCTCCAACCCCATAAACTCTTTTTATTCATTTATTTTCTAAAAAACACTGTATATTAAATATACTAGTATGTTGTTATAAGAAGGATTCGAGCTACACTTACACACACCTACATCTATTGGTTAAAGGACATACTATTTCCGTGGATGGTGAATTTATGCCTCCCGAAACGATGATTGTTCAACATTATTTTAACACCTTAAAAGGTGTCCATTAAGATGTAACTACACTTATATATGATATATAATATGTTTATATTTTCCTTAAGCTTCTGTATTTTTCATTTTGGTCATACCTTTATGGTTTCCATTATGGGTAAATGCGATATCATCATTTAAGGAAGTGCGGACTACTGCCCCCTCAAAGTGATTTGATTTGTTAAATACCATATGTGGGACGTATAAAGGATAGAGTTATGATATTATATATAATATTATACTGGAATTATAATATACCTTTATATCATTACGGTTCCATTCTATAAAATACGAAATAGAAATGAAAGTAGCGTTCATGCGCACGTACGGCTTACCATCTCCATGAACGGTTCATTTCATTTCTTACCTCTAAATGTTATATAATATTATAAATGCATTCATGTGCTGGATATATATGATATCTATGATATCTAAATCATGAATACCATTCTTGATATAATGGATACATGAACAAGTTGTAATTATAAAGGGTTTATTTTTGACTCAAGTACCAATGATCGTTAAAACGACCGTTACTAACTTAAATAATTACATAGTGTTCATGACATCGTAATAAGTGATATAAAAGGAATAATGAACTTGAAAAAGGTTCTTAAGCAAGTATAAATTAACTCAAGTTTATTATTCAGGACATTAATGAACGATCGTGTCAAGTCGGACCCGAGGTATGGGACTTCGTCTCAATCTCCTTTCATTGAGGCATATTTTGTTTTATACACAACCTTCTTTTATACGGTGTATAAACACTTTTGACTTTTACGTTTATTCAAAAGGAATATTTTTTTTATATTAAGCGTTTACTAAACTACAAAAGGGAATGTTTTTTTTGTCATACGTATGTGGCGACAACGACTTCTCCTCTGCCATGACCATTATTTGAGTTTCGGCTTCCTCTACAAGCCATACCTTTTTTGAAAAAGAAAAATAAATACCATGTTTTACTTTTCTTTTATTTTGGTATTCAAAATGGTTTTCATAATGTTTTTATATCAATTTGTCGTATTGATATCTTGTGATTTAAAGGTGGAAATGTTATGTTTCCTTTATGCATGTTTTATGTGATACGATTATGTTGAGGTTCTTGGGCATTATTATAAAGATGAGTGGTTCTGTGATAAACTAAGGGCGGGTGAGCCCGATATAGCTCTCCAATGCATTGGGTAACGCGAAGGAGTGAAACGTTAAGGTTTCTATGAAGATATTTCGGGAATATACTGTGATGGGTATTCCAAACGTAACCAAGAGGGTTACTCCCTATGTAAGAATGTTATGAATGCCTCAAGTTACCATTATGTCTTATGATTTCTATGATTTATTCATGATTTGATGTGGTATGTTAAAGTGCCTATGTTTTATGGGTAAAGTATGATTTCATTCTTATGTATATATGAACTTATGTTTCCTTTCCATATTTTTATAACCCATACTGAGCTTTTTATGCTCATCCCATGTTTTTTTGAAATGTTTTTCACAGGTCAAGGGAAAGGTACATGATATGATGATAGTGTCCACGAAGTGTCAAGAATGAATCCATGTTTTATTTTAAATATGTTTCCGTTGATGGAAAAAGTGAATTCTATATTTATGTAACCACTTTGTTTATAAGTGGAATGTAATGCATGTTTTATGATCTAATTCTCTAAAACTCTAAACCCGAAAAGATCCTCAATGTGTAATCTTGTAATAACTCAAGATTAAGTAAGGTTTAAGGCCGGGGCCTTATAATATCTCACATAGGAACTAGTATTTTATGTGTCAATGTTCAAAAAGGGACTACGCCATTACAATCCTCAAGGCTGTGTTTATTAAATGTAATGAATATTCACCTAAAAATATGATATATATTTGAATTATAAATTTTGACCTTTATATATAAGTTATATAAATTTTGTTGTTTCAAATTATTATAGAGAAGTTAATAATGTTTCATCTGCAATGTAAAATATAGTGATTTTCAGAATGAGCTCGATGTGGCCCTTTTTGATCCAATAATTTTATAATTTATTAGGGGGTCAAAAAATTCTGGACTAGATTCTCTCCCATCTTTGTAAACAGCCTTATAATTCTTGATTAGATTTTATTTATTTTTCTTAATAAATTTAATGATTGGGCTTTCCTAGATCATGAACCTTGTTGAGTATTAGTCCAAAATTTTCAATAAATTTTAAAAATAATAAATTATTATTTTTTAAAAGTTTATCAGACATAATTATGTATAAAAATAAACAAAACATTAAAAAACATAGTTATTTTTAAGAAAATATCATTTAATTGTAAAAAAATAATAATCACATGTAATTAATTATATATATATATATTTTTACTAGATATTGTTATTAATCCATTGATATTAAAATTATTCACTAAAGTTTAGAAATTAAATTATACTTTAAAAATAATAATATGTAATCCCTAAAAACATAAAAAATAGTTTAAATAAAAATTATCAATTTTTATTTCTAATTTATTATTTATAAATTATATTAATTTAAATTTGTAATATATATCCATCATACCTCTGAGATACCATTATATAAATCAACCAAATTTCCAGAGATCATATTTACAACAACCATATTTACAATTACTATATAAATAACTAGAAGATTTCATTATTTTAAATAGTATTCCATGAATCCTAAGAATAATTCTACCTATTTACTTCTCTATAAACACATCTATTATATTTTTAATTATATGCATTAATTATATATTTACAATTAAGGATATTATGGTCATAGGAAATAAGGAAGATAGATATTTTTAATTCATTGTGTTTTAAGTAATTTTAGATTTATTTGTCCAATAACATTTGTAATGCTTTTCTAGAATGAATTCTCATAATGTATTATTATTTTACTATATAAAATTATGTTTTCAAATTTTGTTATGTACATTTTAGAGCGATGTTGGATATTAAATATGAATTAAAATTAATTTTTATTTTAAAGGAAAACTACATATTAAAATTATGGGGTGATAAATTCTATCCCATAAATCGAATTTCACCTATGAAATTTCGTCACGCTTTTGGAATAAATAATGGTACTTCTACCTCATTACATCTACTGGTTTCAATATTATTACCTCAAACATATGATTTCACCAAAATAGATTTACTAGGTGATTTTTCATGTTTCAAAAAAAACATTTAACTATAAATCCATGGTCTCTCATAATTTTTTAAGAGAGATCTTGTACCTATTTCATATCTTTTGATTTCATGAAAACTGGTTGATTAGATATGTAATTCCATAATAGTGGCATATAGAAAAATTCATGTATTGGAGAGTATTTTTTTTGGAGTGAAATGATATTATCCTTATTATATACAGGATCAAGAATCTCATCGGGATCAATGTATCTAGGGAATATAATTCCATTAATTTTAAATCTCATTAACCAATAAGATTTAGATATTTAAATAATTTCATTTTCAATAAATTTTGATTATATATATCATTATAAATTATCACCATAAAATTTTTTCAGCATTGAGTTGTTTGAATAGATCACTAAACCCTGAATAGTTTCTACCATTTCAATAGTGGGATATTTTGTAAACTATTTACAATAACTAATATCATTATAATAAGTTGTTGGTTTATATCTCCTCCCATAAGTAGCCTATTATGGTATTAATTGAATGTAAGAAGTGAATTTTAGTTATTTTTTGAACTCTAACATTGTTTATAGTGATCTCAACTTCTATTGAAATTAAATGTATAGGCTAATAGAATATCTTACAGTATTTTGATTTTTCTTATTTATTGAATATTTGTCTATGTATGATAATAAGTTTTGAATATAGTGTATGTATCCAATGATTATTAAAACATTCTCTAAAACATCATGGTAAATATAACATCAAGTGAAATACCCCTGGTTTCTAGTTTGTAACCCTTGCTGGGTGATTTTTATAGTTATAATGTTTAAGGGGTGAATGGGAGAGTTGGTAGGACATTTTATGTGTTTTAGTGATAAAAGGAAGTCACACAGATGGTACACAGTTAACCAAATGTTGTGGTCAAACTATGTGCAGTAGTCCTATTGAGGTAGTAACTCCAGCACTGCAGGAGCACGGTTTGGGAGACCATGTATGGTGACGTAATGCGGGAAGTGGCTACATAATGGTTGGAAAAATGTTTTAATATGGCCAAATAAGGTTCTCCGGTCTACCTGAAGGCTATCCAAATTCTTCCCTTATATAATTGAAGCGAGATTCCTGAGGAATGTGATCGTTCTTCATCATTATTGATTAGTTTCAGATATATAATTAGATCTAATACTCCTCTTTTTGATTTTTCTCTGATATACACCTCTTATGGGTATATCAACATTGTTGGATTCCAAATATGATAATATTTGGATTTTCCCTTGGAAATACAAGAGATCCTTGGATGGTTCTTGGAGAATCACCACAGTTTTCTTCTGTGTTATTTGTTCGTTTGGGTTTTCGTCCAAACATTCAATGTAGAATTATTCACTCTCAACTCCACATTGTATAAATAGTTTTCATGCATTCAAATTGAATTTTTAGTATTTAATTTACTATGACATGGTTGATTGAACACTTTTTGGAAAACCTTTTGAATAACGGTTTGTGAAATATGGAAAATTTTGTGTACGAGTAATGTTATTTTGTTCTAGGTTTTAAAATATATATTTAAAAATGGGGATTTATCGAGATTGTTTTCACGTTAATAGGATTAGATGTTTTTATTAATAGGGAATGTTTTATTGAAATGACATTTTTTATTGATTTTTTTGTGCTTTGATTTTCTATAAATGTTCTATTTTATTAAAGTGGCTTTGTTGGTAATGGATGCATTTAAAATAATTGTTGTTGGTGTGTGTTCATGCCTAATGGACCCTTAACAATGGATGAGTACAATTAGGGTAAAATGGATGTGACCCTAGATCTGGGGCTTGTATCATTATGACATAAGGTAATGGGACAAGAGACCTCTCAATAGTATGGAACTGTGAAATGAAGCATGCATGTGTGTGTGATGTGACCATTAGAATGTGTATTACAAATGATGATAAGAATTGGTTATATGCTTTAATTAGTTATTTTAATGGAAAATAACTTGTTGTAAATTGGTTTTATTTTCCATTTTTTCACTTGGCTATAATTGGTTTTCATTATTGTATATATTTGGTTATAAACAGTTTTGGTTACTATTTTAAATAAACCACTTTATATAATGTTCTCATAGTTCTATCCAAGTGGAGGGTGTAGGGAAGTAATTGAGGAAAATATATTGGGTTTTATACTCTCCCCTACATTTTCACATTTGTTGTTCTACAAATACTATATTCTAGGACAGGAAAAAGGAAATGTTTCCCTCGTTTTTAGCACTACCTCATGCTTCATAGGATGTTCGATGATTGGGGATCTTGGAGATTGTGGATCATGGAGTCTTGTGGTATCCTAACAGTCTATGGTTGTTTATATGATGTGTACATTGTTACTTTTTGGTCTACCATTGTAGAAAACATTTATGTGGTGTTGAGATACATGATGTGGTTTATTTGTATTTCTTTTGATCTTAGATATTTTAGTGAATGGTTTGGTGATGGTTTTTTGGTTTATTGGTTTATTCCTTAAAGGGAAAATCGTCCCTCACTTGTATTTGAAACCCTTGGGAATTTATTTTTAGACTATGGAATTGTGGTGATGTCACTTATAGACCAGTAATGACTCATTGTACTCTCAAGACAATGCGAATTACCAAGTCATTAAAAATGGTGTCAATATGGTCCTTCCTTTGAGGTTTAAATGTAATCATCTTGTTTAGTCCTTTCCTAACAAGTGGTCATCGGTGTTCTTGGTTGGGGAGTCGAAATTTAATCTTGTCTATTCTTTGGGATGAAATCATATATAGTAGTAGGATTGTATGAACTTGAAATGTATATTGTAAATAGACATACATAACCCTTTCATGTTGAATATCATGTTACCAAGGAGTTGGGTATATAAGTGTTTGGGAGGCACTTTTAGAATGATGAAAATATTATACTCATGGGTTTAGCCAATGAGATGAGCGTAACATGCATTGTATAGGAATGAATTCCCACTAGGAGTGCTGACATCATTTTGATGAATGATTCACATTGTGATAAAATGTTTTTTTTAAATTATGAATGTGTTTTTCAAATGAATAATTTTTAAAAAATGAATGATTATTGTATTTTTAGAATAGTTTAATTTTTTAAAAAATAACATTAAATGTTTTCTAAAATGGTTGAACATTAAAAATGTAGTTTTGGAAAAAAATGGTATGGATGTTGATGTGATAGAACTTGAAATAATAATTCATCTATTTATTGGGAGTGATATTGATAGAGTTTGTTGTTTTTTTAGAAAATGAAACCTGGTTGGTGTATTCGAAACCAACCGGAAGAAGCTGTAGAGAATGTGGTTCCACCTGAATCACAGGGGAACCAAGAGATAGTTAAGAGTATTGTCCAAGCGTTTCAAGATATTTATATAAGTAATTGGAGGAATAAGCCATGACATGTTGATTAAACTATCCCATCCATGAAGAAGAATCCAAATAACATCAGGGGTGATGCTGAATCCGAGAAGGTGGATGTGTGGCTCAGTATGAAGAATCATATATTTGAATTTATCAGCACACCAGGGAAGTTAATCGTCATTCTTTTGACATAAACTCATAGGGATATTGGATTCCAGTGGTGATATTTAGAGGTTCATGATAAATTGGATAAAGTCCTTACAATGGAGTATTTTGTGGAATTGCTCAACAAAAAATTCTATCATCATACGTTCACGATCCTAAAAACAATGGACTATTTCAACTTGAAATAATAGAGTCTCTCTATCACATATTATGCGGTTAAATTCATGAATTTAGTGAATTCTTCTTTATAGGTCAATGAAAGTGAATCCTTGAAGGCAGATATCTTCTAATTAGGGCTACTATATGAGATTCGATCAAAGATTGCAGTGCTCTATATTATGGATTATACAGAGATGGTGAACCGAGAGACTGTGGCTGAACGTGATATCTCAAGATCGATGGGAGGAGGTATGATGATACCTACATGGAATGGTGGGAACTCAACTGCTGGGAGATAGTGTAGAATGGATTCCTATTTACATAGAGGGTGTGGAAATCAGAATTAGATGGATGGATCAGTGAATCTTCCATCCCGACCCAAGAGAAAGTCAGGTTGTTTTCAATGTTGTTCCCTTGACCACATAAAGTGATCGTGTATAAAAAAAACCTAGAGTATTCCATATCTACAATTAGATGGGAAATATTCAGCACTTTTGTTATAGTTCTCCAAGTTCAGCTGCTCAAGACACTTCTCAAGCATCACAATCATCATATGCTTTGATGGGGTGTGGATCGTAGAATCAATCTCATCAACCAAACATATCCAAACCTAGGGATTCTCTAAATATATTGAATCCTCAACCAGGGCAATCTCAGAATGGAAAATAGGATAATAGTTCAATGATAGAACAATTGAATTGTGCTTGTAAAATTATTATCGATGATCAGGTAGGACTATCTATGGTGAGAGGAACCGTTTTGTTGAATTCTACCCTTTTGAAAGTGCTATTCAATATAAATGCATCAAATTATTTAATTTCTTCTTGTGCTATTAATTTTCTATGTCAAATTTTGTAAATAACTCTTTATATTTTAAAATTCCAAACTCTTCTCAATGAAAGATAATGTCAGTCCATTGTGTATAGATAATGCGCTATTACTGTAGATAGAGTATAACTAAAATGAATCTTTTTATATTGGACTTGGGTGTCTATAATGTAATCCTAGGTATGAATTGGTTGACAATGTTAATGGCTCACATCAACTATTATAATTGGAAAGTTAGTTTCGTGACTGGGGACATCATCAGACACCCCTTTAGAGGAGAGATGATGGAACAACAATGTGAAAAAAGCTTTTTTGCACTGATTTTGGGAACGATCTCTTACAAGTTGATGGTATTGTCTTTGGAATCAATTGAAGAGAGCGAAGGAATAATGTTTTTAGTGATTTTTGATCAATTTATAGATGTATTTCTTGAAAACCATTCAGGGTTACCACCTATATGGGATGTGGATATTACGATTGATCTCCTTTTGGGAACCAGTCTATTTCCATTCCATCTTACAGGATGGAACCAATAATTTTATGGGAATTGAATGTATAGATGGTAGAGCTACAAATTAGGGGTTTCATTTGACCATGTATATCTCAATGGGAAGCACCATTTTTGTTTGTAGAGATGTAATATTTAACTCTTTGGTTGTGTGTTGATTATCATAAGCTCAACCAAGTTACGATAATGAAAAGATACCCACTTCAATGCATTGATGATCTATTTAGTCAATTAAGGGGTGCTCAATGGTTCTCCAATTTCTTTTAGAATTTAGGGTATCACCAATTTCATTGTTAGAGGTAATATATTCCATTGAAAGCATTCAGAATCAGATATGAACATAATTAATTTGTAGTCATAGCTTTTGGTCTAACGAATGGACCAATGCTCTTTCTGGATTTGATGATTTAGATATTTATGAGATATATAGATTATTTTGTTGTGGTTTTTGTGGACAACATAATGGTGTATTCAAATACAAGGGTAAACTGTTATGATCATTTATAAGTAGTGTTAAAAATCATGGGAGATCACTTTTGGTATTCCAAATTATCAAAGTTTTATTTTTTGATACAAGAAGTACATTTTTTTCCATGTCATTTTCTGAGAAATGTGTTTCTATTTATCTAGAATAGATAGAAGCATTTATCTAATAGAAACAACCAATGAATGTCTTGGAGATATTAAGTTTTATTGAACTGTTTTATTACTACCGATGATTTTAGTTTGATTTATCATGACTAGAATTGCCAATGAGTGATTTGACAAAGAAGAATGCTCCATTCCAATGGACAGATGAATTCCATAAGTCCTTATAGAAAAAAATTCCATCTTAAAATATAACCTATCACGAATTTTCTAGAATAAGGACAGGGGTATGTCCTATAATTTGATGCTTCAAGATCAAGTTTGGGATGTGTTCTCATGCTATGAGACCATGTGTTTTTTATGGTTCATGGAAATTGATGGTGGATGGGAAGAATTACCCAACACACAACAGAGAGTTATTTGTAGTTTTCCATACTTTGAAAACATGGATATGTTATCTCATTGGTGAGAAAATTATTGTGTTCACAAACCAAAAATGTTTGAAACAAATTTTCTCATAGAGATATTTGAATCTTAGGAAACATAGATGGACGAAGTCTATCTAGATGGTTCGCATTGACATGATGTATACACCATCAAAATGGAATTTTGTGGAAAATAAATTGGGCAAATAGTCATATGCCCATTTGGTGAAAGGGGATTTTGATGAATATAATTTGATGTCGTTCCTAGCTAAAATGCATGTAGATTGTGAAGATTGAGGTATTTTTTTGTTTTATTTCCAGTTATGATTGTCCCTAATTTGGTAAATATGGTCAAAGAGGCACAAACATCTAATGCAAAATATATGGTTATGAGTTCAAAAATCAATGGTGGGGAGACCATTGAGGGATGGAAAATTGATGGGAGTTCAGTTTTTTGTTTCAGAGATGGGATGGTTGAACCTATGGCTGGTTAAGAATAACTCCTTTGTGCTTACAACCATTTTATATGGGTTTTACATCTAGGTACATAGAATAATTATAAGGAATTAAAGGAATATTTTTGGTGGAGCGACATGAAAAAGAAGGTGTTTGAGTTTGTCTCGCAGTGCTTAACATGTTTGTAGGTTAACGAAGAGCATCAGAGACTAGTGGGAATGTTGTAGTCATTACAAATCCCAGTTTGGAAATGTGAGCAGATAACAATGGATTTTGTTATAGCTCCTCCTAGAATTTTTTGGAAACACGATTCCATATGGGTAATAGTTGATCAACATAACATGTCAGCCTATTTCATCCCTACTTGTGAAACTCGTATGGTGGAAGATCTATCAGAAATATATATTCTGAATGTGGTGGAGAGGCATGAAATACCGGTTTCAATCATCTCCGATAGAGATTTGAGGTTTACATTTTTTTTTGGAAATTCTTACAGAAAAACCATGGGTAATAGATAACTAGGAGCACAATATATCATCTTGAGATAGATGAAAAGTCTGAGCATATGATGAAAACATTGGAAGACATGTTGTGAGCTTTTTTAAACGGTTTTCCTAGATCGTGGGAGGGGAATATTCCCATGGTGTAATTCTAATATAATAATACATATCATGCCAAGATACATATGGATCCCTCTTAAACATTTGATGGGTAATGTTGTTTTTCTCCACTGTGATGGGTAGAAAAAGGTAAGACTTCACTATTTAGGTTGATCTGTGTCCAAGAAACAACATATGGTATTTAGTTGGTTAAAAAGATTAAGTATAGTGCTCAAAGTTGTCAGAAACCATATTTAGATCACCATCAAAGACTATCATCGTTTGTTGTGGTTGATCATGTCTTCTTGATGATATATTTGAGTCATGGACATCATTGTTTTTAGAAACAAGGAATGATATCTCTTATATATGTTTTCCCATTAGAGATACTAGAATGGGATAGATGGGTGGAATATCTGTTGGAATTTCAACCATGGTTCAGTTCCATGCATTCCATGCATCTCAATTTAAAAAGAATATGCCTGATCCTGACAATGTAATCATATAGGATCATATCCTAGTGTAGATTTTGGATAGACAAGTTAACAAATTATATGAAAAATAATCATTCTATTGTTGGTTTTATAGTACCATTGTCAGATTCTAGAAGAAACATGGGAATACGAGAAAGAGATTAAATGGAAATGACAAGAACTGTTTTAGATCATTGAGGTTTTTATACTTTATGAGGATGAAAATACCAGTGGTGGTGATAATGTAGTACCCCAAGTATCCATTATGTTACCCTTACATGATGAATTTTATGGTTATAATGATTAACGGTGATGGATGAGAGGGTTGGGGGAACATTTGAAGTGTTTTGGGGAAAAATTGTATGTTGCATGGGCGACACACGATTTGCCTAACCCTGAATCCATATTGTGCATAGTAGTCCTCTTGAGGAAGTATCACTAGCATCGTGGGAGAACGGTTTTGGAGACCATGCAAGGGGAAGTCATGTGAGTAGTGGCTACTACATGGTAAGCACATGGTTAGCCTAACCATGCGGTCAAACTACACACAGAGTGAGAATGAGAACCTTAAAAATAGGATCTCACTTGATTTTGACGTAACTCAACTATTTCTGGCCTAAAACAGCCCTAAATAGGTATTTTCCCAGACCTAAGGGAAAATATGGTTCTCCCATTCATCCAAAGGAAATCTAAAGTCTTCAGTTGGTGAATATAAGTAGTATTCTTGAGGTTTGTAATCATTGCACATCATTTTTGATCAATTTCTTATATCTACATAGATTTTTATATCCTCTTCTCTTGGATTACATTACCTACACCCATTATAGATTGTTCTAGGTTGGTGGATGACAAATATATTGAACTTTTTCATTATTTCTTGGCAGGAGAAGAGATCTAAGGTGGGTTCATTAAGAATTGAAGAGTTTTTCTTATGCATTCTTCATTAGTTAGGTTTTTCTTCAAAACCATCACATATGGAGGCTTCTTTCTCTACTATATTTAGTTGATCTTATTGGAATGATTTCAAATTGAATCTGTTGTGTTTAATAAATTGTGAGTCGGATGATTGAACAATTTTTGGAAACCCTCTTGAGTGAGGATTTGCAAAATCTAGAAAATTGGGTGTTTGAGTAATGTGATTATGTTCATTAATTTTAAAATATGGATTTGAAAAATAGATCACTATAGATTGTTGGAACATGAATTGGATTATATGTTTTGAATAAAATGGAATGATTTATTGAAAATAAATGTTTCTTTGAAATTTTTGTGCTTTGTATTTCAATAAAAGTTTAGTTTTATTAATGTTGTTTATTCTAGTAATTGATGTATTTTGAATAAATGGTGTTGGTGTGAGTTCATGATAAATGGTCCATTAATAAAAGACGAGTAAAATTTAGGTACAATGGATGTGACCCTAGGTTGAGGTCATGTGTCATTGGGACACAAGGTATGGGAGAAAGTGACTGCTCATGAGTATGGAACTATCAAACAGTGCATGCCTGTGTGGGTGTGTTGTGAACTATGGAGTAGTTTTTCCGACTGATGATAATAATTGTATTTAATCATTGATTTGTTAATTTTCATAAAATTACATGATTCAAATTGGTTTTAATAGCCATTTTTTTCACTTGGTTATAATTCATTTTCATGCTTGTTTACATTTGGTTATAAATTTTTTTGTTAACTCTTTTATATAAACTCTTTTATATAATGTGCTAAACATTCAATCATAGTGGCGTGATTAGGGAAGTCATTGGAAAACCCTAGTAAGTTTTATACTCAACCTTCCTTGGCACTTTGGTTCTATTGAAGATGCTAAATTCCGGGATAGAAAAAAAGGTGACGTTTCCCACATTTTTTGCACTTTCCCATGACATGTAGGCTATTTGGTGATTACAGATCTTGGAGATTGTTGAGTGAGGAGTCTTCTAGTCTCTTGAGATTCTTTGTTATAACCATTTTGTACTTTGATACTTTTTGGTCATACATTGTGGCAAATAATTACGTGGTTTTGAGATATATAATATCATTTAGTTGTCTTTTATTTTTTTCATATATCATTAAGTAAATGGTTTGGTGATGGTTTGTCAGTTTTTTGGTTGATTCCATAAAGGTTAAATCATCCCCCAATTGTATTTCAAACACTTTGGCATTAATTTATAGCCTTTTTCATCATGGGGATGTCACTTAAGGCCCAATAGTGACTCGTTGAACTCGCAAAACAATGAGAATTAGTGGTTCATTACATCAAGATATAGTGAACTTTTCTAAGGGAGTCAATTCATTTTTACCACTTCCAATATATATATATATATCATAGAAATATTATTGAGTGATAAATACTCTCCTATAGTAATAAAATAAAATTATTTTAAAATTCAACCAACCACTACAGAGATGGAATTACAAAATTCTGATTTCCTTGGATGTTCTCTAATGAATTCAATGATCATTTTATCCAAATTCTATACAAAAATGGTCATGGATTCATCATCACATGATAATTATACCATTACCACATAAAATTCAATAATAAGAGGCATCAAGATATATAATCCTCAATATTCCATCTATTTGGTATCCCTAGAAATGATTGGTGAAATATTTACACATCCTTCTCTTCTAAGAATGGATAGAAAATTGTTATATTTGTACATTATCTAATAGATCCTCCCTCAATTATATTATTGATGGATCACCTATTATTTTCCTGAATCTACTAATGCAATCATCCTCAATGATAAACTATAGTACAATCCTTTCATTTTTTGTTTTTTACATCCTCATTCTAGACCTCCATGATGTTTAAATAGATATATAGTTGATAATTCTTTTTAGGAATGAGGGATTTCATCCATGATATTTTGATTAAAGTATATACATTATTAATATCTAGCAGGATTCTGTCCTTTTCATTCCACATTAATGATATCATTGTGTGATCCTTCCATCCTATACCATCATCCACCTTGTTTATCTCCCCTATATGGTAGTGTATTGACAAATCGTAGTATTTATTTATTATAACCATATACTTGGGTGGATTTTCAACTCTTTCTATGTGAATATATACATTATTCACTTGTGATCATTATACATATTAATCATTTCACTATAATGATAATTCATGGAAATCCTTAATGTAATTATAAATATCTCTTACTCAAGATCTTGAATTGGGTTCTTTTTATCCTGAATAATTATGTGGTGTATGGAATTAGATGAAACTATATACTTATTAATGGAGAAACATCCCAATCACCTCGTTATATCACTAATTTATTTGAAATATCCCTTCTCCTTATAGGTAATTATAGTAGAGGTGTAGTAAAAAACCTCATCAAAATCACACTGACACATTCTTCAAATTCTTCTATCTATAAGTAGTTCAATAATTTACATGTTATCTTATATTATTCTATTTAAAATCATTATCAATTTCTCACAAAAAGTTCGAAAATATCAATATTAACATTGACAACTACTGATCAATAACACACTTTATGGTATGTTTCATTCTTTAATCACATCTATATTTCAATTGATTCATAGATAAGCCCTCTCTTTTGACTACATGAACTAAAAATGATAATTTTATTTGAAAAAAAATCAAACATTATGAACATGGTATAAAGTTTATCATTTAATATGATATTTTAGAAAATAAAAAACTATTCATCAAATTATTCATTGATCATAGAATATAAAATAATATCATAAATAAAGTCTTCCATTAATATGTAAAGGTAATATAAAAATAATATATTCATATAACACATGTACGTTTGATTGGAATTTTTAACTCTAAAATGAATAGTAATAAAAAAAATATTATCTATATATCGTGAGGAAGGTAATACCAATCATATCTTTTTATCTTCACCCTTAATTGATGGAATATAAATCAATTACCCACCTTTGAAATGTATTGATGCAGTTTAACTTAATTTAATAGTTCATAAATTCCTAGAATTGGATACATTTTCATGGTCATAATTTTTAAGTTAATGATAATAAATTTTCAGGAAGAATGATCTATCATTCTTCCTAATAATTATTGAAGGTTCAGAACATAGGGAATAACATAAGAATATAATTCCCTTATCCTTATTCTCATGAATTTTCTTCTTTAATTATTATAAACTTAGTATATTATTTTATATTAAAGTCCTTTTAATAATGATGAAAAAATATTCCTTGTTCAATTTATAAATAAAACCCATATTATAGTGAAATACCATACAATTGATCAGAAAATACATAAACACACTCTTTCATGATTGGTATCTACACAAAGATAAATTTTAGACTATCCATTTGAGCCAATGGTCACACATTATTGGGTATCAATATTCCTATTAAAGAGTTCAAATCCAAATATATTTTATAATAACTATTCCATTGATATATGGTAATTGGATCATCTGAGATATGAAATATAATTTACTTATCAAATATATCTATGTGGCATCTATGTAGTGGGAGATAAACTAGGCCCAACGTCATATAAAATTCTACATAGGGAAGATGGAGTATATTTTAGGAAGTATCTTCTCATTAAACCTGATTAAAGAATAGTTTTATATCATTGATACAATCAACTCACCAATAATTATTTTATAAGAAAACTGAGTATTCATGTTCATGGTAAGGAGTCAAAAATCATCGAAAAACATAGATGATATGATATAATGAAAAGAACCAGAATCAAATAATACATTTGACGATTTTGAGTAGATAATAATTGTACATTTATCATACTCATTATCATTTTGCACTTTAGTGGTAGTGATTGTATTGGATCAACATAATTCCTATGTTCTATGAGGATATTTCCATATATTTTCCACATTATCCTTTAGATTATGGAATTGATTTTCATATTTCCCAAACTCATTGAATATGAAATACTATAGCTTGGGTGGTGTAATAGTAATTTACTTTTATTGATCATTCATACTTGTTAGAATATTCATAAAACATTCATAATCATGACCTTTATAGCCAACCATACCACACTTGATGTACCTTATATTTAATTAAGTTAAATTCTCATGGTTCTTTCTCAAAAATTTTATACATGTAGGTGGTTTATTTTCCATCCCTTCTGGAGATTTATTGGTTAATATTCCATTAATCTATATTTCCCTTTCCTTTCCTGTATATAATTGAGAATGTTTATAGTATATTATTTCCATTTCCATTTCAATTTGATGATAAATAGTTTCCTCATAGCTACTAAAGTCTACTTTAGATAATGTGTTTTTTAGTTTTGATCATATTCCACAAAATAATTATTGGATATTTATTTTATTTTCAATAATAAAACTAGAGGCATAACAAGAGAATGCTTCTTCATACAAGGTGATTTAAATAGGTCAATATGCTTCACATTATATTTCAAAATTTGAGTTAGTTTATAAAATATTTCAATGAGTTTTTATAATCTATCTCCACTCCCATTTTTTGGGTCATTGATTTAATCAATCCACTTTCCATCTCACAAATTTTTAACATGGTTCCTCCTATTTCCATCCATTTGATAATATTTTCTAAAGTTAATTGTTATTAAAAAAAATCTATTATCATATATATATTATAATAAATAACTCATAAGTGATAAATCATAATTTTATTGTATAATCATATATATGTATTTCATTATTTCAATCTTTGTTATTCATGTCCTATTTAATGTTAGATTCCATTATCATATAGTAAAAATTTATTCAAATCCATCATAACGGTTCATAAATAGAATCTATATCCACCCAAACATATCCCTCGAGATAATCAAATAGCTATATTTCATGAATATATTTTAAAAAATAAAAATAATTTTTTTGTGTTTTAAAATTTTCTTCTTGAATAGTTGGTTAATATTTTTTAATAGAAAGTTCCATTAATTTTTTTATTAAACAAAACATGGCTAACAAATACTTTTTAAAGATAATTTTTACATCATGAGATTATTGAGGCATGAATCCTTCTTTTGTAGAGATTGGTGGAGTAAAAGATGAGAAAAACAGATCACGTCATCATCTTTCATCATGTGATAATATATTCATGCCATGAAACTCAAATATTTCAATCCCCTTATATAAGTCATGATTCATGGATTTTGAGATCATAAGGGTGGTGGAATACTACTTATGAATTGTGCGATTAAATTTATTACAATGTTATACTCGGTGATAGAGAATTTATCTTCAAATTGTTTAGGATATTTGACCGAGGCTTGCATCAAATGGTATTATAAACCCAATAGATTTCATGGAAAAATTAAATAACAGATATTTTGGAATATAAACACCTAAAAACCATTTACAAATATAAATAAAAGGTAACTATGGTGCTTAATAAAACATTGTTTATTATATCCTGGCCTATGGTGTTTCCCGTATGTAATTTCATTCACTGAGTTATTTTAGTTCATTACATATATGTAATGAGAATAATGAATTTATTTACTAAATGAATTTCCATTTTTAATTAAATTTTCATTTTTTTTCAAGACTATTTTCTTCATTGATTTATATATTTATAAATGAATGTATATTACTTATTTTATTAATTAACATAACATTCATTGAAATATTGAGAAGGGGACGTTATTGAATTGTAGAATATTCACCCTAACCATGGGGCCTAAAAACATGATTTAAATTCTAATTTGGAGATATCATGTTCTTCCACATCAATAATTACATTAATATGACTATTTTATATTTTGTTCATCTTTATTTTTTATTTCCTCATCCCACTCTCACTAAAATACATGATCAAAAATGTAAATTTATTTTTACGTAATTCACCATTAATTTAAATCATTGTTACTAATTTTATTTTATTTATCTATTATTCTATTATGGGATCGATCATGGGATATGAAATTTCCTATAATACTTAAATATAGAATTATTAAGATGTAATTCAACACATATTATAAATTATTAAATTCAATTCTCTTAATACAATTTGCAATGTATCATTGGGATACACAATATTTACAATGCTATAGGGGAATGGTGACAAGATAATAATTAAAATGATAATTTTTTTAATTTTTTCTTCCAAATCATTCTATTCCTAATTTTAGTAAAGGATTTTATTTTATACTTTATATTTTTTTCTATCATTGTGTATTTTTTGATATGATGGTTGAACTATAATGAATTTTGACTATGAAAGAAAAATTACCCATTCATATTATGTATCATTTCCATTAATTTGGTAATCCTTGAAATATGAACAACAAATAAAAAATATTAATTCAACCTTACCTGTTAAAAGAATATTTTTAAATCAATAATAAGGACTCATATTATTTATAGATTGGTTATGTGTTTAAGAACATAAGATGTGATGTTGATCTAACTTTCATGTACAATGCTAATTATTTTCTATAAATAAATCACAAAACACTCTATGTTTATTTGGGGAAAAATATGATGATAATGAATAATCGTAATAATAATAAAAATCAAAATAATAAAAATAATAAATATAAGGGACTACAGATAATGAATTAATAATAAATTTTCATGAAAATTTTGTATTAAAGAAATAGTAAGAATAAAAGAATTATCCAACTATAATCTTCACTAACTATATAAAAGATATATAAGAAAAAGTAAAATTAGAAAACAAGGATATGGATATTGAACTCTGAGATATCATTGAAAGTGTGAAAAATAAATAAATAGAAATTAAAAAAATAATATAATTAACAGTTATTGAAATATTATAAATTATTTATTTTATAATTTGAATCGTGATGATTTTGGAAACCTTCTACGAATTTCAAATAAATTTCAAAAATCATAGAAATTGAGCATCGTCAACTAAAAATTAAAAATTAGATTAAACTAATATGGTTACCATTTTATCATATTCCCATCTATTCTTAAAAGTGTTTTTTAGATAAATTACTATAATTAAAAAGAGAAGTCTATCAGTGGAACCAAAGTATTTGTATGGATTCCATGGACATTATTGGTATTAAATTCTTAGGATACAATATTATTTTAGAAATTTTTTTCAATTAACCTTATATTACATAGAATTAATGAAATGAAATTTCATATTGATGAGTTGTTTTATTTTATTAGACCTTAATGAATTCACCAGAAAGAAAAAACTGGCAGTTACAAGAGAATTCACTGTAATACTATAAGGAATTATGTTTTTGTATTTTATAAATTTTTCCTTTCTCCCCTATTTATTAATATTGTTTAATTAATATTTAATTATTCCCACATGATTTTTTATCATGGAGAAAAAATTATTTTGGGATAAACATTATGAAATATTTTTTAATTTCTTTACCAATAAAATAAAGAGGCAATTAATTGAAAAATTATTATAGATAAACATTGGTATTTTTATTTTATGAATCATGATTTGCAGAAGTAGTTGATTCTATTATATTATTTTGTTGATATTTTTCATTCTATAAATTTATGAAATTTATATGGATTTTTTAGTGTAAGTATATATGACTAATTGTATTAATTACATATTGTTCTTCCTAAAAATTTATTATAAGAGCAATATTTCTATTCATTATTGATTATTTCTTAGGATACATAGCCATGCCTTCTTCTAGAAAATTCTTAACATATTTTCAATGATATTCTAGTACAAATCCATGTTTAATATGGATAAAGAATATTTTCATTAAACAATTATGAAATGAAGTACTTTTAAATTAATAAAAACAATAAATATAAGCTACGAATATACTTGTTAAGAATATTATTCATTTAATGATATTTTTACCCTTTCATAGACTACACTACTAATTTTTCATAATTAAAAAAAATGATTGTGTGGTAGGAATGTAAATAATGGAAGTTTGGAACCTATTTAAATGGATATATGTGGGTTTTTTATGATGGTAAATTTTGATGTTTAATTATTTTAATTATGTTTAATATACTTCACACCCTCTTGAAATAAAAAAAATTATGAAATGGGTTTTTTGTTTGGGGTCAAAAATCACCATTTACATGAGAAATGGTTTTTATCATTCAATTTTTTGTGGTGGATATGATATTTTTCGAAAATAAACTTTAAAAAAGAAAAAGAAAAAAATATATTCACTAAGGTTAATTATTCATTATTCTTCATTGCTTCTAGAGGAAGCTTTAATTGTTAGGAAAATAGTGATTTTATAATCTAAATAGGAGTTTTTTTATTTTTTTTATTATTAGGAAAATTAAGTTTGATATTGGAATCATTTTTTAAATTTACTTATTTTTAAGTCACTATACACATATATAAGAACTAAATAGTAATTTAATATTAACAGTGTATCCTGTATAATTAGATGTGAATATCTATCAATGAGTTGAGAAAGTAGATTCATTACAAGACTATGGTGAGTATACAGTTTCATGGTAGGGGATAAATTTTATCAGTATTTTTTTACTAGATTATTAGTGGCCTAAATTATTTTATTGAAAAATAAATGAGTGATGTAAATTGAACATTAATTGGAAAATATTAACTGATAGATGGGGATTAATTGTTAATTCTAAAGTGGAAAAATAAAATTGATGTTTGATGTGATTCTTTGAAATTGATGAAGTTTTTGATACATTTTTTGGTGATGCATGAAAATATTCTTCCGTGTTTGACCACATTATTTGGTTGATATTTCCCATTAATCATGGTAGGGTAGGCATACTATGTAATTTTCTATAATTTCATACTCTAGGAAAAGTATTAATTTAGTTTTTGGGGGATTTGATATCTATTTATAAGATTTGTATTTTTAATATTATAAATAATATTTTTTGTAATTTAAGTTATTAATCAACCTTTCTTCATTAATATAATATATATTATAATTTGATTTAAAGTAAAACCACCCAATTATGATCAATTTTTACACTGTATAGATAAAATTCATTTTGGGAGATGGGAAGGGAATGATTTGATGACATAAATGATAGGTTGTAGGTGAAAATAATGGAAATAGGTGGGTATTATATTTTAAGGCCTAAAAATATATTCACGCCATGACAGATCAAAATTTAATTCCCAAAGACAGGTTGTCAGGTGAAACCATAATGATAATAAGAGTAGATAAAGACTAATTTTTGACAATGTGACAGATGTTATAGTGTCAAGAAACAAAATTATCGGAGAATCAACTTTCATGTTTTTATAACATTTATTCAGGTGGCATATATACTAGCTTTTTAACACTCAAAATTTACTTTGTAATGTCCAATGAATTATTTTACCACATTAGGACCCTAAAAATTCAATGTATTCCAATAAATATATTAATATGTTTTTATTCGAAAAAAATTAGAGATCATGGCCAAGAGGAATGAGATTTACGTCAGAAGGTTATATCAACCATCCAACTCTACCATTTATCATAGGGTTATATTTTAAATATTTTTACCGACGCATTCATGTATAGCATGAGGTGGAGATATTTCATACCAAATATATAACATTAAGGGTAATTGAAGTTGATTAAAAGACTAGTTATTATTTATTTTAAATTGGGTTTTAATTTTTCTTCATATCTATGAATACTCTTCTTTTTCTTTATCTATAGAAAACCATTGTAATCCTAGGTTATGGAAAGATAATTTTATTGTTATTATTAGAACTATGAATCCATCATATCTAATAGGTTGTCCTAATTATTCATTTTATAATGGTTTTATGTTTTCTATTTTCTTATATAACTGATGTATGATGACCATTGAGAAGTGGGATAAATGGTGGGAGAGATATAGAGTATTCACCTTTAAAAATGGGTCATGTTGATCATGAATCAATGAAATTTTTTAGGACTAATGGATTCCCACTATACTAGTTTCATTGAGAAGGATCATATTTACATTGTGTACTTTTCATTATTATTTTCTCCTCTAAATATCTCCATAATTTATACATATTAATTTGGATATATTTTTCTACAACCTCTCAGTAATCTAATCATTCATTACATAATTAATTGCATTTCTTCACTATTTCCTAATTGGATTAATATGAGGACTTTCAATATATTATTCCACTTAAGTTTAGTATTAGTGAGTTTCATATTCATGCACGTAATAAATTATATAATATTATATCCCAATTATAATTTATTACACCTTCAGGTAGTACTAGTTTCAAATATGGTGTACTAATTATCCTATTTGTTATGAAACAAGTGAATATTTATTCATTTCCAACCAAAAAATTTCAAGGTTTTTACCCCTTGTTTCGTTTATGTGTTAGCCTATATCAACATGTTTTTTTCAAAATAGGTATATTATGGTCTGCAAACCAGACATTCTATTCTTTTCCAATGTTTTAGGATGTTTCACTAAATTTAATATTAACAATTAGATTATTAAATAATTATCTTTGTACTAATCTAATAAAATAACTAAATTTTTCTCTAATTTAAAATTTGTTTACCCAAAAATTTCATTCATACCCATGGCACCATATTACAGGAACATTCATTTCACCTAACAATAAATCATTTCCAAGTACCAAAAAAAATTTTATTTTTGTAGAATAGATATATAGAAAACTGATTTTACAATTTTTTCATATCACCCCTAAATATTCATCTCACAAAAAACAATATTTGAAAAATCAAACAAAATATTGTCCTTCATAAACTAGGGAAAATAAATATTAGAATTGGTAATGTAATATCATAGTTTTAACATGCATAGTTTTATAAATTCACATTCAAAAATATAAATACTTATATAAATATTCATACCATAATTAATTTGATTTCATATTTTTCTAGTGAAATGGATATTTATTTATTAATTTGGAATTTGAGATAAGGAAGATGAAAATATGGTAAATCCCTCATTAGAACTAGTAGGGTCATGGATATCAAAACCATAATGGAAGGGTGACTAGGGTGTAGTATTAACAACTAGCCTTTGTAATATATATATTTTTATCATTTAACCATTATATTTAAAATTAAATATCTATTTATATAATAACAATTAATTTTATAGTTTTATTTCATAACTAAATTCTTTTATTATTATTTAATTATCAACATGGAAATTATGTTGTAATTTAATAGTTAACAATGTGTGATTCAACATTACATTTTGAGAAAATTAAATCTTTTACCCAAAGGAGTTACTATCATATAAAATTTATTGTGAATCATGTGATCAATGGATATAAGAAAATAAAGAATTATTATTCATTTCTTATTTACAATGTAGATCATTTAATATATATTTTTATCTTTTTTTGTGTATATGTTTTATTAATCTAACACTTTCAATTTAAAATGTTACATAACTTGTTATATTATAACTATTCAACATTGATATATAATATAATTTTTGACTAGTACATTTTCTAAATGATAGCATAAAATAATAAAATAACTATTACAGTAGTTTAATTTTAAAAAATAAATAAATCCATTACAATAGGAATATTATGTTGATTGTATTCTTCTATGATTATCACACAAAACAATAATTTTTAAAATAATCAAAACAATATTGATACTATTGATATTTTTTAAAATAAGGAATTTAGATCCCTTAATATAAGGATCTAGACTTAAACATTAAATAATCATGAGTTTTAGTCTAGAAATGACTTTCATTCATTTTTTATAATCTGTCTGGCTTTATAGTTTTAAAAACTTCGTTCATAACTCATTCTTATCGAAGACATATTTTAGAAACTAGAAACTTCACTACACTATAATGTTATCCCATATTACTATACATATAAAAAGAAAAAAAAATTCTTTCCAGAAATATCTTCATGACATTCAACTTTACTTCTCTTTTTTTTCAACCTATACTTAAACAATGTGAAATCAATATTATAATTTTCTATTTTAAAAAAAATATCCGTAAGAGACATAAAAAGAGGAAATCCAATAGTACTATAGCAAAAATGATAACTCATGAAATGTTTTCCTTTATCTCAATGTTATTTAAGTAAATTATAGAAATCATTTTTAGATAAAACATGAATACTTTTTTATCAACTAAAACCATTAAATCCCCTTAAAATAAATAAAAACCAATATAGTTAAATTTGTGTGTAACATTCATAAACTATTTTAAACCCATTTCCTAAATAAATATATCACAGTTAAATGCACAATAAATATTATTTCTTAACTATATTATTATACATATAATGGAAAATAAAATTACCCAGTACATTGGTGTGTTATTCGGGAACATCCATCATATAAGCTATAATGGGCACACCGAGTACTATCATGGTACACCCATCATATAAGTTGTATAGAGATATAAAATTTCTCATATATTATTACAAAATAAAAATCCTTGAATGATTAATTTTATAATTTTATTATTTCATTATAAAATCATTGAAATTTTTTTAAACCCCTATGAAAAACACTTTTATGTATTAAAATACACTTTTCTTTTAAAAAACCATTCTCTATAACAAAATATAAAGAAAAGGGAAATATTTTTTCCACTATAATTAAAAATATAATCTTCTAATGAATTCCAATAATCTAATAAAAAATATATCATTAGAAAATTTTATTTTTACAATATGTGTAAAATTATAAAAATGCATTTTTTTAAAGAAAAATTTATAACGTTCTATAAAAATATATTTTTGGAAAATGAATAAAAGAATCTAAAATGTAAAATATGATTTCCATTACATAAAATTTATGTCCATATGTTTATATTTATTAAATATTTTCTAAAAATACTTATATTAAGGATATATAGTTTTGAAAAATATACTACAAACAATTAATATGATTATTAAAGTTAAATTTTCTCTTAAATTGAGTCCAAATAGACCATTACATTCAATATCTTCATAAGTAATAAATTTATATTGAAAATTTAAAATAATAATAAATTTTTTTATTTATATTATTCCATTTATATTATCTCTAAACATTTAATGGAAAAATAATTTATCATTTTAGTTCACTTTATATCTTTTGACAGTATGTGGTGTATATGTTCAAAATTACATTGATAGGTTAACTATGGGAAATGATTTCATCTTTGCATTATCTAAAGAATTATAATCATGTAATACTAATAATTTTTATACACAAATTATATTTTTAAAATGATTCAACAAAAATTATTAGAAAAAATTAACTATGTTATAATTATGGAGACAGTAGGTCCTATGTACGCTTGAGAAACATTTCTATATTTCAATAGTCATTATAGAAAGAAGGTAAGAGATATTTTACATATATAGAATTATAGTAATATCATATATATATGATTTATTATTTCTCTAAATATTCACAATTCATTTTATGTGGGGATGAAAAAAATATTCACATCGCTTCGAGGAGACTATAGACCATACATATGCATGAATGATGTTCAAATTTTTCAATGAATGAATTTAAAAAACGAAATGAAATATTATATGTTAATTATGATAAATATTCCTAGAAATTCATATATAAATATTAATTCCATAATTATAACCAACTATGATAGGTGATCCTGAAAAATGAATGACATTGTTTCATGAGTCAGATGTCCACCATACAAATAAATGATGGTTTCTTTTCCCATTTAATTGAGGAGGAGATGGATGTTGTTTATTTTCCAAAATAATAACATCTCTGTATGTATGATATATTAAATTTATTATTTCATAATGGAGGAATATTATTGAATGGGTGTAGATTTAAAAACCCAAAGTTTATAGAATATATTACATTCATTAGATAAATGTGTATTATATTATATTATATATTTTTATACACATAAAACTCATAGAGAAACTAAAAAAAGTAAATAATTAATGAAAAAAATCATTAGAATAACACTAAACCCATTAAATGAAAAATATTATATATAGATAAAATATATAAAATATAAAAACTATAATGGGAAAATTCAGAAAACCTCGACCTGCTGGAGTCATCCCTCCAAAGTATACTAATATTTTAATGAAACAAAATAATAGTAAACAAATAAATATTATAGAAAACTAAAATTTATAAAATTAATATAAATTGAGCTGAATAGTAAAATTATGAATGAAGTTGTATTTATAAGAGTAAATGTTACTTTTGGAATAGCAACCGAACAATTGGGAAAAATAACCTGAACATTGTAAGTAGTAACCTAAATGTTGGAATAAAAAATTAAACTAAATATAATAAAATATTCACCTAAAAATATTTAACATTATTAATTTAAGAAAATTATATTTTTAAATCCCATAAAATAAATATCATGATTTACAAATGATAATTAAAATTAAGGAATATTTTTTAACAATATTTTTTTATATTATTTTAAAAAACACAATGTTTATTAAAAAATAATTACCCAATGATAGAACATATTTTGGAAATATTGATTTAATTTTTTAAATCAGCACATAAAAATATTCCATGGGTGATTTTTAGAAATTTCATTGAAATACATCTATTTTTATTTGAATAGTAATAATAAAATTCTTGATTTAAAAATACCCCTCACTAAAAGTATCGATATCCACTCTCACTCTATAGGGAAAAACTCCTCTCTATTAGATTCCATAGTCCAATATATTCCAAATCACATCTCATAATCACATAAAATCCTTAGTAACTTGTTGAAGTAAACTGAAACCATTTACTAAGGATCCCTAGTTTCATACAAGAGATGGAACCTCGACAAAAGAGTAAGTTTTAATATAATCATCTCTATTTTTCCTCCTCTCTTTTTTTTCACTATTTAATTTTAAATAAATATTATGAGATTAATTAATTAGTTTGTTATCATTATTTATTTATTATTACAAGTAGTACAAAATGATTATTTTTATATATTTATCTTTAATAAATCTATTTTTCCTCCTTGAGAAAATGTTCATGATAATGGCCAGTTAACCACAAATGAGGACGTTTATAACTTAAATTATATCACCACAATTATGAATGGTTATAAATATTTTTTTTATTACATAAACGTATAAATATATTTATTTATATATAATTTATTTAATTATACTTATGTATAAATTATGTATAATAAAAATGTGAAGACAAAGAAAACATGAATTGTTTTAGGAAATCATGATATCAAAACACTTAAAATTAAAAAAAACAATGAAAAATAATCAAATAATGAAAATTATTAGGTAGTGACATAAAATAAAAAAACTTAATTTTACTTTAATCTTATAAAATCCTTAATTTTTTTTATTTAGGGGGAATAAAAGGGAATAAAGAAAGATTGATTTATTGTGTGGAGATTCTCAAATCCAAAAATCATTTATTTTTTGTTATCTTCTATTTGACATTGAATTTAGTATGAATGTTCCTAAAATATTCTTAATATATCATTTAAATAAAATTCCAATTTTATTCCCAATATATTGAATTTTCTACCCTTCAAAAAAATTATATTCCATTTTAAATTCATTTCCAAATAGGATTTAATTTAAAAAAATCTCTTAAATCATATTGATTAGTTTCTTATTTCAAATAAAATAAATAACCTTATTTGTGATTTCATGATATTCCATATTAATTTGGTAAACATGGTTTTAATTTCATGTTTTTTTATATGTGAAATATTTTAATAAAATCAATACTTTCCATGGGTTATTTGAAAACTATGATTGTCACCCTTTCATATATCATTAATAATTATAATCATTATAATATATGATGGGTGGGACAAGAATTATATAACTCACCTGTTCATTGGATAATGTATTTAATCTCATGAGATAATGTGTATTATTTATAAACATGATTCTATGTTGGTTTAATTTTTTGATTATATCATTACAAACATATGTTATTCATGAATGTGATGTTAAATTTGATCAAAATACGTGTTGTATTTGACAATGATAAACTGATGATCAATTATTATGTGTATGCCACATTACAGGCATTTAGAAATTATTTATCTCATGATGTTTATGATGATCCCATGCTTTTTATATAATGATATTGATTATTCTCACCCATGTAAATTTTAATCATGTCCCTTACCCCTCTCTTTTTTTGGTAATTTAGATCACCCCTTTCTATGATGTCTATCCTAAGATGAAGCATTTACTAAGGAGATAATTTTTACATTATAAGGACAAATAAGAATAATTTAAATAAATTTTATTTTTTATTGTGTATTATTGATATATTAGCATAATATTTCTAACACATCGATCCATTAAATCCTAGATTTTTATAACCATTTTGTTTTTAATCTTAAAGTTAATGTTATAGACATGTTTGACAATTTCAGTTTTCTAGGGTTAGTATCAAATATTAGTTTTGGTAATTTTAGAATTACCATTAGAAAATGTTAGTGAAATACATATATAGGTCTATATATAGGCAAACATCCTAAATATTGGGGTTTCAAAATGGAAAAACATGAGGATCCCATAACATATTACTATAGAATTAATTTTCACATGAAAATAAATTATTTTTTCATGATTTATTGACTTCCATTTGGATCAATAATTTTATATTTCGGGAAATGGAGGGACCCTTGATGAACCAATGAAACAAACCATCTAGGGCACAGTGAAAAAACTGTCTTCTTGATATCTCCAATTCCATGAGAGGTGGATTTAAAAACATCATGGATATTCTCATATAGTCTTTTATTTCTAAAAAAATAAACTAATCTGTAACAACCCAATACTACCGGTCTCCAGCCACAACTACCCCAAGACCACCTTTATATACTAGGGGAAAACAAAATGTGCTGAAGGCATAACAATCTTGGGGAGGCCTTTGCCTAAGTACATGTACACACAACCCACTCAATACAGAGGAGCAGAGTAAAATGAAAACCAAAGAACAAACAACTATAACCCACCATAGCCGTGCATCGACTTATAAATAGAAAAACTAATGTGCTGAAAAGTACAGACAAGATAGCTGAACAGAAATAGGGCAAAACTCGTGCCCAACCTGAATTGTGAAACTACCCGGTAACAGGTAAACAAAAGTAAACAGCAGGTGAGTCTAACACTTGAAAGTCCAACTACAACCACCGAACGCATCCTAGGCCCTTATGTCCTCTATGCTTCTTAGTAGTCTCAATCGACCTTTCCGTCTTCAGCAAGGGAACAACAAGTGCATGAAAAGACCAAACAGGGGTGATTATAATGATACTCAGTAGGATTCCCTGAAAGATCAAGGGAGAAACAAAGGATGTACTAAAACAGTGATTAGTATACAAAAAAAAGAACAATGTAAGTGTATAGTAGAGAGAGTGATGCTCGAACCAATAAAAGAAAGGATGCAGACTATTTCTAACCAAGAGGAGCAAGACACAGAAAGCACGTGGAATACCCCACCTGTCATAGCCCCTCCTATAAAAAGAGTAACTAAACCCAGGGAGTGGGAACAAAAGTATGGTGTATATATATATGCTCAATAAGAAACCCAAACGACACTGTAAGGGGATTTCCATCTCCAAAGTCAGCCCCGGATAAGTTGCCAACAATTATAAGTGTAGCCATCACTGATTCCCAATAGTCTTGTACTTCAAAGTTGCCTCGTCTCTAAACAGTACCACCAAAAGTCCTACTCTGGTAGTCATGGAAAAAATCTACTGACTAGCCTCATCGGAATGGTTGATTCTGTAACAAGTCATCAGGTAACCCACAGCCTAGCCCACCTGGAGGGTAAACCACAAGAGGTCGTCTGGTGACCCACTACCCAGCCCTGCTAGAGGGTAAACCCTAAAAGGTCTTCAAGTGACCCACTGCCCTACCTCGGTGGAGGGTAAACCCAAAAGTCAATGGGCAACCCACTGCACAACCCCGCTGGAAGGTAGACCCTAAGGTGAACGGTTAATCCACTGTCCAGCCTCACTAGAGGGTAAGACCTGATAGGCCGGTGGGTAACCTACTACCCATCCCTGCTGAACGGCATACCCTGAACTGGTCTGATAACTCTGCACCGCCCGAACCATCTCTTGGTGTCGCTAACATCATGACCGTACATTGGGTCGTAGTGCTTCAATGGAACCTATGACAAATTTATATTCATGTTTCCACATTTAATGAGATCAAAAAATTGGATCTACATGGCCAATCATATTACACCATTGTAATCCTCGTGAAAAAACTCGTGAGATAGAGTATTTACTCGCTGGAAATGGAATCCTGATGAAAAAGTAATTCAACCCCGCTATGTTCCTAGACAGTGTCTCATGGGGTCCACACATTTGTCATGAAAGAGGTCCGACAAACAGCGTCATCATGATGCTCTCTGAAAAACATGCCGAAACGACAACTCATTCGCCCCGAACGGACGTCTGATGAAAATGTCGCAAAATGATGCTCACAACTTAAAAGACAGTATGTGGGGACCACAACTCAACTTCAGCTTCAATTCCTAAAATTACCCTGGACAACATCGCCTTGAAAACAGGGTCGCAATGCCACTGACAGTGCCTTAAATAGAATCTAGATGCGTTCACATCATCTAACAGATGAATCCCATCAAGGAGCTAAACAGTACATAATGGGTGTGTCGTGCCACCGAACCCCAGTCTCAGGAATTAAAAAAATCTCCAAGACCATTTAAAAAACTCTATCTTGAGCTAAGGATTGCCCTTCCATAGATTTCACACTAAATGGACACCCGTAGTGAATGCTACGGGTGTCTGAAGACAGTGGGATAACCCCTTAGGGCAGGACCGGCCCGGTCCAGCCAGTCTACCCGGACTGGGCCGGACCGTGCCGGCATGCCCGGTCTGTAGCACCAGCCCACAACCCGTCCTCTAACCCATGGTACACCCACACTGACTGACCCTTGTGGCTGGTCTTTTTCCCATACAGAGACCCGCTGAAGGCGAGTCTCAGTCTCCCACTCTAGGTCGCGCACCACGACCCCCCGTCGAGCCCCACACTAGCGACCTCCTCACGCCGACGCCGCCTGGGACCACCGCGGCCGGGGTCCATTGCCCCACCACCCGAGAACCACAACCCCATCGCCTGGGAACCACGCCGCCATAGCCAGGTGGCCCACCACACCAGCCGCCGTCCTGAACCATCTGATGCCCATCGGAAACCCCTAGGACCACCAGAAAACGGGGAAATTGGACAGGAAACTTCTCGGGGGCACCCTGGACACCCCGGGACTAAAAACTTTAATCCTAAAAAGCATCAGAATGCTTGGATCAATACCTAGGAATCTATTTTATTCACTCGACGATTGTAAAACATTTCTATGAAATGAATTTATTTCTAGGAAGATGCGGAAATTAAAAATCAAAACGCAAACTCCTACCTAACTGGGCGTCGCCCATCGCATCACAAGTGATCCGCTGGACCACTGCACTGCCGTGGAGTGATAGAAGAGAGGAGATTGTAGGTTTTTTTCTCCCTTTTTTGAGAGAGTTTCTTCCAGGTATAAAATTATATGGGAGGAGGAGGGTGGGGGTGGATGTGTTTAAGTAGAAGAAATAAATTATTTTTTTAGAAACCTACCAGTGGGCCCCGTAACCGAACACTTGGAAAGGACAGGGTTAAGATATCTCTAGGGTAAATTCCATGCTCTGAGCACAATGGTGGTCTCATAATTTTAATACGAGAATCCATTTAGAAGTTGTAAAGTTTCCTCTTGAGGCTGCAAAATTACGAAAATTCCCCTAGTGGCGATTTCCATATAGGAGTCACGCCTGAGAACATCACACCCCTCTTACGGTAAACGGCACGCTCTGGACTCAACGGTTACCTCAGTATTCCCATCAGAGAAACCGTTTAAGATTTATTCTTTTTATTTGGTGTATCTAGTGTGGACGCACGTTAAATTTAATTACGGACACACCGGGGCTTGGAATCACACACCCTCTGAACGCCCAGCTATGGAATAACATCAAGAAAAATTTAAACGTCTTATAGGATCAAAACCCAAGTTCTTACATCATTCCCTCCTTCATGTTTTTTCCCTGAAAAAACAAAACTACAAAATCAACTTGGGATTCTGATCCCGCATCTCGCTCTCCCGTTCCCAGGTTCTCTCGTGCACCATCCCGTGCTGTAACAACACACGAACCGAAGGAATGGCTCGTCCCCGAAGTGTCTAGTCCTACCGGTCCTCAATCGCCACTGGGTGATCCACAAAGGTGGCTACATCCTCGATGTCTAGATCTCCCCAATCAATGATGTGTGTGGGGTCGTACATGTATTTCCTCAGCTACGACACATAGAAGACGTCATACACCCTCTCCATCTGTGGGGGTAGACCAAGATGGTAGGAAACCTCACCAACCCTGTGCAAGATCTCAAAGGGCCCAATGAACCCAGGGGATAGCATGCCTCCCCAGCCGACCCTCCATGTTCCATACCGCGGGAGACCCTCAGAATGACATGGTCCCCCTGCTCAATCTCTGATGGTCTTCAACGACAATCTTTTTAGGAGTTCTGTCTGTTCTGAGCTATCCTCATCCTCTCACGAATGACCTGAACCTTCTCTGTTAGCACCCACACCAACTCTGGGCCCGTGAGGGAGTTCTCCCCAACTTCTGTCCAGCACAATGGTGACCTGCAGGGTCTGCCGTAAAGGGCCTCAAAAGGTGTCATGCAGATAGTAGGGTGGTAACTATTGTAATATGTGAACTCCACCAAGGGTGTGTGAATCACCCAGCTTAGGCCAAAGTCTAACATGCACACCCTGAGATTATCCTCCAACATCTGCATAGTGAACTTGGTCTACCCATCCATCTGGGGGGTGAAAATATATACTAATTTGCAGCTGAGTCACGAATGCCTACTGCTAGCCATGCAAGAATCATGACGTAAACCACACATCATGTTCAGAGATGATCATCGAGGGTACTCCATTACGGTGGATGATCACTCGAACGTATAGCTTCTCTAGACTCTCCACCTAACTCTTCTCTCTTATGGAAAGAATGTGTGCCGACTTCTTTAGTCGGTCCACTATCACCAAAATGGAGTCATGGCCCTTCGATGTGCGTGGAAGCCCTATGACGAAGTACAAAAATATTCCATCCCACTTCCACTCCGGGATATCAAGGGGCTGTAACAACCCTACCAGAACCTGATGCCCTACCTTCACCTTATGACAGGTAAGACACCGAGAAATGAACCTAGCTACGCTCTGCATCATGCCAGACCAGCAAAACTTCCACTGATGTTCTCTGTACATTTTCCCTATACCAGGATGTACATCCAAGAGAGAGGTGTGGAATCCCCACATCACCTCCTCCCATATCTCTACCGGTACTATAGCTCACCCCTGGAATAGGATCTCGAGATTCCCTCCTTAAGAATACTTATCAGGTGCGTCTCTCGTGGATATCGGATCACGCAGCACCTTGCAATCAACATCCCCCAACAATGACTCTCTCACATGCCTAATGAGAGAAGGGGTCATTAATGGAAACCTGGACACCAGTTGAAACATTTAGTGGTATTTTATTATGACTATAACAAGACATATACCAGGTTTGTTCCATCAAGATTCTTTGAGAGATTAATTAAATATTTTTTTTCTCTTGTACCATGCTCTATCCAACCATGTAACCTTCATCAATATCTTACCAACATAGAATAGATTTTTAAGGACAAACATACAAGGCCTGAAAAGGATCCATTTTTATTGTTACTTGGTTACTGTATACATAAGTAAAAAATCATCACTAAATGGCCATATTAATCCTCACCAATCTCATGATCATAGGCATTGATCATATCCTAAAGAAAATATATATCTCTATCTATCTAGCCATCCAACTAGGGATGTTTTGAAATACTTAAAAAGAACATATATCCTAGTGACTCCAAAAATACTCTACAAAAATTTGATGTAAATTGTGGTTCCCATTTGGAAACTATAACAGATCAAAACATTCAAAAAAAATACCTTTCAAGTGTAGATTTCATAACCCCTTAACATTGGATGTATCAGTATTGTGTAATAAGTGATATCATCTTATCGTCCTATCAATCACAACCAATATCAAATATATCTTTATTTGGGTATATTTCAACCCCACCACGTAGTCCATAAGTATTTCATCCCACTTCCATGTAGGTGAAAGTAGTGGAGGAATAAAAAATTATGTTTTCTGGTGCAAGGAATTAACCTATTGGAATGTATTAAAAATAGTGAAAAAAATCTGAAATTCTTCATTCCATACCTAGCCACAAAAATTTATGCCTAATTTCATAGAACAACTTTATGTTTCCTAGGTTCACAACACACTATAAATTATGGAAATCCCCCATAGTAGCTTTACTGACCACTAATGGTACCACAACATGATTTTGAAAACCTAGAATTCAATCCATAGAGAAATTCTAGTCAAAAATAGTCTCCCCACTATATATAGAGTCTCTAATTCAATAAAACATATCTTAAAACTACTTATACTATAGGATAAACTTGAGAATAGCTTATATAAACTTTATACAGGCTAATGAAACCTCGTACCCTAATTCTCGGACTCAAATAACAAACTATGAAAATATCACCATTGCATTCCACTCATCCGATGGTTTCTTTATGGAATGGGTCAGATGTTTCTCTCATAAATATACCATGGCAATATTTCCTTCCCTTAGTGTATAAGTGATGTCTATTTCAAAAGACTATATGTATCAAACCCTACACCTGTGGTGGAGATTTGTTTTGAGAGAGTGATATTACTCAAGATATTTTCATTGGAATACATGGTAAACCATTATTAGAAGAGGTAGTTATGAAAACTATTATGTTCTTTCTTCATAATTTAATGTTTAGGGTCTTGGTTCAGATAATTATAATATGTCCTAAGATGAAGAGTGCAATGAAAAATGACATGATCACAATATATAAGAACATATCCCAAACATGAACATGATTCATCATAGAAGACCACATAGCCCTATCCATCCTCTAGAATAGTCAATGCTATTGCAGTAGTGAAAATATGTTTCCATACAACAAAATTAATCTGACATTTTTTATCCTAAGAAAACATTACACCCTTATGAGTTAGATCAGTCATTGGAGAATCCATCACTGATATTACCTAAATGAACCCATGATAAAACCCAACTACACCCAAGAATATTCGAATCTCATAATCATTTCATGGATGTTCCCATGTCATAATAGCTTTCACTATTTTAGGATCAACTAAAATAACACATTCTAACCCCCCCCCCGTTTCCAAATAAAATCACTTCCAAAATTCCAAAATCACATTTTGAAAGCATTGAATAAGGTCAATGAATTTACAAAAATTCTTGAAATGCTCTCATATGACAAACATGATCCTCCATAGATATAGAGTAAACAAGTAATTCATCCAAAAATACCACCATAAAAGAATCAAGAGAGTCATGGATGATGTTTTTGATAAAATCCATGAAGACTAAATGAGAATTTTGGAAACCAAATTTTAAAATAAGGTACTAATAATTTCCATATTTTTTTTCAGAAGGTGGTTTTATAAATGTTAGATTCTTTTATACTCTACTGATTATAACAAAATTGATGATTAATCATGGAAATAAAACTACTACCCTTTCAACTAGAAAAATAAATCAACAAGATTTCCTAATTGATATTTGGTCATTTAAATAAATCGATTGATTTTTTATTAATACACATATGGTGAGATGACTAGTTAAGATTATTTTAAAATATATCTAGCATTGTATATAGAGACACATTTGTTCATGAAAATGCATTATATAAAATATCAACTAACTAGATATTAAACCCTTTAATATTATATGGTGCAATGTGATATGAATCAATATACACTAGTTGAGTAAGAGTTACAAAATTGATAGAATAATCTAGCTCCCTTACCAATAGAAAACATGATAAATCAGAAGGAAAAACATTAGAAAAATCAACGAAAACTAGCTATAGATCACTACTAAATGATTCCCGCTTAAGTTGAAAATACAAAAATAATATCACTTTCCCTAACTATATATAAGAAGTTTTGGTTATTCATTTCATTATGACCCATTATCCATGTATGATATGGAACACCACATCAGTTATAGTGATAGAGACCCATCAAATATTGGAAACAATCCAATATTTATTATAAATGATCCAACCTATCGCAAAAATAACATCCTGAATTATAATTCCATGAACTAGAATATAACAATCAAGATTAAAATATTATAGAGTAAAATACAAGAGGTACTATAGAGACCCTTCTCTCTCATCGCTCCAATTGGTGTAGTCATATCCATCCCATAAGGTAAATGATTCATATAATGATTATGTATATTTAAAATATGGGATCAAATAAACGAATGTGATGCACTAATATCAAATAAATTAGACCACAATGACTATACTATAGTGATGGTACCTACCACCATCGTTGGACATGTATCTGCTTCCTCTAGAAACTCATCCACTTTGTGAAGAAGCTTAGTTTGGGATTATTGTGTGTAGAAACCCCTATCTGATGAATTATATGATTTCACAGTAGTATTTGAATATGATGATGATCCATTTCTACTATGAATCATGTAATATATATGGGAGAACATCTAGAAGTGACCTGAGCATCCAAAGGAAGCTTATACATTGGGTTCCACTGAGAAAATATGTTCAGAATTACCTATCATTCCACACTGGTTGAAAATAAATTTTCCTCTTCTATTATAATAAATATTTCATGATGAACCCTAATTTCATTAAACTAAATGAGAATCATCAAACTTCCTTTTATAGTGTAAATCACATCATCGCTAGGATAAAATGAATTTCACATCAACCTCGACATTCCAATCATGTCCATTTAAACTATTAATGACATATCCAAAAAATAAATATAATTGTAATGAAAAATAAGAAAAACTAAGTGAAAATATTAAATTGATATCCCATATCAAACTGTCAAGTCTTCATCTTATCATTTGTTTCAATCTCAGACAAAAACCTCAAAATATCAACAAAATGATCTTCATATTATATCACTGACTTTTCATCTTTTTCAGGTTTAAAAAACAAAAAACCAATTTCTTGCACCATTGAATATCTATAGTACTAGTCAATGATAATTAATTTTATGTCTTTACACCCTAAACCCTAATTCTTATTCACTATCACCATCATTCCAGAAAATCTATTGCTGAATCCCCAAAACATAAATGATTCACACATAAAATTGATTCCTCATGGGGTCTCAATGAAATCTAAAAAATTTTCAAACCTACATTTCCATTTCAAATCCTATTTAGGATAATTTCATCCATTTAATTTTAGTGGTTTCTTTTAAAGGAACTCCTAAGAAATTTTATCAAAAAAATTACATTGAGGTTTTGAAACCAGAGAATAAATTGGAACTAGTGGTGTTTCAGGTCCTAGTTCAGGGATAGTGTGTACAATAACCTCATCTAGACATAATTACATGATAGGATTCTCCCACTGATGTTCATCAGTAGCTTCCTCCTTCTTCAAATTCACACTACTTCTCATGTCCACAATGGTAAAATAAATCATCATGCAATAATGAATTCATCATATTAACACACAAATATATTAAACAAGGAAATAAATCATAATAGATAATTACACAAGATTTTGTACAAAATTTTCCTAACAATGTGGGGATAAAATTTTTGTACTAAAAAATTCGGTCTTAATAATTTTTCATCTAAAACACTTTTTTTTAAATATTTTAAACCCTATCAATGTGTGTATCTCTATTTATTTTTGTTGATATATTCCACTTAGATGCTAGAGAAATGTGTTATATAATATTCTGGAATTGAAAGGATTCATTTCTGGGAACGTCTCACTTCATTTTGGTTTTCATTATATATAATATATTTACCTATCTTTGATTCATATATGAGATCCACTGAGGATATATCTATGGTATTGGATGCTAATACTAATGATATATGCATGTGTTTATGTTAGGTAGTGTGATTTAATGTGTATTTTTTTGATACTTAACCTCGTTTGGTTAATGAGTTTTTTTCGTTCTTCATTCATTCCATAATATCTAATGTAGTTGACATCAATATCAACTCTGATTCTTAGAAAAAAAGGCCACAGTTTCAAATTTTCCGAATTTATCGAAATATATTACGAAATTGATTATAATATTCTTATGCATATCATGGTAGAATCCTTTGTAGTGAAGATTTATGGAATTGTATAATAAAACCTTATTTTGGGGAGATTACGAACCATATAAGGGAGTGGTGTGGCTGATTGAGATTAATCAAATCATTAATTTCATAGTCACACAAGTAGAGTTAAAGTCATTTTAGGAATAAATATGTTTGAAGATATTTCATTCTCGTGTTCAAATTTAGTGGTTTTGGAAAAATTATACCAAACCATTACATGGGATTATTTTTAATAAATTTTAAACAAGAAATTATAATCTCATATGTTTATAATTTCAATAATAAAAAACTCATTCATCTTGAAGTTAGAGAATAGTTGTGTGATAGATTTTTTTGGATATATTTATTAATATAGTCTTAATTTCACCCAAATTTGATGATTGTGAATCTACGAAGCCGTGTATTTATTAATTAGCGATGAGATATGATATTCACTATAATATTATCATGATCAGTATATCGGATTATATAGATATGGTCTATAAAACAATGATAGAAGAAAAATAAATCCCAGGAACTATAGGTGGAGGGAGTACGATGATACAGATATGAAATGGTGGGAACTGTAATGATGGGAATAAGAGGAATAGTGAAACCTACTTCCAAGGTAGTGGGATGACTAAAAAATAGGTGGCTGGATTGTAGAATCATCCTCCAATACCTAAGTGTAAAGCTAGATATTCACAATGTTGTTTATTTGGCCATATGAAGCATGATTATATAGAACCACTAAGATCATTCCACAATTATAATCATGGGTGGAATATTGAGCTCTATTTTCACATAGTTTCAATGTAACGTTTTCAGGACACTCTTCATGTTTACCTATCATCATGTGATTTGATGAGACTAGGGAAACATAATACCTCTCATCAATAGAACTGAGCTAGACTTGGTGATTCTATAAATACAATGAATCCATGAATAGGGAAATCTCAACTTGGAAATAAATAAAAATATGAAGCGATTGAGAATATATATGGAGTTGAGAAAGTTGTTATGGATGATCAATATGTCCATTGATGGTGATATGTAATACTCTTTTGAATGATATGCTAATTCAATATTTTTTTATCGGCGATTCCCATTCATTTATTTATCCCCTTATTATTTATCTTATGGGTTTAAATGTGAGATGATGCATTTTATTTTGAAATATCAATCTACACTTGGTCAAAGAGAATGTCTATCATTTATGTATAAATAATTTTCTCTAACTACTAATGAGGTTGAGTTGATTTGGTATTTACTTATGCATGATATCTATTTCTATGAAAAAATCCTAGTTATGGATTGGACAATAATTATGATAGCTCACATCGACTATCATACCCAACATGTTAGTTTTACAATTGATAATGGAATTGAGAATCTCATTAGTGGAGAAAAAAATGTAAAGGAAGGTGTAATGGGCTTGTTCCCACCATTTGTTCAAATTATCACATACTAGTTGATTGCATTGACTTTGGAATCTACGGAGGAGATTGCGAATAGTAGTTTTAAAATTACGTATTATATGTTTCTAAGTGTTTTCCAAGAAAATTTCATAGGCTTTCAACCCATAAGAAAAGTGTATTTTATGATTGATCTCTTTCTAGAACTAGTAATTTTTCATTTTCATTATATAGGACGAAACCAAAATAATTAACTAAATTGAAAGTGTAATTGAAAAATCTGGAAATAAATGTGTTCATTTGTCCCATCACATCTCCTTAGGTATCATTAATTTTATTTGTGAAAAAGGCAGATGCAACTTTTCATCATTGTATTGATTATCGTCAACTTAACAAAGTTATGATAAGGAAAGGGTATCAAATTCCATGAATTTATGACCGATTTGGCCAATTGAAGGGAGCTCAGTGGTACTCAAAAATTGAATTGTGATCAGGATATCATTGATTATGGGAGTGGAAATAATATATTCAAAAAATATATTTCAAAAGTATATTTTAGAAATTATGAGTACATGGTTACCAATTTTGGTCTTAATAATGTTCCAATAGTCTTTATGGAATTGATGAATCACATATTTCAAATATCTAGATATTCTATTGTGGTGGTGTTTTTGACTGGCCTATTAGTGTATTCCAGGACATGTTTAGATCAAGTTGAACACGTGGTCACAGTGTTGAGAATCTTGAGAGATCAAATCATGTATGAAAAATATTCAATGTGTGATTTTTTGATATAATAGTTATGTTTCATTTTCTATATAATCTATAATAGATATGTTTTCATGGATTGAGAAAAGGTTAATGTTGTTATATCTTGTAATCTTATAATGAATTTATTTGAGAAACAAAATTTCCTTTGCCAATCTGGTTATTAATATTGTATTGTTCTTGATTTTCCATGGTTATCATAAACTAAGATAACATGGAAAAGGAATAACATACCATTATAATTGACATATTAACGCCATAATTCATTTCGAGTGAATAATGTTCGCCATAAATTAGAACTGATCATGATTGTTAAAAAATTGGAACATGGGTTGGTGGTTTATTGTTATTCTTTAGGATCCGTGTTGGGAAGTGTTCTCATACCGAGATACTATGTTTTTTATAATGGATCCAAACAACAACAGTTTAATCATAAAAACTACCAAACACATGATTTGAAGTTAACTATAATAGTTCATGCATTGGAGACATGGAATCATTACCTCTTTGTTGATAAATTTATAGTATTTATGAATAATAAATTCATGAAAATGAAATTTCAAAAATTTATTTGAATAATAGACAAAGAGTATGCATGTAGTATCTCCAAATGATTGACATTTATTTTATGTATACATTGGGTAATGGAAATTCAGTAGTGGATACATTATTATGAATTTCATATGATCAGTTGGAAAAAGATGCTTCAAATCAATGGATGTTAAAGATGGTGATAATTAACATGCACATGGATTGTGAAAATCAAGGTAATGATTTGGTTCTCTTACAATTTTATTTTTCTCTTAATTTGGTTGAAAAGGTTAAACATGAATTCATATTTGATTCATAATGTGTTGCGATGAGGTAAAAACACAATGGGGGGAGATTATTGAGGTATGGAATATGGATATGAGTTCAATTTTGTGGTTTTAAAATTGGATAGTCAAAACTATTCTTCATTATGACCAATATATCATTCATTCCACCATTATCGATTTGTTGTTCATCCAAGGATATAAGAGATATAAATGATATATAGGGAAAAAAATTGGTGGATCGTTGTGAAATGAGATGTGGCTGAGTTTGTTTTGGGATGCATAACATTTTAGTAGTTTAATGAAGATCATTACTAATTAGTCGGTATGTTATTGTATTTATTTATTACTATTTTGAAATAGGAACATACATTAATGTATTTTGAAATAGGTCACTAATGAAAGGTTCAAAAAAAATATTTCCATATGACTGTTATTGTATTGACTAAAATAGATGGCCCATTTCAACCCAATTAGTGAATCCCATTCGTTTGGGGACTTGTCTAAAATATATAAATGAGAATAGGTAAAAAGGAATGCAATAATACTTTCAACAGTATCATACTGAGTTCCTCTTTTGTGTCATTTCATAAAATACTTGCATTAATCCCCTAGAACATAGTTTTTAATGAGTAAGGTGTAATATCCTTAGATGGATAAATAATCCTAGTTGATGATACAAACATTGGAAGATATGATTATAAATTATTTAATGTATTTTAGGGACTCATGGGAGGATCAAATATATTTAGTGGAGTTATCAAATAAAACCCGTTAATATGCATCAGTATATGTGGATCCTTTGAATCGTTTTATGGGAGTCCTTATCATTATACACTTTCTTGTGTGGAAATATGTGACTATCAAATGGTCGGGTAGAGTCTTGTAAAGGAAACAATATATAATATTTGGTTGATCCAAAAACCAATAGAGATGAAAATTATTAATTGGAAATAGTATTGGGAACATCATTAGTAGCTATATCTATTTGAGTGGAGTGACAGTGTGTTCTTTTGAATCTCTCTATGGCTTGTGAATCATCATTTTGGAATGCAGGGAAAGTTATTTCCTAAATAAATATAAAAAATAATATACTTGAATGGTTTTTTTATGTGGAATATTTGTTTGATTTTCCACCATGGTTCATTGTAGTGCATAATGTGATTCATTTATATTAGTAGAAAAAGTATAATCCTGATCCAGACTATGTAATTCAGTGGGATCAGGTGGACCAATAGTGAGATACTTCATCAGTTCATACAATGGTATAGATTAGATATTGGAAAGAGATAGTATTCCATATAAAAATAAAATTTTAAGGGTGAATTTTATGAAAACATGGTCAGATTTAGGATGAAACATTGGAAAGGGAAAATGAATTTGTCAAAAAGTGGCCCAAACTCTTTTAGACCAACAGTGATTTTCTACTTTGTGGGAATGGAAAGGCCAATGGTGTGGAGAATTGTTCACTCCCACTTTCATATAATTAACTAAATAATAATTTATTTTGTTTATGTAATGTTTTAGGTGATGGTTGGGAGGTTTCAAATTACATTTGGAATGTTTTGGAGCTATTTTAGAAGCTCATAGTTGGGGCATGGTTAACTAAGATAATGAAACTCCAACAAAAAATTGTTCAAAGTGAAATAGTGGGTTCTAGAGAGGTGCACGGTTAAGTACATGGTTTTTAAAAACTACGCTACAACTAAAATATAGCATGATATGTAGGGTGGATGAAAAAACAAGAGTGGCGCATAGTTTGTATGACCGTGCAAGCCAACCATGTGAAGGGAGCCGAGAGAAATTGGTTGGAACACATTTGCAAAATGATTTTCACAACTATGTGATACCACCAATATTGGATAATTATTAGATACTAAGAAATTGGATTTCCTGCAATTGTTCATCTCAACATATCAACATTCAAAACATTGTACTCCAAACCGATTATTATATCTCCTAATAGTTGGGCATATATTCTCTATCGATATGATAGTGATCTATTAATAAAACATGGTGTGTTGAAGGCCATCATTCATGGTAAGCCTATATTCTTGAGTGTTTTCCATAGATCCACTATTTTTCAGTCTCTTGGATTATAAGATCTTATATTTTAGGTATAGTTATATGATATTTTTTTGACAATCCTGATGTGATTGGTTGTATTGATGTTAGGGCCCAAAATCAATTGCATACTTTTGAATATTCATCTTAGTTTTGTTGAATATTTCATTCCATTCATCCTTCTCAGCATAAAATCTGATACATGTGGATTAACTCACTATCAAAATTTTTAGAAAATTATGTTTTAGTTTCAAATTTTTTATATTGAATAAAATTTATTTTCAAATTTATTAAGATATAATTGCGAGAACCTTGTTATAAACTTTATTTAGTGATGGTTTTTGAGAAATGGTTATAATGTATTGTTTGGTGGATTTCCATGGAAATGGATTTGTTTTTGGAAAATTGTTTTTTTATGGAAAATGTTTTATATTACGATATAAAATATTTTAAATTGCCTTATATAAATTTTATTTCAATTTATATCCTAGTTGTTTTATTATGGAATCTATTTGGGGAAAACCTACTAATTTTCATTACTCAATATATTTTGGAAACTTCATTCTTTTGGATATATTTATTTATCAAGACACATATATGGTTAAATTATTTCATTTCCTGGGTGATTCATTATGATACTTTGGGAATGATTTTAGAGATGGAGGATTTAACATGTTTGAGATATTTTGTTATTATCATTGGAGTCAATGAGCTTTGTGGATTAGTCTTCCACAGTAGAAATACAATTTTTTTTTCTTATACGGTATTTTTATCTTTTTGTATTACATTGAGTTTTATTAGTATGTTATGATGAATCATATGGAGGGTTTGGTTATTTTAATCTTTATTTGGCATGTTTTTATTTTAAATGGAGAATCATTTACTAATTTTATTGATTACCTTGGAATATTTTCTAGACTTTTTTATTATAGGGATGTAGCCTATGTCTTAGTATAAATTCCTCCTCAACTCAAGCCAATGAGGAGGCGTGGGATTTTAAACAGTATGATAAAAAAGTGTTTCTTGGTCTACTATGGGAACTATGTGCATCCTAACACACTATGGGAAATAATAAGTTAATACAGATCAAATATATTAATGGTCACCATAGTTAACCTTTATATAGGAAATGGTTTTCTATATTATTGATAATCGAACAATTTATTGACATGAGATTATGGATCATGCTTAATTTATGATTGTTCTCTCCCTATTATCCATTATTCTGAAATAAAAACATTTTCTTCCATGAATCGTGTGCATGATCAATCATAGGTTGGGTTGAAATATTGTATATTAATATCTTGATAAAAAATACATATGGAAACCTAATAATTTCATTCGATCATAGATTGGTATATCTTATGCTTACCCACACTAAGATTATAAGACAACCATTTCATATATTTTCAAACCCTTATGTTATGAATAAATATTTTTAGTAGGGTATATTTATGAAGATTACAGTTGTGGAAAAATATATAGGAAATATTGATGATATTTCGCATAATTAAGAAGATAGTATTCCATATTTCCAATGGAAATAAACTATTTAAATCCTAATATATGTGTTTTTTATATTATAATGAATATTAAAATAAAAATATGTAATATCCATGCATGAAATTTATGGTTCTCTATAACCACTTTCTTTGGCATTACATTACAATAGCCACCATCAGTCATCCTTACAATGAAAATAATAAAAAGAATTATTTATCTTTTGATGTTTTGAATACCCCCTGACTTACAATATCTTCTATAGTGTATTGATAAATCCTTAAATAATAACAAGATCTGAGTTTTCATTGAAATATATAGGATATATTACCATAAAATGATACAATATCTTCATATTCCTTTGAAAAATACATGTCATCACTCTATCATGGATACTACCACCATGTATATCATGTTCAAATTTATAAATCGTTTATAAATTCTCATTTCAAATTTAAATCACTTTAGGAGTCTAATTTAGATGAATAAATTTTTATTAGCACCATCACACTATAGGTTGCATAGTTAATCGAAATACCATTTGATACAGATATAGTTTACTCGAAGAAACCTATTATCTTTAAAATTATCTTACATCATAATAATATATTAAAAAAACAAAAATGTATTTAATTACATTATATAAACCAATAATGTTATCCAAACCATTCCTTTGTTAAAAATAATATGGACCTATTCCTAAACAATATATTTTCCATTTGTTTATTCCAAAATTCAGTTTTATTCATTTTTTGAATCATTTTATGTTTAGTGTCTTAGATATATTGTTAATAAATCATATATTAAAAAACCACATTTTATAATGAGCTCACATAGTATAATATTTGTTGACACATCATGTGAGCTATAACAGGTTTACCCGATGAAATATAAGATCACCTATATTATCAGTTATATCAACATAACCTATTTCAAAGGTATACTAATTAATATCTATACCATTTATAATTTTTATTATTATTTAACCTTTTCATCATAAATACATAGAAAAACACTTTAAAAATTTAATGGAAAATAATTTTGGGTATCAAAACAATGATTTATTTTAAGACCCCATTTCCAATACCAAAATACATATAAAATTGTAAAGATGGATAATTATGGAAATAAATATTAAAAATTTGTATTTAATGCCAATAATTAAATAATGGTTGTAGTGGTGGGAAAATTCATTGTCTGTGTGTTGGTTAAAATAAGTCATTACTCTGTCCTTTTGTAAACAAAATCCAAAATTCTCCATAAAAATAATTTTAAAAATAATAGAAATAAAGTAAAAATAGCATTGAATTTTCATTATAGATGATTCAAGACCATATAATTATGGATACAAAATAATCTCTAAAACATGGACATGGGAGATAAATTTATTGAAAACGAATCATAAAACCCATTAAAATAATGTTTTAATATAAAATATTTCATACCAGTATTATAAATCATCTCTTATGTTATCAATATTCCCAAATAATAAAAATATTTGAACTATTTATTTTATTAAAACCCATTTCTAGGTTAATTTTTCATTTTATTTTATCTCATAAAATATTATACATAATTATTTAATAATTTAATTTCACTAGGGATGTTTTGAGGGTATTCATCTTAAATAGCAATAATGATGTCTATAGGTTGACTGTAGACCAAGAGGTCATCATTCAATCAAAAAAAACCTATGAAATAATTATAATTTTAATACATTAATAATATTTTTTGAAAAACAAAATCATTAAAAATTGGATAAATAAATTTAAATACATTATGATCATACAGATGGTAGGTCATACGTACGATTGAGTAACGATTCCATTATTCAACTATCATTATGGAAATAATTTTATCATTATTTTAACAAAATATTATAATTAATATATCATAAATAAAAAATTATTTCATTCAATATACATATATATACTTTATCAATGTCATGTGGTGATGAAAAAAATAATCACATCGCTTCATGGTGTCAGTAGACCACACATATGCCGATAACACGTTATCATTATTCAGGGAATGGAAAGGTAAAAATTAAATTATATATTATCACATAAATAGGAAAAATATATTATTTAAATCATATATAAAAATTAATCCCATCATTGTAATAATCTTTGAGAGGTAGTAATGAAAACCCCTTTTTTCAATTCGTGAGGTGGTTGTCTGTCGTACTCATGAATTACAGTTTCATTTCCCATTTCGTATAATTGGAGAAAGATCTAAGTTACTACATTAAAATAATAATATATAATTATATCAGAGATATTGGTGTTATAATATCATCATCATTTAATTAAATTTGGTGGTGGTGGATAAAAGGTACAAACCAAAAACACTAGGTAAAGAACAATACCTTTTTTAAGAAAACCGTTTTAGGATTATAGATAATACCAACATAGATTGTCATTATGATCCAGAAAAATTTGTATAGGTCATGTGGATTGAATTACTGAAGGGATTTTGATATAAGGTCTTTATATACCCATATAAGAGAATTTATACTCTTTATACATCATTTTAACCATTATCTTTATAGTGTGGCCCACTATAAACACAATTTAACCTTAACAACAAAGAAATAAACTATTTTAACAATTAATTTTGAATAACTTCATTTAACTAGATTATAAAATAATAATATTATTATTCCAAATATGTATTAACATTTACCAAATTAAATTCATTTATATTTTCATATTTATTTTAAAAAGTGGAATTGTAAAATTAGTTGAGAAAAGTGTTTTCATGAAATGTGTATTTCAAGCATAAGAAGATCTTATATTTTCTCTCTATCTATTGTTAATAATTATGTTAATTTAAATATAAATTTATATGTATAATCTATATATTTAATTTCAATAATCCCTTCTTAAGAGTAAATTTTATTATATAAAATTGGGAGCTTTTTTGCAATTTAAAATAGTGTTTAGAAAAATTGGGTTTTATGTCCCTAAAAATACAATTATAAAAAAATATAGTATAATGATTAATAAAATGTAATTACATGGATATATTTAACTAAATATCTATCATTTGACATAAAATAAAATTCAAATCATTGTGGGACATTGAAATAACATTATTTTTTAAAGATTAATTACATTTTTAATAAAAATATTTATTTTCATTATTTACAAAAAAATCAATATTTTCTAAAAAATTCTAAAACTATATCCAATGTTAATATTTATATTTTAATTTTTAAAAAAAATTAAACACAATTTTTTTTATTATACTCAGAAAAAAATTAAAATAAATCCAAATATAAAAAGAGTTTAATAAAACAATTTATTTTTTGTTTTAAAAATATCAAAAAAAAATTTAATGAATAAAACTATATATTACATAAATATAGACAAAAGTAAAAAAAATATTTATTATATCATTATAGAGGATTTCATAGTAAGGGTAATTTAATAAAATTATAAGATGAATTTATAGGACAAATGTAATTAATTTCATCATTGTAATATTACTTGACCACTGGAAAATAAATTATTTCATAAAAGAAATATAATATTTTGAATCCAGAAAATGATTTTTTCCAAGGGAAACTATTTGAAATCATTTAAAAAATGTTGTATTTTGGGGTAAAATGTTAACCTGCTCTTTTAAAATTTTCATGAATTTTTTTAGGATAAAATATTTTAATAAAATTTTATGGAAAAACATATTTAATAAAAAAATATCGACTATAAACATTAACATTAAAATTTAATTTAACTTTATTAAAATATATTTGATCATACATAATATATTTTCAAAAAATACTTTTACATGATATACATATACCGTTTTAAAATTATTTTGTATCATTTTTTTAGAAATTTCTTCATGTAAAATTGTTTTCACATTTATATTCATATATTCTAAATTATGAAACCAACACAATTTGTATTTATTAGTAATAAAAAATTATCAGGGAAAAAAGGTAATTATATAATAAAGTTTAAATAATGAAAAATGTTAAAATGAAATTGTATAGGGTTAATGAAACCAAAAAAATCATACCATTATAAATGTGTTTTTGGGATTTAATGATTTTTTTAAAAAAAATCAACACTCATTATCAAAAAAAATTAGTCAAATTATTTCCCCCAAAAAATGGTTAAACTTATTTAAAATTTAACTATTATTTAAACCTTTACCCCCCCCCCCCACCCCCAATGAATGAATACCTTACCCCTTATACAATTATTCCAAAAAAAAATTAAAAGTTCACTCATCATATCTAGATCAAGGATTCTATTTTACTTCATTGAGTTAAATATTATTGAGTTCTATTAGATCAATGTGTTGGCATGAACTAAAAAGATTAAGAGAATAAAGGGTTTCTTCAATCATTATCATTTCATTCTTAGTATAATACTTATGTTATACCGTCTTTTCATATTAAATTGTTGTTATAATATCATGATTTGTATCCCATGTTATTATCTTATACTAAATATGTTTCAAAGGGAGTTTATTTATTCCCTCTAATTTTATCCTTTTCCTAAGAATTTGCTTTGTTGAAATAAGGGTCATTCACCCCTTATTTCCCATTATAATAGTGAGCCTTCTTAAAATTTATTTTTTTGAGATATTTTTCTATATCATTTTTATAATATCATTAATATGTTATCAATGAAATATAACTATTAAATCTCATTATAAAACAATTATATATTTTCATAATTCTTCAAATCTATTGGATACATAAAGCCATCTATAATTTCCTAATTATTTTTATTTTTTTTTCCTTGTATCAAATCCATCTCATGAAACTATAACTGGATCGAGATTTCTCATAGATAAACGTATGATTAATAACTTTGAAAATGGAATATTTATTATTATGACATTATTCTCCTCATTCTAAAAAATGAACTGTTAGAGAAAATATGGTTTGATAATTTTATAGATTTTTATTTGGATAATCCACATGTCCATTATGAGCCATAAAGATGAATTGGAATATGTTGCTTTAGATACAATTAAATTTTATTAGTAAAAACATATTTAGTATTACTTAACTATCTTATATATGGTTATATCTTATTATAATGTTAATATCCAAAATTTAATAATGGATACTCACCTAAGAACCACAATATTTCTCTCTAAATGTTTGTTTTCAACTCTTGATGTAACTGATGATCATGTTCTCTATAAATCATCATATTTATCATTTATTTTACATTTATCTTTCATATTTATGTCTATATGTAAACATTTAATTTTTGAAATGATATATCCTGTGAGAATGATACAACATTTTCTTTTACAAGCATTATCATCTATTACACATTATGTTTCTTATAATTCCTTCCTCTTATGGATACCAAGATATGTTATTATTTATTATTCATTAGTGTTCACCTATATACCCAAAAAACTATTTTCCAGAGAAATTATTAAATAAACCCATTACAAATCATTCCACATTGTCTAATTTCATCATATTTCACTATCATCATTGGTGGGTATTTACATAGAGAGATAATAAATTCAATTAGACCCTAGTTTAATTTAATTAGTTTTATGGTATGATTATTTTTTAAATATACATGTTTTCTTAAATTTATAGAACATTAATTTATTCATATTAACTGTGTTCCATTATATATCTCTTATACATTAGGCAATGAATTATTTTTTATGGATGACATGTTAATGTTACATTGGTATCATGACTTTGAAATGTTTTATGATACCTTGGTCTATATCTATAGTAATATGATTTATAAAACCATACCAATGACATATCTTCTAATATTTAATAATTTCTAACATTTATGTTATAGAAACACTTACAAGTTATTCCATATTTACATATGATTGTGTTGTCCCTCAAGTACATATGATAATGTTATGTCAAATCTTATTAATATTGTGTTATGACTCTTTTCGTTATGTTCATGTTCTTATATAATGCCTCATGTTTATCCCTGAAGGTAATTTGTAATCATTTTACATTTCTTGCTACTTACTGGGATTTATAGCACACTATTTATTTTTATTCCCATTTTCCCCAAAAAAAATTTGTAAAAGGAATTTTATTCAGAGTGTTACATGTGTAGAGAATACATGTGGATGAAATATCTATAATACCATGTAATTAGATGAAAAATTTCATAGTTCCCAAAGACATCATAATTTTTATCATTGGTGTGTTTTCATATTCATAAGATTTATAAAACTTGTACATATATGACAACAGATCTATAATTACATGTATCAAGAATCTTAGTTATTTTAATAGAAGTGTTTTTAAGAATAATGATTCAAATATTTGTGTATAGAGACTTGGGAAAAAAATTCTCTAGGGGACTCGGTTTTGAATAACAAGTATGAGCCCATATAACTAAAAAATCCAATATATTTATATAATGTACATTATAGAGATAACATTTAAGTGATTATGCTAGTTTAGTGGGACTATTTCAATGATTAGAATTCTGAGGATAAATTGTTCTGATAAAGGTAGAATAAAATATCATGATTTTTTATTGATTTTTTTTTAAATTTTCTTTTAGTAATAGAAATTATCGATGAATTTATTTGATTAAGTAAACTAAATAATATTGAAAATATTTATGACCTTTGTTATTTGTTTACACATTTTTCATGTACAATAAACATTTATTTATTAATTATTTTTTTAAACTAGCCTCATTGTTTGACTGAACACTCATCACATTTAGTAATGCTACAGAAAATAAATTACCAAAGGGAGAAAATAAACCATTCTAACCTATATTCTACATTATATAATTTTCTATATTATATACCTTTTACATATACACACACATATCATTTTGTATATTCAATATTCTATTTTTATTTTTATTTGAAAAATAAATTCTATTTATTTTTATTTTCACATCATCTAGGTAAATAAATCATTAAAATGTTTGGGTTTAGATTGTATGTTGTCACATGAATTATCATAAAATTTAATATATAATAGCTGTAGGCACTTCCATATATAATTTTATATACAACCAAATATTAATGGGTAAACTTACTGAAAATGATTTTTTTTATTATTATGGAAAGATTTGAATGCCGTACATGAGACCGAAAGATCATGGTGGTCTAAAATGATGAAGTCAAAAGGCATACCATTGGAAAAACATATTACATCCACTAGGGAGTGAGCCAAAACGAGAGAAAATCAGCAAGCGATCCTCTAGTGTACCCCCTCTGGAGAGTGAATCCACTGAAAAATTCGCTTCCCATGGGATGTGCCGAACCACATAGCCTCTGGGGATCTTCACGATGTAGCTACAAACCAGGTAAGTCAAGGACCATGAGACCTAACCCTTTTCCATGATCGCACGGACCAGCACCTCCGAATCTAACTCCAATTCAGAACAATCCAGTGATAATCTGCTACACATCGTCATTCCTGTAAGTAGGGCATGAGTCTCAACTCCCAATGAGCATCCCGGCCTGTGGTAGCTGCTATATGAAAGAAACACTGAACCCTTCCCATCACAAACTAGTCCTCAACCACATATAACACCATTTAGGAGATACCCATCAACATTCAGCTTCAGTCTGGTCCCCGGAGGCTGCCAGCAAATCCAACACCCATGAAATCTCGCCAGAACCACCAGCCTGTTAAGAAAGGAGAAAAGATAATGGGAGAAGTGAACTCTCTTCAATAAATATCCAAGCTCCTGGATCAGACTCCGCATCCTCAGCTGAAGTAGGCAGGGATAAGGACAATTCCAGTATCGAGCCTGGTTCCGAGCTTCCCTAAAGATCCAGATCAGTGTCGTGAAAATGATACAGCGTATTTTTGACTCCATCTTCCCCACCTATGAACCTAAAAACCAGACCAATCAGAGATCCTGGAAAGAATTACAATCCCTGATCGGAACTCCCCCTCTCACCATGCTAGACCATAGCTCATTAGCCCAATCACTCTAAAAAAATAAGTGTGAAACCGTCTCCACCTGTGGAGTGACACAGCAGTGACATTTCGAGGCAATTTGAACCCCCTTTTTTTGAATGTTGTCATCAGTATATAGTGCAGAATTTCGGAGTCACTAATCCAGAAACCCCAACTTAGTTGGAATTTCATTACACCACAAACTCTCCCCCATAACATCTCATTCACTATCATGTTGAATCAATAAAAAAATCTCTCCCATTGAAACGCCCTGACTTTTCCTTCGTAAAACAGAAGTTATCCCCCTCCTCCGAGAAGATGATTTCCTTGTAGGCCTGCAGTTGATCTATGTTCGGAATGGATTCCATGAGACTCGGATAATCTGAATCCTCCTTCAAAAATAAGTCTGGAACTGGGCAGTGATAAAATTACAGCCTCTCCCTAAACTAATTATCCCTCCATAATTTGACCTTTCCTTGTCCCAGAATCCACCTCCCAGGATCCTGAAGAATATCTAGCTGAGACCTGACAATCTTTCCCAATATAGAGAGATTTTTGACATCCCACTCCTCCCAATTGTTTCTATATTTCCTGCTGATAACCTGAGACCATATTGATTTTACCTCCATGAAATCTCATATAAGTCTAGCTTGCATGCGTTGCATGGTAGTAGATATGTCCCTCGGGCCAACACCACCCTCCTCTACTGGTTTAGCCATTCTGGACCATGTATCCCAATGTGACCTTCCCACAAAGTTAGTATCCCAAATGAAATGATTCAGAACCTTCTCTATCGCAGCAATTTTCCCCTTTGGAGGAGTAATAAAAGATAACAAGTGAATAGGAATTGAAGAGATCATACTGTTGATCAAAGTCAGCCACCCCCGATGGAATGGAACCTATTTTTTCCAATTAAAGATTCTCCCAATCATCTTGAATATAAGATCCTCGAAGAATACCTTCTTCACCCATCCCATCAAAATTGGTTCCCCAAGGTATGTCATGGGAAACTTCTTCCTATTAATTCCCAGAATATCTTGGATAGCCAGAGCTCTTCTTCTTGAACACTTTCTGGAGATGAACACATTAATTTTCACGAAGTTCACCTTCTAGCAACTAAGACTTCTATTGATGAGCATGAGGTGCATTAATTTAGCCAAGAATGATCTCCTACCATTAATGAATATATGAATATCATCATCAAACAGATTGTTGGAGCAAATTTATGAAGATTTAGACCAATAAGTTCATATCTTATTATCCCTCAAGGAAATCTGGAAATTCTGAGAAAGATATTCCAGGGAAATGATGAAAAAGGCAGGGGAAAATAGATCTCCTTTCCTGACTCCTCTCATACTTTTGAAGAAACCGAAACACCTACCCAATAGGGATATGTACAACCAACGGGAAAAGAAGCACTAGAAGCACAAGTCACAGACACCTTCTTGAAAACCCATATTCCTCTACACCCGAAGAATGAAACTCCATTCCAGCTTATCACAAGCTTTATCCATGCCCACCTGAATAATTACATTAGAACCAATCACCTTTTTAGCCACATACAATATCAACTCATAAGAGACTCCCACTGCTCCTTGGATTCCTCTTCCCCGAATGAAGCCATGTTGTTCATGGGAAATGATCATCGGTAGTAGCTTGCTAAATCTCCTAGAGATAATAGTAACCATGATCTTATAGGAGACATTACACAGGTATATGGGTCTATACTAATCGATAGAGAAAGGGTCTTTCACATTAGGGATCATCACCACACTAGATGCACACGAGCCCGTGATTAGGGAACCTCCTTTAAAGAAATAAAGCATAGCCTCAATCACCGAAGGGCCCACCCACCCCCAGATTCTCATGTAAAAAACATCCAGGAATCGATTGGGCCCGGGTGCACTATATAAGGGAAAATTACTAACCCCCTCCCATATCTCTTTTTTAGATGGTAAGGAAATTAAACCTTTATTGTACTCTGAGGCAACCCTCCTAGAAATGTTATCCAAAAAGTCACCTTGGTCAGCCAAAAGTTCATCCTCTCCTATAGTACACTGATTTGAACCTTTCAATAGATTCTCAAAGTGATCTAAGGCCAATTTCCCGACAACATTGATGACAGAGGAGAAGTATTCGTCCTCCAACCTGATATTGATTTTAGAAATCTTCCTTTCTTTCAAACTGGCATGAAAAAAGCTGTTGTTTTTGTCTCCTTCCTTGAGCCACCTGACTCTGGACCACTGTTTTTAACCCTTATCAACCTCTAATAATAATTGAGTTAAGATTTTATGTTTATCGCATAATAATATTAAATAATCATCCTATCACCTATGTAAAAGAGAGTCTTCAAAACCTTCAATATCCCTTTGGATCACCTCAATAGGGTCATCTGTAGCAGGGTGATCCATAAACCATTTGCAAATGTCAGCCTTTAATATTTTGAGACGTTTGAACAAACAGAACCAAGCTCTTACATCCACCTCTTGGGCCCAATACCCTCATATCATTTGATTGAAACACTCTTTTCTATGCCAATACACCGAAAACAAAAAAACCCCATGTTCTCCTGGTTCTCCCGTTCGAGCTTCACAAGAATTAGAGAATGGTTCGAAATTCCCCAGGGAAGATGGACCACCAGGTCCCCTGAAAAGGAATCCATCCCCTGGATAATAGAAAAGCATCTATCCAGTATACACCAAATCTGACTTCCCCCTCTTCGGTTGTTGCACCAAGTGAATTTACTTCCACTGAATCCCAAATCCAATAAACCTTTGCTATATATAATGTAGTTGAAATCTAGGATGATGTTGTTAAACATTGGAGACCCTCTCTTCTTCTCCAAAATATTCATCACAACATTGAATTAACCACCCACAAACCATGGTAAATATTTCACCTCAAAGGATCCCAGATAGTCCCATAGTTCCCTTCTGATAAGAGCATCACTGTTAGCATAGAAAAAGGAGAATAAAATAGAAGAACCTCTACAGATGAGTTTCACCATGATACATTATTCTTTTACCTGCATCAACTCCACCTGTAACTAGATCTTCCAAAAGATCTGGATATTTTTATTACTTGGACAGCTCTAAAAAAAATGGCCAAACCCATATTTTTGGCGAAAACCCCGCATCCTGGCAGGATGCTTGTTTGGATCTAAAATAACCACCAAATGGATCCGGCTTCTGCAACACTCAGAAGACACAAAGGCATATTTAGTATACCCCCTAATCCACGAGCATTCCAAATTTACACCAAAGACATTAACATAAGAAACTCTTTGCCTTATGGCCCAGGTTACCTTCCTGTGGATAGAACAATCTTTTTCCACTCTCCTCTGTGGCCATTGATCGGGCCACTGGCCTGGTAGAGGGCTTAGAGGAGCACCCTTTCTTGGGTGTCTATATTTTCTTTTTCATTGGAATAACGGAATCTTCCAAGAGACTGAACATGTTCACCTTATCCTTTGTAGGCTACATTGGGATCTCTTCTTCATGAAGAAACGATACCATAAGTAGCTGAGCACTAGAGTGCCTAGAAGCAGAAATATCTTTTAACGTCCCCTCTAAGAGACCTCTGGGAGGAATGCTCTGAACTGGCAGTGAAACCCCAAACTCTGACGTCAACAAGGATCTCATTGCCATCTCTACAGAAGAATCATTGGAGGCCCAGAAAACACTCATCAAAGAAGAGGAAATATTAGGGTCTGTCCAAGAAGAATCCATTTTACCTTTCTCTTTCCCTTTTAGAGACTGAAGAGAATTAACCGATTTGGAATTCTCCATCAATGAACTTCCCAAGAACAGCCTGTCATAAGCCCTCTACTTCAACAGAAACAGCATAGGCTTAGGCCTCGCGTTCAAGAAGAGATAAGATAGAAAACCAGACAAAAGTGGCCAATTAAGGAGCCCAGATTTAGAAGGAACAGAAGGTTCCAGAAAAACCCCAAGACTATTGGGAATCAATAGTGCCAATGAAGTGGACGAAGACCAGTCTTCCTCAAGAGACACTTAACCCGAAGGCACGACCCCCTGCTTAGAACTGAGACTAAACTTATACAAATCAGAAGACTGTGTAGTCTTAACCGAAGAGTTCCCCCAGAGATGAATTCCTTTCCTTCCCTTCCTACAGAAATCCACAGCATGACATTGAAGATTGCACGAAGTGCGAACCCTGGTAGCAGCCAAATACACCAGATGTTGCCCCCAGTTCAAACCCTCCGGGGACCAGATCCAGATTCTGTGAGGAAACCTCGTCGCTGGGTTCATCTCAACAAAAATTCTAGGGTTTTCCACATCCAAAAGCTCCTCGGTACCTTCTCCAACACAAAGAAACTTACCCAGAGAGTCCCCCACCACTTCTTAAATTGAAGGATTCTATAGAGGAAGGGTCAGACTGGGAAAATTGATCGACACAACAACTATATTCAATTCTCTACCATAGTTTCAAGCCCACACCCACCTCGACAAAGAAAATCAGAAGTTTCCACACCACCTATCCACCCTAGAACAAGCAAAAACAAAATATTCCCTTAAATGGAAGTGGATGAAAAAGGCGACCTTCGAGATTTCCAACACTGTCGGTGGAAAAAGGAGACCCCAGGAACCCACAATCCTTTGAAAGACCTCCATGGATGGTTTCAACAGACCAAATATAGCAACCAAAGTAATATTGTGTACCTCCGCAGTGCTCTTCAAATCCATGTCAGCTATAACCACCACCCGACTTCCATACGGCACCTCCGCCTGGCAAGGCTCGAGCTGAATCGACGGGATGCAAAAAGGATCCCCCTAACGACCATTCCTACAGAGGGATTCCTTGAAAGAAAAAGTCATAGGATCCTTTTCCCGCCTGCTATAGGCTCCGATCTCGACCACCGAAGTGCCCGCATCAGGGAGAAAACCAGCCGAAACGCGCACCCCTCCAGTTGAAGAGCTCACCATTTTCCCATTAATGGGTAAAGATAAATAAATAATTATTATTCCTTCCATATTTAGACTAAAGATCATTTAAATAATAAGTTTATTAAAAATTATCATTGTATATGTTTTGTTACTCTAAAATTATTCTTTAAAAGTCTCTATAAATTGTTAGATAATTAAAAATAAAAACTTCTTTAAATCACTATTTTAGAACAATCATAATTATTTAAAACCCTAAAACCACCTCTATTCATCAATAAATACCTTCCCCTCCTCTCATTATTCAACATAAAATTTTTACTCTCTCATAATAACACTCCTACAGATTCCCATATACTTCCATGTTATAAATTTTGAATGATTTTTTTGGTTCATGTTTTCTATTATAATTTATGATGATAAAAATAAGTAAGGGTTCCCTAAATTCACATATTCTCTTTTCAATTACACCAATTCTAATATAATTTGATCATAAAAATTATTCATATACCTACATTACTATTATATCATGTTATTATCTTACATATGTTGAGAATAATTGGGTATGAAATTTCTATTATACAGTTGGATTAAATTTAAATGTGCATAGTTACTAATGTAACCAAACTATTGATCATAAGTGTTTTATATAATTCTTTTGATGTATAAAATGTATGTATATTTAACACCATGTCATAATGTATAAGTCTAAAATATCTTAAGTGAGATATGATTTTCACTAAGGTTAAACCTAAGATTCATCAACCAAGGATAGTAAGTGATTGTATGATGAGAATATAGGTACGAGGATGTAATTATGGGTAATTTAATTACATATTATTTTCATACACAATAAATAATATATCAAAAGACATGATTTATAAAATACAGATTTTAGAATGACATAATAATTTATTAATAAGAGTATTAAATGATTCTATACTCATGAGGTTTCAAAATATAACATTGGAATAAGAAAATCAAATATAAGTATATAATATAAGTAATCACGTAAAACAAACATCATATGTGAATGATAAATTCCATTATCATCATTTCATAGTGTGCAGAGTCCCATATGGGACTGGGTTCATTACCCATTCCTTGAAACATAATGTAATGAGTCCCATATAGGTTTAGGTTTACTCCACATTCCATTACATAAAATATCATGTGACATAAATTATTAAACTTTTCAATAGTTGTTAAATATAAATCATCCATCTCATAATGACCACAACACATATTTTTTCAATAAGAACATATAAACATTTATCATTCTATAATAGAACATTTCAATAATGAAGAAGAAATGAGTTTCATGAAAACAGTGTATAAAATTTTCATAATCCAACCATATAATGATGGTGGATTGTTTCATTATATAATATAATTACTGATTCTTAATTTAAATTATAAAATATTTACATAAGTGGAATACACTTATATTAGTGCATAATTTTCATGGAGATAGAGTAAAAATAAGCCATTTCATTTTTGACACCATTTTTCAAAAATATTTTATAATAAATTGGAATAAAAATATATTTTTGAAAACAATGGAACATAAAAAAATAACATTAATTAATAATATGATAATGGATGTGAGAATATGAGTTATTATAGAAAATGATTAATAATTATTCTCTTTTCAAACATTGTAATGAATGTCATATTTAGTGGAAAATCAATCTACTAAAAATGAAAATGGAACAGTAATTTTGAAAATAAATATAATTATATATAAAATTTACATTTATAAATCGAATAATAATATATATGTACATACATAGAATTAAAATAATTAATATTCACATGGGGGAAAATATTTCCATGTAAAAAAAAGATATAAGGTCAATTTTTATAACATGCATCAGAATGAGTAAATTTCAAACCAAGGAAAAATAAAATTGTAAGAAAACATTTGATCTCCATGAATAAATAGAGGAGAATAAAACTAATATTGTTTATTGATACTAAAATGTATTTCCCTTGTAACGAAGTTCAATCATTAATATCATCGAATCCAGAAAGTGATTAGGGATGGAACCCTTAAATTTACTCAAGTTTCTACAAAACTGATTTAACCTCATGTCCTATGAGAATTACCATATGAATTCCCTACTAATAACCACATTGCTGTCATTTAATTTTATACCATTAATTAATAATAACTTTATAATAATTTCTTAGTTATTTATTGTTGATTTTCATCATAGTATGTTAGTATTTTTTTATTCCATACAAGTTTTGTAATAGAGCTATTTGTTATCATTTACTGATAACTAGATCATCAATTAAAAAATTATTAAATATAGTGTGATAATTGTGCTTATAAAAAATTACATATTCCCATTTTCACATGATGGAAGTCAAGTGCATTGTTTGTGAAAATGGAATTCTTGATGAACTTCTTTTAGATATTTTGGTTATAATAACAAGGTACATTATAAATATTGATAAATTTCATGTCACCCTAAATGAACAATATATATAACATAATTTATCATTTAAGATCATATATTATCATAAATTATGTTTTCATAGTCATCCATGAATGAAATATATGACATCATTTTTGTATGTGGTTAAATAGTCCCAAACAAGAATATGTAATAATCTATGGGTGAATATTGTATTTATATTGTTTATTTTACAATTATATAATTAAAAAATATATATAATTGTATAATTTATATTACATATAGCGGATTATTCTATAGGAGAATATGTGGAAAAAAATAGTTATAATTAAAGGATATGGAGTGGTTAACAGTCACATTTGGAGATAAATTCTTGTATTAAAGGACCTATTTGAAATTGAGGATTTGGGGAGCCTTCTAGTGACCCAATGATTACAAAAGTAGAATTATGATATAGAGGAAAAAATATAAATAGGTATTTAAGAGTAATTTGATGTGTAGTAGTGTTTTATAGGTGGTGGAAGTGGTAACCTTTTATAGATGAAAATGAGGGATATTTAATTAGAAACATAAGTCTGGGGAAGGGTAAGTACATAATCATATGGGAGTCAGGTGAGTTATAAAAACAATTTCATGTGAGACACATGGGTTGGAATTTCATATAAAATATTTAATTCCTTTAAAAATATCTACCCCGTTTATTTAATAAAATTTGATCCATTGTAGATTGCCACTTTTAACCCTTAGTTGAAATGTATAACTATTTACCAAAGTAATTATTTTGTTAATAAAAATATAAGTGGAAACATATTAATAAGACATTGAAAAGGTGATTCCACATTTTTACCTGATTTCATATATATCAACCTCAAAATCGGTGTAATTAAACTTTATTAATTAATTCTTTAATATATAGAAAACTATCATTGTATAATTTTTTTAAACATTGTGTGTTCATAATATTAATTCCAACCAATTAATAATTTAATTATAATTTTGATATTGATATATATATACACACACACTTACACACTATATTTTATTATAATAATCATTTAAAATATTCTTTTTCCTAAAAAATAAAAATTTATATTTCAAAAAATCATTTATCAAAAAAATATTGTTTGTATAAACATTGTTTCATAACAATTTGATTAATAAAAAATGTTTAGTAGAAAAATTTATCTATAAATTTATATTTAAATCAATAAAAATTTATATATTTCCTCTCAACATGTATATTTTATAATAAATTATATATTTAATATCATGGTGGTGACCATATTATCAAAACATGGAGATGTTTATTTTATTTTTGTGTTATATTTAATTACTTTTGTATTTACTAAACCTTCAATTTTATAAATGATTTTTTATATTTCATTTTCATAATTTATTAATGTTTATCATATATGTTTTATATTTTAAAATGGTAATGTGGTTAATTCTACTTGGATTACCTGTGTGAAACATGTTATTATTCATTGTATTCAAGAAGGAAAAGGTACATTATAATATCATGGGGTGTTACATAATTAGTCGATATTATATGTTCATTTTCTCGAAATTGGGTTCTATAAATTCCACACTCTATGTCTTCTGGTACATCAACTAATATTATTAACACTTATCTATACAACAACTACACATTTTTTTCAATCAATTTTTAGCTGGTATAAATATTTTAACCAAATATTTATATCAATTTTTCTATAAAACTGATTTTACAAATAATTACATCAATGAAGACCTTGTTTGTATAATGATATTCCCTAATCTGGTTGATACAACTATTACCTTGTCATATAGTCTTCATAGACACATTATTCAATTAAAATTGTTCATGAAAATTAGTATATATATTTCCTTAATGAAAACGTTGTACATTTCATAGCCATTGTATAAGAAAATTATTCTACAAGATGATGTTAATTGAAGTTCATTAATTACTTCTTTCACCAAGTAACATCATCAAATAAAAATTATATGAGAGAAAATAGCTTCTATACTTCAAAATATATCATCCTCATCTTTTCATAGCCCTATTTTTTCTTTATCATCAGATTACCTAGTTCTTCTCAGTGTTACGTATAAGTAATATTATAAATAATTATTTACAAGAGATGGTTTTTGTGGTTATTAGCTCATATATCTTCACAAAAAAATATGGAGAGCCACTCAATATCTATATGAATCTAACAAATAAGGGGTCTAAATTACAAAAAATTATTTGGATTATTTTTGAATCATATCTATGTGTTTTTTAGAATTAATTTACTATTCCCAAACACACTAATCATATTTTTTCATTTATTCATGTATGTTAATTTGTTCATTAGAATCTCATATTCTTAAGAGCACATTATCTTGAGTAATATTGGACATAGTCTTCATATATTATTATGTATGTTATATTTAAGAAACTAGAATCATTAAAACCAATATATATCTAGATTATCTTCAATATAATCATCAATATATCAATTTATTATCATGATCATATTTTTAGAGTAAGTAGGACCACCATCATGTCACCATGTCTGTAAGAACTCGGTTATCATTTGAGGTATGGATCATGATTTTTCCATCTATAACACGTTTAATTGCTTAAAATTTCCAACCAGAGATGACAGTTGAGGTTTTGGAAGGATTAGTGGTGTCTCAGGCTCATCAAAATCCCAAAAACTGACTCCTATAGAGTATTGGGCCTCCCATACAGTTAGTTGAAATTGTGAGAAAGGTGGTAGTGGAGGTTGTAGCAGCCATAGTGTTTTTTGGAAACCATGTTGTGGTGGATTCATGGATATACGGTAGATCTTCAAATGTTTTAGATCTTAAAATAGGGAACATCAATGTTACAATATTGTTAGAAAAACCATGTGGAGTAACCAATAATGTTCCCATGATTCTTACAAGAAACCACGAACAATTACAGAAAGGTTTATCAAACTGTGCAGATAAACTTTGTGATTCTTGTTATGTAGGGTTTATAATATTTTGAAATTATATTTAAAAATTTCATCAACATAAAAATTCTTCTCAACATTCGGTCCACAAATATTCAATTGAAAAGCACTCCTTCTATCCTATATTAGTATTTCAGATTTACTCTATATCAATTTTCCAAATAGAGTATAATCCATCTCCTTGGATCTAAAATGATAATGAATTGATTCCTTTTTAGACATATTAAATTCTTTTGGATATCTATTATGCTATTTGTATTTAGAGTCATATTCCCCAATATCATATTCTTCTTCAATACTTCAAATTTATCCCCAACCAGGGTGAATTAGAGCTTGATACTTGATGAGATATCTATCATGGGTCTAAAGTATGTGGTACCATGATATTCATTGAATGTCAATCTGTTTATATATTTAATAGTTCAACACCAACATTTTTTGGGAGTCTCATTGATTTATAAATAAAAAATTTGGTTACCTATTGTAATTTATGGAACTGAGATGGTGTTTTAAAGCAATTGATAGGTTGTTTTTTGGTTTTAATGGCCGCCACTTGGGTGACTTCCATATTTAAAATTTTAAGGTTGTTTTTCCAAGGATACCTACGTGTTTTTCCCTAAATCTCATTTGAGGGTTAATTGAAATGTAATTGTTTATCTATATGTTTTTTCAAGTTTTTATATGGTTTTTTAATTTCTAAGGGGGCATTAAATATGAATTTCCCTTTGACCAATGTTATGCATATTCATGGTAAAGAATTATTGGGATGGTTTTTTTCATCTATGAACCTTTGATGTGAGTTGTGATATATTAATGCCATGTAATGAATTATATTGCTTGAAATGCCTATTATGTGAATATTTACCATGTTTTTAATGATAGGCCTGTCCTTAGAGGTTGGTCCTAGATTGTGACACCATTTGTGGTGAGTCATGAAATTCTTATGGTTTTGACCCCAGCCATTTATTTAATTATTAACATGAAACTATTTTGGCTAAAGAGTAAATAATATTGGATGAATAATGGATTCTAAAGTAATTACATACACATGAATATATTTTTATCTTGAAATAATCCCTTTAATGAAGCATGGATTCTTTATAATGCAAAGGATGGGGTCAGTAGTGGGACGTCGACCAATATAGGTTTTCTCACATAATATGGATGCATTTATTATGTCTTCTGTTTCCTTATTACAAACACATTTCATTGAAATCTTGATGTATGTGTGTACATCATATATATGAATCAAATTAGAGGAAAGGAACTGATGGATGATTTCTCAAAAGTGGGATATAGACCATGTAGTGTTATTAGGATAGAGTCCTCAAGATTCATTAGTATTTATTTATTTGTTTATCTTACTAAACCTTATATAATTTTTATTATATTTCCACACTAGGATCCCAATTTATTTATTTTCATTCACTGTATTCCATATATATTAAATTATGTTTTCTTACCTTTAACCATTACAAGTTTGAGTTTTTCATATTTTATTTATGTTATTTAGTGTATGGTTATGATACCAAGGTTTTGTTTTCCATGATTATTGAATGTAAACACACACTCCTAGTCTATATCATATTTCATATAGAGGTTCATTATAGAGTTCTTGTGGCTCACTATATGGGAATATGTGGTTCATGTTGGGGAATTAAAAATTTGTTTCAAAACATAGTTTAATGATTTCATTTGAGACAACATCTAACATGGTAAAAATGGGATATTTGTTGTGGGACATGGATAGGGGTGTTTCCATGTGGCTGGCTATATCATGGGTAATATTACATATGTATTCATATATCATATTTCATATTAGTTATTTAATTTTATATATTAATTTGTTATAACATTTTTGGACAGGCATGCATTCTCTACCGACATGGTGTATCTATATTTAAATAAATTATTTGATCGTCATAATGTTTTTATATATTTATTTATTTGAATTTGAATAAATATTAGGGATATAGAACCATAGATAGTTATAGAGGTTATATACCATGTTTTATGGTTATAATCTCATGAGAACCTTCACATGCCCCTAAATACAAATTATGATTTTTTTCAAATGGATTCAGGTGTTCTAAATGATTCTTTAAAATTTTCAATATAATTAAACATATAATGAGACTAATGAACCCCATAGATGAAATTGGTTAGTATTATTCCATTTTGTAAGATTCCACTATTAATCCTATAGCTATATAAGAGAGTGTAGATAAGAATTATCCCACGCCTACTATATAGACATGGGTAATTGGCCCACCACATTCATAAGTCCTCCAACTTATGTCTTCCCTAGATGATGGGAAACAAAAGTCCATTGTTTTCTGCTATAGAAACTTCCAACTCCAGTATCCAATTGATTTTTCAGGATATAGAATACCATAGGATGAATTTGACGAGATAGATATCATCAACGTTGTTTTGACCAAATTTAGAAACTTGAGGATATAATGGTTGAGATGTATGTGTTCATGATATAATGTCACTATTATATGGTGAGGTCTAGTGGGATAATATTTAATATGTTACTCTTTTACCAGGGATATACTCAAGAACATCTTTTTCCGGTAATTCATTCTTGATGAGCTAAATATATAAAATTCATAAGAATTTATAAATCATAAGTTAATAACTACTTATGTATCATCAAACTCCACTCATTTCACTATATCACTTAAATTTTATTTCCTTTTGGAATTTGAAAAGTAAGATAATGAAAAGAAGGTTGATTTTTGTATTCCTCATGATATATGATTTAAGGTTAATTTTTTCAACCTAATGACATGTTTGAAGGTTTTTAAAAAGGACTTCAATATTAATAAGGGACTATAAAAAGCTCATATAGACTGTCTCCACACATACTAACATACTCAGGTTAATAAAACTTCTGTAGATGTGATTTAGTTTTCATTTAGTTTAAGGAAGATAAATATCATGTATGTTTAATAGGGTAGTGTTATATAGAATTAGAATAGTTTATATTCGTAATTCCACATCAAGAAGAGATTTATAGAGCTTTAACTATAGGTTGTTTGGAAATTATTGCATGTTTTTATAACTCCGTTAGGACGCTTTTGATAAAATTGATGGATGATGAATGTCCTTAATTTCTCATCAAGGCCTTTGAGGTTAATGTTTTTCAATGGTGTATAATAAGACAGTTCAAGGATCCAATGATTTTATTGGGGTCCATAAAATATGAATGTGATGATCACATCTCAGGTGTTTCATGTATCATAGGGACATGTTCATGGAGATGAGGCATGATGAGTATATTCATTGATCAGACTACAACTAATAGTTGTGAATGACTTTATACTATTCATGTAATAGTACTTATCACTTGTACACTATCTTATATTTTTACCCATACTAGTAAATTTTATTCATTTACTTCTCAAAATCTTATTATGTGATTGGACATACTAGTCAACTTACCATCTCAATTTTTACCATCGATAAGCCATTTGGAATAAATGAAGACTATGGTAACTGATTTATAGAGTGTCCTTTTTTCATTACCTGATATAGAAAGGTATGATACTTCATGATTTTACACATTACGATATTCATTATGAATCATAAAATGGACTAGCTGACTAGTTTTATTTCTTATTGATTACATTTAGTGTCAATTTTCATTTATGTCCCCTAAAGAAGAGAAATTTCTCATATATGATGGGTGGGAGTTGGGAGAATTTATAGTGGGTCCAAACATAAGACATAATGAGATTTTTATGATATAGATTCTATGATTTTATCTTTCTGTATGATTAGTTGTATCCCCTTATGTTTTATTGAATTTTTTTTAACTATTTTGACATCATTCTTGGGTAGTTCATAGGTAAACCCCCTAAGACAGGCAGTGACTAAGAAATAGTACTCATGCTATTCAAATATCCCATTTTGAAATCACAATAAATTTTTACATCAATTGAGTTCATGGATCTCGAGTTAAAACTCAAGGACATAGAACTATGGGTTTTATTAGGGGAGTACATCACGGTGGAATTCACGCAACTTATTCACAACAAAATGACAGATGGCATAAATACTTTTTGTGTTATTAGATTATAAATTTGGTGACTATGAATAATATGTATCCTTTAGTAATGATTTGGGACATATTTAATAAATTTTATGGATCTTATTATTTAATTAAGAAAGATCACCAGTAAAGTTTTCACCATTTCTGTTTTAGAGATGATGACAACAAAAAAAAGAAATTTGGGTGAAATTATGGAAATATTACATCTTAGTGATGTTTTTTAGAATGATGAAAACACCTAAACTGTTCATGAATCTCTTGAAAAATAACCACCTACCATACCATAAATCATTGCTAATGTTTTTAATTGTGAATTTAATTATTTACACCTAACCCTATAGAAATATTCCCAATTACATAAGATATTCCCAATCACGAGTTGATCACATCATATTTATTCAAAGATATCATAGTATCACTTCTAGATTCCACTAGGGAAGTTAATTGGGAATGGGATTTCAATAACTGATATATTACTGTACCTGGAGAATGGATAGGTGTTTATTTCCTAGAAATGTCCCAAGATTGTGTTTGAGATCAAGAGCCTTCTGGTTTTAATTTAGTATTATAAGTATTTTATATAAGAAATCTCCCACTTATCGGTACCAATTAACATATTGAAAAAGTGGTAAAGATCTCGTTCGTAGACCAATGTGAGGAGGCTTTAATTTAGTTAAAAATATGGTCCAATGCAGATTTAATGTTGATTATTCATGGTCTTGGGATTGAATATGTTTTCTATTATAAGGCATTAAGAATTGTTTTTGTGGTATTGTTGATATAGAGGGAGTCCGTAGTTCATTAGGGGTCACATCAACTGTGACCCAATGAGTGGAGCTATCATAGCCATGACTACGAGTTGGGAGTCACAACCTATTATTTAAATATAGAGGGATGTTATCTCTTTGGTGAGAAGATTATTTTTGACACAAATAATGAAGGATTTTGTGTCTCACTTAACAATGGGATCTTAACATGAGTTAGATGCATTCGGTAGAGTAAATATTGTTGTTTAGTTTCAATATCATATATATATAATTAAATTAAAAAATCATGTTATTTTATTATTCCATAAAAAAGTTAGTGTTACATGATCTTAGTGAATTGAATTCGATGTAATAGTTTCTATTGGTGAGATCATTGGATGATTGAAAGATTGACTATTTTGAGGATTATGGAAATATTACATATTCCACATTAGTATCCAAATAATCCGTCATATATAAGAAAATGGTTTCTCAAGAATCTGATGAAGGGTGTCTTTTCATGTTATAATAGCTGGCTAGTAGTGAACCAATACATTGGCGGTCATCAGATAATAAGGATTTAATCCATGTACATGGTATAGTTGTACTCCCATCTTCTATTAGAGAATATATGATGATAAAAATATATACACATGTGTTTTTTAATCCTATAGAAAAATATATGGTTGTGCTCCAAGTGGTAGTTATAATGGAAAAGGATTAATGAAGGCTTTGTTTGAATTGGTTCTTAATGACTTACCTAGAAGAGGATAAATGTTGAGTTCCAGTATCTCATTTTTTATCTAAGATCATCCTATTATAATGTGGATGTTGGGGATGACATAATATATCGATAATAGATTATAGAAATATAGTGTGTTATAAAAATTATAGTATTAGATCTTTGGAGTCTGTTATTGGTAAACAAGTTTTTCTTAGAGTGATTCCTCAGTTAGGCAGACAAAATTTAAGGAAGAAAGGGAAGATATTGATTCATTATGTTGGATTATCTGATATCGTTGTGAGGAATGTAATAGTGGTGTACCATGGGGGACTTCCTTATCACTAAAAATGTAAGCATGATGTGTTTCGTGTGGTTAATCAGCGAAGGTGGTCGATCGGTCTTATAGATAACATTAACTACAAGGATATTGAGCGCTATCTAGAGGTGTTTTATGAGGAATTATACTAGTTTAATGTGGAAAAAAGAAAATAATTTATACTAGGGAATACGAAACCACTTTTATAGACACTATTGTGATATGGATGGTTCTTGGAAGACACATGGGAGTGACAAGCATAGGTTCGAGTTCAATTTCCTTGGTATTTCAATCAAGATTCCTATAGATTCTTCTCGAGGATAGTAAGTCTTTATTTGGAGGTAGTATAATAAACATAGATTTTTCAAGTGAGTTATTATTTATTTTCAGCATTTAATTAACTTTTTCAGGTTTGAACATGACTGGGAATGTATTTGAGACATTCTGGTGTAATTTAGCGTGGTTTAAAAGAATTTTTTATGGTGAACATTTTAAGAATAAATTTTCCATAAAGCTTTGATTATCCATGAAAATCATGCACTATGTGGAATAGAACTTGAATTGGTTCATAATTAAGGGAATCAGTTTTACAAACCTTTTAACCTTCAAAACATATAATGTGACACCCTATAGTACCCAACAACATTGGTGTAACACTATTTTTTAAATCATCCACCCAAATATACCATTTCATCTTTTGATGGAGAATGTCACACACAATTGGGGATAGTAATCCATTTTATGCCCCCCAATTCATGTGATCTTCAATTAAATGTCTAGAAAATACCATTTAGGGGCCATTTATGGAATTTTTTGACATAATATTATTGATATTGTAATACATCTATAAAAATCATGGATCTATCATGTCATTTATCTATTCATGTATTATGATACAATGAAATGATGAATTAATTAATCGTAGATATAAATTAGTCTATATTGGATGTGATGTTGATATAAATTGGTGTGGATCTAGTTAATTCATGAATATTGGAAATGTTTATGTATCTTATCATAAATAGATAATCATGAAACCTTCCACATATTTTATCTCGTCAGGGATATCTATTCTAATAACATATTTCTTGTGTATTGATGTTCTTTGACTATATAAGAGGTTCTCTTATAAATTATATGAGTTTATATTAAAGAACCAATGGATCCATTTAATTTATTCCTAAAAATTTCACATTTCTCTAGACATGATCTATATATCGACTCTATGAGTCATTTTGGTACATCTTTATGGACCGTTGTGTTCTAATCAGGGTGTTACATGACCTATATCATCACCCTTAACCTCTATAGGTTCTCATAGGTGGTTCCACCTTTGAAATTAGTCAATATCTATGTTTTAAGGATACTCATTCAGTGATATCCATGAGGTATCCTATTTCTTTTGAAACATATAACTTATATATTTCTAATTCAAATATTAATTCCAATCTATATTACCCAAAACTATAATATATAGTACACAAAAAATAATCAATTCATCTAAAAACTCAATTTTATTCAAATTAAGGATTTCTTAAATATCCTCAACACCCTGATATTTCAAAAAGATGAATACCTTTTATTTATATCCTTTAATGCCGCAACATTTTTAATAGAACAATGATATACTATTACGTACTATTATTTAACATTATAGTTATAAAATTGATATTAAATATGTAGGTTTGAATAGGATTGACTATAATATAAAATTTATAGTATTTTAATTATCAAAATTGTCTGAATTACTAATTCCATTGAAATAATCACACAATTTAAATTAAATTAATTTGATTTTTTATATAATAGTTTCAATCAAAAAGATATTTTTGTGAATTTTCTATGAGAAAATAAATATAAATGATTTTTAAAAATTTTAAAAAAATATTTTATAAAATTAAAATAATTTTTGGATTTTTCATGTTAAAATTATATAAGGATAAGTTTTTGATAATCTTATAAAATTTCTATTTATTTAGTGGAGATTAAAAATTACTATTTTTGTAAAAATTTCATTTCTTTTCAATAAATTATTAAATTTAAAAGTCACATAATATTTTTAAGATGCTTTCATGTAAGATAATAATATTTTATTTATATTTAATCAAATTTCATTATTTTAATTGAGGTTAGATTTTCTTTGAGTATATGTGTATTTTCGGGCTTACAATGTGATTTTTACAAAAACTGACATGAAGTACGTAATGTTTCTCCTTTTTAAATAATTAGAATATTCCCAAATGGATAATGTTTTAATTAATAGGTATAAATTATAAATCATTAGATATTAATTAATTTTTATAAATTTCTAATTACTTTTTGCATAATTAATATGAAATCATATTTTTCATGAATACATACACTTTTGAAAACCCTTACATTACACTTTTTATCAAGTTTTTTTTCAAAATAATTATTATAATTATGTTAATATAATTTTTTAAAATATAATATTTTTTTTAATAATAAGTTCCAAATTATTTTTTGGTTATTATCATTTTTAGGCATAAATAATATACCACCACAATAAAAATATTTATTACAGTGTTTGAAACATAATAGAGGCAATTAAGGTCAAAATGTAAATTATTAGAATATCTTAAAACTAAAAAATTAAATTGTTCATTAATGTGTTTATATAACATAAATCATCCATATAAATTTATGTTCATTATTTTTTTTGGAATTAATTCCAACTATGTATATCTTTTCTTAAAAAAAATAATGTATTCGTTATTTCATCACATAAAACCACACCTCCTAAATTATTAAAATCTCCCAATTTCTCCTCACAAGCATTTGTACTCTTAATATAACATGAATACTATATACACCCTTCTATTAGTGTATAAATGTTTTATTGGCCTCACCAAAATATAATTTCCATCTGCATTAATGGATTTTTCACGAAGATGATATTCAAGAGGTTATTTTCTAAAACCACCTCTTATATTTTCTTTTCTTATTCAATTTTCTCCTTACCAACTTCATCCATACTAGAATAATAACTCAAGAATCATTTAAATAATGTTATTTTACATTCCTAATGTAATATATTTTACCTAACCCTTTTATTAACTCTTCTAATTCAAATAAATAAAACCCATGTCCTTATTATAGTGGTTAACTGTTTTGTTGAATAATGATTTTTCATTTTAAGTTACCACCTTAATATATTGTCATAAAAGTATTATTACTATGAAATTAAATTTCAATAGGAATATTATAACCTATTCAATTTTATGTAACTAATATATTTTAATATTATAAATTAAAATAAAACTATTTTTTAATTGTTACAAAAACCACCAAAATAAACTACACATTTATCATTAAGGTATTATTAAATGAATCATACTAATGTATGAAGTATAAAAGATTCATCGGAACATTAAAAATATTGTTTTTGAGTTAATATAATTTCATTTCACTTCTAGAATTTAATTTTCATTTTAAAAGAAAATTCCATAATTATACATAAAGTGAACCGACGATGAAACCATGAAATGAATGCACCAGAAACAATGGAAATAATGAAAAAAATTTAATTAATGGTTGATGATTTATTATAAAATTGTCATATAAGGTATTATAAATATTAGTATAGTTTTGGAATAAATTAATAACATTACTAAACACATTATATCAGAGGTTAAAATAAGTAAAACTGAATTGAAGCATGAGTTAAGGGTTTATCATCTCATTTTTACTTATGTGATATATAAGACATATTCACCACTTATGTCTTGTGTGTGGTCTATATAATTTCTATTGATATATTATATAATAAATATCATTATATTCATGGCATAAAATGGTTAATTCTATAATTATTAATTTTATGGGGCGTGTGATTCTTCTGATTAGAATGTGATCAAGGAATTTTTAACCTAGTTCCCATTCATTAGGTTAAACATCTACATCATGGATTATTTAAAACTAAAATAATATCTAAAATTAATTTTGATTACATTATATTTTTTATAATTTTTTATGCGTGTTTACTATTGAAACACAAAATATGTTAATTCTCCCTTACGTAAATGATATGATATTTTAAGAGACATTATTTTAAAAAAAGTATCATTTAATAGTTTCCCTTAAACAATCTTTTATAGCACAACCATGATTTCTATAATTGTTTCCAAATATATTTTAACTATACTAATATTATTGTCTAAATAAATTTATACTCATCATTTAATTTTTATTAAATGTTTTGAAATGTATATTTTTTTTAAACATTTCCCTTTAATAATTTTATGACAAAATCACAGAAGGAATAATTTTTTAATATATACGTATTGAGAAGAATTTGTTGAAGTCAAGATTCATAAATTTTTTAAATACCCATATAAAAGATTACGTACTTAATTTTAAATAGATTTTTTTCTTTTATAAATCTGTAGTTCTTTAAAAATATGATTTTTTATTAGTGAAGGAATTTTTTTTGTTGGTTTCTGATTAAGTTTATTGATTAGGGAAAGTTAATTACATTTTGATGAATAGTTTTTAATAATATTTTTTTATTGGGTTTGATCTCATTAATATGAGGTATGATTCCAAAATGAATCAATTTTGTGGGTCCTAATTATATATATCCCCCAATGTGTTGATATGTCTCATGAAAAAAATCTGTCGACCAAACCTGATCAGTTTTAGTTATTTTATTTTAAACTTTCTTGTGAAATGTCTTGATAGTAGAGATGAATTTGGACAACCCAAATTGGTTTATTAATTTTATTAATAAGAAATCATGAGAAACATACTTAGGGTAGAGGTACCATAATTCCTGATATCTTTGAATCTAATAATTAAGAATGGTCTTCATTAAGATTTGAGTTATTATTATCAAATATATATCCACTATGATATTATATCTAGATGTGTATCATTATATGTTATTATTTAAATGGAATGTGTAGTTCATAATTTTCCTTTAAATATTGTAATTTATTATTTACCATGGATTCCACTATACATAATAATTATCGATCAATTGAGCTCACCCTTTTTTAATGTATTATTTTCTACCATGATGTTATGAATTGTGTTATTATTGATACACATGGTTATGTTATATGAATAATTCTATTCTCATCGGATTATCAATGTTGTATTTTAAATTATAATTTTTCATGTAAGGATAAATTGTATTTCTAGTTTTATAAAACTATTTAACTATTTCATCCTTTGGGATTTGATTCCTTGTATATTATATCACTATAGTAAAGTGAAAACTGATCCAGGGATACTACAGTTAGGTTATTTGCAACAATTATCTAATTTCTTTATTGAACATGGATAAATATATATTAATTTTTATGTTTTAATGGATCTGAATCCATATACAATACTAATACCCACATATTTTGATTCCTTTTTTCCACATCGATAGTGACACAATCACAATCTCTAAAGCGTCAAATTCCTCTTCAACTCCACATGTATTATTCACAACTCAACAAATAATGATATATTTTTTAAGAGTCTTTTTTTCCAATCAACATAAACAGACAACCAATCATCTTCCTAAATTTTATTCTTCATAACAAATGAACAAAACATATTCATTATTCATATTGATCTTTATTGAAAGAAAATATTAAACAAAAAAAAGGTGTTGAAAAAACAAGAGTTGTGTTAAGAATAGCCATGTGTAGTTTGACTAGTAAGAAATTTTAGATATAGATAATACATGGGCTAGGATATAAGGTTTTTATTTTATTTTTAAGATATCACTATGTGGTCGTGAGAATCATTGTTATGGTAATATCATCAGATAATATAGGAAATGAGGTATGAAAGCATAACATAAGTGATTATCAGTGAGGTGACTAATAGATTTAGAAGAATGTTGTGTATCTGAGTTCTTTATAGTAAATATTGAACAATTAATTATTTCCCTAGATATTGAGGGTTCAATAAATTTTAGAAAATCTATCTATTAGAGGGGGTGTGGAGTCTTTATCATGTTCCAAAATAAGATTCACAGTTTAGTGATTCATATTTCTAAATTTAAATAATATCGATTAAAAATCAAGTTTTTATTATAGTATAATTAATGGAATTAGATAATGAGAGGAAAATGACATGAAATGGGTTTAGAAAAAATAGATATGCACATTGAATATATCTATCAGGTAATAATTAGTGTGTATCATGAGTGAACATACCTATGAAAATAAATAAATCAATATTTGTTCTTTTCATTTAAATTAGAATAAGATAAATCTCATGGTGGGTAGTTCACCATCAATGGATTGTAAAAGAAACCAATGTTTTTATTGTGATAGTTATGAACATTAGTGGTGGAATATCCCCCAAAAAAGTACCAAGAGTGATTTTGAATTATTCTAAGTTATTGGATGGAATAAACACACACATATATATTGTTACTAATGTGACTCCAGATGTGGATATTAAATTTTGAGGATCATATATGGTTGTATATTTAATAACTCAACGAATTGATGATTTAGTACATATATTGGTAGAGTTCTCAATTTGGAGGGTATCTCTACTCACTAGAGGGTATATTGACATGAAAAAGAGACTGTGGATTTTTGATCTACAGTTAATAAAACACCCCATATTTTTAATCCTTTAACGAGTTGAATAGCTTGTTCAGAACAAACACTAAATTAAAAAAAAATGTATTCCATGTTTTACTAAAAAATATATATTTCATAAAATTACAAACATTTATAAATAATATTAATTTAATATAATACATTATTTTGAAAATTATATATGTAATAAAACCACATGAATGTACAAATACCAATAACATAAAATCACCATCCACATTGCTTTCCTTAAATTTCATACTACAAAAAAACATTATAAAGAGGGAAGAAAATTAGAAATATATTTAACCATTCTATAAAAAAATTAAAAAGATATTCAATTTTGTAGAATAGTATAATGTTTTATATAAAAGAGTGAATCGGTAATATTAAGGTTATATGATGTCCCACAATATATATAATACATTAGAATGTATATATAAGTTGGCATATCAAAAATGATATACATAGTATATTAACATTTTATTGGGTCATAGTATATTATAAATTATATATCAAACATATATATTATATTTTTATCATAAATTATGTACATAAGGAATGATAATGAGTTAAATATAATTAAACATTACAAATAACTATTTTTATTCAAGAAGAATTATATTTCTGAATGGTATGTTGTTTTTAATAAAATATAAAAATACAACGATATTTATTTTGATAAAATGGAACTTTTTTTATGAATTTGGGTTCCAGTATTTGGTAATAATGGAAATTTCATCTTTTATGAAAACAATTTTCTTGGATGAATAGAGGATGGCATTAGTAAATGATCGAAACAATGATTAAAATTATTATTCTATAATGATTTCAAAAAGCTATATAAAAAAAATTATATAATTGAGGTCCGTTTTAGTCTCCTTGGTTTCTGCATAATGGACTATCATTCAGGTAAAAATAACCATCCATAATAATTAAAGAATGAAAAATTCTAAAAATGTCACTCAAACTCATCTACAAAAGGACTCCTTAAAACCCTTTTCTAAAAAAATCTAAAATATAGGATATATCTTTAATAAGAATCCATTTTTTCACATAATGTATTATTCAATTTTTAATTCATTATTTTCTTATGAAGTGGGTTTCAATATTTCTCTTTGATGTAGCATTTATCATGATTTAATTAATTCATCAAAAAATCACATTTTTACCATCTTTTTCTATTAAATACCCATATATAGATTTTATATATCTATTTGTCTAGTCTAATTATATTCTATTAATTTAATTATTATAATTTTACTTATTTTATTACTAATATGTATATATATGCATACAAACACATTCAGTTTCATTAGAATCGCATGTTCCTGTTTTGGTTGGTCCATCCACCTACAAGATTGATGATACACTATATTAACCAATTACATCCTCGATGGGTATAAAACCATTAAAATAGAGTAATAAACGTTATAAATAATAATTATATGTTATTATTAATGTTATTTTAGGTTGATACTAAAAATAATAATCGTTATAATATATTAGGTACTATTGGTAAAATCAAATAAAATGTATGTGTTGGGATTTCCAAGTTTGTAGACCATATATTTTTTTAAATAATTAAAATTTCATTATATAATTAATAATAATAATAATATGATTATACCAACATTACATTTCATGTATTAATTAAATTTCATAAAATAACAAGGATTGAAAACTCAAATATGAAACTTGTATGAGATAATAAAAATTACTAATATCATTGGTGAAAATATACTATATCAAAATATTATATATTTGACGATTTAAAATAATATAATAGAATAAATGGAATTATATATGACAATGGTTAGAAATAATTATGTTAATTTTTCACATACCCAAGGGTAATTAATTTTTTTTGAATAAAAGAGTAAAGGTAATGTTCTCTTTTTCTATTTTCACATTAAAATCAAAATTTTCATTGTATAAATTTTCATTGGGGTAAATTTTATATAATTTCTAAACATTACCACATATATTTTCTTCTATTTTTTGTTTTTGTTTATATATATAATAACTTTGGATTTTATTATTTTTTCCTTTTCAAATAAATAATTTTTTAATAGCTTTTTTCATATAAAACACTAAACTAAATCATACAAGATTATATATTATTACAATAAGAGAAAATTATTTCTATGTTATTAGAATAAATAATCAACCATTATTAAGAATATTAAAATATGTGTAATAAAAACATTTTATTAAAAAAAATATTTCTTACAAAAAACAAGTATTTTAATTCATTACATATTTTTATTTTTATTTTAATAAAAATTTTAATAAATCATTATAATAATGAAAAAAATATATTTTATTATTATATGATTAAAAAATAATTTTATTGATATCTGATTAAATTCATTTCATTTTATAAGGAATATTCTTTATATAATTATTTTTAAAGAGTCTTTAATTTTTATATTCAATTAATTTTTTTTGATTTTTTTGATTTATCGAATAAAATGTTTTAATGTTTAAAATTTAATTTAATAATAATTAAAAATATATGTGACACGTGATTAATAGAAATTACTATTTTCAAAATAATTTTTCCTATGAATAATAAATCCTTATATTTAAATTCATTTGATTGAAAGTAATATTCATACATTTCATAAATTAATTTTGACAAAATAAACTCCATTTTTTAATTTATCATGTTAAAAAATTATTAAGATGAATTTTGTTGGATTTTTCTGAAATTTTTTATTTTTATTGAGTAGTAAAAATATGGTTTTTACAAATACTATAAATTTTATTCCATCATTATGATATAGTATTGAAAAAAATGTATATGAGAAAAATTCATAGAAAAAACATGTAATTTATTTGTAATATAATTATAATTTAAATAATATTTGTAATTAATAAACATAGTATTTTCATCATTAAACATTAGAAATATTTTATTTCAATAGAGAAATCTATTTTTCTATTTTTCATTTAAAAATGTTTTCAAAATATTAAATTTGGGTTTGTCTTAATTTACAAGACCAGTAACAATAATTTTTTAACCAGCATCCATTAAACATAATATTATTCATAATAATTTGTATAAATATGGTTAAATTCATTTTCATGATTGGAAATATATTTTTCCTAAAAATAAATTTTCCCACATTATTCATATTATATTAAAATAATGTTTTATAATTTTAAATAATTTAATCAAATAAAAAGTACATCATTTATGGAATCCAAATTTAAAAATTATTCATTTTGTCCAATTTCATTTTTAGAATGAAAAATAGATTACAAAGGTAAAAACATTCCCAACACTATAAAAGATAAAATAAGCTAAAATTCATAAAATATGGGATAATTTCATAGAATATCATAAAACTAGACATTTAAATGTGTATAGGAATGTATTAACGAAGAACCATTTCTTGTCTCCCCGAATATTTTATTTTTCACCCACTTGTGTTGAATATAACCCTTTTTTTAAATTAATAAATAGGTATTTAAAAAATGTTACTCCTCTCACATATAGATCGACTCATCCAAAACCCCATAATATCCACACAATAAATTTAAATTCCCCTAAATAATATATCATATTTCATTTAACAATAATAATCTACCACATTGGGTAGCTTCTAATATATATTGATTACATTAATTCCACCAAAACAATGACAGTTTCCTAGAAGAGGTTTGATTTCTTCTTTGAAAGTGATAACATATTATCATTCATTCACATTTTTCATTATTAAATACCACTTATAATTTTTTAATATACCTCTAATAACATTTTCATAATATGATTTTTCTTATAGAATATTGATATTACAATTAAATAACTTCATACTCATACTCATTTAATGATTATACCATGTTCATGTTTGGGTTGGTTTAACTACCCATGTGAATAATTTTATAAATTTTTATCATTTATAGTTATGGAAATATAATTAATAGTATGATATAATATTAACAATTTAATAATATTTTTTTCTAGTAGTACTAAGAATTAACACATTATTAATATATTACATTTTTTGATATACATTTCTGAAAAAAAAACATTGTTATTGATTTCATCTTGCACAACCATACCCAAATGTACCATTTAATAAACCTAGAATACAATAAATCATTATAAAATTCTATTTGGGTACTTTTTTATTCTTCATATGATTAACTAATTAAAATGGATTGTTAAGTAGGACCTATATCATGTAACAATCATTTAATGGTTAAAACTAAATACATTGATGGTCAATATCAACTAAAACTAAGTATTAACATTTTAAAAATGATTATAAAATATTATTATAAATGGTAAAAAAACTAATACTTTACTTAAATATTTTATTAATGAGTATTATTTTATAATATATGATGTTAGAGGGCATCTGACTAAGTAACAATTCTATGTAAGGTCTTTTATCTCATTTATCCATCTTTTAAACATGTTTTATTCGATGAACAAATTTTCATTTATACGATGTATATATTTCTACATTAATATATTATATCACAATTGTCAATTATTTCATATTATTCAGTTTCCCAGTTCATATTCTCTGATTTATGGGATTTTTATCCAAATGATATATAATATAAATATGTTTCTTTTCCAATCTCAATTTTGAATTCCAGAGTCTATAAATATACGTTAAAATTTCATGAAATTATATGTTCATTCCCTATAAAAATGTATAATGTTAACTACCCGATATTAATTTTTGGTTTTCCACGTCTCCTTAAATTTTATCTTCTCTTGGGATCATAATTTAACAAAACAAATTTATGCATGTGAAACTGAAAATATATTTCTTTCAATAGATAATAATTCACCCTCATGTCTTTATAATTAATTTTGTTTTATTCAGTGTAATATTCCAATTCTCCAATCAGTATTTTTTAAATCTACATAAACATCATTTATATTTTGATAGGATTTACAATGTATATGTTATTCTTGTAATGTTTTCATGAAGTTTTTGTGAATCCTCTTTATTTCACCCATCTTAGATAAGATATAATGAAATTGTGTATTCTTTAATTATTATAATTATTAAATGTTTAGTGATGTGTTAATTTATTATGAAATTATTGTATCATTTTCTACATTATGAATTTATATGGAATATATTAATTTATTCATAAGGGATAATTCCCAATCATTCTCATTCCAATGATTATTTTCTATATCAATCTTCATATATCTTACTTTTTCAGGACCCCCACCCCAAAGTACTTATTGAAGGATAATGATAGATAAATAGATATAATGGCCACAAATTCACACCTCTAATTTTCCATAGAGTTGGAATCTTTCAATATGGTTACTTAATCACACACAAGTGAGGAATTGACTAAAACATAATTGTGAAGTATGATAAAAGAGGGAAAACCCCACCAACGAACTCTCAATCATAATAAATAATGAATAAGTCCTGATATATAATGTGATTTCATACGTAACCAGATTCATCTAAAATGAAACTATAATTGTGATAAATCATCAATAATTAAAATGAAACTCAAACAATTGCTAACAAAATCCTCTAACTAGTAATGTCAATCTCAATCAATAAATAATCCATAATTAAACAGATTTTATATATACCAAGAATGTGTATAGAATGTATTCTCGATAGTATCTTCTCTGAAACATCTTGTAATTTTATTTAAATATGCATATTAAAGCTTAATCAGTAATAAATGAATCTAACTCACTACATAGAAAAGTATAATTTTCTCCCCTCATCTTTACAAAAGACCAGTCACTCAATTAAAAAAATTAAACCCATAAATGATGAATTTATATATATGGATACCCTATAAGAACATCCTGCACTGGTCTTTGTCTCACATTCCCCAATGATGGATGTCACGATTAATCATTTCACCCATAAATAATCCAATCTAAAAACACAAGGGAAACCATATCATTATGTTCATATGATTGAAACATCTTCCTATCCAAATTTTTTAGATGGTTACTAGATTTATTTTTATAAGCCACAATAACATAGGTATTATGAATTGTAAATTAATCAACTACATCCTGCACATAACACACCATTAATAATCCATCAAATACTATCCAAAATACACGAATTCACAATTGAATTAAACCATAATATAACACAACACATATGTATTGGAAACAAACCCCCCACATAACAACATATAATACTATATAGGAAGATATGGGGTATAGAGGAGTAGTCTACTACCTATATCCTTTCCAACCTGACTATTATGTAAAAAAATCACAATATATTTCAGTCATTATTAATAATCCAAAATGGGTGGGGTGAATATTAAATATCTATATATACCGGATAGATATATGTCACAACCATAGTAAGGGAAACTACATACATTATAACTCATCTACTACTATCTTCACACAGGATAGTAAATATCAACCACTAAGGATCAAAAATCAAAGGATCGTTGAATAATCAAATTAAATATTAATTATTGCATTGTCCATTAATTAATCTTATTATGATTTCATTTCAAAGATTTACATTTTAATATTGTAATCTAATATATGAAATACTTATTAATTCTTTGATTATATATTTATGATTTTCATCCTCATAATTAAACATGATAAAAAAGCCTCATTATTTCATTAATTATATTATCATTTCATAAACATATAGTTATTCTAACATCAAACTACGTCTCATTATTGAAAGAAGGTAAAATAAAAATCATACAACTATAAGCCTTCATGTAACCATGAATATATAAATTAGATTAAATTATAAATCCATGAACTGAACTCGTCTCAATGGAATTATCATCCCACACCAGTACACATAAAATTTAATCTTACATCCCATGACAATATCTTCTCATATGACACCCCATTCCATTATCATCATCATAAATGGGGCCCCATTGCATCATAATAACCAATACCACCACAACCTCGGGAATCCATAACCATTACTCTACATCACACCATGAAAAGTAGGTTATCAATAACTCATATCAGGGATATGTAATTTATATGATACATAAATGACAAACTTATTATTGCACACAAAATTTTAACTGTAACTATGACCATTTAATCAGTTCATTTATGCCTCCTAAAATCCAGAATTCCCTCACTCATACAATAAATATTAATCTTTAATTGGAGACCTTATAAATAAAAAAATTAACTACTTTATTATGTATAGTTTTTATGTATTATAAAATGTCCATTTGTAGCTAGAATAAGTTACAGTTGTTATAACATACTTCAAGCATCAATTCCATGTATAAACAATTCCAAAATGAGAATTATTTATTTTACCCATGCCTCCTTGATTTTATTGATAATATTTTATGACAATATATTGATTAACTATTTGTTTAATTTGACCTTTAAAAAACAACAATTAAATACATCTTTGTTTATTACATACTATCTAGTGAAAATCAAGTGGGATGAATAAACACAATTGGTAAAAAATACCTGAAAATAATTAAATTCCTATAATAAATATTAATTATCAATAACATGTGATAACACTAATTATTAATTTAAATATCCAAAACTAAAATATGATATACATCGACATTAGTTAAGTAGCTTAATAAGGAGGTGATTTATGGATTTAATTTTATCAAATATTAATTACCCAACAACATGTGATTTCCTATTTCCCCCTCCATTTCTTAGATAATTTTCTTAATAATTATTAGTATTTATCATTATGTGAAAAAAATAATAAAATAAAATATTATAGATTGAAATAATTATTTTTTTTTCTATTTAACATGTTCCATCATTTAATGCATAAAACATTCAGCATGAAATTTTCTAGAATCTCATGATAATTAAAAATTTCTATATAATTTAACATTATTTAGAATTATGATTTAGAAGAATGATATTATATTAAAAAAATATTCTACATGTTATGACATTCTATAATGTATTAATTTGATATTTGTGTTTAAAAAAATATAATAACAATTCTGCATGTGAAAATAATTTTCAATTGAAAAATAAATTTTAATTAAATACTATTAATCAATAAGATATATTTCAGAAATAGGAACTATGTTCCCATTTTTTTTCTCTTTATATCAAGTGATTATATTATAAATATTAAATTTCTTCAAAATAACATTAAAATTAAATATATTCAAAGTATCGAATGAATTATGATTTATTAATAGATGTAATAACATAGTACATACATTAATTAATCCATGTAATATATTTTAATAAAATTCATGGAATAAAAATAATAATCACTACATGTGATCTAAATTTCACATTCTCATTAAATTAAATTATTTGGAATATATTTTTTTTACTTCAGCTGATCATTAATTAGGCCTTTAAAAATAAATAATATTTTTATATTGAAATTTTAAATATATAAAATTATATCATGTGGTCATTTTAGAAAGTAGAAAATTTAAACAGCAACCTGAAATTATAATTATTCATCTCAGAAATATTACAGTGAGAAAATTATTCTGGCATACCCCAATTGAGGTTTTGACAGAGTTGGGGGTACGGTCGGGTTGGTTTGAACCTAAAAACTAACTGGGCCCTTGGAATGAAAATGCCAATAATTAATAGAATGGGTGTCTGAATGACACACTGTCTATTGAGTTGAGATCCCATTGATGAGAAGGACCTTTGAGATACTTGTACATGAGACTTTGCGATAGTTGTAGTTTTACCCAGTAGCCCAGGGAGCAGATCCTTCCATTGACAAGCAGACAGAGTGTGGAGACCTAGTAGCTGACAGACCTGACGACTGCTTGACTGATTCAACAATCCCAGTGGGGAGAACTTAGTAGTTGGAAGCATACCAATGGTGGAGGAGTGCCTAGTAGTTAGAGGCAGACCCACAGTAATCAACAGGAAGAATACCTCTGCATGCTATTAGAGGGAGTGCCTGGTAGTTGGCAGCATACCCACAGCAGAAGAGCGCCTGGTAGTTGGCAGCATACCCACATTACATGACAAGAGGAGTACCTCAGCAGTACAAGTTTGGTGAGAAGTGCCTTAGTGTTGTGGCATGCCCACTATTAACGACAGATGAGGAGTTATCTAGCAGTCGTGGTTTTGATAATGAAAATCCTAGTTTGAGCTGAGTAAATGACTTTTGTGTTTCCTCATGATTGAGATGAGTTACTAGATAAATTAGGTATATGTATGGGAATATTCCTATGTATGGGTTATCTTTGGAATCCCTACTTTGTTGTTTATACTTGTTGGATATTGCGAGACCTTGAGGGTTTTGGGGTCCCTACTAAGTATCGTTATACTCACCCCTACATGGGATATGCCCACACCTCATTGTGTTGGATGTAGACGACAGACAGCGCTGACGGAAGTCAGGAGCTCCAGGACTGGACGGTATCCAGAGGTGGACCTTTCAACGAGTCAGTACACAGAGGAGTCTGACGGACATGGAGTGCTGAGGTGGCCATTTGTACCTACCCTTCAGGTAGGAACCCTAGAGGACGATCCAGGAGATCCTCTTTTCTTTTCATCCATTTGTCCGTTTTTGAGTTGTACTTGCTTTCAGTTGTAATTGTATTTTACTATTTGAATTGTATTTCTGACCCCTTTTACATTCCAGCACCTCTTCTGTATTCATTATTGCTTAGTTCTTTTCTTCTAGTTGTGTACTCTGATTTTTTGTGTTTACTTTTTATAAAGGGAATGCCTTCCCAGCTTAGGAATTTACGCATTTTTTGCTAGTTACCAGCCCCTGGCATATGGAATGCGGGCTGGGGTAGTCACGACACGGGTCTTTAGGATGGGTTGTGACAACACATGAGATATTTAAATGGCATTCTGTAGAATTTTAAATCTTTAAATGTGAGGTTTGGGACATCGAAGATCAAAACAAAATAAGTCAAAATAAAATCATGGAAGTAATGTAATTTTTATGATATAGAGATATCACCATGCTTATACTACATAAACTACGACGAATACTACATTTATTTAATATTTAATATTTATTTCCATATTAATTCCTATCTCGAGTCATTTTAAGAATCCAATAATAAAATGAGTCTATATAAGAACTTATTTCTTCTTAATAGTTTATAAATCGTGTTTTCCATTTTTATTATCATTGTCCTATGTTTAAAACACATTACGAAAGGAATTAAAAAGAAAAAAATCATATAAATATACACAACCCATACACTTCTTATCCATTTTACTTAAGAGAAAATCGGATTTTCCCATACCTATCATTCAAAAATTATGAAAAATGTAGAAAAGTCATCATAACCTGACATAATATACTTTATACCCTTACATGAGATAATCCATATCCATGTTAAATTTATGCTAACAAATTTATACATTTAAAAAGCATATTAGAAACATTCACTACACTTTTGTGAGGAGTATCCTACATTTATATGGACTTATAAATTTCATACATACTATTATATTATTGAGGAAATGTTATGAAAACATTCCTTTACACAACTATAAGAAAAAATATTTATCCTTATAAAACTACAAGCACTCATATAGTACCCTCACGTGAGATTAGAAAAAAAATGGTACATTTATGTAATATAAGAAAATTGGTCTTACACTTACATGAATTAACATTCCATTACATATTATAATAAATATCATGTTTACCATCATGATACTATTGAAAATTGGTTCTAACATTTTACATGGTATGAAAAAAATTTCTTTACTCTTACAAATATTTTAGAAAACCCTAATTAACATTACAGAACATCAATTTCACATGAGTTGGTTTATTTTGTTGATAATATTAAATTTCATGTTAACATATCTTATAAATAATTAAGAAAAAACATTTTTATTACTCTCAAAATACAAAAAAAATATATTCTATAATAATTTTATAACATAAAAAGTATCCAAATTCATGTCCATTAAAATTTATAAAATATCAAATTACATGCATAATTAGAAATATACATTTAAAAATACATATTATATATTATATAGCTCGTGAGAACATTCATTCGCCAGAGAATAAAAATGGAAACATTTAGAAATACATATTATATTTTATATAGCTTGTGAGAACATTCATATGCCATAGAATAAAAATGGAAGGACCAATAATATTATATATCATTCAATTATATACCTCTAAAGAAACTACCATCTTCAATAATTAATGTAAAAAATGTTATATACCAAAAAATGTAAGGAGATAATATAACATGACCTTGAGTTACCTATCAAGGTTATTTCCATATTTATGATATATCCAACAGACATAAGGAACAACAGACATAATTACATAGTATATTTAAATCACTCAAAAACAATTTATTAGGTTGATACCTATAAAATATGAAAAAGTATTCATAAGGGTAGATATTCAAACTCTTATATCAACAGGAAATTGACTAATTATTCCAATTAAATGTATCATTTAATTAATTTTCATATATAACACATATATGTGAAAAAAATCACTAATTTAATTTATAAAATAGCTGTAGAGAACATTGGGACTAAGGAATATCAATTGAAACAACGTTGAAAAAATTCAATGCTTCAAATGGAAGTATGAATTAGAAAAATATCACTTCACATTTTAAAAATGCATTGGACTTCCATTAAACGGAATATTTTCTACATCTGGAATTTAAAACAATTATTTTACATAGGATATTAAATTATAATCATTTCATGTTGACTCCTCATTCAATGTAATTTTTATTTACCACTTAATTTTTACATGCCTCCATATGAGTTTTAATATATAATAAAAATGTTTAATAATAAAAAAAATATTTAAATCACAATATTCACATAATTACATGCATAACATGTCATGAAAAGAGAATATTAACATGATCATATATTAATATATCAATAATCATAGATACAATTCTAATATAAATTATTATCTCCTTCTAGTTAAGGATTTTGAAACATAATATTACATTACAAAAAAATATTACCTCATAAACATGTATCATAACCCATTAAATTAGAAATCATGTTTATAAATACCCTCCAATAAGTATATTACATTAAAAATACATAAGGTATGAATCCCTTAAAATGGAAACCATATTAACCATACTTTAAAGTAATATATTTACAAAAAATAAAACAATTTAAATCACTATAAATATTATTATAAAATCTACTTTTAAAATAATATCATTTTTTAGAAGAAATCAAATTATTTATTAATGAAAAAATGTTACCAAAATATCAAAATTATTCAGATATCATTTTATTTCTAAAAAAATGAATTAAAGGATAATTTAACAAATTTAATTAATTTGTATCACAAAATTTTTACACTCAACATAAAACTATATTTTAAAATAGAAATATTATTCTTGTTAAACAGAATGATAATTTATAAAAATTTAATACATTATAATAATGATATCCAAAATTTCATATTTTGCATTATATCAATTTTGAATAAAATACATTGAAATGTTACATGCTATCATCATATTATTTTTATTGAAATAATTTATTTTCAAAATTCTATATACCATGTTGTTATAAATAGACATAATATCAAAATTCAAAAACCATATTTGACATATGAAATTAATCTTAAATAAAAGATGATTTTGAAACAATTCACTTTATCCAAATATGTAAAATTTCCATAGACTGTTGAAAAAATATATTTACTAACAACACACTCATGAAGATATTAAAAATTCATCATTTTAATTAATCCCTAACCTAAAGAGAATTCCATTACATAAAATAGTTTAAATTTTAAAATTATTAAATTCAATAATTAACATAAGAACATTAATCAATATAAACAGAGTTATTAAAATCTCACAAATTAAATGAACCCATCCACCAAATCCTAATATTTTTCTTGTTTTGTGTCATTATATTACATGAATATTTTTTAATAAAAATAATCAAAAATAAGACATCATGCTGGTTAAAGTGCCCCCACTCTACATATGATCAATTTTAAAACAACTGTTATGAGAATGAGAGAATTACCATCTATGAATATAATATCACAACACAAAAATCACATAATAAACATTGTCACATTCCCCACCCATAATATTAATGTATTTATTTCAAAACAGTTATAATAAATTGATTTAAAACTATGAATAGAAAAAATTAAATTAAAAACATTCTATATTATCATTCATTGAACTATAACCCATATCAATATATCTAAGTCAATAATATATTTATTAATATAGTGGAATGAATACAAAAACACATCCCCCAAGAAAAAATTCAAACAACGATACACATGCGAGAAGAGTATAGGATGTATAGGATTATAGTCTCCCAACCCTCAGAATATATATTCAAATAGTCAATCCCTATTAGATATTTAATTAATTAATTAAACAATGTTAATGAAACCATTTACATATATTTACAACTATCTCAACATTAATCATAATAAATAAGTTATAATTACTGTCAATTAACTCCAATAGGTGGGTGTTGGAAACGTCTTGTCGATGTTTTTAAACAATTATGGATAAAAAATTTATGGTGTGGGTTTCAATCAAGTGAATAATGATGTATAGATACAATGATTATAAATTTATATAAACAAAATAATTATGATAAAATTAATCATTTACATCAATTTGATAATAAACAAAGGTTTTTAGATCCAATAATGAAATTAAGAGGTCTCACCACATATCCAAAATTAAAATTAGTAATTACCATGTTAACAGAAATCATAACCAATTGAAAATACACCACTGGGATCAAATAAATAAACTAATAAACAATAATAATCTTGAAACAGACCACAAAAATTAATATTCCCCTCACAAACCCTTAGAAATAACATCTCCCACTTTTGAATTCCTCAATGTAGCAACATCATTACCAATGAATCACAACACACACTCTAAGAAATATTTTAGGAAATGATTACACCTTCCTCCTCTTACCGAACCACTATTCCATTATATAAAATATAGCCCTCATAATTCCACAAAACCTGGAATTTGGAATCATTTAGGGCCCTCCTGTCGGTGTTTTAATCATTTTACATTAAACCACTATACTTTTTTGAAAAATGTTACTAAAATTATTAGAAAAAAAATGAAAGTAGACCAATCATGATCCTTTCCTATAAAATAAAAAAAATATAGGGACTCATTAATTTGGGAATGCATGATTTTATGGTTAATTATTTAATTTATTTTTATCATATAACCCATTTATAACCTTGTTTAAATATAGGATCACATATGCATGATGTGTGATCATTTCATATGTCACCACCCTATAAAATTCATAACTTCGCATAGTATGTTCAGTAAAATATATGTTCATTTCATCAGATCTCAAGGGCACCAAAAATACCATTTCTGAGCCAGTCACTATTTTCTACAGTATTTACAAATCCCAAATGATAATATTTCCTTTCTCTGCCACACATCTACACTAATGTTTATATTCAATGTCCATCTAATCCTTAGACCATCACATTTGATAAAATACTATCCTAAACCCTAACTATAATGGTACCCTTCCTAAGATGGAAATGGATAAATATTAATAATTGTTCTAGAAGCCTAACATAAATGGGACCTGGGTTGGTTACTATAACTGAGGGTATATAATCACACATATGGCAGGGATTACACCAAAAAAATTTCATATATAACTGATAATTTAGGAGCAAACATCAAGCATATCCTACTCAAAAAAAAATATATATATGAGACACTAATAAATAATTTAATGTCGTGCATAATTGGATATAGATAGAAAAAATTAAATTGAGATAAATCTTTGACAAAAACCATGAATATCACGTGACATATAATGAACACCTTAAATAAGTAATATCCATATTGATCACCAACAAACCATTTCTGAACTAAAAATTCCTTTATATATATGTAAAGTGAGAATATCATGCATAATAAATAATATCTTTGATGAGACCACTTTTAGATAATTTTATAAATGAATTTAACTCCATGTGTTTAAAAAATGAAACTAAATCAATTTCACACACTTCTCTTACACACTCTATAAATAAGAGTCATACCATTTAACCATAAGGACTCAAATAAAATCCTTCCCAAACACTATTTGTTTCCCACATTCTATGAGGTCTATGACTGTTTCCATGGGGAGACTATTCCCTTATATTGAACTAAGGGAAATAGTTGAAATAACAAAACATCATACATTTTCGTAATTAATTAGAGTACTAATGTAATAAATATAAAAAAAGTTTTAATAATGAATTAAATGAATTAATTTCATACAAAAACATGTCATGAATACCACAACTAATTTCCCAATGAGAATATCACAAATAAAAAATAAATATCTCTGAAGTAAATACATCATTATCCACTTCCAACAATGAGTCATGTCCGAGATGTATCTTCTAGGATAATCAATCTTCATAATCCTAGTCATAATACACCAAAATATAGGTTTATATACATCATGTACCCCTATAACATTCTCTATCTATCACTGCTCTATGATCAACCTGAAATAATGCATCGGGTTTTCACACACACTATATTGTATTTACTAGGGGTGATAAATTAAAAGATATATTCCACCCCCAATAGAGATCCTATAACGAACTAACATATGTTCTTCTTCTTATATTATGACTCTCCTAGCCATGTGAAGGTTATATTAAAATAAATGAAATGATCCCCTCGTCGATCCTTAGTGTTATGATCTCAATCGACTATAACTTCTTTAGCTTTCACTGGTAATGGCTTTGAATATGCTATATCACCCTAGGGGGATACATGTCACATCCCAAGGATCACTTTTACCCCCCCTGATAAATTACAATGAAATTTTCAATTTATCAACTAGAAATTTATTATTAATGGAATTTAATATTATCAGATATTTTCTAGTCATGATACAATATCCATGAGTAACCAAAAAAATCTAGACAAAATCAAATCATTAACTATTCTAATTAATTTTTTGGTTATTAGGTCTATATCCATAATTATTCAATACAATGAAAACATAAAGTAATTATTAAGGGAATTTCTCTTTCAAAGTGTATATGTAATACTCTCTTAATAATATATTATAACTTTATATCCTTAAATCTATATCGTAATATCTTATTCATTGACTACTTTATGAAATATAGTCATGGAGACCCACCAGATCATGTAGTGTATCTTGGAAATCAATCAATGAAATCATTATCAATCCTATAGGAATATAGAAACATCATGTTATCAAGGAAAATGTGGCCACTCAAAAACCATATGAATCACATCAATTTTATTTTTCTACATATCATGGGTGATACGTTAACATATTAGGTATTTTGAGATGCCCTAAAAAACATACCCTATTCCGTGGTGTAGTGATGAATCCTAGATACACAAGGATTTTCAATAATAGTGTTTCTGGTTATTTTATATTGAGCTCACCAAGAATCCAAATCACTATGACAAGAATCCCATAGATACTATGAATTATTATAATAGTTTCATCAACTAAATAATCCTCACAATTTAGATACTATGATGTAACTCTTCGAATTCAATCCCCTTTATCACATTACATAATTCCCATATGCTATAAAAAGAGAAAACCACATTCAAATCACAAATAAATCAATGGAATGTAGGAAATATAATTCCCAAAATAGTGACACAAGATAAACACTTATACCAACCACTACAACCACAACCCCTAGAGATCTAATATATGGTAAGGGTTATAGGGTTACATTACCTATAATATATATCTAATTGCAAAATGTAGTCACTAAAGGAAAGTCAACCCTTATGGCACAAAATTTTTTCTTCTAGGGTAACACATAGGAGTGTAATCCCACTTAGAATACTTAAGGTCAACATGTAAGTAGAGGCATCCCTCTTGGGAAACAATAAGTCATCACGAAGTCAAAGGAATCCCTATTTGGATTCATAAAAAATGGTATAAAGTCATTTTAATACCTCTTTGGATCCTAGGGTATTATATATATGATGATTAATCTATTTTGGGCTCCTCTATGTTAAATCATAACAGGATGAATCCCTCTTGGGATCCTATGTTACTAAACTCTCAGTCCAATGCTAGTATCTTGTGGAATAAAATTCTTATGAAAGTGAAATTATAGAAAATTGACACATACCATCACAAGAATATCCACTTACAAATAGATATTGTTTTATTATTGACTTCACATATCAGTTACATGGTTCCAATCAAGGTTATCATGACCAAAAGGACTATCCAAATCTGCGAAGAAGACCCCTCCTAATAATGAATGATTTTATCAAGTAACACTATCCAAGAAACATAGAGATACCATTATATGTTCTCTAATGATTCACGTGTCCTATATCTATGTCTCATCCCAATATATCATTATCATGCTAATTCCACAGTTAACTATTGTTGAAAGAACCACTATATCATATGTCAGTTGCCCAAAAATTAGACCAAGAATTTCTCGAAACACTCTAAGAGAAGAACAAATATTTAAAATGTATAAAAGAGATCTAAAAGGACTCATCTTTTGTAACAATATGAATATAGGTGAAAATGTACTGAAACCACTCAAAATGGTACTATAAAAGAGGCACACGATGTTTATACCCAAGTACATTGTATGTACACTCAATGATCTGCCTGGGAATGTAAATCAGCCAAACATGGTATGTAAAACCCAAGAACACAGTGTGTTGGTAATTTAAATAGTGTTTAGCATACATAATTTAACATCATGTGTACCCCACTTGTCTTCGGCATGTGAACAAACATGTAGTGCATCCCACATAAGGTCTGGTTGTGTACCGTACATGGTCAATTTCCTCAACATGGGCTATTAAGAAATGTACTCCTCCACACACTGAGTGAGTCTATAAGATTTTTTCAAGGACATTAGAAATTTTATTTGACATCATATTATATTATATATATTGGAATAATACATGGAGAGCATTCCTAAAACAACATGTCATGTGATTGGTATTTCCAAACTGGAAACCCCTACAGTCTTCATGAAACCTCATTTATTACAAAAATATATATATCAATCAATCCATGAGGGCTATAACAATTATAAAATTTATTTAAAAAAAATTGTAAATATATTGGAATATATTAAAATTTCAGTGAATTTCACTACCTTTGGGGGGGGGGGTATGTGAAAGCTATTCATTGGATCCATTTGATTCCAACATAGAGGCCAAATCATGCATCGTAGTGGCATCTTGTGTAATGAATCAGTCATATCTATATTCTATTCCTCTCTTTGAAATGTTTGAAAGTACCCTAAGGGGTTATATGAGTGAATCAAAATATAGTAAATGACAAATTAAAATAAAAAGAAGGACACACGACTCTTGCCCGACCACAGAGCACGACATGAGATTATAAATCACATAAGAAAATAATAACATTATGTGTTCATGAATGCCGTGAGAATATAAAACAAATTCCCCATTCATAATATACCCTTAAATAAATTAATGGAAATATTTTAATTTATAAATTTAAAATATTAAATACTAATTATTCCATTTATATTTAAATAATTTTAAATTTAACCATGCTCATGTACAATGGTAAAAACACTCTTATTTAACAAATGAGTAGTCTGAAAGAAATCAGATTATATACAAGGGGAATATGAATATTATACCCCATTCAATAATTTCGATGAAAAAATAAAAATATTACTCATTTTAGATTCTTGAAAAATACAGTTCATTACAACCACCCCATCATAACACTTCTCATCCTCAAGATGTCTTAATGGTCATACAACCATAACAACATGTCCAACCATGATCATCATGTAATCTTCCACTCAGTGAATTATAATAAATAAAAAATCTAGTTTTTCTACACAATCTGAAGGATATGGTGTATAAAAATTCAAAGTACAAGGAACCACATTCTAATATCATCAAACTACCAAGATGTTTCATGAAACTGCCTATCCATCCGGAGATATCATAAGTGTCATAAGAACAATATTGGTCTAATAATCTCCACCATTACAGTATCCATATCTCAACCTGAAAAATAGACACCAACTTCATATCTTGTTCTCCATACACCATCAAACATAATGACCATAATACCTAAATTAGATCATTATAAAGCATAAAAGACCATAACAAAAACATCACATGTTTCTACATCTAGATTATAGTGTCCACGGAATCCACTAAATTTCATTTCATATATAGATTAACCTCCATAATATAGCCAATGGTTCACTCCCCACCTTTTTTCTACCTTATAACGCTCCTTGAGATCAATATTAATGAGTTTCATCAATACACATGTGTCAGGCTTCCTAAACCATGCTCATGTTAAGATAATAAGAACTTGTTTTTCACGACCCCACAACACCGTGTATAGAATAAAGTACATACTGGTCCAACCTTGGGTTTACCTTCTCTTATTAGCTAAATTACATCCATGATATACCATATAATAGAGGAAATTAATTTATTTTACCTGAATTCGTTTGTCACGACACCATTTTTATTATCAATATTTACTATTATTTCACATCCTTCTCACAAAAATTACCACTTTCAAACCATAATGGAAACAATGGTATCTATAACAAGTCACCCTTAATATCCTTAATAACTTATGTACACTCCAATACCGCCAATAAACAAAATGCAACTCACAATATTGAGTGTCAGTCTCTATCATGGAAATGTTGACAATACTATACGAAACATTGGCCTCAACATTTCAAGAGAACCCTTGTATCTCCTCTTCAATTAACAGAACCTAATTTATTCCATGATTTGGCTAATTATTTCCCACTACATGATTTCATTCCAGAATTGTATATGAACATCCTTGGTCTAATGCAGGTAAACATCATTCAAAAATTTGGACACTACTATTAACCATTCTAGTCATTAGAACCCACACTCACTCTAACCACACTAGTAATATCATATGAAACGGTCAACCGATAAATTAACCCTGACATTCCTACCCATTGATTCCATTCTTGATACCCATAAAAACTATGTTCATTCCCAAAAACTGAAGGCATCATCTATCCTAGTCACACATGTGGTAATTTCTAATTTGTGCTGATCCTAACACAAAAATATAAAAAAACTAACTACACCTAAAAACACCCATAAACCCATAGGAACCCCATTTTCATTTCAACATGATGAATTAAAAAAATCCAAATCACTAAGGATTTATTTCAAACTGAGGGGCTTTATTTCTACCAAATAAACGGCCCAAAAAGTCATCTCATCAGGGTAACTATGTTTGATAATATAGACTAATGTTCCCTTGTAAAATAGTCTTATCCCACTCATGATGTCTCATAATTTATAGTATCACACATTGATTAATGTTCACATCTATTTCATTCACACGTAATTCCTAACCAGCTTAAAATAAAATGAATGAGAGACATCAACGTTTCCACCTCAACTATTTCATGACATCTAACAGTCCTATCAACCCTCTCTATGATAGGTAATTATAATATCATCCTACTATGTTCAAGACATTATTACATGGTATCATATACATGAGTTTAAAATTAATAGTTATAGAGTGAAACCCCCTATAAGTTTTAATTCCAATCCCTTTTAAATATAACCCATTGATTACTACTAAATCAAGGTCGTATTTAAATAGAATCATATAAAAATCATCATACTAGTAATCCATGATTCTCTTATGGAATCCTTATAAAGTACTACTCTATAGAGCATCATGATGTCAATGTAAAAGGGCAATGAATTACACAATAGTGGGTCCCTAAATATTATAATACCACCCACTTGATGTTCTGGATTACTCATAATTTTTAGGTTCCAATCACCATAAAAATTGAATATATGAATTGATAACCATAAATGATTGTTGGATAAGTAATTTTTCCTTGAATGATACATGGGAAAAATCCATGATAGTTTTTATTAATTTTTACTTCATCGCACATCAAAAGGATAAATACTACAGGGGTCTACTATAAGAGAATTGACTACCCAAGTCAACAAGGTTCTATTTGTAGTCCCCCTATAAGGAATCACATGACCCAATAAAACAATCGAAGTTATCAACTAAACACAACCAACCTATTCTAACTAACTGAGGTTTTATGCAATGCTGGTATAGAAGGAATAGTATCGTAGTAGTTATTTCGAATTGACCTCACAGTACATTCAATATATCCTATCATAGAAGAATACAAAAATAGTGATGAAAATGAGTACAATTAACAAAATAAAATATATGGTAAAATAGTATGTGGATTTTTGAGGACACATTAAACTATTTATATCCCCATAACTAATAAAATAACACACTTATAATATTATAGTCTAAAGATCCTACATTCCAAATATGATTCATCGGTATATGGTGTTTTCCTTTATAGGAAATGAGTCAAAATAAAATCATTAGCCTCTATTTAGTGGGTTGAGATTCAAAAATACATAATAAATAAAAAATATAAACAACATCTGTGAGTCAAATGATGTAAAATTCACAGTCTACTATAATATAACAAACCAATAATAATAATCCAAACTATAGAGATTTGGACTTCCTACAAGAATAGCAATACAGAATACACTAGACCAATATCTATCATAGGATTTGAAACATATCTAATAATACTCTCTATCTTTTTCTAAATTATAATATAATCGGAAAGGAACTCATCTAATACTAATTTTTCATCTCTCACCCTTAGTCAATATATTCACAATAGTTAGAATATTTCACTATAGGGCCACATGCATGGTTCCCCATACATTATGAGATTCTATTTAGTAACTTGATCCTACGGTCATTCTAGAGGGTGATAATTCACTAATATTCAATTAAAAAAATTATTGTAAAAATCCTAATATAATCTATATTTATTAATAATTAGTGTGTAGAAGAAATAAATATAAAAAACTGTAATTGTGAATGAAATTAATCAAATTTAAAAATATAAGTTTCACATTTATAGGAAATTATTTCTCAATGGTCTAATATGATATAAAAATTAAAAATATGAAATTTAAATACATTTGTACCTCAATGAAATCCAATTTGTGTAGAATACATAATTCCCAGGACTCCTGAGCTACACTATCCTAATCATAACAATCCAAATGAGTATCTCTATTCAATAATATAACTATAGAAATCACACCAACCGTAATGTATACTTACTCAACTTGAAAACAAACATTGGGTTTCCATCCACACTGAGTTGGAAGTGTAGAGGTGAGAAAGAAAAATTTTAGTTCACCACCAATGTCGAACCCATAACCTACTATCATAAGTTTATAATAATTAAATATTCCTATCCTATCCATGATACAAAAAGAATATAATAATTTAAATTATTCCATTTAAAATACTTGTTTCCCTGATCTTGATTGACTATAATTACTTCATACAATTCCAAAATGTCCTCTGAGAAATCTAAGTCACCACAATGAATACATGTCTCAGGCATGGGATCACTAAATATCCCCTAAAATAATTATAATATATAATTCCACGCATCGATAGGTAATTATCTAAGTCATCTAGTTGAATCCTAAAAATCCTATGAATATTACTCTAGACCTCAGTAACTAGTAGAATCTCTAGAACATATCAATGATCTCTATTCTAATCCTATGTTAAATTCAATTAACCCCCTTTTGGCATTAAAAACTCTAAAATATGAATTTAATTCCAAAGGGTGAGATTCTTAGTAAATATATAAGGAATACTCTAATGATATGATATTATAACTTGATATACTTCCATCAATAAATCAATATTAGCTATGGGAAATGAAATTATAGTGTCCTCACATAATCCGTGGAAATATCATTATCATAAATAGATTATATCATCATCAATCCTCTATGGTGACATAAAAATAAAGTGCACAAGGGATATGTATCCTCCCTGAAACCACTAGAACCTCTTGGATTATATCATGCAGGGCTACAGGTTGTTATTATAACTATAAGGGGTTTCTCGGAAGATCATAACTGACCTCATATCTTCTCAGTCACATGGAGGAATCCTAGTTAAACTAGAAATTGCATTAATAGTGGAACCAAGTATTATATCTTTAGCTCACTAAGCATATAATAATTTATATGGAGGAATCAAATAGATAAAATTAATCCTAAAATTGTTGCATCAATTCATTTAATGATCATAATATGGATCTCAATTAATATCTCATGTCACCCCAATATTCCAACACATCACATTAATGCTACAGGATATGATCCAAAAATATCATCATGGAATCAAATCATTATCTACAGTATCTTTAAGAAAGCATAAATTACTGTTTGGGGTTGGTCAAATGACTAAATCCATCACTAATATCAGATACCCTTGGGACAACATATTAATTGTCATATTCTATGGTAAAAACTATTACAATATCTACCCAAGAACACAATTTTTGAGCATAGATTCCATAATCCACTAGGAAACCCACTAGGGTCCCCTAGTTTTATATATAGGATATGTATCTCACTCATAATACTCAAGGTCAACATGTATGTAGAGGCTGCCACAATAGGATTCTCAAATTCAATTAAATGTTGATACACCCCTATTGGGAATCCTTAAAATTGTTATATTGATAGTGGAATCGATTTGGGGATTATACGTGTCAATATATAGGTTTTGGATTAGCTATTAGAATCCTATAGTTCATATCTATAGAAAATGAATCCCTCTATGGGTCTTAGGATATAAAATAAACTCTCATGAAAAAAAATCTCTCAGGGAAAAGAGGCCTTCACATGAAATGTTCACCAACCATTCACATGGCCATCATAGAAATCTCATCACCACATCTCAATCTTATGAGACTATTTGTTTCAACATCTAGAGTAAAAACTCTCAATAACATGTCAATTAAACCAAATATCCTATTAGAATACTTAAAAACCCCCTAAGGAATATACTATCACCTTATAAATAGAAAAACACTCATAAGGATTCTTATATATTATAATTATGACTTTAGGGTTAAATTCTAGTAAACCCCCTTAAAATTTAAACAAGGAATTAGTAAATAACATGTATACCTGACTACATGGGCTATACTATCAAATATCCACCTAGGCATGTACATAAGAATTAAATGGCATGTAAATTCAATTTACATTGTGTGTAGGTTCAATATATGATGTTTTACCAACATGGAATTCATTACCATCTGACCAACAGGTATTATCTATGTTTTTTCCTAGTAATGTACTCTTACAAGGTGTTTAACCCACATGAGACCTAGTTGTGTACCTTAAATGGATAGGTTCCATCAAACCTAATATCAATCCATATACTTAGCCACACACTAAGAGACAAACCACTGAATTTTATTTGGAAAACATTCCATTTGTTGGCCTTACCACTTTTTCAATAAATATGAATAACACACTTTGTGTATTCATGCAACCACACTCCATAATATAAGTATTTTATAATTGGAAACCGAAAAAACCATATTGAGGAAAATATTTTTACTAAATTAGTTATAAAAACTCCTTGGGTTCCTTGGTGATCATAAAAATGGACATTAAACTACAAATAATTTCATATAATGGTATTTACATCAGAAATGTAAAAACAATCTAACGTTGGGTGGAAACCAATGAAGATTCACACATAATTCATACTCATGACACAATGACTCCCGATTTAGCATCCAACAACTTCTTAAGTGGTTTCTTTAACTTCATATAACACTTTTCCTCCTCCCCATATCTTATATTTATATAAAAAGGCACAGAAGGGGTTTTTTTATAATAAAAATGAATTAATGGAGAAATTAATATGAATTATAGGAAAAATAAAATTACAAGGCAATGGAACCCAATCCCGGCCTTAGTGATAGACATGAGTTTATGCCTTATCAAGTTAAAATTACCATTTCACCCTATATAAGGATCTGAAATTAAAAATTCATATTTCATCATATTTCATAATTTTAGAAACATGTGTCTTTTCACGGATAACATAAACTCATATATTGTTCCTTTAGCATCATCACCTTGTTTCACACAACAAATAATTCATTGAACTGTAAAAATACTATATATGAACATATATATATATATATATATATTATTGGGTACCTCAAAAACACTTTGGAACCAATTATCAACTCAATTCCCCAACATCATATGTCCTAATATATCATACCCGAAAGTTTAGTCAGAGGCAAACCTCTGACCATTTATTTAAAAAAAAGAAAAAAAAGTACATCAGACAAGCACAAAAAGGTGAGAACAGCAATTACATATCATAAAAGTAAGACCCATCGCCACGTCCCTGATACACCATTTCTTCTGCAGTAGTTGATTCCCAATCCGAACTTTCATAATGTTTCAGAATCTTGGCATACATCCTTCTAAGATTGAGTTTCTCCAAAGAAAGGAGCTCCTTAGAAGAGTTTGCAATCCGTCCAACCTTCCCACTAGAATCTCTCTTAGTCATAGGCATGGGAAAGTGATAATAGTCTTTCCGCGGCCTTCTTCGTGGTGGGTCAGTCTTCACATTCTTCAGCACAGACACTCTATTTTTGCAACCCTGAACCATATCAGTATAGGAGGGCTGAACCATACCACCATCGTTTTCTTTCTCACAATCAGAGCAGTCCCCCCCATTTACCAGAAATGTGCACCACCTTATACCCGTCCTTCTTACCTTGATCCTGTAGAGATTGACTGTTGACATCCATCAAACTAAGGCAGGGGGTTGTTGACAGAGTCACAGCCACCATGCATGCCTTTTTCACATTACAATCTCCAACTAAGCTGTCCAGTTGTGAACCATTGTCTGTATTTTCTTTAGAGCCCTTCTCAGCAATATATGTCCTCATTGTCCCCAGATCTTGATCACAAGTGCCAACAATAGCAACCCTTAACTCAACATCAGCACCTAAAGAAACAGAATTTTGATCCTCATGAGTCCTTTCAGCATCCTGCTCATGATCTAGGACCAAATCAGCATCCACCAGGCATGCAAACCGATTGCCGAGCTCAAAGTTGTTCGGCTGCCTCCCAGGTGTTTCCTGCATCCCATCCACTGTCATCCCGGCACCAATGTCATTTGCAGTTTCCTTGACAGGGGTTTCTTGATTCCTAGCCAGCTTCACGATCCCAATATACATGTGTCGATAGTGCCTCTCATTCCCCTCTTGAGATGGGGCATTAGGACCTGCAGCAACAACTTTCTCATCATGGACAGCAACCACTGCTGCAGGTGCCCTCACAGTTTCCAAGCAGAGAGAGTCCACACCACCATTTTTCCCACCCAGGTCCATATCTTTCTCCACAGTAGCAAAACTTCATTCAACATGAAAATTCCTCTCAACACTAGCACTCACTTCCCTTAGGGGGCTTGCCATCAAGGATTAAACCTCAATCATTGGAGTTTCAGCAATGCCTCCTGCATCCTTAACAGCAGGAGAAGGCTCACCACTTTATTTCAGGATATTAACCTTACCCAAGTCCTACTTCAACCTATTAAAAATATCACTGACCTTCACTCCAGGAGGCTCCACACCTAGCTTCTACACTTCATCCCCCATTCCCAGAGCCCCACTGTCCACTAAGTTCACCATCTCATGCCGAGGGAGTACGGGTTGTTCTATGTTCACCCCACCATCAACCAAATGCCCCTGTGTCCTCAAACTCCTCACAGCAGCAGCTTCATGAGAACCCAAACCATCCCTTACCCTCATACACACCCTCCTGTTCAGAGAGCCATTTATGCAGGTAGAGACACCATGTCCCAGCCGATGGAACAAACTGCAATAATCAACCCACGATTCAAACATAACATCCTGCTTTCATCGGAATTCTTGCCCATCATTAATCCACACCCAGTCCACCGGCGTCTTGGAGACATCAATCTCCACACATATGCGAGGGCAGATGGGATGACACACAGTCTCAGTTTTGATGTCTTAGCACAGGTAGCGGCCGACCATGTTCCCAAGCATAGATAGAATGGAAGGGTTCTGGAATTGGAGAGGAAGGCCCGGGAAACGTACCCAAATCGCTATACTAAGATTATCCCGCTGCATATGGAAATCAAAATTCCACCGAAGAAGAAAGAAAGGCATACCTCCACACTGTCGAGGAGCCTTAGACCACGCCATGATGAGATCATCCATAGACCCAAAACGAATCATTATGTGTCATCGATCGAGAAGACCAATCATCGCCCGATCTTGCAGGTTCCAGGCTTCAAAGACAAACCGATCAAAAGCATCAACTGAGGGACGACTTTGATGAAATCGAGCCACCAAAGTCATCTTGAGAAGATTTGTGGAAGAGTTAAGTTCTGAAGGAGCTAAACATAGTTGAGGCGCTCCACGAAACAAATATGGAACTTTAGGGCAAATTGATATTCGCGGGAACGGGGGCAAGATTTCAGGATTATAAAATGGAATGAAAACAGGCGGGGGAATCCGTGATGAAGAATGAGAAAGAACTCCCCCCTCCGTTGGGGAGGGGGGAGGGAGGACCTCCATCGCCGGATCTAGGTCATCGTCGCTGGTCTTGCTCGGTCATCATCACTGACTCTTCTCCTAATATATCATATTTGGCACAAATAATCATGCATAATAAATATAGGGAAAACATATCATTCCATGAACTCTATCTAGAACATGATCACATCCACATCCATTATATAGTAATTAATTTTTTTTCAAAATGAAAAATATATTATATATTATGTAACATACCTAAAGACATAATTTCATGAATATAACACACCAATAATAATATGTTAGATACTACATCTAAAACACACACATTCCTAATAACAATAATAAAATATTATATTAACGACACATATAAGGGAACCCACCCCCACACATTCCCCCATGTAAAACACTTGTTAAAGAGATATTAAATTATGGTTTGTAGTCATCAATTCATAATTCTCTCCAACCTAGATATTAAAGATAAAATCCCAACCGAAATTTTGGAATCTGTTTACATTATGAAATAAGTGGGGTGCCTATGGAGAAACTAATTATAAAAAATAAATATATCTTAAAACCACAATAAGGGAAACTACCTAACTATAATATCATCCAACATTATTTTTACCCCGGACACCTAGTTGTCGCCTTTATTTTATAGATATCATTATATTATACAAAGAAAAAAATATTAATCAAATAATTAAAAATTAGTTAGTGTTTTCTACTTATAATTCAAGTAATAACATTTTAATATGCTAATCCATATACTGACATCACCATTATTTATTGACTTGTATTCTCAACATTTTCATCCTCATAATTATGTATAAATAACCAACATCATTTTTTCATTTATTATTTTTTACTTCTCATAAAAATCTAGAAACTATTGGACTCATACTAAGGTACCATATAAATTTTGAACATATAAAACATATCATTAAACTATAACTCACAACTAAAAACATAAAAAATAATTGACAGCTGGCCATCAACGATCAAGTAATTATCAGTCTAAAAATATGTGTGGAAAACACCGTCCACACCCACCATCAAAAATCATCCATAACTCCTTAATTTCCCAAATTATTTATCATAAAAAATAAAATCTGGAATCATTTACCAATATCTAAACATTCAATACATCATTCCACTTCCATCATCATAATTGGGAATTTATGCCATCACTATCATCAACAATAACATAGCCTCAGGAATCCCCACTGATTTCTCATCATCACAATGGTCATATTGGTTTATAAATCTATCAAATCAGGTAAATAAATTCAATATCAAACATTCCTAACATATTTATTTTTAATTTATAATTTGAAATGGAATCTATTTCCACAAAATCCAGACATGAACGCAACATGTAATTAATAATGGGCCTCCCTAGCACAACAAAATTATCTTAAACAGATAATAATTTTAATTCTATATTGAATTGAATCCTTTATTATTCATATGATTTCCATAGTAAGAAACATATATTAGTAGCTAAAATCATTATAAAATGATTCATGAATTAATTAATTGTCTAAAATATCCTTAACAATAATTATTCTTCTTATTACACTATTATTTGATAGTTAATAACTTATAGTTTATTATCCATTTTACAAATCTAACCAAGATAAAATACAATAGAAAAATACATCCATTTAGATATAAAACTATCTTGAAAAAATTAAGAGGATAAAACAAAAAAATAAAAAATAATGTCCCAACAAATAACACTATTCTAAAAATTATTAATTACAATCAATATCCAATAAAACCCAATTTTCTTTTCTAATTCCATGAATTATGAAATAATTCTAATTAATATTATTTACGTAGTTTTACACTAAATCCAGTTATCAATATAATCTTACTAAAAAAATATTACCCATTGCTTTTCCATTACTTATATTTCTCTACTGAAATGTTTCCTGAATAATTTTAATTGTAATTTTTCATGAAATAACTATTACCAAATAAAATTTCACATAATTAGATAATTGGATTTATCTATCATAAATAATACCCACTATTTAATGTATTAGGAGAAATACTATTAATACATTTCAATAGAAAATATTCAAGAATATTATAAACATATGAATTATATATAGAATATAATATTATCATTAATTAATCTCATCAATTAACATATTAACAATATTTTAATACATGAGATGAAATTATAATATTTACTAATTTGATTTTAAATTTTAAAACAATTTTAATAAACAACTATCATGCGAAAATTATTTTTTGTTTCCAATTTCAAATTTATAAAATACTGTAAATCTATATGCAATAATTCTACAACATAAAATAATATTATATATAAATTCATTAAATATTAACAGAATACATTGTGAATATTTAAAAACATTTAATTATCAATAAAAGTAATAATTATTAATTAATTATGTAATTCCAATTTTTTGGCATATTTAAAAGCAAACTACATAAATAAATTATTTTATAGAAGTTCTTTTCTTCATATTTATAGAATTTGTGTAAAAATAATTACATGTGATAATAGTTCTCTCATACAATTATGTTTATGTATATAAAATATATTTTATATTATATTTGTAATAATTCATCCTCTACATAAAATTATATAATTTTAAGATCATATAAAATTCAGAATATAATATTATGTCATATAATTATTTTGAGAAAAAAAAATTTAAATAGTAGAATGTAATAACAACATATCATCCCCCTTAAATTATTTATTGATTCTTACATAAAATTATTCAAATAAGGCTTGCAAATATGTTTACCATATTATTTAAATTAATATTTCTCCATTCGATATTACTAGATTATGATATTTTTGTTTTCAAACAAACCCATTTAAACAATGAAAACATTGGAATGATTTAGTCAAAAAAAATATAGATGATGAGAAGTAATTGATCCCCCAACTAGCACTAATAATCATCAAATGGTGCACCAAAATTATAATAGATAAAAAAAATAGGGGATAAAAACTCTTTAGATATATTACTATGATTTACTAAACACTATCAAATATTGATGGTGGGGTTTGAGTCAGTTAAATTAACAGGAAAATAATAGAACCATAAACCATGGATGTAATTACATTTTAAATATACCCATATATCTCTCTCTAAATAGAATAATCTATTTAATTCACATTGAATTTTAGTTTCCAATTTATCTCTTAAAATGACTCATTTTAATCCTCCTAAAATCGTGAGATTCGGGATCATATATTAACCCTTCATAAAAGTTTCAAAAACCATTTTTTAGAAATTTATTTTCATTATTTTCTATTGAAAACACAATACATAATGTTCACAGAACTGAAAATAAGAATATTATGGAATGTTTTATACCACTACATGACTAATATATGGCAAATTATGGTAGTACATTTTTACAATTACATAGTTATCCCCCATAATGACACACTAAAAAAAGACATTATATTCTTATGCAAAGTACTTATTACCCTGACATGAGGTAATGAAGATTTAGTTTACCTTCATGTAATATTGGATTTACCTTTACTAACCATAGGATAAACTAATAATATACTAACATGATTAATACCTAAACGTTTTATGGGATAAAATATTTCATACATACCCTTACGTAACAAAAGAACATGTAGGTACATTATGTTTATGTGTCTATTATAAATATAGGTTTACATTTATTTAACAATAAATGTTTACAAATAACCAATAGGAAATCTTTAAAACCTCTCAAGGAAATTTCTTTAATATGTGGAATATTGGGGATAATGTTATGTAGTATATCTTACCATTATGTACAGAATGAAATTAAAATGTTACATTTACATAGTAAATCAAGGACCGTTTTACTATTAGGTAGGGGTTAAAAATTAAGCCTTTTCCATTATGAATAATTATAAAAAAATATCCAATTAAACATCTAAATAATAATTTAAAATTCTGAAAATAAATTGATAGTTTGTGAAACCATTTTAATGGAGCAACTCAAAATATGAAACGTCTTCTGAAAATCCATGCACCCCAAATGATAATGTAATTCTTCATAACATTTCATACTATTGCACTCTTTATTTTATTTTAATCACTCATGTACATGTTCATTGATTTCATTGATATATTCTTGACCAATTTCTATATGTCTATATATTTTTCTAGTGTTTACTTAAGAATATACCCATTACAATATATGTGGCATTGTTTATGGGTTTTTACCAATATAGTTACATAATTTATTGAATGGGGAATTATAGTATTTTTTTTAAATTATTATTTTAAAATGAGTCTCTATTTATTACTAAGGAATGTTTATTATGTATTGTATTTTTTATTATTTCTATATTTTATTAATGGTAATTAAATTATAAATGATTTTTAGAGAGAGTAATTATATAGCCTCTCGATTTATTGGTTACTCTATTTTGAAAAACTAGTTTGGGTACTTCGTACATTCATTTCTTTATATATATAATTTCTTTGAACATGGCCATAGTAGCTTGATATATTTAAATATTATATTTTTGTGTCCTTGAATGTCTGAATTACTGGTCTAAAATTATGTTTTGTGTCACTATGAAATCAGTTATTTTTATCAACACAATTAATTACATTTTTTATTATCTAATGTTATATAACATGACCATGTTTTCAATTATACAGAATTTATTATTATTAGTTATTTATTAAATATTATTCATGGATTCTTTATTCAATGATGTATTCTATTTTATGCTACCCCATAATAAGAATTTAATCTCCCATTCTTATGTTTCTATTATCCCATGTTATGAAGAACTGTAATAAGAATCTGGTGTCTAGAAGTGTATATTGGATAGATAATTTTTATGGGAGATATTGAAATATTATTATAATGTAGTTAGTTCTCATTTTAGAAGGAAAATAATCCTTTTACCCTCAAAAATATGGGCTTTTAATGGATTTATGTAACCCTATAAAACACAAAAACTAAAATATCTTGGGTTTACGAGTGACTCAAAATATGTTATCGATGTTGAAATTATAGATGGTTATGTATGGCTCATGTCATTTGGTATTTATTAAAATGTTTAAAAATTTAAATTTTTAGCACCATCTATGAATGTGTTGGTCTAGGGAAAATCTAATGGTATTACGTAATGTCATAGATAAATTATGGGGTTATGATGATACCATATGATGACATATTAAGAGTATTATATACCATCACTGGATAAAAATATTAATGTTTATATATTTTTTTATTTCATATATACATATATTAGGTCCTTTGTTATATGATTTTATGGTGATTAATTATATTTTTGAATACACATATTTTTTAAGTAGTAATACATTATTCAAATATATATAAACAATTGGGATGGTTTTGTATTTGATGTTGATGTAATTATTGTTAATATGAAGAATGGCTTAATTGAGTATTGTAATATATGTAAAGAAATATATATATCCATAGGGAATTAAAATGGGATATATTATTAAGGTGATTCAAAAAAATGTTTTGAGATATTTATAAAATCTAATAGAATATATAACAGCATAATGATTTTAAATATATTCCTTTTTATTAAATTTAATTTGTTCAATATGTTGTGATCCATGAAACAAATAACGTTGGTGAATAATGTATTATAAAAAATATATAATCAATAAATATAATGGATAGTTAAATGAAATTGATAAAATAGATGATTCTCTAAAAGGTGAAAATGTATCTCAGGAAAATACAATTGACTCTAATGAGTCTTCAAATGAAATATTTTTGGTTGAATGTAATAATTTTTTATAAATTGTATTAATAAATATTACTTGTAAAATAAATATTATAAAATTAATCAGTTAAAATAATTAACTTTTTTACAAATTATAAGGATTATTATTCTCCTAATTCAAAGATACATAGATTTTTTTGTTTATTGCCATTGTTTTATTTAAATTTTTTTTCTAAAAGATACATTATTTTGTTCCTATTATTAAAATTTTGAAACATATTATTTACAAATGTAAAAAAGAGTTATAATTCGTACATTTATTATAATATGTCATGAAAAGAAGAAAAAAATCATTTAATGTTAAAAATATATATCTTCCAGAATATAATTTTTAAGCACACAATGTGTTTTTATATTATTAAATTATATTAATATCTATTAATGGAAAATAGTAATTAAATTTATATATAATATAATAAATAACATAAATTTACATTTATCTTATATTTTTTATATAGGAATTTAATTATAATATCATCATTTTTATTCATAAATATACATTTTTCAAATAAATGGTTTTCATGTGTTCAATACATGTTGATTAGAATTTATTTCTAACACCAATAGGAATTTAATCTTAAGAAATAGATTAAATATATGTAATTAAGAATAGTAATTGTTAGTTAATAAATTCATTTTATTTTTTATCCATAATGAAATATTTCGATACAAAAAATTATCTCACCACTATATGGGTTAAAAGGGTTACTGATGGGGTTAAAATAAGAGGGAAGGCTTCAAATATCACTAAAAATTATCTAACATTGATTATATTGGTTTAATTTCATCTAACCATTAGACTATATTCAAACATTGTCCATTTAATATACATTATCAGTAAGGATAATTTGTATTATTTTAAAACATTGAATAATTAGCAGCCTGCCACTCCCCTCATATATAATAAAATACCTTCTCTTATCAGTTATTCAAGCACAATGTCCACTCTATATTATAAAATGAGAACTATTTTTTTTTCAGAAATTTCCACATGACATTATAGAGGTTGTGGTATAAAAAAAACCATCCTAATATACCATAAGTGTTAATGAGTTAAATGATTCTAAAATGGGAGGTAATTATCTTAACTGAATTCTTTCATATTTATTTCTACCTCAACATCATCTAAATATTCTATTAGCATAATTATACAATGAAATAATTATATATACCATAATTAATTATTTTCATGTCATTGGTATATCCATATTATAAGTAGTTTCTATGAAATAGAAAATGATATTGTTGCAGTTGTGTATACGCATACTAGCATCTCTATGAAGTGACTAGATTAATTTTTCTTAACCATATCACATGAAACATTAAGTTGAAATATTTAATAAATATATATATGATATTTATTATATAATTTTGATTATATAATTTTAAATTAATAGTTATATTCATTTATTCACATAAATAATAAAATTTAGACATCACTCATGTGTATATGAAAACTACCAAATCCATGAAGTGATGTAATTGTCCTTTTATCACATCCTTATATGAATTTTAGTGAGGAATTATTAATATATTTATTATTAGAAAAATATTAATTAATGAAATATGATATAAAATGTATGAATATGATAAATAAATAAATTTAAAATGAATCTAAATTTATTATATATGATTTTGGAGTGTATATGGATCGATTTGAGGCTTTAGGTAGGGTTTTATGTTGTAATATCATTCTTAATCGTGATATTTCGTTTTTCAATTTTTTGGGAAAAAAAATTCAATATATCTATTAAAATACGTTTAATATATTATCTTATAGTTATTTCATTGGGTTTTAATTATTTATCAATTTTGACCCTCTATTTTCCAAGAAATAGGAAAATTATATTTTTTATGAAATAGAGACCTCATTTCTTTTTTTGGTATAGAATATTTCCATTCCATATCAATGTTTTTACATTATTTTATGGATGCTTTATTTTTTAAATAAAAATTTAATAAATTACATTCTATATACTGTTAAATTTCATTAATTGTAATTAAAATTAATTTTTTTAATATTTTTATATATAACTCACTTTTTAATTTTTCAAAACTATGAAAATATTTTTTTTGGTCGATGACTCAAAAAAAAATTCCCACCATGAAGAATATTTTTTATTTGATATTCCTCCACATGTTTCTGTATTTTTAAAATTAAAATCATATTCCAAATTTGTATGGATGTTATTTTTTTAAAATTAAAAAAATGTAAAGGATAATTTCACTTGTTTTTCAAAACAATATTTCTCTTATTTTAATCAAATTGATTTTCTTTTTTTAACATAATTTATGGGTTTTTATGCTTCACTATGGATTTGACAATACAATAACATCCACTTCCTCTATTTGGATTCATTATTATTATGGTTTTTTAATGATTCTCCTTGAAGACCAATTGTTTTAAATGATTAAATAAATCTAAGATTGAATTACGATTGTTTTTTTTATACTTTTTCACACTTATATAAATTTTTCACTTTGTGATGGATAGGAAAGCTATTATAAAACTCTATGTTTCATAGGGAAAAGTTTTACATCTCATGATAAAATATGTAAGGATATATGGAGTTATCCTTATCCAAAATGGTACTCTATCAAAAATTATTCAAAATGTAATGGTGAGTGAACTCAATCCACAATGGGTCACTTTACCCAATTTTATGATGGTCCTAGAATAGTTATGTTACTAAGGAAATGATATTTCTAGGTAATTCTTGTTCCAAATTCCAATGACATTTCCTTGTGATTCTATTGTGTTCTAATGTATAATGTTTTTTTATGGATGAATTCTCATTCTTATGACTCATGTATTCTTTTATGATAATGATTTATCCCCAACTCACCTTTTATGATATTTCACTTATTGGATATAAATTATAAAAGTTATGATCATACCATCTTACCCATATAATTTTTATATGATTACAAATGACAATAGAGAGATGACTCCCATATTATACCAAATTGAACATCTAAGGTCACCAATTCTTATGTTTCCATTTCCAAAGCTTTTCAAAAGGAAATTTTTATGGTATGTAAAATATAGATACTATGAGGGATGAAAATTTTTTACATATGGAATATCGTACATAAAATTACATGATAATGTATTCGGTATCCAAACAAACTAAATATTTGTAGTTTTTTTGGGTATGTATTATTATGTAATATATAACATGTCAATAAAAAAATATGGAATATTTATTTAGATTATGATTGAGTGACCTAAGATTGTGTCATAGTAAGGTTTTTTATTTTTTAATTATTTGTTAATACTGAATATGAGTATATTGACTACGAAAATCTATATTGACCTAAAATTGATATAATAAGAACCTAAAGTGTCATAGGTTTATAAAAAGGTGTGATGATTTCATAAATCTTTAGAATTATTTATCTTTATTATATGATATGTCGTATGGTTAATGATTATTGATGGTTGTAATAGAGTGATATTTTGGTCACAATCTCAAAACATAGTCATGCGAACGATATTTTGAAAGATACACAAATCCTCAACTATATAACAATAATTTTGATTGATTTAAGATCTCCCACCGTAATGATTAGATACTAAATTACCAGTGAATATCATTTTTGGTATAGTGATCAAATCTCATGTCTAAACCTTATATCCCATTAATTATTTAGGGAATAAACTTCCTGTGAATCTTGTAATTCTTCCTCTGGTAGAAATTGACTCAATTTTTTGAATGCATTAGTTCTCACAATATAAATTTAATATCAATATATGTGGTAAAAAATTCATGCTAGGTATTACAAATTAAATTATGATTTCCCCTATATGAAATCATAAATATAAACCTCTTATATAAATTAATTTCATTATATAGAACTTACTGCCCATACGTGAGGATTATTATCTCAAATGGATGGGTAGAAACTCATCATTGATGATGTAACTATTGTTTTGGAATATGATTTTGTATTTACTTAAGAGCTTAAATGTTATGACATGAATCATGATGTTCATTTTTTAATAGGGCATATACCTTATGTTATGGTCAATTCAAATACACATTAAAGAATAGACTCGGTTCAATTTTTGGAATTGAAATATAAACTTCGAGAAAAATTAGATAACAGATTCATTCATCCATATCCTTGTCTATTGGATTAGTTTTTTCCTTTCATTATGAAACAAATGTTTAAACACATATATAAATTGATTATTATTATTATTTTAATAAGATCACAATCAATAAAATGTTTCATATACTATGTATTGATGATTTTCTGGATCAGTTGTTAGGAACTCAATACTTTTACATCATAAATATTTGATATGGTTATCATCTGTTAATGGTCAAAATGGAGGACATACATAAGATATCCTTCACTACTATGAATGATCACTATAAATTTATTGTAATTCCATTTGGACATACCAATTTCAATTCTATCTTTATACGTCTAATGAATATAGTGTATATATTTTATGGATTGTGTTTTTGTATTATTAATTGATGATATTATTTATTTTAGAAGTTCAAAGTAGAGTATAAATATCATTTTTGGATTTATTTTAATGACCTATTAAAATATATGATGTATTCCAAATTTCGAATGAGTGAATTTGGTCAAAATATATTATACCGGTTGGGTCATGTAATTACAAGCAAGGTAATATTGTTGGACAAATCAAAAATGGAGGTTATTGAACGTTGGTACAACTAATAATGGTGGAAAAGATGCACAATATTAATCATTTGGATGAAAACTATCAACTATTTATGAGTATTTTCTCAATGAAATAAAATTATCTAGACAAGTTGACACAAAATGAAGTCATGATCATTAGGACTGATGAATATTAATATAGTCTCAATGAACTAAACATAGTGGTAGCCATTGAATATGTTTCTCACGCTATCCTATAGTTGAGAAGGGTTTTTGATATATATAGATGCATCAAAGAAGTTGATTGTATGTTTTGTCAATTATAATAAAATGGTGGTAACATATATCTCAATATTACATTATGTTTATGAGAAAAATTACCCAACCGATGATTTGGTGAAGTCATCGATATTCTTTAATTTGATTATTTGGTGACAAGATCATTATACTGAAAACATGATATTTTTTTGTCCTTAAATATTAAATTATATATTGAGAAATAACTAGTTTAATATAGGCCAAAAAAGATTATTCGATTTGAAATAAATAACGATTTCATAATACATTACCATCAAAGGTATGTGAAAAATGTGGATGACGCTTTCAGAAAAAAAGACCATGCTACCTATTCCAGGTTCAATATTGAAACACAAAAATTATTCAAATATATCTATATGATAGATCATTAAGACAAGATGGAAAGATATAAATATTTTATTTATCAGATAATTTTTCAAACATCCATCAATAAAAATATTAAATAGGTGTGGAAGAAGGTGTGGAGGTATAAAAAAAAGAAAGGAATGTTTATAATCTCAACTATTATTTTTATTGAATGATTAGGATTAATAACCATGTATGATTCCCAATAATTCAATTAAGTAAAAATGAGTTATTTGATTAAAAATATAGCTCTTAATTCTTAATCAATCCAGGGGTTAAAAAGATGTATATAGATCTCTAACAATCTTTCTAGTGGGAAAACATGATGTGTGTTATTATAGAATTTATATCTCGATTTCTGGTATGTTTCTATATTATGTAAAATAATATGATGTCTAATGGGATGATATATCCATTACCAATTCCAATATTATAAATTTAATACATGATTGGGGATTTCATTTTTTGAATCCCCATTACATTTAAAGTCCACAACATCATTTCGGTTGTATTTGACCTTCTAATGAACTCATCACATTTTATTTTTCTTAGAGAAGACATCTCACTCAACCAAAATGGTCAGATATTAATTAAAGATGTTTCTAAAATTTGAATTATCCCTTTAAACTTTCAAATTTGGATAATACATATTATTTACCATAAAATTATAGAAATGGATTTATAAAACATTGAATACAGTGTCAAACATTAGCATTGTCATTCAACCTCAGATAGTTGGTTAATCTTGGAGATCTATTATAACCCTAAAAGAAAAATTGATGGAATTATATATAGATATATCAATCTTATAATGAAAATACATCACATATTAAAAGATGAATATCTATTATAATTCACAAGTACACTCTCAAGGTGCATAATTGATTAGTTCCTTTGGATATGTGGTACAAAATATTTTATTTAAGGAAAGAGGTTCAACATATTCCATAACAATGTTCCCCCTTTTTGACTATTCATAAACATACCCTACATAAAAAAATTCTTCAAAAACTCTGAATATAATCCTATGAAATGGATAGCTCATATTCACAACATCGGTAATCTTGGGAAATACATTAAAAAATGTGAGCATAAGAGTATGATAACATGAGAGTAATAGAAGAAATCCATACCCTACATATCAAATAAATAATATTATTTTATATAGTAAATATTAAATGTTATTAAGACATGAATAATAATAGAATAAAACAACATGCACCAGGAGAATAAGAGAACTGCATAATTTATATATTTGTTTCATATACATATGATTATAACATTCTGAACATGTATATATCGAAACAAGTTCATGCATAAATTTAAGGACATGAAATGAATCCATTAAACAAACATAGGAACATGCAATAGATCCCACACATAACATTTTGGGTTTGATATATAGGAACACACATGACTCCAGGAAAATATAATCAGGTTCATTAGTAAATTATGATCATTTCATCAGGTTCATTCATAACAGTATTGATAGGTATTTAGTTTCACACACATCATAAAAACTCATGAGTTTCCAATAATTATCTAATTCATTCAACGAAGATAGAGGTCCCACCCATCACATGAAAAAATTATTTATATGTGTTCTATATTATTATAAAATATCTATCACATCAAAACCCATGAAGTAAAATATGTTTCATATAAATTTCATCATCACAAAACGTATAAAAAAATAGGTTTTGTAATAATTTCACGATTTCATCCAAGCCTAACCCATGGAAAAATAAAAGGGCTTAAAATCATTTTATCATGGTTAAACTTGTGGGAGTGAAATTGGTTTCATAAACATCATTGAATCATAAACATAAAACATCCATAAAAAGATTAATACTTATATATTTGTATCAAATCATTATTAAATATTATGTAACATTAATTTATTTCATCTTATATGGAAAATGATTTTGAATTATCATTCATAACATTTCATTAGTAAAATACCCTTTTCACATTGTATTTTTCTTTTAAAAACAAATAATTCTGAAAAAATTGAAATCATTTATTTTTAAAAAAAAATTAAACTAATAAATAAATCTTAAAATATATTAACATTCATGATGCTAGAAATTTAAATTCAATCCTTCCCTGGTAATATAATGATTCCTTTCACATTTTTTATAAAATCAAATAGGTATTTTATAGAAATTGATATGAAGAAATCATTAAAAAAATTAAAAAATCAAAATAAGAAAAAATGTATATAAGAAATCATTTATTGAATTCCAAAACATTTTCCATTATATTTTTTTAGTAAACATGATTTAAAAAAAGTGACTTTTTACCAAAAAAGAGCGGAATAAAGATGATTTTGATTATAAAAATTATTTTAAATTATTAAGTACTCTATGTGAATAAATAAAGGGAAAACATACATTTTTTTCACCTAACCATAGGATAACAAAATTAAATTTTTTTCTAGATATAGATCATAGGATTTTATCAAGTGTAGTATAATCATAAATAATCCTAATAAACAATTATATGGTATCATAACATCATTACCTATTTTGTAACATTGAATCATAATCCGTATGAATGAATCACATTATATAAAATATATATTGTCATTATAATTAATAAATTAATGAAATTATATTAATATGTTTCTATATATAAACCTTATAAAATATGATAAGTGCAGGACATAATTTCTGTCCTAATGAAGACAAAATGAGAAAAAAAATTCCCTTATTCCTACAGAAATATATTTAAATGAAATACCCAATAAATTATAAAATATAAATAAATGGTAAATATAATAAATACAAGTAAATTAAATTTATAAAATTTCAATGGGGTAAGAATATAGACAACAAAAAAGAAACTAGTCATCAGTAGGCATATGTCTTTAGAAATTAAATTGAGACAAGAAACATGTAACCATACGTGTTGAATTCCTTTGAAAATGTTATAACGAAAAATAAATAAATGTAATTTTATTATGTATCTATTACAGAACCATATTTTTATATATAATACCATATATGATTTATTTATAACCAGATATTTCTATTTATTAACAATTCCTTTTTAAAATTGCTTTTCACTAATAACGGCCTTGTTTTCAATCTATGTTTTGATTTTTTATTTTAAATTTTCATATATTGATATGTGTCCCATTAATTTCATAATTATTAATATAATATAAATTCATATATATTAAGTATATATATATTTAAACTAATCAACAAATTTTTTCATTTAAAATGAAATTTAATATACTTCAAGATGGCAGGTCCAACATATGCTTGAATATTGATTCCATTTCCTTAATGGATATAACAATGTGAGGTAAATATGTCATTTATATAACAAATATTTATTATTTTTATTCTTTTTACATTCGAAGAAAATAGTTAGTGAAAAATAAGTCACGTAGCTTCGGGTGGAGGTAGTCGGTCGTCCACACGAATGACGTTATCGTATCCCCCATAGAATGAGTAGGTATATGGTATATAAAATTTGATAAGTATTAAAGAATTATTATGATAAAAATATCATATATATTAATTTAATATATCATTATTACCATCCGTGAAAAATAGAAGAAAAAAACATCACATTTGTTCCTGAAGAAGTATTTCGTCGTATGCATGAGATACGTAATGTTTTTTCTATAATTTCATAGTCTAAAAGGTAGATGTGATGTTAAAATTAAAAAGGTATAGAAATATCACCAATGAAATGTAAAAACATTAAATTCATCATTGTATCAATCCCTGGTACATTCTGATGGAAACTTTATAACATCGATTAATGAGGTGGTAGTCTATCATATATTAAAATAATTATTTTGTATTACATTTTATTGAATTTGATCTCGATATAGGTTGTAATATTATGATAATAACATATAATTATATATTATTTACTTTTTTATTTTTTATAGCTGTTTTATAATAATTTTAAGGAGTACTATGATGAATTAAAACAAACAGAAATAGTTAAAATTTTAAACTCATATTCAATCTACCTCTATAGGTATTACATAAATCATTCCTAGATTGTACTTTTTCTCACAATGAGGAAACTAAGATGGGGGTATGAAATTTATGAAGTCATTTTGTTAGTTATTTCCCAAAAAAAATTAGATGTGTGAATAAGAGAAGATAGGGGAGTCCTTTTATATGGGATTTGGGTGACACACTTGTAATTTTTGAAACAAAATAGGTGTATACATGTTCGTCAATGGATAAATTTCTCCAAAAATATATTATTATATATCAAAAAATAAAATAAATATAATAATGTCAATAAATTGGGTGTTGGAAAATTTTCATGGTTAATTTACCCCTTTTCATTTTAGTTTCCCCCCATAAACCCATAATAACCTTAATTACGGTAATTAATTATTACTAATTATACAATTCATAACGTTAAACAATCAAGTTAACCATATTATAAAATATAAATTTTAATAATTATTAAAAATCATATTTTTTTCAAACTCTATTCATTGAAGATGTAAATTTTAATTTAATATTAAACCCGCAGACACTATGAGAATGCAATTTTATAAATATAAACTCATCAAAAAATTAATTTTTTATATATAAATCTTAAATATTAAACTCATTAAAATGTCCTAAAATGTATTAATACATAAATTATTTAAAAAAATTAAATTTAAACAATTATTAAATTTAAATATATCATGTAAATATTTTAATGAAGAAGGCAGTTTGTTAATAAAAACTAACATTTTCACTGTTTATTAAAAAATGAATCATATAATAAAATTATTAGAAATTCCCCTTAATATAATATGTAAAATATTATTTTGGAAATGAATTTTATTTTTCGTAACATAATTTTTCAAGGATTGAAATAAAATTAATTAAATTCACAAAATACAATGAAACTTTTTTTAGAAGTATAAAGTTTTAAGAATCAAAAGGGATTTGTACTTTTAGCATTCCTAGAAAACAAAATTTTGTATTTTCCAAAATTGGGTTGGATATATTATATATAAAAATAATTATCATAACTATCCAAATTTTATTTTTTTAAAATTTTGAGGTAAATTCTATTTACGTGAATTAAAATAGTTGTTTAGAAAAATATCTTATTTATCTCAAATAATATTTATTTTCATTTGAAATTAATTTTTCAACAAATAATTTATTTAAAATAAATTGGAAAAAAATATATTTTGATAATTTAGTTAATACTATTCATACTCTTTATTCCAATAGTGAGGAAATGGTTAACATGTTAATTTAAAATATTTTATTTGTAAGTCACATTTCATTAAAACTGGATGTTGCATGTAATTTAATCTATATTCAGTGTTGTGTGTAATAGAATCTATTGAAAAAATTAAATTTATTCAAAGAAAATTATATCAAAAAAACTCAGTGGGTTACATCTTCCTCCACCAGAAAATGAATATATCTCTCAAAATTATTCTTTACGAGTCATGAAAATGAGGATACTTCTATCTCATCACATCTACATGTTTGTAGTTAGATTGCTGAAGTTGGTAGTTCCACCAAAAAAAATTTACATAATGATTTGTCTTAATTTTTATATACATATCTGTATGATCTAAAATCTCTTCTAGTTGTTCCTCATAATAATGGTCATTCTATAGTGGTATTCACTCTAATCATAGTACATGTGGAAGGTCGGTTACATACTTCTTCTATAGATACACATAGAACATGCAATGAACCTGAGAGAGATTTAGTGAAGCACCAAAAGATAAGCTATTAGGCCAATACAGACATAAATTTTAACTTTCAAAATATATATATACTGCGCCCAAAATTCCACAATATCATAAATAAAATATTATCCTTTGGTTGTTCCTTGATCAACTTCCACTTCATCTCTTACCCGATAAAATAAATATTGATGATAAATTTTACAATCCTTAAGCACTAGAATAATCATAAGATTCATACATAATTAAATTACCATGAAATAATGCTCTAATACAAAGATAAATAGAAATAGTTATCCAATAGCATCTAATCATCAACTAAATTTATTCTATAAATAGTTAACATTAAAGATCCTCAAAAATTAGTCTAAATAAAATTAAATACCTCTTAATAGAATGATTATATCTCATATCATTACATGATGAACAAAAAAATAAATTTAATCACCCATAATTTATTGAACCGACCAAGGTTTCCCTGAATCCTAGAAACTGACCCGAATTGTCACATACCTAAAGGGCATTCATGATCCCCACATGTTGGTGATAAGAAAATGAGCATCTGATGAAAAAAATAAGGGATGGATTTCACCCAAATTGAATGAGAACATATCATATATATAGGTAAATGAAGAAAAAGAAAAATAAATTAAAATATATATTCCATAACTATAACGAAAATAGTGAATATAGAACAATATAAAAAATATCTAGAAACACCTAAATACATATCTAACTGCATGGGATTCAAAAAAACAACTACTCCAACAATGGTATAGATGACCTCTAACCATTTTACCACTAGAAACCTATCCTAGATGACATGAAACATGAATCCTCACTACGATTCCTTGTCGTTACCTCCATTGGATGACAAACTAAGGCCTACATACCATTGATGTAGTACGCATGGTGTGAGCTAACAAGCTTAGTAGGCTCCCACCCAGGTGCTCCATAAAAAGTCTCCTAATAAAAATTCATGTATGATTATTTCAAATTTAAAACATGACATGATAAGTAGTAATGTAGTTTTATAAAAAAATGGTAGACATTCCCTTCTCCATAGTTCTAAAAAAAGTCGGTATATCAATTTCAACTCACATTTTTAATATCATTTTCAACAAGCATAAAGAATCATTTCTATAATAACTCAGAATTCCAAGAAATAAAAAACAGAAGAACTGGTATGACATCATCAAGGAATAACATAGTTCTAAGAAGAAAACTAGTTGTACCATATTAATCAAGTGCACAAAAATGACTCTAGAATAATATTCCAAAGAAGAAGAGGAATACCCTATGAGTAAACCCCCAAAAATATCAATATCGATACCTTAGAAAAATATGCCTTGGAAATAGAGTAAATACACAAGAAAAAACCTCCTGAATAATCAAAAATCAATGGACGATGGTCCCAAGATAATCTTTCCTCCTATGTATCCTAGTTAACCCATGTTTTCAATTTCACAATTCAATTTCAATGTTTTGAAAACCATTTCAGAAACAATTTATTAAATCCAGGGAAAACCCATTTTTATTTAATGTTTTTTTAACACTCAAAAAAAATCATTCCAATTTCATAAATCAATTTTATAAAGGAATATAAATAAGGATCCTTATCATAGGATTTAGACTGATCCATATACATTAATGTTCAGGTCACCCATACCAACAACAAAATCCAAAAGAAATGAAACACAATAACACCGTCAATGGTGGCCCTAGAATCCACTCCATGACAAGATTGATTAAACTCTCAACACGAATGGTTGAAGAAGGAGAGGAAACCCAAATATCTCAAATGAGGATGCATGTCATGCAACAACCAATGAAATAAAAATTTCTCAGGAACAAGATCACACAATGAATCTAGAATATAATAACAAGAATCGTCTATATTAGATCAGAGGATTTGATATTGCAAGTATAATGCATTATCAAGATCAATTATAAGGATGAATATGAAGGAACACATACCTAGAGAGATGAACCATAGAGGAAATGAAGATCCCAAGACCATTGGATTAATCTGGAAGGAGAAAAACCATTGAAAATTTCCTAGGGAGATCTCTAGTCTAAGATCCAAGACATATAGAATGAATGGACGAGAGAAATTTATAAACCCGAGAATTTAACCTTGGTTAGGGATAGATCATATCATGTACCCCTTGGTCACGATTTGTATCCCACGATGGAAAAGTTACACCAAAAAACAAATCTACTTGGGTTAAAAATATGATATTTAACTCTTACATGATGTTTACCTCAATTACTTGTCATGTACTAGCCCACGACGTGATCTCCCTATTCCCAATGTGATCTCCCAAACCACAAAATGCAACAATCACCTTACACATGATGTTTACTTCAGATACACGGCGTGTAAATATTCAGTAGTCTGTGGTAAACCTAGAATAATCTCAAAAAAGGATTTTAAATAAAAAGGTAACTAGGAAAAAGGTAAAATATACCCTATTAATGTAACATGATGTTTCAAACTCCCCACTATATTGACATTTCATCCACAGGATGTCATGTAAAAGATGTAACCTCAGGAAAGAGAAGAGGACACTACTACCACATTAACGAATGGTGTTACCATGTCTACTAAGAATCTAATCCTTATTGTCACAGAACTCTTACGAGTAGAATTGACATTCCCTATAATACTTTTGTTTGAGAGTAAATGATCTCCATGGGTTTCTCAAAAACCGAAGCATCTATTTCTAAAAAAAATTCCACCCAACTCTAGACATTAGTGGGATAAGGTTGATACTTACTGAGATGATATATGTGGAACATTTCATGAATATTTGTCAACTGATCTGATAATGATAACATAAAAGAAACCACCCAATTTGTTCAGTGATCTCAAATAGTAAAATATATATTAGAACTAACATTACATGTTTTCCAAGTTGATGGTGACCCACACGAGGATAAAAAATAAATAAAACCTTGTCCATAATGAAAAACTACAAAGGATAATTCCACTGATCTACATACAATTTCTATAGGCTCTGAGCAATACCAATACATTGTTGCACTTCTTGAATCATTGTTAACCTCACAGTATCATTAACATAATTCTTACTATAGTCTTCATCTTTATTGGCATCGTTAATCATAATTAAATTATAAGACATACTCAACCAATCAACAACCACACTTTTAGCATTTTTAACTCAGGGTTTTCATTGTAATAAAACATAAAATTTCATGGACACCTTTTCCAACTTCTAAACTAGCACTGGAAGAGGATGAATAAAACAATTGGGCTTCAAGTGCTCTATCATTATTCATTGGCAGGTGTTACAGTGGGATAGATAATATACAATGTCGCGCTTCATACCCTACCGCCAAAACTATCTTCTCATGTAATAATAAATTTTTGTAGATCCTAGATTAACAGACCATTAATATCTATGAAAATCAAAAAAAATTGAACATGTCACCTTTGTGTTGATGGCAACATGATATTCAAGGATATGTATTCCATATGAATAAAGAGAAAAAATAAGAACTATCTCACAACCATAATGGTTTTCTTAAATCATCTATGACCCATCATCTTACTGCTGGCTTTTCAAGAAAGACTCTAGGTAAGATGATGATAACTAAACACTAGTCATAACCACCCCTAAAATATCCCCTTAAGCATCCAAGTGTAATTGAGTGATAAGCCCCATAAGATTCCACTCCTCCATCGATTCCAGAACAGTCTATTATGGTAACTTAATGATTAAAATGTTTACAACTATATCCCCTTTCCCTAAATTTTATGAGATGTCAATGTAAAATGTCTGATGGTATTCTTCCATCATCTCAGTCTAATAATAAAGTCCCTCTAGAAAATTATATATCTCTCAATCTTATTATTTGAGAAGACTGTGAACATCAACCCAAAGAGATAGTGCTGACAACAATTAAGGGAATGCATCACTGCAGTACGCTCTAAATCATGAGTGGGGTATTTATTCTCTTATGGTCAGATTTTATGAGACCCATAAGCTAAAACATGATTATCTGACATATTCACACATCCTAAACAAGCACCCAATGCATCACAGAAAACCACAACACTATATCAGGATCATGTATGATTATAATAGGTTTGATTGTTAGAATTCATTTCAATTCATCAAAATAAAACTGACAATTCACATCCCATGATAATTTCACTACCTTCATATAATATAAGTAAATGATGATGCTAGATTAGAGAGATTATTGAAGAACCATCATTATTATTCATAATGATCATGGAAGCTTCATATCTTAAAAAAAATCACAGTTCCTTCCAGGAAAAAAAACTTTTACCCTCCCGGGATCAATTTGGAAAGCCATGGTCAGAACTTTTATACCCTAAGAAATCCACATCGTGAATCCATAAACAACATTTTGAAATATTTCTATATAGACAGTGATTTCTCATAATTTCCATGAAAAAACTAAAATTTTTCTCATGATCATGCTCATACATTTAATAAAAACAATATCAACCATAAAAACTACCAAAAAAGTGTCACGATATTGGGGGAATATCTGATTCATCAAGGCCATAAAAATTGTAGGAGCATCAATGAGACAAATAGCATCACTAGATACTCATAAATGAAATTATTGGTCCTGAAGACTGACATTGGTATATCAGACTCTCAGACTCCTATCTGATTATAACCCAAACGAATATTGATCATTAAAAACCAATTATCTCTATTCAATTGATCAAAAAAATAATCCACATAATGAAAATGATATTTTTTTCTTAACTGTTATCAGGTTTAACAATTGATAGTCCATATATAACAAAATTAAACAATCCAAATTCATGGAAAAGTGAACATGAGATACAAAAGGTGAAATAGTGGGGAGAAAAAACCCTTCTCTAACAATTATTTTTACTAAATCTTCACCTATTTCAACTCTACCTGTAACATATGGTAAGATGGAATCAATATCAGTTGTGTGCCAGGTACCAGGTCAATAATGAACTCTACAAATATCTCTACATAAATACTTCATAAAATGTTTTGGAAAATGTTAAGGAAGGCCCAAACAACAATAAGAAGACCAAGAATATAAGAAATGGTATCAGGATCAAACACAACAGCTTCCAACAAACTCTTCAGCTCTGGGTGGGATGGTACAGTCCGACCTAACCTCATGTCACAGTTTCCAAGAAACACCTGAGAACTCCCATCGGTATCTTGAAGAAAAATATGCTGGTGGTTACAATCTACCACATCTCGATGAGTGAAAAACCAATCCCTATAGATGATGAAATCAAATATATCCAGATCAAGAATGAGAAAATCTAAGACTAACTCTGTGTCAGCAATCGGGAACAAACAAGAAGGACAATGGAACCTCTTTTCTTTCCACTTGCCAAGAGGTGTCTCTAAATCCATTGTAAAGGGAATAAGGTCTATTGGAATTTTCAATATTTGAAAAAAATATGCAGATATAAATGAGTGGGAGGAACCTGTATCAAAAAGATATGTATCTAAAAGAGATTCAATATAGAGATTATCTCTCCTAGTTTCCAATACTGCATCAAATTCTATTGGAAACTCATTTTCTTCATGTAAATGCATCACTCTCGAGGCCTGTGGTTGGATCCCTACAGTCTATGAATCTTATGACTACACAGCAGTAGCCTTTGGGGATGATGAACCTTGACCATAACTAGGAATATTCATAGACTAATTGAAATATTGTAGATGACTAAAATGTCCACAACTATTGCATGTCTTCATGGACATAAGTAAAGAATTTAATGTGTGGCCCCCTTACAACACTGGTAATAAGTCATAGGTACACTTCAAGCTGCAATTGATGGTGTTGAGAAGGATTTCTGCTATGTCCCACATCCAACAATCCTTTATTGGTCCCTCCACTTGTTCTTCTTACCATGTATGCCACTGAAGTTATCACCAGTTGGAAGAGAATATGCAGAAAAGTTGACATTTACTGCCATGTTAATTTCGTTTCTTATTGATCTATCTATAGTTTCCCCATAGGTAGAAATCATCACCATGAACACATGTGATCTAATTTCTGGTCACAAACCCTACCGGTACTTGTGAACCATCATCTTATCATTCCATACAACATCTGGTGGAAAACAAACAAGGTCAGAAAACCGTTTCTTGTATGCCAATACCAAATACTCTCCTTAATACAACAAAATTAGTTCCAGATATTTTTACAAAATCAAAGAATATGGACAAAATAGCTGAAATAACTGGGTTTTTAAACCCTTCCAATCCATACACACCTGCATATCTTCAGGGACCATAGATTCCCTCCAATGTCGACTGGAACACTCGAGACTGATCGTTGTGAACTTCACCTTGATATTCTAAGGTGTCTCCAGAAAGTCAACAATTTGATCGATTTTATACATCCAATCCGTTACATAATTAGGTGTAGTTATCCCTTTAATGGATTGTTGATTCTTATGAATGAACTCTTACAATCGATCACTTTCTCATCCAGATCCTTGTTGTACATCAACCACTGCATTCTGAACTAGTGGAACATCCAAATAGGTAGCACGAACTACTAGTACAATAATCTCGATGTGATTCTGATCCATTGGTGGATTTCCTTATGGAAAATCAAATGAAAATTCATGTGAACCTATGGAAGTTGTCTCAGAGGCATATTAATTCAGACCAAAACATAAGAAATATTAGACACAAAACAAATATAATTTCAAACTAGAAGACCAATAAGAAAAAACAATCATTTTAAAAGAAAAAACCAGCACTGTAGACACATATACCGACATCCGATGGAAATGTGAGTCTCATTACCATAAAATCTTTCTAGATTCTTATCACAACATACCTCTCAAGTCCCGACAATACTATCTCAAGTCTAAAAAATATCCCATGAAATGATTCATGAGGACATACCTACTTTGATACCAAACTGTAACAAAATGACTCGAGTTTCCCTGATCCGCAACACCAGACTTCATCCATCACATAACTGAAGGGATTTCTTGATACCCACGAGGATAGAAAAAAGCACTTGGGCATTGAACAAACAAAAACTGACAGAACTATATCACCCATCCGGGATGACCACACACCATATATATTGGTAAAAGATAAATATTGTAAGACTAACAAATACATATGCTATAACTTTAAGGGAAAAAATGAAATATAACAATATAAATAGTAACTAAAAACCCCAAGACATGTAAAAATACAAGGGAATCAAAATAATATAGATACACCAATGATGGCATGGAATAAAACCAACCATCTCAACAACAGATACACATCCCATCTAACATGAACCCCACTACCTCACTATAGTTCCTTTCCATTCGATGCACTGGAAGAAAAATAATTGTGTAACAACCACCGGAGAAGTGCACATGATTTGAGATAATAGGGTCAGTAAGATTCCACCACTTCATTCCATAAATAGACTCATTATAAAAAATCATCTATATATATTTAAAATTTAAAACATGGCATGATAAGAATTAATGCAGTTTTATAGAAAACATTGTAGACATTCACTTTTCCATATTTATAAACTAAAGCAGGTATTTCAGTTTCAAAGCACAATTTCCATATCATTTTCCACAAGAAAAAACCTCTATATCCAAGATAAGTCAGAAATATATAAAATACAAAATAATTAAATAGGTTTCACAGAACCATATAATTCTATATGTCTTGTAAGAAGAATACTTGTACCATAAGAATCATAGGATAAAATTGATCCTAGAACAAATCTTCTAGTAAGCATAGGAATACCCCATTACTAAATGCCCCAATTTGTCTATATCATTCCCCTAGAACAATATTCATAGGAAAAAAATAAAATTACCATGAAAACCCACAATGAAATGGATGATGGCCTCAAGCCCAACCATAAAACTAAGAGCCCATGGAACCCCATATGCTCAATTTCATTATTCAATATCAATGTTTTATAAACCATTCAAAACAATTTCCAAATTAATTTTTGAAAAACCATCGAAAAATAGTATTTCATTCAAAACCCTTTTACAAATCACACAAACAATCATGGAAATTTCCTAAATCAATTTAATAAATCAATACTTATTAGGATCATTATTATAGACTAGAGACAGAACCACCTTCCTCAAATTTCGGGTTGCACACACCAAAAATAGAATCCAAAAGAAACAAAACCCAATGAAACCATCAATGAAGTCCTTAGAATCCAATCCACAGCAAGAGTAATTCAATTATAAACACAAATGGTTAGTGGAAAATAGAAAACCAGCAATCCTCGATGAAGGATTCCCGCCGCACCACAACCAATAAATAAAAAGGCCTTTGATATGAGATCTCACAACAGATCTAGAATAAGTCAATAAGAATCATCCAAATTAAATGGGAGGATCTTATAACACAAGGCTATCATATTATTGAGATCAATCTCACGAAGTAATTAGAAGGAAATTTTACCCAGATCAAAGAACCATAGATGCAATGATGATCCCAAGATGATCTGATGGATCTAGAAGGAGAGGCGCCTCAACAAATCACCTAGGGGGATCTCTGATCTGAGGTTCAGAAGGTATAGAAAGAATATTCTTGTGAAAAAAATGTAAATTTAACCTAGGAGTGGGCCAGGACATGACGTCTAACCATTGGTCATTAAATGTATTCCACAGTGGATAAGTTATAGAAAACCCCCATAACTTTGGGTTAAAAATCCTCTATTTATCCCTTAAAAGTTTCTTACTATAGGTAAACCATGTGAACTAGATCCAGGTGTGATCTCCCCTTTAAATGCATTATCTCCCAAACCAAAACATGAAACTATAACCATTTACATGACATGTACTTCAGGTACACAACATTCACCTCTTCTGTTCTCTGTAATAAACCTAGAAAAATATCATAAATGGATTTTAAAACATGAAGGAATATTAGAAAAATGGGGGACATACATGATCAATGTAATGAGATGTTACACATAATGTAAAAAACCATTATTTATATGACATAATAACATGAAAATATCACAATAAAACCATACATGATTCCAAATGATTGTTAACATTTAATTACATAAAAAATCATATTTCTTAGCCCAAAATACTTAAATTTGGAAATTTGGGTATATCTAAGAAATACTATTGTTTATAAGATAATTTAAAATATCTATTGTTGTTATTTAATCTAGAATATATTTAGACAGATATAAAAAAATTCAATTTATATAAATTATTTTAAAAAATATTTTATTAGAGAGCATTTATACAAAATATACCATGAAATTACCCACTATATAGTGTCCTAATTATCATGATTTACTTTAGTTGTGGGTTTTAAATACTAATACCAATTTTCCATCCAATTAAAATGTTTTTGTGGAAAAATATCCTCATTAGACCTTCTGTTATTGATTTTATTTTCATAATACCCAATGTCTTTCAATTTGAAACACTAGAGTCTGGGTGGTGTATTCTACTATGTTATATCTCCATTCATTACATTAATTGGCCTCAAAAAATCACTTCTACATTATTTTTATATATTTTTGGGGTTCCCATAGATGTATCACCCTATTCTTCCATTCAATACTTCACCTGAGTTCTTATTCAAGCATTCATAGCATGTATAGGACTAAAATTTCATTCACCATTGTGATTAATTATAGTTCCCAAGAGAATCATTCTTCCTTTTTCATATCAAAACCATTGGAATGATGGAAATATATAATTTCATTTTCTACCTTTATTGTAAAAAATAATAATTATTCATATAGAATAAAGTCTCTAATAGACAAGGCCTTTTTAAGACATGGTTTTAGGCAACCATAGAATCAATCAATTTTTCATTTAGGGGTAATTGTTAAACTAGAAGAATATCATTCAAGTACTATAAAATTAGCTTCATAGGTACCAATAGATTAGTCATATTTTTTCTTAAGCTTATGGAATTAATTCCCCATCCTTGTACATATAATATGAGGGAATTATATAAAGAAAAATATATTCCTAAAATCATCCCATTACATTGAGTAAATTTATTCCATCTCACTCATATTATAAATAATGTTAAACCATTGATTTTATTCTCATTACAAATGATTAACAACTATGAAAAATATTTCATGATCCCAGGACTATATAATAGAAAATATTTTATTATTATTTTCATCCATATCTCAAAAATTAATTAATAATAAACCAACTAAAAGAAGTATTTTTTTCTCCTACAATATTCAATAAAATATTTTTCCATTAGTTCATTGTTTTGAAGCTTGTCTTAGTTCATGCTTTGAGATTTTTTTTGGAGAATCATAACAATATTCTATATCCCATATTCTATATAATTTGGAAGCTCATGTGTAAAATAATATCATTTTCCATCATATTAATCATTAAAACAATTATTGTGGGTTTCAAAAATTTATTAATACCAAAAAACACAGTGTGAGAAACACTAATCCTAGAGGACACCAATAGTCAAGAAAAATAATTTATAGGATGAATAAATCATGAGACATTATTTAAAATATATTAAAACATAGGAATTACCTATGATATTCATGTTAATTGTTTTAAAATTCATTATATATTTAAACCAGTTTGTGAATTTACAAATAATAACCCCCATGAGTTATAATCTATGTGGGTAGCAAGGCCTATTGTCATGCATACATTGATGAATGAGTCTAGATCAATACACCATTTTTGATGAAATTTTCCCTTGGTACTTATTTTATAAAGACACACCCATATTATATACCTGGACATGGATTTATTTTTTGTGAATTCAATCATGATATCTTCATACAAAATTCCAGGACATTTTACAATGATTTGAATGATCCATAGAATTATCTGTATCAATGTATGTATAAATTTCCCAAGGGATCCCACTAATGTTTCCTCATCATAGTTTCCAATAATCAACTAAATGTGTCCTCTGATATCAATTATTTATAAAAAGTTCTACTTATACATAGTTAATTCATATTGATAGATTAATATACATTACAAGCAAGAAGTACATGCCCAATGTCCATAATGGTTTAGTTCAATGTGATACTAGGAACACAATAATTTTATTGAGTGAAATATCTATAACATCTACCATAAATATCTTCTAATTTTATTACTATTAAAATTCTTACCCTACATAAACCATTAATTGTAACATTGGAAAGGAAATATAGGAAATGGTTATCTTGGATTGTCAGTATAGACTAACATGGGAAATATATAATCATAACATATGCATAAGGGTATGAGAACATGAGTATAACATATCAAATCCATAAACAAAATTTAAAATATCAAGAATTTTATTTTATGGCATAAGGATTTGATATTTATTTGGAATGAATCGTAATAGAATAAAACATCAGGATCATTGAGAACATAAATATGGAATATTACATATATTTGTGGGATAAAAAAATCTTTTAACATTTTAATTATGTAAAAATTGAAATAGGTTCAAAAATTAAGTTAATTATATTAAATAAGTCACTTCCATAAACATATTCTCATGTAACTAAGTCTCCACATAGACATGCGGTCATAAAATCATGGTCATTACATAACACTATTAAAATGTAATTAGGTTGAATCATAACATTGTGAACATGTCATTAGGTTTGAACATGACATTGGGAACATGTAATTTTATCTCACATATTATATTTACTCATGATTAATCCATTATTACAATTTGTTTGGAGTGAGATATAGCTCCCACCCATCACATAATAAAAATTAGAAAAAAATATTCCACAACATCAGAAATCATTCAGCATATTAGATCCCATAAATATAAATGGGTCTCATAAACATTTCATTATAACAAAACCTCTGGAAGTGAAATAGGTTTTATATTTATTTCTTTTTTTCATCAAAGCATACCCCATGAAAAATTAATGGGTTTCATAAGAATTTTATCATGACATAACACATGAAATAGTAATATTTTTGATAAATATAGTTTCATCATAATATTATAAATGAAGATAAATAATAAATATAGTATCATTGGATCATATCCTTATAAATGATTATATAATCCAAGGGTTTAATCTTAGTGGGAAAATTACTTTAAAATATCACTTGTATACTTTCTGAAGGAAAATACATTTTCTATATGACATTTTATTTTGTGAATAAATCCTAAAAAAATATCGAAATATTTTTAGTTTTAATCTTGTTTGGAAACATATAAAACAATATTCTAGGAAAATAAACTTCAAGACGTTGCGAAATGTAATTCCTTCGATACATGTTAAAACAATGACTCATGTCACGTTCTCTAAAAAATAAAAAGGGGCCTATTTTGGAAGATGATATGAAGATTAATTTCAAAAAAAATCTAAAAACATAAACCTCAGTAATAATTTATTTATTAATTCATTTTGATTTTGTGAATAAAATAATTGTTAAACATTTTAGAAAACATTATTTTGTAAAAATAGGTTATTCAACCGAAGAGAGGAATAAAGATAATTTTTCATAAAAACATTCTTTTGATCTATTAAGAACATAAAGAGAAAAAAACAAAGAGAAAAAATTTAGTCTAATGAAAAAATAGAGGATAATAAAATATACGAGTATTTTGAGATATGAGTAAGAATATTTCAATATTTGAACCATAATCATAAAGAATCACAATAAATGGTGAGATTATATCATAAAACCATTATCACTTTAGTAATATGGAATAATAAGGCATATGTTATAATAAAATTAAATAAAACTTTGAATATAACGAGAATAAATAATTTTATCATATTAAATATCAATAGGTTTCTATATAGACCTAATAAAATTTAATACATTCATAACATAATATATGTCCCTACAAAGACCAATTGAAACAAAAATCCCTGACTACTTATATAATTGTTTGAATATAATGAAAAAATAAACAGTAAAATTAAATAAATAATTAAATATCATGCAAATAATTCTATTTATGTTATTACATATCAAGTGGTAAGTATATACTTCACAAAATTTAAAGGAATGGTTAATTGGTATATGAATCCCACAAATAGAAGAGAGACAAGAAATAACATTCCTTAATTCATGAATATTATCATACAAATTTGAACCACCTATATACTAAATATAATTTTATTAAACATATATTATAGAACCATAATAATTTATCATACAATATGTTATTTATTTATAGCCTTTTATTACCCATTCATTACCAATTTTATTTTAAAATCTTGATTGGTAGATGCTATTGTATCCCCAATTGAATTGAAAGTAATAAAGTATATATTATATAACAATTATATAAGTATAATTATATTACTAATATGAAATATATTAATTTAATCTGTAATTATTGTCGTCCATGAAAACATTATTCAAAAGAATATCAAATTGGTTTGTGAGAAGGTGATCCACTGTACACACAAGTGATGTTACTTTTTACCAACAGGTTGTGATGAAATAAGATGTATGTGGTAGTATAATTAAATATGAATAATAATATGAAAATTATAATATATAAACAATAAATCAATCATGGTATCCAGTTGTGATAAGTGTAATTGAATAACATCAATCTGTGTGGAGTTAGTCCTTCATACACACGAATGTTGATTGGTTTCCCATTTGATGGTAGTGGAGATAGATATATTTTATTCTATTAATATTAAAATTTATCAGTATGTAATTTATAATGGATTAATTATTTAATGATATCTTTTAAATAATTTAATGTGTTATGAGACTATGTAAAACAAAAATACATTATTAAAAACATCACCTCTTCTTTGGAAAACATCTTTTGGTTTATCCAAATTCCTTCCAATAGAAGAAATATGATATAAATTATCCCTATGATATTTAGGTATGTATGTAAGGAATATATTATTATAGGTATTGGCCTAACCAAATGTTTTTATGTTTTACGTGTATAAAAGAAAGTGGGGGCCTTTTATATAAGAGTTGAGTGGCGCACTTTCAATTTTTAAAAATAAAAAGAAATAGAAATGTTTTCACGTGTAAAACAATCTTAAATGTAAAATTATAGATTCTACAATAGATAAGGTCAAACCCTTTCTATAAAATATGTTTTGGGAAAATTTAAATTTCATTTTACAACTTATCTTTTTATAATAACACACAGGTGAACCCATTTTCACTATAACTTGAGTAATTAATTTTTACAACTTTTACAATGTATAAGTGTTAGAAATTATTTTGGGATAATTTGAAAATATAAATTATTCTCATTCAAAATAAGGTATCAATTTTCCATAATTAATTTCTCAGAATTGGAATATTTCAACTAAAAATTTAACCAGCACACACAATGTGAATGTGATTTTCCAAAGCAAAAACATTCAAAAGTTTAAAAAATTATATCCAATATAAAAATTAAATTTTTTTAAAATAAAATCAATTAGGTTAATAAATATTTAATTTAACTAATTTTAGTTGTAAATCCGTTTTAATATAAATTTATCTTGTAAATACTATGAATGAAATTGCGTTAATATAAAAAATACCATTATTTCTCCATATTCATTAGAAGGAATGAATTTAAAGAAAAGGGACAAAAAATAAAAAAGATAATTTTGAATTTATAATTAATAAATGTAGTTAATTTTTCCAAATAAATTTTCTAAAACATCTAAAAATTAATTTTTAACAATTGCAAAAAAATGAGGGAGAATATTTTTTAGAAATTTATAGTTTTAAAACATTAAAATAGATTTGTTCTATTCAATTTTATAGAAAACCAATTATAGGATTATGAAATGTATTAGAGAATATATAATATATATTTTTTATTTTCATTTTATGAACAATATTTTCTAAATTGTTTTAGTTAAAACATGTTTGTTCATAAAGAAATTGTTTTTCAAAAAAAATCATTTATTTTTTAATAGTTTTAATTATCATTTTTGATTAACTTTTCACCAAAGAATAAATATGATATGCATGTGTATGGAAAATATTTTTCATAATATACTAAATCCTTGTCATACCTCACATTCCAATGACTAAGGAATAATTATCATATAAAATATTAATATTTTTAAAGTATATCACATTTTGTTAAAACTCGGTGTTTTGTATAACAAAAACTAAAATCATTGTCTCACATAAAAAATACTAAAATATTTTTTTTGTAATTAAATATATCTATTAAATAAAATATATATATAAAATATTCTAAAAAATTTCATGATGTTACACTCTTTATAGATTTTATAGGTGATAAATATAAACACCTTCGACAAGTTAAATTTCCTCACACTAATAGCTTCACTCAAAAATTCAGATAGATGTGTAAAAATAATTTAATGGAAATAATTTTTGATCTACAACATAATAATAAAAATATAGATAATAAAATGTATTAGGTCTAAGTAAAGGTATGTTAATTTTAATAATTTTAAATAAATTCAATTGAACACCTAAGTAGAATATATTTGAGAGAAGAGTTATAATATTAATAGCTAATGGGGTCTTGATTAAGGATTTACATAAATATTATTCTAATTATTATATATATATCATTATAATAAGGATAATATATTTTGAATTAAGGTAATGTTTATTCCAAGTTACAAATGTCCCTTTGATAATATTGATCGAGTGGGAATAGTTTTTATCACATAACGCTTGCACAAAAACTCTCCCAAATTCAAGATTTTGTATTTTTATCACATTATAGTGTGGAAATAGTTGATCATTAAAAATTATATAACTCATAATTCATCTGAATATATATGATGATTATTAGTATTAAGAACATATAATAGAAATCTGGGATCCTAGAAATTCGGTGTTATATAATAACACTACTCATCAAGTTATTGTTTTCTAGAGGAATAAAAAATTATGGTAGCTATGTTGGAACTTGAAAAGGTAACGAGGGAGTGATATCCTAATTTTTTCATCATAGTAACATGATGTAGAGGGTGAAATTCATATAAGGGGTATTATTTAACACGATAAAATTTTAGAATATATTTCTATTTTATAAATAAGATGTTTCTGATGAAATTTGTGAAATGAAACACTGATCATTACTAGATAATTACTTACTAAAATTATATAATTAATTATTTTAATATATTGTTAAATCAATGTAAAAAATTACTTTGTAATATATTTCAAATTAAAAAAAATATATTTCTAAATAGTCTCCTTGGGAAATATTTTTTAATTAATTATTTAGGGTTATTATCAATACCAATATTTATATAATTTAAGAAATAAACCAAATTAATGACATTATTCAAGTGGTTGAGTTAATATTATGATTGATAGTATATTAATTCAAGGGAAAAAATATTTTTTATAAAAAATTATTATTTAATATTACATTTATGTAAAATATAATTTTCATAATTTTGAATAATAAATTTCGGGAAAATTAATTTTAAACAAATTATAAAAGTATTTATAAATAAAAAATTTATCATAATGTTGGGTAAAATTGAGATAAAATTATTTTATGAGTAATAGATATATTTTTTATAAAAATAATTCCACACGCAGAAAGAGTTTTCCAATAAATAAATTAAATTACTCATTATTTATGAAATATATTAATGAAATTTAATGATATCATATTCAATTAGATAAATAAACATTCTTCTAATGGTTTTCATTTGATGGGTTTTTAGAATAAAATCATTTTTATGATTACTCATTATTTTTCTTCTAAAAATGGTTTCTATGAGTTTTATGCACAATTATTTGATCTATTTTATACTACCTTAAAAAATGATTCTTGATTAATGGTTTCATAATTATTAGTCATCGTAATAAATATTAGTTAATAAGGTAAATTTAATTTTTATTTATAATTAATTGTTCCTATGGTAATAAACTTAACACCATGATATGGGTTAAAAGGCTTGATGAAATAGTTTAACTAAGAGATAAGCCATAAAATGTCTCTAAAGCATTTTTAAATTTGATTTAATGAGTATATTTAGAAATTTACATATCATATATACTACCCTCTATCCATTTTTTGGATCCTTTCCAAGAAATTGTATTTACAATATTTTAATAAATCAAAATATTTACAAGGGTAACACTCCCATCACATATAAATCGGAACCCCCACTTCTCAATTCATCACACAGTTTGAGAACATTAAATGCACCAATCCTAGATAAAAATAGCTTCCCAAATTTATTGCTCGTGTCCTAGATTTCCAAATCACACAAAAATACCATCTTATGAAGTCCTAATAGGGAGGCCAAAATATGATACATAAATAAGATGTAAAATATTTAACCAAATTAATTAACATTTATTTCATATTATTCCTCCTCCAAATCTGCTATAGCCATATTAATGAAATGAAATAATTCACTTTAAAATTTTCAAATGTTGTTATGTTAATGGTATTACCAAATCTATTGACTGAATTACACAGATTTATCTTAAGTTTCATGTACTGAATAAATATTATATATATGACCTTAATATGTTTCTAGAGATCATAAAAACATGATCAAGGTGTATGTATTGTGATCACCAAACAAAAAAATGCATGAAAATGAAAAAAATTACATATAGAATTTTGATTTCATACGTAAATTGTTGAAAAATTTGTGAATGGAAATTATGAATGAAAACTTTATGGTAATAAAATTATTAATATGGAGATGATAAAGATATATAATATATCTATGATAATCATAAAATTTTTTATAGCATATGTAATGTTTTAGACCCTCATGGTCCATCCCTTTTCCTATTCCAGATCCTAAGGGTGGCATCCTAGTGGTATGACGTCATTTAGGTGTGATTTTTGTGTCACCAATAGGTGCGACTGATCGGTGTGATCGATGCGACCGATTGGTGTGATCGGTGCGACCGACCAGTGTGATCAGTGTTTCACGGATCCGTGCGATCGATTGCTGTGATCGGTGTGACATGATCGATGCGACAGATGGGTCTGACACAATCAGTGAGTGACCGATCGGTGTTACATGATCGGTGTGACCGATCAGTGTGACACGATTGGTGGGAAACCGATCCTCATGTACCTGATCGGTGTGACCGATCGGTGTTTTACTGATCGGGGCAACCGATCGGTGCCACACGATTGGTGTCACACAACATTGATGAGTTTTCCTTCAACAATTGTTTTTCTCGTAACGCTACTTTTGAACCCTTTCAACACTTTTTGAAATGGTTCAATGCTTTTTTTATCCCCATAATCAATTTTTAAATTCCTAAGAGTGGGGAGACCCTCAACGGACCAGTTGTGTGTCCATGTAACATTCCCCTCTGTTTATATACAACCCTTTTCAGTCGTAGCTGTTACCACCTTTTAACGATGAGAGTTATTAAGTAACAATTAATCATGTCATGTGTAACCTCCCAACTGCATGGTGAAACAATGATCCACCTTTAATGTCACCGAAGATATTGATATACATTAACACCTAGGCTCATCATTATATCACGCTAGCTTTCCTCCTTTTCTTCTTCATGGCTAGGTTCATTTTTCCCATGGAGTGTTTGGAGTCCCGGATGCTCCTCCCTTGCATGTTGTGAAACCCCAGTTCTTGGATCCTGTAGAGAAGCATTGATCTTTGATCATCCATGTAGGGTTTTTCTCTTCCTTCGTCTCTCTTACAATGTATCATGTGGGGTGGGTAGGATATTGTTTCTCTGGGATGGATGAAACCAAACATTAATGAAGATAACAAGTGGACTTTTAAAGAATGAAGAGGGTGTGGTCGATGTTCGGTTATATTCATTTTTTCTTATTCTTGATTATGTGTTGTGAATTGTATGGGCTCATACCCACTGAGAATCATGGTCGTTGGTAGTTTTCCTCGTGCACTAAAGGACCACAGTTTTTCTGGATATTAATGTTATTGAATTATTATAACATGAAAATTGATTAATCATGTAAACTCGACCGATTAAATGGATTCCTAGTTAACATAATTCCTTGTAAGGTCATCCCGGTTAATCCAACAGAATGAATAACCTAATGAATGATGTTCTTGAACCTAGAAGTTTACTTACTCTATTTTGATAGTGGGTGTGTTGTTCTTCTTAATGCTTATGGGGTGATGTGGATGGGGTTGGTATCCTCTATTGTGGAACGGTTGTTGGTTGTGAATCTGAAGCTGTGTGGGGATGTATTTGGAGGCTTGGTTTGGTTTCAGTACATTGAGGGATCTCATATATCCCTTTGTTGTTGTGAATTTACAAGTGAACCTGGTGTGAATGCTTAAATTGTTGTTTGGTTGTTTCTCCTTATCTAGAATGTGGTTATGCCTGTTAGTTTCCTAGTAGTGTAGAAATTACTTGAATGGAATCACTCAAAAATGAAATCAATGGTGGGATCAATGGGGAATTTTTCTCCAGGATGAGTGGTGGCATGATTGTGTGTTTAGTGCTTCTTGTGAATGAATAGTAACGAGGGTGATTGTTCTGAGGTTGGTTTTAGAACTCGTATGTTGGGATGAGTGCTTGTTGTATATATATTATATAATTTTATTTCTTATTTTTCTTATTTGTGCCCCATCCTAGTTGAGCACTTAGTGTCGAACACCCCCATTTCATGGGGGTGGGTGTTTTTCCCAATGCTCCTATGAGTGGCTGGTTATTAGCTCCTTTCTACTCCCTTTCCTGAATAGCTGAAGACTCTCCGGGCAGGCCGTGATGGCCTGAGTCCATTATGGCCCATGAATTTTTGGGCATCGTAGTTGTGACGTTTGGCCCAGGTGTGTGCGGCCAGGTTTTTTCCCAAGGGTCTTCCGCATGAGCCCCAGGTGTCTTCAAGCGTGATAGTATTTGTTCTAGACCAGGTGTTTGCGGGCGTGGTTACATATGGTTGATGTGGCCCAGGTTTTTGTGGGCGGGATGTGTAGTTGTTTCCCAGGTGTGTGCTAGCGGGGTGTGGCAGTGGGACAATGGTGAGAATGGCGGGAGAGGTTCGATGCGTAGGATGTTTCCAATAACTAGTGGAAAAGTGGCGTGGGGTACCAAAATATCAATGTGCTATTACTATACATTACTTTACATGCGTTATTTGGGGATTTTCCCTTAGTGAGTCTTGGGTGGATATTTTTCCTTCTTAGGTGTTTTGGTTTTCTCCTTTCTCATAGGGCATTAGAATGTCTCCCCACTTGTGCACGAGAGCATTTTCATTTTCCCTACTGAGTATAATTGTATGCTCACCCTATGTATATAAATCCGCTTTTAGGTTTCCAGAAGGATATCAGGGATCGTGTAGGATCATACTATTTTGTAAGTTGGTATAGTTTCCATTGTTGTTTTCCTCTCTTTGGTATTTTCATTTTGGGTGTTTTCTTATACCTTGTTGCCTTTAATTTTGGAACATGCATATGGGAATAATTTTTTTGGCTTTACCTGTACTTTAACTTTTGGTGTTGTTGGGATTCACTATCTTATCTCTCAATCCAATTAAATAAAAAATGGTAATGCCTTCCATCTTGTGTGTGATTCAATAACCTGGGTGCAAGTCACCCCTCTGGGACCTATTGAAGTCAGGTCCTGGGGGTCATTATATGTCCTTCAACTTGAAGAGGGAATGGTTTGGAAACATTTTTTCCCTTCTATCATCTTGGTGAAGGCGGGTCATGATAGATTGGTATCAGAGGGCGGTTGAGTTATAGGATAGAGTCTGGGATTAAGAACCGTGATGATTTCCTGGGATGGTAGGGAAATAGTGTTGGGTGATCTTGGTGCATGAAATAGGCTAGGAAAACTGGCTAGGACATTGGATTTTAGGGCCCCCCATGATCCGATGCAAGGACTTTGGGCCTACCAATTAACCAGGTGAGGCTAAACCGAATTTAGGGTAGAGACCCTAGGTAACATACATGCATCATAATGACTTGTGTTCTTGTGTTTCATGGGTATTTTGGGGACTTAAAATGAATAAGAAGTCTAAGAAAAATTAAAAGCAATCTTCTAGACTACTCGGGCTTAGACATTCCTTGTTTACCATGATGCTATGGAACTCAGATGGAAACCAAGGGTAGTGTGGGAAATCGAGGCCTCAGAGGTTGATTTGGATGATAAACAGAGGGCTGACTGAGAGGAGAAGGATTATCAGTGGCAGAGGGTGCTTCATGCATTTCAGCGGAAGACCCTCGTTAAGTACGAGGGTAGCATCGTAGACATAGAGACAGAGAGGTGGATAGAGGAGCTGTTGATAGATTTCTCCTTGATCTGGGCTCTGACGGAATACTGGGTTCCTCTAGTTGTAAGCCAGATGCGTGGAGCAGCGCGTCATTGGTGGACGCTTTATCTTTGGGAGAATAGGGAGGCTGAGATGATGTGGACTGACTTTGAGAGGGTGTTCCAGGAGGAATTCCTCTCTTCCACAATGAAGGCATAGAAGAGGTAGGAACTACTCTCCCTCCAGTATTGGGGTATGTGAGAGAGATAGTTGGGGATCAAGTTCAAGGATCTCCTCCACTTTGCTCCGGACCGCTTTCCAGATGAGGAGTCTCGGTCGAGATGTTTGGAGGAGGCACTTCGACCTTCTCTTCAATATGCTATTACTCCCTTAACCTTACCAACTTATTTGGAGGTCTAGAAGAATGATGAAGTGGTGGAGAGGATTCACACACTGGGAGGTGCATCGCGAGAGGGAATCCAGTTGGGCTTGTTGAAGGGGAAGGCTGTCAGCAGTGGGCCTCCAACATCACGGCCCTCTAGGTTTCGACCTGTAGGGAGCATACCCCAAAAGTTCTAGTTCTGATTTCCATGTCCTCACCCTTTACTTTGGGTCCTAGGATAGATATGCTTCATCTGTGGTAGCCATGGGAACCTTCAGAATAAGTGCTCGAACAAAGTACAGTACAATGGGGATGGGATAGTGTAACACCTACCCCAGCTGCAACAGTTTTCAGCTAGGCACTTTCAGCAGTAGTAGTAGGGACAGCGTGCTCCCGCTCTTCTAAGGTAAGTCATCGCAGGAGGGGGCCGACCTCAGGGCCCTCCTTAGGGAGCTCAACCAGGGCACGTTCGGGGAGGCAGCCGATAGCCGAGGAGTATGGGAGTTGGTCGTGGGTAGTTACATGTCATGGAGGAAGCAACTCTAGTAGGACTGAAAGTCATTCCAGGTACGATCATCTTGTTTAGTCCTCCTTCCTATTCCTTGTTCGATATGGGAGATTCTTACTCCTTTATTGTACCTAGTCCGTCTCATGCTCTGGGTCTAGATGTTGAGAGACATCCAGTGCCTCTAGTGTTGATTACTCTAGTTGAAGATCAGACCAAATTGTTTTATGTTTGTCGAGGTTGTAGACTGATGATAGAGACATATCAGTCAATCAGGGATCATCTACTCATGAAGATACATCCATATGATGTCATCTTATACATTTAATAGTTGTTCTCTGTATGTGCCATTATTGACTGCTTCTGAGGAAGGATCGTGTTTTCAGACATGGGCGGCCGATGTGTGACTTTCACCAGCGAGCGGGGTTACCAGGAAGGTAACCTGGGAGTGGATCCCCTCCTTTCTTTTTTAGCTGAACTATCAGTGGAGTTGGTGGATGCAGAAATTGTAGGAGTCCAGGGATCATCATTGAGTTTATGGATGTCATCCCAAAAGTAGTAGAGACTCTACTCCCTCGACGTGATCTTGAGTTTGGGATAGACTTGTAACCTGGTGCCCGTCCGATTTCGATGGTTCCCTACTGGATGGTGCCCTCTGAGTTGTGGGATTTTCAGATTCAGATCGATGATATGAAGAAGAAAGGATATGTTCAACCAAGTGCATCACTATGCGGTGCTTCAGTCTTTTTTGTAGAGAAGGTAGATGGTGGTCTCTGGCTGTGAATAGACTACCGAAGACTGAATTAGGTAACGGTCAAAAACTGTTACCCTCTCCCGATAATAGACAAACTTTTTGACCAGTTAAAGGGGGAGGGTGGTTCTCCAAGATTGATCTAAATTCGGGATACCCCCAGATGAGGGTGAAGGAGAGTACATCTCAAAGACTACCTTTAGGTGCCTATATGGGCACTTTGAGTTTGTGGTCATGTCATTCGGTGTTATGAACGCTCCAGCTGTGTTCATGGGGCTCATGAACCCCGTTTTCTTGGATTACATGGTCTTATTCGTAGTCTTTTTTATTGAATACATCTTATTCTACTCAATGTCAAAGGAAGATCATTATGTGCACCTTAGAACAGTTTCAGAGGTCCTCTAACAGCACCAAATTTATGGGAAATTGTCCGAGTGCATGTTCTAGACTCGAGAAGTGCACTTTCTTGGACACGTGGTGTCTGAGGAGGGAATAGTGGTGGACCCATCAAAGGTTGAGGCCGTTTTTTCTATGGCATCACCCAAGAACGTGGAAGAATTTCATAGTTTCCTAGGTTTGGAATGTAACTACTAGAGGTTCATGCCCTACTTCTCCCATGTTGTAGCAACTTTGAGAACCCTGACCAATAAGGTTCAGGCATTCGTGTGGGGTGGGTAGTGTGAGGCATCCTTCAGCTATCTAAAGGTTAAGTTGGTTAGTGCCCCAGTGCTAAGATTTCCAGAAGAAGGGGTAGCATATGAGGTGTCATTTGATGCTTCAGGACAGGCCCTCAGGTGAATGCTGATGCAAAAATAAGGGGTGATCTCTTATGGGTCTAGGCAGTTACGTCCCCATGGGGGTAACTATTCCACCCATGATCTGGAACATGTGGCGGTCATGTTCACACTAAAGTTTTGGTGGCATTACATCGTCGGGGAGCACTTCATGGTCTTCATGGATCACAATAGCTTGAAGTATATCATTACCCAAAAGGACCTGAACATGCGACAATGAAGGTGGGTGGAGTTTCTCTAGAACTACAACTTCATGATCTCTTACATTAAAAGGTAAGGGTAACATTGTGGTAGATGCCTTGAGCATGAAGTCATTGAGGGATGCTGTTAAGGAATCTGTGGATACTTGGAAGGCAATGGAAGAGTTGGCTTCCCTACACCAGGAAGTAAGGGAGGATGGTGGTAGAGTTTTTATGTTTTAGATAACAGTGTAGTCCACTCTAGTGCAGTAGGTGGAGAAGTCTTAGTGGGGGAGACATAGATATTGAAGTGATGTGTCACCGGGTTAACCATGGTGATACTTCGAGAGGTTGGACGGAGGATGGTCAGAATTAGATGATTTTCCAAGGGAAGTTTTTTGTTCGAGAGATGATGTTAGAGAGTGTTCTTTGAGAGTTCCATATCTCACCCCTAGTGGTGCACCCTAGAATTTCCAAGATGTACCAGGGTCTGAGGAGTCAGGTTTGGTGGCTAGGGGTAAAGCTGGCGGCAATAGAGTTCGTGGCTGGGTTCCTAGTGCGTTAGTAGGTGAAGGCAAAACACCATGTTTTAGGGGGTTTGTTGCAACATTTTGATGTCTTTGAGTGGAAGTGGGATTTCATCTTGATGGATTTCGTCACGGGACAACTCAAGGGTCAAATAGGTTATGATGCTATTGGGGTTGTGGTGGACCAGTGGATGAATTCGGCTTACCTTCGGGCGATCAAGGAGTCGGGTGTAATGGATGACTTAGCACAGAGGTACGTAGAAGAGGGGGTGCAGTTGAACAGAGTTCCGAGGTCCATAATATTGGTTACGGATGCATGGTTTACCTCATGATACTAGAGAGGATTGAAACATGCTTTTGGAACCCACCTATATCTTAGCACTGCTTTAACCCATGGACAAATGGACAGAAAGAGCACACCATCCAAACAACGGAGGATATGCTATAGGAATGTATTCTGGACTCTGGGGGATCGTGGGTGCAACACATTCCTCTGCTATAGTTTTCTTAAAATAATCACTATCACTCTACCATTGGCATGGCTTCGTTAGAAGCTTTTTACGGGAGTCCATGTCGCTCACTCGTGTATAGGACTGAGGTTGGGGAAGTAGGTGTTTTTTGCTCAGAGGAGGTGTAGAGCACGATATAGATGGTTCGGCTTATATGGGAAAGGATGAAGGCGGCTCCGGAATGGCAGAAGTCATATGCCAATAATAGGAGGAGACTCTTGGAGTTCGAGGTCGGGGACCACATATTCTTGATGGGCTCCCCTTAGTGTGGACAACAGAGATTCGACAGGGGGAGTAAGCTTTCTCCTAGGTTCATCAGACCATTCGAAGTGCTGTGGTGGGTCATAGAAGTGTCTTATCAGCTAGCGCTACCACCGCTGCTACTGATAATGCACGATTTCTTCCATGTGTCTCAGATCTGATGGTATCTACACAGCAACTCACACATCCTCAACTAGGGAAATCTAGATATCGAGGGAAACACAATTTTTATAGAATGGTTGGTGAGGATTGAGGATCGCGTGGAGAAGAGGCTTCGTGGATGAATCATCACTTTGGTTCGTGTGTTATGGAGGCATGGTGGGCTCGAGCAGACTACCTGGGAATGGGAGCCACAGATGCACACCCAATACCCAGAGCTGTTTTAATCTTTGTTCTATTTTGTTTTGTACTTGTTTGTGATGTAATTCTGGCCTTGTTGGTTTATGATATTTTTTTCCCTACCTTGCAAAGGGTATGAAAAGTCTGATAGGTGGGGAAGGAAGGACTTCATCCATAATCAAGACGCATTGAGGTGGATGTGATTAAACCTGTGCGGGTGAGTCAGTGCCCCCCAAAGCAGATAGTATCTTGATAAAGAGGAAAGAAATCCCGGAACCGTGTGTTGGGACAATGAGAACCTTCATTTAGGAATCCCTGTTTGGGGTGGTTTGTCTCTGAGAGGTATCTTTCAACGGAGGGTTTTTTCAGACCCATATATTCTCTTTAGGTCTATCATTGATTCTCAAGGACGAGAATAGATTGAGGGGTATCTGATGTAATTTCCCAAACCCTCATGGTCCTTCCCTTTTCCAATTCCAGATCCTAAGGGTGGCGTCCAGGTGGTAGGACATCATTTCATTGTGATCATTGTATCACCGATCGGTGCAAACCATTTGTGTGATCAGTGGGACTGATCGGTGTGTCACCGATCGGTGTTCGACCGATCGGTGTGACATGATTGGTGCGACCAGTGGGTGGACATGATCAGTGGGAAACCGATTGGTGTCACGTAGCTTTGTCGAGTTTTTATTCTACATTTTCTCCCATAAATTTATTTTTAAACCCCTTAAATTTTTTTTGAAATGGTTCAAGGTTGTTTCTAGCCCCATAATCAATTTTTAAATTCCTATGAGTGGGGAGACCCTCAGCAGACCAGTTGTGTGTTCGTGTAAAGTTCCCCTCTGTTTATATAAAACCCTTTAAATTCACTGATGTTACCACCTTTTCCTGATGAGAGTCATTAAATAACAATTATTCTCATCGTGTGTAACCACCCGACCGCGTGGTGAATCCACAATACGCCTTTAAGGCCTCCAAAGACCTTGATATTCAGTAACACCTTGGCTCATCATTATATCGCGCTAGAATTATTCTTTTTTCTTCTTCTTGGATGAGTTCTTTTTTTCCTTGGAGTGTTTGGAGTCCTGGAAGCTCCTCCCCTACATGTTGTGTATCCCCAGTTCTTGGTGCGTGGAGAGAAACATCGATCTCTGATCTTCCAAGTAGGGTTTTTTTTCTTCCTTCACCTCTCTTACTATATATCTTGTGGGGTGGGTATGCTATTGTTATGCAGGATGGATGAAACCAAACATTAATGAGGATAACAAGAAGACTTTTAAAGAATTACGGTGGGTGTCACGACCTATCCTCGGGGCCCGTGTCATGACTACCCCAAGCCCGCCTTCCATAGGCCAGGGGCTGGCGACTCGCACCAAAGGCATAAATCCCGATATCTGGGAAGGCATTGCCTTTATATAACATAAACACATCCAACTAGAGTACAAGTGGAAGTAATACACTACGTACAAAAGAAAGTGATGGAAAGTAAATGGGTCAGAATACAAACCCAACTGAGAATTACTACTACAACTGAACGAAAGTACAACAGAAAAGACAAACATCTGGAAAATAAAAGAAGCTCTTGGGTCATCCACCTCGGATCCTTCCTTAAGGGTAGGTACAGATATCCTCCTCAATTATCTCGCTCGCCAACCTCCTCTGTGTACCGTCTCGTCGTGAAGTCCCCCTCCAGGTACTGTCACGTCGTGAGGTCCACCTTGGGGTATTGTCTCGTCCTAGTACTCTCAATCTCTATCGGCGATGTCCGTCATCTGCATCCAAAAAAACAAGGTGTCGGCATAGCCCGTACATGGTTGAGTGTAATGATACTCAGTAGGGACCCCAAGACCCTCACGATCTCACTAAATCCAAGAAGAATATCCACAAAGAAGGATCTTAACAAATAACCCGTACTAAGGTATAAGCCCATACTTATACCTTAGTTATCTAACAACCCATCTCAATAATGAGGAAACACAATGGTTATGAAATGAATGGATAAACACTACATATTTATATTCCCATACATATAACTATGTTATCAAGTGATCTATTTCAATAAAGAGGTAAACACAAAGTCATTGACTCAGCTCAAACTAGGATTTTCATTATCGAAACCACAACTGCTGGAGAACACATCCTCTGTCGAGTACAGTAGCTCTGTCATGACTCCGAGGTGCTACTCACTAACCATAGACTGCTGAGGTACTCCTCCTATTGAGTACCACAGGTCTTCTTCCAACAACCAGGCACTCCGTTCGTCGTGGGTCTGCCACCAAATATCGAGTGCTTCGTCCATTGGGCTAGTCGACTCACTCTAAGTCGAATCGGTCAAGGAGTCGTCAAGTCCACAACTACTAGGTCTTCGCACTTCATACGCTTTTCTTCGAGAGGATCCGCTCCACGAGCTAATGGTTGATACTATATGTATCACAAAGTTCCAAAAATAAGTATCATAAGGGACCGTCTCGTCATAGGGGTCTCAACCCAACAGATGGATCATCAATCTGACACCTGGTCTATGATTTATTAGCCTTTTAGTCATGGGGGCCTGGTTGGTTTCGTGTACGAATCAACCCAACCATATCTCCACTGTACCTCAAACTCTCATGGGGTATACTCATAGGAACTATTTCTCAACGTGTTTACCAATGCCATTGACGGTTCGTCAAACGGACGTCCGGTCCAAAAGTTATCGACTTTTCTGTTCCAGGGGCCCGGTTGGTTTATAATCTAAACCAACCCAACTGTACTCCAACTGCATCCAAACCTCAAGTGGAGTATTCCAAAATAACCTTCTCATCAAAATGAATCCAACATAGTCGATGATACGTCAATCGAACGTCCAGTCTTCAAGTTATAAGTGTTTCTGCTCTGAGGGCCCAGTTGGTTTCGGGTTCAAACCAACCCGACCGTACTTCAAATGACACCAGTTAACCAAACCGGTCACACCATTGCGATCCATACCGAAAAACACACGAGATGGACTACCCATTGGTCCAAAACAGATAGCCGGTGAAAATGTTTCATTTCACCGCAACACGCGTGAAACGGTCCTGGGGGTCCCATGCCTCGACCACAACCTAAATATCCAAAATTGGTCTTGAAACATCCTCCTTAATTACAGGGTCGCAATGTCGCTGACGGTTCGTCATTCTGACACCGTATGAGAGAGATATATCTGATACAAGATCCCTTAATAATAATATTATCATTATCATTAGGTGTTTCATGGACCCGAGCCATGAACCAACATTTAGTATCGAACATTAGACTTGATTCGACTATCTTAAAGACAAGTTCACGTCACCGCTGATGGCAAGACAATCGGGTGTTGCACGCATGAGTTATGGTGGGTCAAAGATTTAATACTAATATTAAATCTATTATTTTCTGAGTGCTTCGGGTACCCGATCGAAAAACCTGAAAAAGATATCCAATATTGGACTCATAAATTTCGTCCCGAAGTCAGGGTCGCACTGCCACTGAAGGTTCTTGAAACCGAGGTCGCACAAATAATTTGTGGTCGAAAAAGTGTTTTATCAACAAAAATAATAATATGGTTATTATATTATTATATTTAATTGATTTTACCTCAAAAAAACACAATGTCACGCACCACCAACCTCTCTCTCCAATTGGTGTGCCTCCCTCCATTTCACGCATGGAAATACCTAATTAAATGGTACACATCACATTCATTGGATTCTCTATCTTTTTTAAGTTTTAATTTATTTCCTTTAACCATTTTCTATCTCTAATATCTTTCTCCATTCACTATTTCTTCTCCACCAAACCCAACCAGCCTGGTCTTCCCACGGCTGCCTCTCACGTCGGATCTTCCACGTCTGGCCTACCGCCATCCTGGCCTCCTGCCGCGCCGCCGCACCGCCCCCGGCTACCCGTGCCGGCACGCCTCAAACCAGTCACATCGCATGGCCCCCCGTCCGCTCGTCGCGCCACCTGCTGTTCCCACGCACCCGACCCCATGCCACCGCACATCAAAAACAAGATGGCGGTGGGTCCAGACTTGTTCGTAGTCCATACTCTCCGCGTTAGTAGTTCAAATAAACACCCAAAGGAATATTCTTCTATGCTCGAGGGAATGAATCACGTAAACATAAATAAACAAAAACCCCCTACCTCAGTAATTAATGTCGCACGTCATTGATTCGCGGAATGCAGCGTCGCAGAAGATAGATGTCTATTCCATTGACATCAGGGTGTGTCCGAAGTAGAAACATCGTTAGAGAAATCCCCCATGTTCTTCATCATGGAGTCGTTCTTCTTTGAAGGTTGGTGTTCTTCATCAAAGAAGAACACTTCCTTCTAAGTCTTCTCAAGAGTTCCTCCACCAATATTTCCAACCCCAAAAATAATAAAAAGACTCTCCATAATATAACATGCCATGTAATTCAAACCTTTGATGGAATACTAATTAGGGAGGTTATGGGATGCCATAATAAGTGGAGTTGTCACATTAAATTGGAGAGGTGTTAAAGGGGGGTTAGAGAGAGTTAAGGAAGTTGAGAGGTTGGGGATCATGTAGGCCCCACCTTTCATTTATCCACACTTTGAAGAGTTTAACTTCAAAGATATAAAAATAAAATTGTTCAACAATTTTATTTATTTTAAACAAAATCCCCAAATAATAAAATTCAACCCGCTTTAAACATAACTGTGGTAAAGGTACCCTTAAGAATTTACCGGCGCTGCGATTTCATCGGTGCCCACATATTTCAATTCTGAGCATCGGTTCAAAAGATAGAAAAACTCGCTCGTTCATTCACTGGACGTACCCGAGTTCAACTTCAGAAATTGATTCCGGGTACACCGGGCCTCAGATTCCAGTGCCGTCAGAAACTGCATACTCGTAAAATTCCGAAAAATTAAGAAACAAATTTCCCTTTTAATTTCCGGGACTTTACATTACTTCCATCTCAGGGCTTTACATCCCCTAAAGCTACAACATCCACTAAGGAAAACAAAAGTGGTACGGAGCACGAATCTGAGCCTTCTGCTCCCATGTACTCTCTTGGAGGTTCCCGTGCTGCTAAAACATGTGCACTAGAGGAATTGACCATCCACGTAGAACCCACTCCTGTCAACCCTTGACCACTACGGGAACCTCTGTGAATGTTGTGCCATCATCGATTTCTAGCTCCCTGTGGTCGATGATGTGTTACGGTTCATGCACGTATCTCCTCATCTGAGATACATGGATGACATCGTGCACCCGATGCAACCGAGGTTGAAAGGTCAAGTGGTAAACCACCTCGCCTACCCTGCTGAGGATATAGAAAGGTCTGATGAACCTTGGAGATAACTTACTGCTTCGGCCATATCTCCGTAGACCTCATCGAGGTGAGACCCGTAGGAATGATGTGGTCGCCATCCTCGAACATCAGTGGTATCTGTATCCTATCATCATAGGATTTCTGCCTGCTCTGTGCAGTCTTCATCTGCCCCTCGATGATCTGAACTTTCTTCATCATAGCCTGAACCATCTCTGGTTCTACATGTGTAGACTCCATCACCATCCACGAAGAATATATGAAACGTGGCTAGTTGCTGTCTCACCACCCCTAACAGCTGAATATCAGTCCTTCTATTGAGCGCTTTCACAACAATGCTCCCCTTAATATGAGTACAGACTATCTCGAAGTCATAGTCCTGGAGGAACTGAAAACTGAAAACTCTTGATGTCATGATGGTAAGGCTAGCTGACTCAAGAGTGATCAGTCGCACCCTCATAAGCATGAGTTTATCCTTGTGCTGCCTGGGTTTCCCTTTTCGCTGACCAAGGAAAAACCTCATCCCAACTTTGTAGATAAACCACAACCATTTTGCATAATACCGTCAATTTGTGTATGAAATGTGGCTGCTCATTCCATACTCAAACTAATGTCGTAAGGCCTTTATGCTTCCACCAAGAGTATCCAACCGAAACTCTCGCCTCAAGGGTCAGATCACATCATCGGCGTAAGAGTGATTATCGAGTCTCCTCCCAAAGGTATCTCTAGAAATGGGGATCAAGTCAACGTCTTAACCAGAAACTCTAGGTCTGGGACAAGATCTGTGGAAGAAATGAATTATTGGTATTTATGTCTATTGATAAGGCAGCTCATAGTAGACACATACCGTACCTCAAATCATTCCTAGAGCCCCTAGGTCACACTCCTTGACCGCATGCAGCTACTCTCTTCCCCTACTCTCCTGCTCCCTAAGCCTGGCGGGAACTATAAAGGCTGGTGGTTGCAACATGTCAAAATGTTCACCACCCCATGCTACTCTCCAAGCTCTTCTTCCACGTTTTCTGCCCTGCTAATTAATCTATCCTTTTCACTTCCTCTTCTTGTAAAATTTTACACGCTCAAGTCCTTGAGACTGGCGTCAGGTTCTTGCTTTATCACTACTAACCTTAACTGGATGTATCCACTCAGCTAACAAATTATCAACCACAAAGGTTCTCTCTAGCACCCTATTATAATTAGGAATGCATAGAGAAAGAAGTGCTGGCTCAGATGTCCTTAATACACACCTCACTCAGAAATCTGATCCCTAAAGAACTGATCGCATCGTATTCATCATGTACCAAGAATGGTTCGGTACGCCCCACTGAATTCTCACCTACCGACATGTCATCCTACTGAAGCTGTATAAGCTCTAGGAAACTCTCTACCACCTCCTCAAGATAGTCCTCACCCACCTGTGAGTCGGGCTCGCCTCAGAACTTGAGGGATATCTGGTGCTGAAACATAAGTAATGCACTAAGCCTAAAAGTATCCTCTACCGGTAGCGCAGGTAGTGTCTGATGACCAACAGGTACTGATATAGCTGGAACACTACCCAATGGTACTATCTCAGGAATAGGTCCACGTGCTGATGTCCCATCACTATACGGACCAACCTCTTGGTTTCTTACTGGAAAACACAAGTAGCCAAGTCCACCATCCACTCTACTAGTTTCTAAAATAGGTGTAAAACCCTAGAATTCACCACCATCCAGTCCACTGCTGTCTGGGAATCTGTCTCGCCTCGTAACCTCGGAGGCCTCTGATGCTGGAACTCATGCAATGCGCTCTGCCAGCATGCACCGTCCACTAGTACGGCTGGTAGCATCTGCTGGCTAATGGGTTTTTCTACTACTGGTACACCACCTGAAGGTTCCATCATAGAAACAGAGCCCTGCAGCAGAGTCTCGTCGCTCAGTGGGCCGTCATTGAGTACTCTCTCAGAACTCCAACTAACTATCTGCGTGGAGACGTCCTGAACAAATTTGACATGGTCAACGATTTATACCTGGAGAGATGACCTAGTTTCAGCTGACTTTAAAACTTTTTAGAAACACACACGCAATGTGTGTTTTCATGAACTAAGTCGGAAATCAATAGTCAGGGTCCTGGTATATGGATATGTTGGTCGTCGTACCAACACTGGGCTCCTTGTACTGAAGACCACACTCGGTACCCTTAAAAATATTGCTTCACAGAAAGGAATGATCAGAGTTCTGAGTTCTACAGTAGAACCGACTCCTCTGATACCAATTTTCCACAACCCGTCCTCGGGGCCCATGCCGTGACTACCCCCAGCCGGCCTTCCATAGGCCAGGGGCTGGCGACTAGCCCCAAAGGTGTAAATCCCGATATCTGGGAAGCTATTTCCTTTATAAAACATAAACACATCCAACCAGAGTACAACCAAAATTAATACACTAAGTACAAAAGAAAGTTCTGAAAAGTAAATTGGCTAGAATACAATCCTAATTGAGATATACAACTACAACTGAATGAATGTACAACAGAAAAGACAAACAGTTGGAAAATAGAAGTAGCTCCTGGGTCGTCCACCTCAGATCCTACATAAAGGGTAGGTACAGATAGCCTCCTCAATGCTCTCACTCTATAACCTCCTCTGTGTACCGTCTCGTCATGAATTCCACCTCCGGGTACTGTCTCGTCGTGAGGTCTACCTCTTGGTACTATCTCGTCCTCGTACTCTCAATCTCTGTTAGTGATGTCTGTCGTCTGCATCCAACACAACGAGGTGTGAGAATATCCCATGCAGGGGTGAGTATAACTATACTCAGTAGGGACCCCGAGACCCTCAAGGTCTCACTAAATCCAACAAAAATATCCACAAAGAAGGATCTCAACAGATAACTTTGACTTAGGTATAGGCCCATACTTATACCTTAGTTATCAAATAACCCATCTCAATAATGAGGAAACCCAAAGGTTGTGAAATCAATAGATAACCACTACTTAGTGATATTCCCATACATATACCTATGTTATCAAGTGACCCATCTCAATCAAGAGGTAAACACAAAGTCATTGACTCAGCTCAAACCAGGATTTTCATTATTGAAACCACAACTGCAGGATAACTCCTCCTCTATCGAGTACAGTGGCCCTGTCATGACTCTGAGGCGCTACTAACTAACCATAGATTTCTGAGGTACTCCTCATGTCGAGTACCGCAGGTCCGCACCCAAACACAATAGTGCTCCCCGCCAGGGGTCTGCCACCCAAACACAGTAGCAGTTCCCCTAATAGCTTACAGAGGTACTCCACCTGTCGAGTACCGCGGGTCTGCTACCAACTACCAGGAACTCCTTCAACCAAATACGGGGCACTCCATCCACTGGGCTAGTCGAATCACTTCATGTTAAATCAGTCAAGCAGTCGTCAAGTCCATAGCTACTAGGTCTCCGCACTCTGTACGCTTGTCTCCGGGAGGATCCGCTCCACGGGATTCTGGTCGATACTACATGTATCAAAAATTATCACAAATAAGTATCATAAGGGACCGCCTCATCACAGGGGTCTCAACGCAATAGACGGTGCGTCAATCTGATGCCTAGTCTATGAGATATTAGCTTTTTTGTCCCGGGGGCCTGGTTGGTTTCGTGTACAAACCAACCCAACTGTATCTCAGCTGTACCCTGAACTCTCATGGGTTATACTCATAGGAACTGTTTCTCATCAAGTTTAACAACTCCACTGACGGTTCATCAAATAGACATCCGGACCGAATGTTATCGACTTTTCCGTTCCAGGGTCCCAATTGGTTTATATGTTAATCCAACCCGAGCATACTCCAACTACGTCCAAACCTCATGTGGAGTATGCCAAAAGAACCTTCTCATACATAGGAATCCAACATAGTCAATGGTACGTCAATCAGATGTCTGATCCTCATGTTATAAGTGTTTCCGCTCCGAGGGCCTGGTTGGTTTTAGGTTTGAACCAACCCAGACGTACTTTAAATGACATCGGTTAACCAAACCGGTCACACCATTGCGATCTATACCAAAAAACACACGTGATGGACTACCCATTAGTCCAAAACAGATAACCGGTGAAAATGGTTCATTTCACCGCCACACGTGCGAACCAGGACTCTTGGGGCCCACTCCTCGACCATGACCTAAATATCCAAAATTGGTATTGAAACATCCGTCTTAATTCTAGGGTCGCAACGTCGCAGACGGTTCGTCATTCCGACACCGTATAAGAGAGATATATCAGATACAAGATCCATTAATAATAATAGTATTATTATCATTGGGTGTTTCATAGACCCGAGACACGAACCAGAATTTCATATCAAACATTGTACTTGAATCGACCGTCTTAAAGACAGGGTCAAGTCGCTGCTGACAGCAAGCCAATCAGGCGTCGCACACATGAGTTATGGCGGGTCGAAGATTAAATAATAATATTAAATCTATTATTTTCCGAGTACTTCAGGTACCCGATCCAAATACCCAAAAATTATATTCAATATTGGACTCCTAAATTCCATCTCAAAGTCAGGGTTGCACTGCCGCTGACGGTTCGTGAAACTGAGGTCAGTGGAATAAGTTGCGGTTGAAAAAGTTTTTTATCAACAAAAATAATAATATGGTTATTATATTATTATTTTTAATTTCTTTTACATATAAAAAACAAAATGTCACGCACCACCACCCTCTCTCTACAATTGGTATGCCTCCCTCCATTTCATGCATGGAAATCCCTAATTAAATGGTGCACATCACATTCATTGGATTCTCTTTCTTTCTTTAAGTTTTAATTTATTTCCTTTAAATGTTTTCTCTCTCCAATATCCTTCTCCATTCACTGTTTCTTATCCACCAAACCCAACCAGCCTGGCCTTCCCGCAGCTGCCTCTCACACCGGATCTGCCACCTCCGGCCTACCGCCATCCTAGACTCCCGCCGCGCTGCTGCACCACCCCCGGCTACCCGCGTCGGCACGCGTCAAACCGGCCACATCGCCTGGCCCCCCGTCCACTCGCAGCGCCACCTCCCATTACCATGCACCCGACACCATGCCACCGCACATCAAGAACAATTTGGAGGTGGGTCCGGACTTGTTTGAATTTTTCACCCACTGCGTTAGTAGTTCGAATAATCACCCAACAAAATATTCTTCCATGCTCAAGGGAAATAATCATGAAAACTTTAATAAAAAAACCCCTACCTCGGTAATTAACGTCGCACGACATTGATTCGCGGAATGCGGTGTCGCGGAAGATGGACATCTATTCCGTTGACGTCAGGGTGTGTCCATAGTAGAACCATAATTTGAGAAATCCCTCACGTTCTTCACGGCAGAGTAGTTCTTCTATGAAGGTTGGGGTTCTTCGCCAAAGAATAACACTTCCTTCTAAGTTTTATCAAGAGTTACTCCACCAATATTGACATGCCCCAAAATAATAAAAAGACTCTGCATAATATAACATTCCATGTAATTCAATCCTTTGATGGAATATTAATTAGGGAGGTGATGGGTTTCCATAATAAGGGGAGTTTTCATATTAAATTGGAGTGGTGTTAAAGGGGGTTAGAGAGAGTTAATGAAGTTGAGAGGTTGAGGCTCAAGTGGGCCCCACCTCTCATTTATCCACACTTTGAGGAGTATAACTTCCCAGATATAAAAATAAAATTTTGCAACAATTTTATTTATTTTAAACTAAATCCCCAATAATAAAATTCAACCCGCTTAAAATGCAACTGCGGTAAAGGTCCCTTTAAGCAATTACCGGCGCTGCGAGTTAATCACTACCCTCAGATTTCAATTTCGAGCACTGGTTCAAAAAATAGAAAAACCCTCTCATTCGTTCACTGAACATACCAGAGCTAAACTTCGGAAATTGATTCTGGGCACACCGGGCCTCGGATTCAAGTGCCATCAAAAAATGTGTATTCATAAAATTCCAAAGAAATTATGAAAAAAAATTCCCTTGTAAATTCCGGGACTTTACAGGGGGTGTGATCATTGTTTTGTTATATTCTATTTTTTTTCTATTCTTGATTATGTGTTTTGAATTTTACGGGCTCATGCCCACTTAAAATCGTGGTGGTTGGTGGTTTTCCTTGTGCACTAAAGGATGACTATTTTTCTGGATATTCATGTGATTGAATGAATGTAACATGAAAATTATTTAATCACATAATATCGACCGATTAAATGGATTCATAGTGAACATCAATCCTTGTGTGGTCACCCCGGTTAATCCAACAGAAAGTAGAACCTAATTAATTATATGCTTGAACATGGATTTTTCCCTACTCTGTTTTGATAGTTGGTGTGTTTTTCTGCTTGATGATTATGGGGTGATATGGATGGGTATGGGATCCTCTATTGTGGAAATGTAGTTGGTTGTGAATATAAAGTTGTGTGGGTCTTTATCTGGAAACTTGGTTTGGTTCCAGTACTTTGAGGGATCTCACAGATCCCTTTGTTGTTGTGACTTTACAAGAGAACCGGGTGTGAATGCTTAAATTGCTGTTTGGAAATTTCTCTTTCTCGGGCATGCAGTTATTCCTGTTAGTTTTCCATTAGTTAATAAATTACTTTAGGGGTATCACTAGAACATGAAATCAAGGGTTGGATCAATGGGGAATTGTTTTCCGGGGTGAGTGGTGACACGATTTTGGGTTCAGTGCTTCTTGTGAAAAAATAGTAACGAGGGTGTGTGTGCTTAGGTTGCTTTTGGAACTCCTAGGTTGGGATGAGTTGTTTTTATATATATATTATATAATTGTATTTATTATGTTTCATATTCATGCCCCACCCATGTTGATCACTTATTACCGAACACCCCAATTTCATGGGGGAGGGTGTTTTTCCCAGCGCTCCTATGAGTGGCTGGTTATTAGCTCTTTTCTGATCTCTTTCCCGAATAGCCCAAGACTTTTCGGGTAGGACATGGTGGCCTGAGGTCCATTATGGACTAAGATTCTATGGTAAGGGTAGTTGTGGTGGTTGGCCCAGGTGTGTGAGGGCAGGTTATTTCCCATGTGTCTTCAGGATGAGGCCTAGGTGTCTTCGGGTGTGGTAGTAGTTGTTCTGGATCAGGTTTTTGTTGGAGTGGTTATGCATGGTTGATGTGGCCCAGGTGTTTGTGGGTGGGATGTGTGGCTGTAGCCAAGGTGTGTGCGGGCGGGGTGTGTCAGTGGGACTACGGTGAGTATAGAGGGACATGTTCGATGTGTAGGATTTTTCCAATAACCAGAGGGAAAGTAGCGTGGGGTAGCCAAATATCAATTTGCTATTACTATATATTAATTGAATACCGTTATTTGGGGACTGTGCCTTGGTGAGTCTTTGGTATATAGTTCTCCTTGTTTGGTGTTTTGGTTATCTCCATTATCATGAGGCATTAAAATGTCTCCCCACTTGTGCACGAGAGCTTTTGGTTTTCCCCTACTGAGTATACTTGTATGCTCACCCTACATATATAAAACTGCTTTCATGTTTCCAGGAGGACTTTAGGGATCGCGCATGATTGTACTTGTTTGGATGTTGGGACAGTTGCAATTGTTATTTTCCTCTCTTGGGTATTTTCTTTTTTTGGGGTTTCTTATACATTGTAGCCTATACTCTTGGAACACGCATATGGGAATGATTTATTTTGGATTTACCTATACATCCACTTTTGATGTTGATTGGATTCAATATCTTATCTCTTGATCCCATTAAATAAAAATGGGTAATTACTTCAATCTAGTGTGCTATTCTTTACCCTTGGTGCGATTCGCCACTCTAGGACCTATTGAAGGCGGATCTCGAGGGTCATTATCTATCTTCAACATGAAGATGGAAGGGTTTGGAAACCTGTTGTCCCTTCTCTCATCTTGGGGATGGAAGGTCGTGAAAGCATATATAAATCCTCTATGGATATATGTTTATGGGTTGTGTTGAAATATGATTTTTAATATGAATGGTTCAAATATAAATATCCAATTGGAAGATTTTACAAACTTTTTCTATCTCTCTTAAACACTATATTTTATTCTTCTCTAGTTATTTCAGGTTTTTATTTTTTATTTTTATATTTCCCTTATTTTTTACATAAAAATTACCAATGAATGTTTTTTAGAACATATTTCTATATTTCTACATTTTATTTCATTCAGTTTCATATCCATATTATTCAAAAAAATTTATAGAGGTTCTTCATTTGATAGTATATTTTTAAAATAAAATTCCATTTTCACAATCATTTACATTCTTTAGAAACAATTACAAGCAATATTTTAAACCATTTTCTCTGTGAATCAAGTTTTACTTTTTAAAAATGTATGAATAGAATTCATTTATATCATTTATGACATGACCATATCTTCCAACCGACATAACTATTATATATTTTTAACACTACATAACATTTTAATATGGTTTTAAAAAGAAAATATTATTCATAATTTTGGAATTTGGAGTTTTTAAATGTTATGAATTGAAACATATTATTTTTATTATATTTAAAATCATATTAACAATGATTATATATAAGTTTTTTTCATTTATATTAATATTTTTCGGTATTGTTAATATTCACTAAGAAAATAATAATATGATACCATCTTATTCCATTTACTGGATGGATTATAGTGCTGCTATTTTGATGATATTTCAGGAAACCTATTAATTTTTAATGGGATTATTAAGATATAATTAAATATTGAATGTTTTTTAGATATTTTCACACAAATATATATCATTTTAATTATGTGATGAGTGGACAATAAAATATATATCGTCTTACTATTTTTAATAATGATAGATATATCATTATATAACAAGAATATGAATACGGTACTAAACCAATTAAATTATGGATCTTTGTCCACCATGAATAGAAATGAATTTGGGAGAGAATTGAATCAACTATAATACTATGTCGACTATGTTATAAACATCGTGGAAGTAATCCATGAATAATAAAATTATTTTATATAATTATTATTCCATATTCCTTTTACATGTTATTAATTCTTATGATATACTATAATGAATAATGTATAATTTATATTGATTTCATTCTATTATGACTAATTTTTTTTATAGTAATAATTTATTATGCCCAATGTCATTATTTTTAATTTATGACTGATTAGGTAGAATTTCATAAATTTTAATCATCCACTCATACATGTATTATTATATTATTCTCATCAAATATATATAATTAATATATTACTTAATTTACCTTACTGAGCATCTATGATCACATTTTATTATGTTTCTACATCCCTATGCCCTAATTTTTTTTTAAAAAAATTTGATATTTATTTGGAAGCAACACTAATAAAAAAATTGATAATGGTATTAAAGATATTTTATAAAAAAATTGATAATTTATCTAGTCACTAAAGTTACAAAGCAATTACAGTATTCGTGTTTGTATTATTGTATAATATAAAATGTTTTCATATAAAATGTTGAAATATGAATATAAGTTAATCTTTGGTTTTATTAATGTATATAATTAGATTACATATTGATTACTACATTATTAATGTTGTCTAGTGGTAAAATTTTATGTTTAATTCTCGAACTATCAATTTCCATGAATTTTGGTTCAAGAATTTATAAAAAATGATCCTGATAAATTTTGTTCTTGTTATTTATAGGGATTTATTTACTAATATTCAGATGCAGAGGATCACGTAAACTAGGATTAACAAAAAATGTTTCAGATGATCTATTTTTTCGTTAGTTGAACATAATGTCTCATGGGTTGAAATAAAGGAGTCATCTAATTATAATTATTAGGAATAAATCTCATATTTAAATGATGGAATGATTTTATTTTAAAGATATTATATTTTTTCTAAATAACTATTTTTTCTTTAAAATTTTTGTAGGATTTAGATCCATAAAATGAACATGTGGGAGTTATACTATCTGAAACTATGATTCCATATACATAGGAAAGGTGGAATATTTCAAATAAGTGATTGAGATTAAATAAAACAATAATTTATTACTATTATATATGTTTATAAGTATTACTCATGATACTGACCATGAAGACACATTTCAAATTATATATTTAGTAATGACATTATGAATAATTACCTCATTTATTTTTATGAGGGAGTTAACATTAATTTTCAAGGATGAAGTTTATTTAATTTGGGTTAAATGTAATTTCCTGATATTTTAGTATGAATTTATAATTAAGAGAGATATTTTTTGTATAAAGTTCTTTACATGTACCACATGTAATACTACAAAATTTTAGAATGCAAAATAATTATTTTAAAAAATATTTTTGGGTGTTATAATAACAATTAATTGAATAATTTTCATATTTTTATGATAAATAAGTAAATTTAATGGGACAAAATTATAATCATTTTATGATAAAAATTGATATTTATAAAAAAAATGGCTTTAATGAGCTTTTTATTTTATCTCAAATTAAATTTATCACTTCAAAAGGATTATTATAATAATATGTTTTCTTGTTCAAAAAAATATATTTCGACTAATTTAATTACTAATTTATGTGAAAAATATAATTTTTATAATTTTAAATTTAAAAAATATTTTGTTTTTTCTAAAAATATTATAAATATTAACATTGAATGGGTATTTGGAATTTTAGTTAATTGGTTCTTTTTTAGGTGACTGATACAAATTACAGTTTTTATAAATACCGTGACATATATGGAATCATTGGAATAGCCATATATTTCACTACTACTTTAAGAGTAAATTTCAGAATCAAATCATTTTTGGACTTATAATTGTTGAGAATGAGATTTGGGTGTTTATAAATAATTTTAGTGTGGTTTTAATGCATTTGGCGGTGAAATATTTGAGAAGGTTTTTTACAACCATTATAATCCTCTATGAAAGAATATAGATGGAGGTATTAACACCCCAGGTGGATACTAGTTAAGGTGAATGGTTTTTCAAATCATGCCACCATCATTGAAAAACTGTGTGAAAAGCTCCAATAAAAAATAGAATGTAAGGGAAAACGTTTTTAAAACTATCTGACCAAATAGTTTGGGTGATTCAGAGAGGGAAAATGGATTAAAAATTGGATCATGGTTTCCCAAACAATGCATCCACACCATGTCTAGAAGATTTTATTATCTAAAAATACTCTTTATCTTCTATTATATGTCTATATTGAATCATTATTCATACTGTATGAAGATATCTAAAACATGATATTTCAAGGGAATTCTCCAATGTTTTCCCCTATATCCATGATCAATCATTATTGATCCAATGCTTTTGATTGTAGGTTATTAATGTTTGTGATACAAAAACCTTTGTTTTTAGGTTTCATCCATATCTACCTATTTTAAATTAATTAAAATAAAAAATATAGGGTATTGAATCCTATGTTATGGGTTTTGGGATCTATAACATTGAATTATCTAATTTTAAAAAGAATGGTTGTTGATATAGTGTGTTGTTGTCCCTCCTAATATAAAGATCTACTATACTAATGTTGGAAGATACTGAGAGGTTTTTTAGTTTCGATCAAGTAACTTATTCTTATAATCATTTTGAATTTCATTTTAGAACCCAAATTTTTTTTGCAGGGAAATTTTTTAGGGATTCATTGTGAGTAGGGTGAATCTGATTAGATCTCAAGTTATATTCCTCATTGATTTTCATTGATTGTATCAAATAATTTATATGTATAAAGTTACATAACAGTTTGTGATCATATATATTATTTTAATCATTATTTAATGTTGGGTGGTTATGCTCACGGGACCATTAATGTTGTTTTATCACTCATGTGTGTGTCTGTGTAGCCTATAATCCATGTTTGAGTATGATCACATCTATGTGTATCAGAACTAATATCATGTTTTTATGATAAAATCATTATTATTATGCTAAAAATTAAAATGTTTTTTTTTCTTAGAGGTTGGAACTTTGTTTCTTTGTTCATATTGATAGGTGACTATAACATTAATTTTCCATCATCTAGTGGTGGTTATGGATGATGAAATAGATTTACTAAAATTCATGAATTTATTTCACCTGTGGTATGAGGCTTTCCGTACATATAATAATTGGGTCATCCGGTGATTTTACTTAAGGGAAATGGTTTTTTATCCTAAATGGAGGGATATGGGGTTTTCATGGTATATGAAGTGATTGTTTCATATTGAAAAAACATCCATGACCTTTAAAGTTTATAGAATCACGCAACATGATATATGTACTGATATTAACTATATGATTACGGTGTTTATCATCATTGTGAAATTAGAGGTATATCCAAGGTTATGTGGTGGATTTTGTAGTGCATGACTTCATAATATGTAATTGTATGTTAATCAGTCCATATTTATTTATTATCATGGCATACACTCTTATTCATGTGATATTTTTTAATAAATGCATCAATGGTGTCCTAGTGGTTTTATACTCACTTCCTTTAATGGAATCTGATACCCCTTATAGATTTTATGATCCATGGCACATTAAGGGAGAGATACCTTATTATAGGGCGCTAGGGCCTAGATTATGGAGATTATAGGATGTAATGAGATTGAATATATAGTGATATAAATATGTTTATTAATTTACTTTTTTACACATACTATAATTTAATCGTATACTTATGGAGTCCTTGGTTATGTATTCTCTATTTCATTAGATTATTTACAAGTAATTCCAGATATAATTTATTATTAATTCTTATATGTTATAAATTAGGATTTTATAGAATGATAATGTGGGTAAAGGCGACCAGCAACATATGGAAACTAGACCATCTTGGTTCCTTGGCGTCCTCTTTCCACATGAGGTGGTACGTGTGAGGCAATGTGTCATTCATACTCAAATTTTTGGATTCAGGTTTCAGATTTATAAAGTGGTATCTAATGAGTATTTTACAATATCTACCATCTATACCTATATTTTGGGTATATTAAAAAAAGTTATGTAGTCTGGGATATTTTTTTGGGAGTTTTTTTGTACCAATTTAACTCATGTGTAATCTACTTCTGAGTTATAATTATTGGGACAGTTGTTACATCTGTGGATTTAATGTTTCTTGTAGATCCTATATATATTTTTCCCTATCTGATTTGTTTTTATAACATTTATATATCATGTGTATTCATATAGAATAACATTCCATATATATACCTTTTGTGTTTTTTAAACTAATTCATTAATTAAATTCTTTTATATGTATTATATCCTTGGGATAGATGATTATTCTTTATTAAGTGATAGATAATTGTTTACTACTATTATATATATATATATATATATTCTAGAATGTTTATTTCAACTTGAGAATATTGTTATGTTTTTTATATATTCAATTGTGACTAATTTACAGGTATATATTTCCTTAAGTGGTATTTGATGGGATGTGGCTTCATTTTTTGGCTAGCATTTAGGATGGGGTTCTATAGAAATCTATCATTTTTCCCTTATACTTTCTTTTGAATGCTGTTACCTACATTCTTAACATTCCGTTCACGTTAATTAAAAATTATACCATTCAGACACATGATTTATCATGATCAGAATATTGCACTCGATCCAATGGATTTTATATAGGAGGATACACATGACCATGATCCCACACCTACATCAGTTATCCCATTAGTGAACCCACCTCAACTGATTGTCCTATAAAGGATGATGGTTGATAATTTTCTTAATTTTTAGCTCCATCATTCGATAGAATTCAAGGTCACTGGTGATCATCATGCTGTTGAGGACTCTATTGAAATAATAGAGGAAATCAGTAACAATGTATAGACTCTCAGAGATATAAAACTAAATAAACAATGTAAGGACTCTATGTTAATTATTAAATATTTTCATTATATTAAAACTATAAATTACATTGTTTTCCCAGAAGATAATTTTTGTTTAGAGTCTTATAGAATCATGAAATGCACTTACATAATAAACCCATACATTATAAGTTAAATCCTTTACCTATTATCCATTGTTTTACAGAAAACTAAAATCATTAAAATAAAATATGATTTCTTATATAGATATATCTTCACAAATTTCCATTTATCTTATTCTTGTCCCAATTCATCCTTAAACACTATGATATAATTTTAAAAAATGGGATGAGGAAAAAATATCAGTAATGTAATTAAAAGAATGGAATCAATTTTTCCAGTGAAAACCAATATGAACATTTCCTTAATAATGTACCTTTTTAACCTAAAAAATAATGAACTTATCAACAGATAATTATTTTACCTTTCAAAAATCAAATTATTTTCCTCAGAACTCATAAGAAATCATCTAAAATATATGTAGGTAACTTTTTTACAAAAAACAAACTAATATTGAATAACCATGTGGTTTATTTCAATTCATGTCTCTCAAACAAATTGAATAACCATATGGTCAACTTCTGTACCCAATTCCTTAAAGGTAATAACGTAACCATTCATCCTTGTTTTATCATGTCACCACCCATAAAATATCCAAATACCATTATATAATTATTTAACCTAAAATATTACAATTTTTAATATGCCTCCATAAAAAATTCATTTACACTCATAAGAAAACATTTCATGTTATAAAAATAATCAATCCATTTTTATAAACGATTTTCAATAAAGAAATTCATAGAAAAGATAAAGAGTGTTTTCATTAAAATATAATTAAGTCTTGTATAGGAATACAAATAGAAAATAATTTTCATTGTCTTGGGGATGTTTATTCTCTATATACATTAAAATTTTCATTTTATTTTTTGTAAATAAAGTCAACTGTTATGTAGAGGAATAAATAAATCTATTTTGAAAAACTATTAATGGAAATTAAAATAGACATAAATGTATTTTATAATAATTTTATATCATTTTAATGGAACAGATAAAATTATATCAAGAATATCATCATTTAGGAAAATAATTTTAAATAAAATAATTAAGAAATTAAATATATATTTTGAAATTAATGTGTCCCATAACACATTAAAATATTTGAATAATAAATCCCATGAAAGAAGAAAAATTAACAAAACATTAAATGAAATGATAATAAATAAATAAATGATAATAAATGTTAAATGGGATTTATATAATCCTCATAAAAGAATATGGTTGTATATTATAATAATATGACACAATAATAAGATATTGAGATAATGTCTCTTTCCTTGAGTATTATGTGTCACATGTGTTCTTCATTATCCTCAATAAAAATCTTATGTTCCTTTTTTTACTTTCTGTATAACATTGTACTTGTTTATTTTTTCCTTTATATGACATAATATCATGTTATATCAATTAATTAATTATTTTCCCATTTTATATTTTGATGATATTCATTACATGAGTGTGAAAATAATTTGGTAAGATGTCAATACTCAAACCAGTCCTATGTACATCATATCCTGAATAACAATCATAACATGATTATCATTTTTATATATCACTTATTATTATAAAAATAAAAATTTAGTTTGTTCAAGAAAATTAAAATAAATAATAATACCATTAATTTTATATTAAACATTTAAATATACTTATATATATTTCCCACGTGATTGGATGATTGAAAACCAATGACATTGCTTTATGGAGGTGATAGTTCACATGTACGCATGAACGATGTCATCAATTTTATATGCATGGAATGAAAAGAAAATAAAAGAAATATTTTTTTATTGATGAAAAATGTGTCATTAATATCCTATATAAATATTAATTTCCCCATTTTAACTAGTCCATAGAGATAGTTTTTTAATATGAATTATATTGGTTATCGAGGTGGTAGTTCATCGTACACACAAACAATAAATTCTTTTCTCACATGGTAGAAGTGGAGGTGGATTTAGGTGATTATATTAAAATTATTAAATATAATTATTTTGATTATATTATTGTTATTTTTTCATATTGATGGAAAATATTCTAAAGGAAGTGTAAGAAAAAACAAAGATAATTAATTAAAAATGATTCCTTTCTCTTTGGACAACCTCCTTTGATTAACACTTTATCATCTATTGGGTCAATGAAATACATAAAATTAGATATATATAATTTGGGGAGAGATTATATGAATTTATCTATGTTGATCTTTGTTAAACAAAAGAGGTTTGAAATTTTGAGGAATGGAAATGAAGATGTTCTATTTTATAAAAGAATGGAGTGGTACTATTGGGATTCATCAAAATATTAAATTAATGTAATTAATTTAATATTCCAAATTGCGATAAAATGAAATATTTTTATAATGTGATAATTATGGGTCTAAATAAATTAATCCAATTAAATTATATTGGTTTTAATTATTTTGATAATCCTTCTTTTATTAACCCTTATCATACTATTTTAACGCTTACATTTATATCACGTAGTATACATTTTGAGGGTAAATATAATTACCATAAAATGAAAAATAATAATACATGATTCACTTATGAAATTTTTAGTATTTATCAAATTAATTATTCCTTAGTTCATAATTATATGGATTTTATATTATTTTAAAAAATACATTTTAAAAGAATCTATTAATGTATGTTTTTGACATATTCAATATTTTGCTTTTTAAAAAATGCCATGAAAAATATTTATATTAAAAAAAATTCTATAACACATCACTAAAATGTCATAAGAATATAAAAAATTCTTGAATGATATTAATTATATCACATAATATTTATTTTAATATTTTCAATATAATTTATTTTATATTTCTTTTTAATAAAAAATTACTACATACTCATTTTACAAGCCACTAATTTAATTATTTCTCCACTAAAAATTTAAAATAAAATATCATGTTGAAGGTCAAATAAAATTTTTCAAAATGATATTTATAGATTTAAATTTCACCTACACAACCCCATATTACAAAATATTTCACATACTACAAACAAGAGTGGGAAAATTTTGACTTTTCTTGGAATGAATACTATAAATGGATTAAATTAGTCCATTTGGATCCATGTGATAGAAAAATCATTATATTTATGATTTTTTTGGAATATAACTAATTATATAAAATTTGAAGAAGTGTTATTGTAATCTTCTAATATTTAGAATATTATTTTTACTATTAATTATCTGTTTTATATTTGACCATGGTAATAAAAAATAATAATAATGTTAATATTCATAAGGAAAAAAATAAAGGGGAACTATATAATAAATTTAAAGAATATATTTCCAAATATGTAATCAATTATTCAAATATTAAAAATAGTTAATTTGATAAAATTTATTAAAAATTAATCTTGTTGATGAATCAAGAACACGAGTTTGTAAAGTTAAAACATTGAAAGTTTGAAATGATTTTATATCCAAATTCAATGTGAAATTGATTCCAATTAATTAAATTTTATTAAATGATAAAAAATTGATCAAATAATACTTTTAAACCATTCCAATATATAATTAATGATGTTATATAAATTCAATGAAAAACAGATTTCAATTAAGATGCATTATTTTTTCACTATTAATCAAAAATGAAACATATTTGAAAAATACCAAAAATTCAACCATATTAAAATTATATATCCCTATATTAAATAAAAAAACTATTATGTAAAATATAATTTTTATGATATTCAATAACTGTATTTAAAACAAGTGCACAAACAAAAGGCGGGAAAACTGTATTTTTAGTAAACTACTTCTTTTATGTGTGAAATTGGATTTGTTCTTACATAATATATAGAAAAAACATAAGATGAATTCTAAAATATATATTGAATATATTATATATATATATATATATATATATTTCATTACTGTAATCAAACATGAGTGATTTTATATTTATTTTTATAAAACACACTTGTGCACATTTAAATTATTTTTTTTAAAATATATCCTTTTATTTTCAAAATGCTTCTACATTCATTTATAATTAATTATTAAAATAATTATATATACATGTATAAACAAAATTTTCATAATTTATTTCATCTTGATCATTCATATCATTATAATGACTATGTTATAATAGAAAAATTTAAATAATAATATTTATTTGCTATTTTTGCTCAATGTAGTGTACAATATATGTTATTGAATAGAGTATTTTTCATTAAAAAACTAGGGATGTTAAAAATAACCATTTATCATTCATGGACCCACCTATAGGTTTTATGTTTTCATTATTCATTTAATAAGACATAATAGTCATAATTTTTAGGCCTTAAAGGATCTATTCATTGATTATTGTTTCCGAGACAAAGTAATGATGGATCGAGCTGTTTAGTTTATAAGGATTTAGTAAGGGATAATTTTTTTCTAAAGAAACTCAACTCAATTATAGAATTTTCAATTTGTTGATTCTATTTTTGAAGTAATTATTGAACAGAGTGATAATAATCATTACGTAAGACTTCATATAGATCTGGGATTAATGTTAATGGGATTTGACAAGATTAAATATAACCAGGGGCATAACAATGACCTACAATTTCAAAATGGTTTATAAGATGAATTTAAATCATGATTCCATACAACCTATAATGTGTTTACGATATATATTTCTAGTGTGAGTGATGGTTCCTATTCTGGAAATAGAATGTATATGTTTAATGATATATAATATGGTGTAATGTTGGTGGAGTAATGTAGAGTTTCTTCCACTCAATATATGAGGAAGGATTACCAGGTGCAATAATTATATAAGAAATGGGTATTCTAGTAAATTATATTGAAATACACCCATGAAATGTAACCAATATGGGTGTATTGGACCTCTTATGTTCTTTTTTGTATAATATTGCACATCCAAATTTGAGGATCACAAGACAAATTGTTTGAAGGATCCTTGGTAATAGGATTATATCCCTACGATAATAACGACTATGATGAGTGATGCATACCAAAGACAGTGTAGTGGAGTTGAGGTGTGACACAAGTCTATGAAGCACCAAGATCGAACTATTTTTAGAGAGAGACCATTGACAATGTAAGGAATGGACCTTATCAAACAATCACTTATTAGGACTTTTTCGATATAGGTTCTTTGCATTAATTTATATATTCTAAAATTGTTGATTGGAATCACATTACAGTCATGTTATCATTGGAGTTTTTGTCTCTTAAAATTACCATAGGTTAAATATAGATTATCATATGACATTCCATGAGTGACTTATAGAAGTTTTTAATTATTTATCTTTATGGGATTCATGACCAAATATGTGACTATTGTTTATGTGATCTTCATGAAGGAATTGATGAGAATATTTCATTCCTACATTGGATTTTATCTGATATGGGTATCCAATAATTCATGTAAGGGACGAATGTTTTTTATGACCATTTATAGGGATATTATAAAAAATAATTTAATCATAATAGATCATTATTGTAACTTTCTTTGCTTTGGAAAGAGTCCATGCACTCAAAATGGAACAAGGTTTTATGTATTTTTCTTTTCAATTTTTTTCAAAACTCTAATTTTATGTAAATCCAAATATCTTCATTTGTATTCCACAAAACATATGTGTATGGAAAAAGATAATAATTATTCTCAGAGTGAAAACATTTTTGATTCTTTCTATTTTATAGTGAAAGTATATTAGATAGTGTGTAATATTCATATTTTTAACATAGATATGAAGGGTATCGTTATACCAAGAACATAACTTCATAGTAGTACCCTGTTTTTTTTCATGAATTACTCTCCTCATGTATATATCTATATAGACTGCATGATGAAAAATATAGTGCCGGTAATGAACATGTATCGTTTACCTAGGATTGACAATCACATTGATCAATTTTCGAGATCCATCTTGTTCTATTATATTAATCTTCTTTTACACTATCATCAATTAAAATTCAATGAGGAGGATATAGCTTCATTGGAATTTCATATTTGACTTGTATTTTACTAATACATTATTATGCCTTTTGGATTGATATATTTCTGAGTAATGTTAATGGATCTCATAAACAAGTCATCCATCCATCTCTGAAATCTTTTTTTGTGGTTTTTATTATAGATATAATTATATATTCATGAATATAAGATTTATATATATAGATCCTTGTGAAATTTTTGAGTACACTATAAGTGTATCTACTTTATTTCATGATTTTATTATGTATTTTATTTATCATAGTGGACTAATTTCAATGTTATGTGATCTATCGGTGAAGAATTTATTTAGATCCAGAAAAGGAAGATTGTGGGATATCAGGGGATAACCCTCAAAATATAGTTGATATTAGATGTTTCCCCTTGTTTGTTATATTCTATCAAATGTTAATTTGGTACTTCTGTTAATAAGTATCATTGATGTGGGGTCTTACTAATATAGGGTGGATTTTTAATGTACTATTCATTAGGAATTGTTTTTTAATACTGGAGATGAGTTTTATGATAACACCATTTTTTTATTGATCCAGATATAAGTATTAGTTACACAATCGACTGTTTTGCCTCAATAGTAGGGTTATGAGTTTTTCATAGGAATATTGATTAGGTAGTTTCTTATAAGTAACGTGAGATGGCACTCCATGATTTAAAATTCAAAACACAAAACATATATTTGACAGCATTGTAACACACCTAAAAAGTGTTGGTGATAGAATATCATTATTGAGAATTTTTTGAATAAAATAGAACATCCTTTGATAAATCTTATCTATTTGACAGCTCAATTTAAGTCAGTAGAAATTGGTAGATTATTTTCTATATTTTATATTGAAATTCCATATACTCTTGGGAATAAAATTTTTGTTATAGATTCTCTATGTAGTAATGCAATAGATGAACATAAAGCTATGCTAACATCCTTTAAAAATTAATAAATTATAATTAATTTTACTATATAGTATCTTGTGGATATATCATAGGATTGAAGAGTCATAACATCTATGCCCTTGGTCATAAAGTCTTCATTATTAGATTAGTTGAAGACTATTGAAGAGTTAGATCTTATATGTGTGGTGACTCTTGAATTATTATTTGGTAGTTAGAAAATTCAAGGTTGTATAGTTTATTATAATTATAGTTTCATCATTTACGGAAAAAATTTAGTGAAAAAATTATTGAGGGAGGCTCTGATGAGAGAATCACATTATTTTAAATATTCAATGAATATACAATTAATGATGATTTACCAAAAAAAGTTATATCATTTTTGGTGGCCTTCAATAAATAGAAACATCAAAACTTTATCTTCGTGATTCATTATTCTTAGAGGGAAAGTGATGGTATTTAATATCCTGGTGGTTTTCTTAGTCCACTACAAGCAATGTTGTTGATGTGGGATGATCTGTATATCAACCCTAATATTTATTACACATTAATTCATGTTTTATTACATAATAATTCACATAATACAACCCATAATATTAACATGTATATTGTATTTGGTTAATTATGTAAATTACATACTAACATAAATGAGGGTGTAAATCATCATTAATAAAAACTTTCTTGACATGATCATAATGTTCTATCTTCCATAAAACTGTAGGGCATAACTAGGGAACATGCATTAGAAATTGGTGTGTAATAATCCCACAATAGGAATAAAAAAATAACATGAATATGGTATTACATGTCAAAAATTAGGAATTTAAATGGTACATAGAAATATTGGGAGTTCTAAACATGAATAATGAGGCATGATATAACATAATAACATAAAGGTAACATGGGAATTTTCAAAAACAATAAACATGAAATCATAGGCATAATTAGAGATTAACCAAAAATAAATCAAAATATAATGTTTTTAGGACGTCCACCCATTAACCATACATTGAATCTAATAAGACCAATACATTAACAAATTTATTGGAGTACAAAATACGTACACCCATCATATTCAAATCATGTAAATGCATAAGTGTTCCACATAGATCATATAACAAAATAAGATATTTATCATATTTAATTACTTGATCAAGGAGTGTGGAATAAATATATGTAATTCCAAAATTAAATATGTATAGCTATGTTTACATGAAAAACATTTAGTGGAAATATTGTTGGTATTCAAAACATAGTGGTTTGGCCTGGAATCATTACAGTGAAATTCTTTCTGAATAACATCATAACATATAGATTCATAAAATGGATTAATGAGAGATAAAAGGGTCTCTATTCATCGAGAAATAAAATAAAAAGTAATAGGGATGTGTAAAATCAATTCCAAACATTATTAATTAAAAATAAATATACTTCAATGGAGCATCTTCATGAAAAAATGAGAATGAGTGGATCAGTTACATTGAAAGGTTGATTCCAAAAGGATGACCTTCTTGAGATCTTGGTGAAACATTAAAGGACTCTAGATAGGGTAGGGAAAATTGTGGACATGGTCCAAGGTTTTTAAAATATTTTAAGGGGGATATATTGTGTGTTTATATATGATATTATAGGGGAGTACTTTATTATTTCCCAAACTATTGTTTTGGAATCTCTATAATAAATTAATCAACTCTAGAAAAAACCAATTGATATTTACCATGATTTCATTTAGAGGATTGGTTTTAATTTTTTATTATTAATGGGGAAAATCATAAAAATAGTTCCCATGGTGATGTGAAAGTGGGTCATGTTTTTATAAAATTGATTTTAAAACCATTAAATTTAACATTGGATTTTGTTGATTCATACATGATAAATAAAATTCATCTAATAACCTAAAAAAATTATTTTCAATTGTAAACATTTATTAGGTTATGAAAACCCTTTCTAGGATTAATTACTTAACATTTGGAAAATTATTATGACACGATACAGATCGTATATTTAGTACATTTTTATCTTTTACTGAAATATTCAACTATCTTAGAGAATTATGAAAAAATCAATGTTAGATAATTTCAACATGATAAATCCAAAAATAATGTCTCTTTTATTCAAATAATTTTTCAAATATTTTAATTTTCATATAAATAAACAATTATTGAGAAATTATGGTTTTCTCAACTATAACAATATTTAGACCCTTATAAAAATATTATTTTACTTCATAAAAATTATAATATAATTTATATTAAAATTAAATTAATTAGTTATATTATTGAAATATCATTTTTTTTGTTAATAAATTAAATAAAAAAATTACATTTCAAAATTCAAATAGGAAATTTCAAAGAAATATAGTTTTTTTATTATCATATCAATATCAAAATAATTTGAAAAGTCAAAATAAAGGGAATTAAATATTAGCATAATTTTGTTAAAATAAAATATACATATCCACACTATTAGTGTCTTGATAAATATCCATTATAACATTAATAAATTCACTTAGGGTAAGGTGTGTGACGGTGAGATTTTCATTTTTTGGATTACCAAACATGGTTTGTGTTATGATCTCGATGATCTTGAGTTTATCGAACAAATATTTATTCTCATTCTTTAGTTGTTGTATCTCAGATTAGGCTTGGTCAACAAGAAAATGATTGTAATTCTATCTCCCAAGAAAGCTCCAATTTGTGGGTTTCATCGGGTATGTTTCTACTAGTGGAGTTCATTGCTTCTTTTGACTGTATCAATTGGATTTATCATAACCATATATTCATACAAATCAAATGATAATTTTTAAATAATTATTATATAAATTTTAATGTTTATTGATAATCTTGTAAAATTTATAGGATATTATAAAACAAAATAAATGTTGGTTTATTCTATAACAATAATATGGAATTTAATACCATTATAAGATAAAATTTTTTTATAATGATTTGGGTTGTCCCAATGTAACCCTTTATAACATTCTCCCTCGAAATTAATATTTTACTAACTAAAAAATAGGTAAATTGCCTTTCATCATATCCCCCAGTTCCCACAATTCTTCACCATTCTTGTGGTTTTTCCATACCAATTTGTCTATGTCCACTATCTAATTTCATAGAAAATTGTCTCTATGATCTTATATATTCGCTATATTTTTTTCATATGAAAGATCATTCCCCAATGGTACCACCTCAAGATTCTACAAATGTTAGGTGTTGAGTGATTACTTCCTTGAGAGTGAAACATGGAACACAACATGAACCTCTGTTAGGTTATGTGGCAGTGCTAGTTGATAGACAATGACTTTTATGCGATCAAGAATATCAAAGAGACTAATGCATATAAGGCTAATATTTCTCTTCTTAAATAATATCATAAATTTAATCCAACAATATATTCATAAGAAAAACATAACTCAAACTCCAGACACTTTGTCTCGTCAATGTACATTAGTATAGCTCTTCTATCAATTCAAAGTATCCATGATGTTTTATTGAATGTCGTTGACTACTTCCACCATTTCCTAGACAATTTATGGACATAGTAGTTTTTATTTACCATCTTCATACCAACTTGAAGGTGTTGAACATATCTTACCATAAAGGGAATCATATGGATAAATTTAGAAATATTAAGGGAATATATTATTGTAGTAGAACTCCTCTAGTGGAAGATATTTATTCCATCCTCCTTTTTCATCAATTAATCATTCAATAAACAAGTATTTGAGTTTTTGGATAGTCCACATAGATTGAACATCAAAATGAGGTTGATAAGATTTGAACCCTCTATGCGATAGTTATTTTAATAATCATAAATCATTGTTTTTATATCTGTCAATTTAGTCAATTATTCAATCTATTCTAAAAGTGTTTATATATTTTTAATCGTGTCTACATATATTTATCTATGATTATTTGTGGTCTACTATTGACCGGGAATTATTTTGGATTACACAAACACTCTTTGTGAATTTTATGTTTTTGACTCACTGTTAGTTATATTCTTGAGTCACCGATAGTTAAAGGAATGAGACACCAATGTGTCGCAATGATGACAACAGTCACATGGATGTCAACAGTCGCACTGATAAAAACGGTTACACTGAAGAGAATAGTCGAACAAATGACCTACCGAAACTGATGCTGATCAAATGACCTACCAAAACCGATGCTAATCAAATGACCTACCAAAACCAATGCTGATCAAATGACCTACCAAAACTGATGATGATCAAATGACCTACTAAAACTGATGATTATCAAATGACCTTCAAAAGTTGATGATAATCACATGACCTACCGAAGCCGATACTGATCACATGACCTACCGAAGCCGATGTTGATCACATAACCTACCGATACCGATGCAAATTCAAATGAACTACCGATATCATGACTCACGATTAGTCATGAAAACTATTTTAATTTTCATTAACCCTTATTTAATTCCAATGGTAATTTGTTCATAATTTAATGCACATGAAATTAATTAATATTCTTTGTTTGATGTCATGGAACCATAACTTGTACTTTTCAAAATGTAATCATTCTTTTTACCTGATCTCAAGGAATAAAATGGAAGATCTATCTGTAGTGTAAGGATAGAGACACAAAATAAAATATAGAAAAAGACACACAATAAGATGAGAACGTACGTGTGTTTGAAGGCCCCCAAAACAAAAGAAGAACATCAAGAACACATGTGAAAACTAGAGATCTGTAAGAAGATCATTCACCTGGAACAAACACTGAAGATGAGTTGTTATGTCGTACTGAACATCATATGCACAAGGATGAATAACTATATCTGGGAAGAATAAAGACACTCTGTATGGTGTCATTCTCATAATAAAGGACTCGAATAACATTTGTAACATCCAAATGATTCCAGAGCTCATCTGCAATCACTCAGAGCATTCTAAAATCATTATCCATTTATTTCCACTGTAGTATACCTTTGATTAACATTTTGTGAAGTGTGTGTGCATCTATCTATTTAGACACACATTGAATCATGGGATGAAATAGAGGATACTAAATCCTCACACCAATCATTTTACACCTTATTGTATCCCATTGTGAATTGTGGAAGAGGTCAAGTGTCACCTTGACTGCCTGAGTGCTCTTGTTGTTGTTTACCCACGTAGAATTGTGGTAGATGTCTGAGGACCTGAACAGTCTGAGTACTGTTGTAAAACCTCGATCCATGGTGTGGATCCTAGTTTATATAAACTGTTTAGGATGACTAAGTCTCATCTTGATATTGAACCTCTTGTTTTAAGACTGTTTTGCACATTGCCTTTGTTAAAACTATTTCGAATATTCCACTGCTAAGTACTTTAAATATAAATCTGTTTTAGATTTACTCTAATAGTTAAAATAGCAAGTGATTGTAATTATTTTGAACTAGTAAGTTAGTTTCAGAAGCTAACTTAATCTTCAGATTATTTTAAGTGATAGGAAATCAATCTTTGAGAAACTAATCAAAAATTTACAATCATTATAAATTCACTATAGTTTAACGTTTTTTATGAAATGGGGGATTTTAATGAAAAAATAAAATATAAATTTTTAATTGGAACTCAACTCAACCCCCTATTTGTTATCCAATCCGACCAGCATTTGTTATTATAGGATGTTGAAAAAAGGTTCTCAAAGCACTCTGTTTGTGAAAAACATTCAACTGTGATTCTAGTTGTATATTAAATATCATAAAATTTATATTTTTTCTAAATTTTTACCTCTTTAAATACATTTTTCAAAATCATATTATAGATAACTTATTAGAACATGTAGCTACCAATAGGACGCCCTTGTTTAATGGTGTTAATTATTCCCAATGGAAAATAAAAATTCATTTAGAAAGTATGGGATTTGACATTTGGACTTCCAACAGTATCAGATTACAAAAACTATTATAACTATCTGGGATGAACCTACTAAATCATCTTACAATAATATTTGTAAAGCAATGAATTCACTATATTGTGCTTTAGGAGATGAATAATTGAATCGAATATGTTCTTGTAATAATGAATTTGAAATTCGGGATATTTTAGCTATTTCCCATGAGGGAACAACTAATGTTAAGGAAATGGGATTGAATACCTACACTATTAAGTATGATAATTTTGAAATGATGCCTGATGAACCTATTTCTGATATGTATCTCAGGTTCAATGAAATTGTAAATAAAATTAGCTCACTTAGAAAGGTAGTTCTAGCTAAGGAGTATATTATGTGAAAACTCAGATGCTTGCCGGAAAGATAGAGAGGCACATCATTTTCAATTAGAGAATATTGTGACATTAGTTCTATTCCTATCAATGAACTCATTGGAAGGTTAATAATGTATGAAGAAGAACTAAATGTAAACAAGGAGAAAGATAATGAACCGATGAAGAAGTCTGTATCATTCAAGAATTATACTTCAAAAATTAAGGACAAAGGGAAATTCAAAGTGAAAGTGATAGCTCAAGCTGTGACGAAAGTGCATCAGAATGTGATGCTGAGATGGCTTAGATAGTAATCTGATTTATACAATTTTATCTGAAGATGATGTTTTTTAGAAAATCAATCTATCGGGAAAGTATGACAACAATGTTCATTGGAAGAATGATTGGAAAAGGACTGATAATGGTGATGACATATTCTGCTATGAAAGCAAGAAGAAAGGACATGTGAATGCTGACTGTCCAAAATTATAGTTCAAAAAGGAATATGAATATAAGGACAGAAAATAAAAAAAAATGAAAGCAAACTAGAGTGATTCAGAATATAGTTCAAGTGACTCTGATTTCACTCAAGATGAAAAATATTTAAAAGCTAATATGTGTTTCAAGAAAAACACATTTGAGTTAATATAAGAAACTCCTTCTTTGAAATCTTATTATTTTGGAGATAATTCTGATTCTGAAAACATATCTAGTGAATATTTATTTGAATACTGTAATATGATAGTGGATACCTACAATGAGATGAAATGTAAGTATAAAGCCTTAAAAAAGCAATATGAATTAACTAGCATAGTCAAATTTTCACTATAAGTATAAAAGAAAAATAATTCTCATCCACTCAAAGAGAAAATGGACTGAAATTTTATAATGATCAACTTAGGAATGATTTTGAAAAATTTACTAATGGTAAGGACACACTTACAAAAATGCTAGGAAAATAAGTGTCACCAAAGTATACTACCTGTTTAGTTTATCATCCAGGACAAAGACAGATTACAAAAAATAAATTTATTTCAAAATCTGGACAGTTTTCAGCTAGTTCTAGTTCTGAAAATTATTATGCCTCAACTAGATATTCACAGGGTTAGAGATCAAATAAGTTTTATCTATCAAAATCCCTTTATTATGTTATGTATATGAGACCCATTAGGAAAATATGGGTACCAGATGTTTTGCTGGCTAACCTGCCTGGACCCACGAAAATCTTGGCACCATAATCATTTTCTATCTAAAATTGTATTTTATGAAACATTATTGAAAATTCCCTGTAGGAAGACATGGTATTTGGATAGTATATGTTTAAGACACATGACAAGAGACTTTTCATGCTTCAAAAGATTAATCAAGGATGATGGAGGATATGTTACCTTTGGTGATTACTCTAAAGGGAAAATCATCAGCCTAGGTCAAATTTTTAACACTCATTCAATTTTAATTCCTAAATATTTATTTTTAGATGGATTAAAATACATCTTGTTAAGTATTTAACAGTTATGTTATGATTGTTTTAATTTTAAATTTAAAATGATTCTTGTAATGATTTTAATTCTAAAAATGTTTTAGTATTTTCTTCCTTAAGATATGAAAATGTATATGCTATAGATTTGAATTCTTTAGCTAAGTAGAATATTTCTTGTTTAAATTATTTTCATAAAGAATCTTGGCTTTGGCCCAGAAGAATAGGATATTACAATACACATTCACTTAGAAAACTAACTAGGAAGAAATTAGTTAGAGAACTACCTAGTCATGAATTCACAACTGATAATGTTTGTAATCCTTGTCAAAAGGGAATACAACATAATGTCTCTTTTAAATCAAAGAAAGAAGTTTCAACATCTCAACCTCTAGGGTTGGTTCACATGGACTTGTTTGGACCTTCTAGAGTTTCTAGTTTAAATGGGAAGCACTATGTTTATCTTCTAGTAGATTATTTTTTCAGATATATTTGGGTATACTTTTTAGCTCCCAAAAGTGAAGCTTCCTCTTATTTATTAAGTACTCCAAGTCTATAGAAAACCATAGGGGACTTAAGATTAAAACCTTGAGAAGAGATCATGGATGTGAATTCGAAAATCATCTGTTTGAATATTTGTGCTCACATAATGGCTATAATCAAAACTTTTCATCACCTATGCACCTCAAGAGAATAGTGTAGTAGAAAGAAGAAATAGCGCCCTTCTGGAAATTACATGAACGATGCTAATTGAATATGACTTACCTATTTATTTTTGGGATGAAGCTATCAATACAGCTTGTTATAATATAAATACTGTCTTGATTAGACCTCTTCTTAAGAAAAACCCTTATGATATTTGGAATAATAGGAACCCTAAACATAGTTACTTCAATTTTTAGGTTGAAAATTTTATATTCTGAATACTAAAGAAACTCAAGACAAGTTTTCATCCAATAGTGATGAAGGAATCATTTTAGGATATTCAATTTCTAGCAAAGCCTATATAGTGTTTAATAAGAGAACCAGATGTGTGGACGAATCTGTTCACGTCAAATTTGGTGAAACTAATCCCCATAAACCTAAACCTATTGTTTAAAATACTAAAGAAGACTTGTATATTAGAAATCTTAATGATAAAGATGATAGACCTATTGTAAAGACAACCAACTATGGAAATACCCCAGATTCTACCTCTGTTGAACCTGACCCTAGGGAAGAACCTGTAATTTCTAGTCCCACCTTTACTTGATCATCCAGGATTCTAAAGCGCCATCCTATAGATGCAGTGGTAGGTAAACTGGATAGAGGAACACAAACTAAATCTTCTTTAAGAAGTCAGGTTGAACATCAAGCCCTTCATTCACAACATGAACCTAAAAATATCAATGATGCAATCAATGATGAATTTCGGGTAATGGTTATTCAATAAGAGTTAAATAAATTTAAATGAAACAAAGTCTGAGAATTAGTAGAAAAACCTAGGGACACCTTGAATATAGGTACTAAATGGGTTTTTAGGAATAAAATTGAAGAATCTGGAAACATCATTAGAAACAAATCTAGATTAGTTGCACAAGGATTCAATCAAGAAGAAGGAATAGACTATGAAGAAACCATTGCAGCTATATCTAGAATAGAATCCATTAGGATCTTACCTTCATATACATCTCATATGAATTTCATGTAATATCAAATGGATGTTAAAAGTACATTTCTAAATGGTTTTATAATTGAAGATATTTTTGTTGAACAACCACCTGGATTTAAAAACCCCCCATTTTCAAAATCATGTTTTTAAACTTCATAATGATTTATATGGTTTAAAACAAGCTCCCAGTGCTTGGTATGATAGACTTACAAATTTTCTTATTTATAAGGGTTTTATGAAAGGAATTGTAGATCCCACTCATTTTATTAAAATAATTTCAAATGATATTTTGATTGTACAAATCCATTTTGATGATATTATATTTGGATCATCTAAAAATTATTTATGTATGAATTTTTCAAAGATTATGTAAAATGTATTTGAAATGAGTTTAATAGGAGAACTGTAGTATTTTCTTGTATATAAAATTTTTCAAAATTAAGATGGTATTATTTTAAATAAAAGTAAATATACAAAGGATATTTTAAAACATTTTGGTATAGATAATAATAAGGGAAGTGATACACCTATGAGTACCAGCTATATGTTGGATGATGATGAAACTAGAAAACCAGTTGATCAAAACAATTATAGAGGTATGATTGGAAGCCTACATTACCTAACATCTAGTTGACCATATATCATTTTTAGTGTATCCATGAGTGAAAGATTTCAAGCTAATCCTAAAGAATCTCATTTTAATGCTATTAAAATGATTTTCAAATATCTTAAACATACTAGAAATTTAGGATTGTTTTATCCAAATAGAAAATCTTTTGACTTAATATGTTATTCAGTTGCTGATTTTGCTGGTTGCTAGTTTGATAGGAAGAGTACATCTGGAACATGTCATCTATTTGGAAAGTCTCAGGTATCTTGGTGTAGTAAGAAACCAAACTCTGTTGCGTTGTCTACTACTGAGGTAGAATACATTTTTGTTGGTAGATTTTGTGCAAAGATTCTACAGATGAATTACACTTTAATGGACTATGGATATCAATTTATACATGTGTATATAAATTGTGATAACACTAGTGAAATTAACATCTCTAGTAATATTGTGTCTTTCTCTAGGACTAAGCACATTGATTTTAAACATCACTTTTTGAGAGATCATTATAAAAAGAGTGATATTTCTCTAGAATTTATTGACTCTAAACATCAATTGGATGATATTTTCACCAATCCCTTAAACTCTGAAAGGTTTGATTTTATTAAACAAGAGTTAGGTATAAACGATCAGTGAAACCGATCAGTGAAACAAATTAGTGAAACTGATCAGTGAAATCGATTAGTGAAAGTGATCTGTGAAACTGATCAGTGGAATCGATCATTGAAATCGATCAGTGAAACCGATCAGTGAGACTGATGTATTCTACTGATTGAGTTATACAGTATATGAAACTGTTAATGTTTATCAAAATGATTTAGTTTTACTTAATTGAAATTATATTTAATATTGTGACCCTATATGATAAAATTAATGACCCACGACAATTTCAATTACTAAGAACTGTAGACCTTCCATCTCCCTCCGAAATCCACATCTTCTGAACCCTGAACTTTCAAACCATTCCAACCTCTCAAACATCTCGAACCTCCAAATGTCAAATAAAAAGTGACAAGGCAAGAAATCTGAAATCTCATCACCTATGAGATGTACTCGAGGAGAATATAGTAGCATGACTCAAAATTCTGTGAACCTGAAATTGGAGACTCAGCTGGTCACAATAGAAGAGGAAGTAAGTTCTAAATGGGTGTTATCCTATAACACTACACATTTAAAAGTGTTGGAGATGCAATGATGGAAAGACTAGATCTGTGATAATAATTGAGTCTACTACCCAATGTTATTTCAGGAGTTTTATTTGAATTTGATTATTGTGTTGGATAGAGCTAAGGCTGCAAGATTGTCTTCAGTAATCAAAGGCAAAATGATAAATTTTTCATCCAAGCAATGGGCTGAGTGTTTGGGGGTACCACATAAAGGTAGATATGAGGATTACACTAGTAATATTACTCCTACCACTGAATATTTTTCGTATGATTATGCTCTCGAGATGTTGAATGGAAAATATGAATCTAGAAGAATAACAGCTGCTGAGTTAGATGGAGAAATCATATTCATGATTAAGTTTATTAAACACCAAATATGCCCCAAATGGGATATTTTTCTTCTGTAAAGTTTCAAGATGTTTTCTTGTTATTTTTATTGCTAAATGATGATATGATCAAGTTGTGTAGATACATTACTTTTCATTTTGCTGAGATGGTAAATCCATCCAAGAAGGCTACAAACTTATTCTATTCTAAGAAAATATTTTCCATGGTAACTTTTTTGGGTTGTGTTGAAGATGGAGATGAGTGTATCTCATCAATTAGTGGTTTCTGTATTTACAAGGATATCGAAAAAAGAATGAAAATTAACTTGAATCCCTAGAAGAGGATATGGGTTTCTGATGAAGATAGCTTATATGAATCCTTTAATCCTATTGAACGCTACAAGAGACCAAAGAGATTGAGAGATCCATGTTTAAAACATGATGAGGAAATTGTTAATTCTGATGAGGTTGATGAGACAGAAGTTCCTAAGGACACTGGAGATTCTAGTAGGAATGAAACATGGGAAGCGAAAGCTGATGATGATGTCAACATTGAAAAGGAACATGAGTCATCTCCTGACCACATGAGTGACCCAGATACAGCAAGTCCAATGAAAAGAATGGAATTTGGACCAGCAAGTATACCTCATAAGTTACCTAAGTCAGAACCCCTTATAGTTGATGAAGAGGAAGTTGAAAATGAAGTATCCAATTATGACCAGTATGAATCCAGTCACAAAGACAGTACCAATGAGACTTCCGTAAACAATAATTGAAATAATAATGGTGATGATGATGATGATAATGCAAATACTCGACCATTGGATGGTCAAGATATGATTCAAGCTGATCCGCAACCATAAGCAGTTCAACAAGAAACTATTTCTGAGGCTGAAAGGACAGTGTAGACTGTGATTAATGTAGATGGGGATGTATCTCTTGAAAATTCTGGTAATGAAGATTTTGTAAATCCTAAGTATACCTCTTGTAAGGATGAATGGGAAGACCACCCATGTTTTGGGTTTATAGGTTTGGATTATTCAGAGGAAGAGGAAGAAGAATAGAATATCGCAAGAGTAAGTCACCCAGTTGAGGTTAGACCACTTTCTAAGGAAGTGAACGTGACTGCAAAAAGTCCCGGTTCATCTGTTTCTCAATCAGATTTTGAAAAGTTTAAAGATGAGTTCCTCCACGCAGTCATAGAAAAAATGAAAGAGGAATTATCTAATGATCTCTCTCATGCTTCAATGACTCTATCTTTCGCATATATAGATGATATATCTCAAAGAGTGGTAAAAATTATTAAGATAGACCTGTCCAATACTAGTGAGATAATTGGAAGGCACATTTCCTCTCTGAATTAAGAGCTCAAGGATTTGAGCAGTGACTTAGTATCTTTGTCAGGAGAATTTAGATCCACCATAAATGGTATGATTGATGTTTTGAGAAACTTGATAGAACACCGGACGAAATATAATTTTAGAAGACTAAAGGATGAGATAACTCAGATTAGTTCTCAGGATAGCTCCTTCAAAGTGACCATGGTCATTGGACCTGAGATTAATGCCTTAGAAGATGTTATAAAATAAGAGTTAGTATCCCGTGGATAGATTATGGACTTGGATTCATTGAAAAATATGAAAGAAAATAGTGATCATATTTACTAGATGGTGAAGTTGTATTAGGATGATGCAACTAAATCTCAAAAAGATAACAAAGAATAAGTGGATCACAATTTTTCTAAAATTTTTACCAAGCATGTGTTGAACCATCAGTTTAAAGTCCTGTATGAGAATTTGATGCTACCTCCAGTCAATCATGACTTTAAGGCTCGTGTCCAATAGTTGAAGGATTTTACTCCCACTCTAGAGAGTTTCATGTAGAACAAAGATGATTTTGATAAGGTCATACAATATGGTGATGAAGTAATTCAAGATTTTATCAAACTTCTCAAACAATATCTTCATGTGCAAGAAAAGGAAATTGTTCTTCCTACTACTGAGCCTCTCAGTCCATCCAGTGTTTCTCCTAGTAAGATATCAGTCTCTAAAGATTTATCCAATATTCATCCATTCGTTCAATACCCACCTTCAACATACTCTTCTGTTCACCATCAAGTAACATTGCTACCCAGCTTGCTTCCAACCATAGTTGTCTAACCTCATATCTCCATCTGTCCATATCAATCTTCCACCAATTCACCTTATGGCTCATCCATGCCTCCCTCTTCTAATTTTAATGATCCTTTTCACCCCCATAAATAGGTGAGCCTATCATTTTTGATAGGGTATATTTTTTTCTTGTACCTTTGCAGATGATATTTCATGGAAACTATCTTCTTTATCTCTCTCTACATTCACTTTTTTATTTTTGATAATCCCAAAGGGGGAGAAAATTATAAATATATATCTAAGGGGGATAATAACATATATAAGTATAAGAAATATCTAAAGGGGAGACCAATAAATATGATCTAAATAATCTTTAAACTCTAATGACATGATATAGATTATATATGCTCCAATAGGCATATAGCCCAATTTTATTCATAGCTCTGAGGCCATGTTTTCTAGATCTGATGCTATGTTGATATACTATAACTTTTTTTATGATCTGATTCCATGATATGATGGCATGTTTACCTATAGAAATGTATTCTTATTACATTGGCGGAGCATACCGAGTGTTATATCATCTTCCCTCTTCATTTATTCCATAGATTTGTGATTATCAAAAACGGGGAGATTGTTGAACACTCTGTGCGATATTTATTATAAAAATCACAAATCATTGTTTTTATATATGTGAATTTAGTCAATTATTCAATATATTCTAAAAGAATTTATATAATATTAATCATGTCTACATATGATTATCTATGATTATTTATGGTCTACTATTAACCTGGAAGTATTCTGGATTCCACAGAAACTGTGTGAATTTTACGATTTTGAGTCACTGTTAGTTATATTCTTGAGTCACCAATAGATTAAGGAATGCGACAACGATGTGTCGCACCAATGTCAATGGTCACACCTATGACAAAGGTTTCACCAATGACAACAGTCTCACTGATGAAAATAGTCACACCGATGACAACAGTTGCACAAATGACCCACTGAAACCGATACTGATCAAATGACCAACCAAAACTGATGCTGATCAAATGACCTACTAAAACATATGCTGATCAAATGACCTACCGAAACCAATGCTAATAAAATGACCTACCAAAACCGATGCTTATCAAATGACCTACCGAAGCTGATGATGATCACATAACCAACCAAAGTCATTGCTGATCACATGACCTAATGAAGCCGATGCTGATCACATGACCTACCAATACTGATGTAAATTCAAATGATCTACCGTTCTCATGACTCACTGATAGTCATGAAAGCTGTTTGAATTTTTATTAACTATTATTTAATTCCAGCCGTCATATTTTTTTAATTTAATGAAACTGGTATTAATTAATATTGGTTTTTGGATGTCAGGGAACCATACCACATAACTGTCAAAAAGTAATCATTCTTTTTAGTAGATATCAAGGAATAAAAAGGAAGATATATCAGTAGTGTAAGGATAGAGACACAAAAAAATACATATACAGAGACACTCAAGAAGAAAAGAGCATACGTGTGTGTGAAGGCCCATGAAACAAAAGAATAACTAGATGAACACCTGTGAAAACAAGAGAGCTTCAAGAAGATCATTCACCTGGAACAAATACAGAAGCCGAGTTGTTGTGCCTTACTAAACATCATATGTTCAAGGATGAATAACTATTGCTAAGAAGAACAAAGACACTCTGTTTTGTGTCATCCTCACCATAAAGGACTCAAATAACATCTGAAATATACAAACAATTCCAGATCTCATCTGCAATCACTCAGATCATTCTAAATTCATTATATATTTATTTCCTCTGTATTATACCTTTGATTAAAATTTTGAGTAGTATGTGATCATCTATCTATTTAGACACACACTGACTCCTGGGCTGAACTGGAGGATACTAAATCCTCACACCAAACATTTTACACCTTCTTATAACCCACTGTGAATTGTGGAAGAGGTCAAGTGTGACTTGGACAGCCTGAGTATTTTTGTTGTTTACCCACATATAATTGTTGTAGTGGTTTGAGGACATGAATAGTTTGAGTAATATTGTAAATCCTTGATCCAAGGTGTGGATCATAGTTTATATAAACTGTTTTAGAGGACTAAGTCTCAACTTGAGACTGAACCTCTTGTTTTAAGACTGTTGTGCACTTTGCCTTTCTAAAAACTATTTTGAATATTCCACTACTAAGTAACTTAAATATAAATCTTTTTTAGAGTTACTATGATAGTTTAACTAGAAATTTTTTGTCTTTATTATGAACCAGTCAATTAGTTTCGAAAGCTAACTTAACCTTCAGATTATTTTTACTAAGAAGTAACAAATCTATGAGAAACTTATTGAACATTTTCAATCTTTATAAATTCACTACATTTTAACTTGTTTTATGAATTGGGGGATTTTAATACTAATATTTTAAGAAAAAAAATTTATGCGGAACTCAATTAACCCCCCTCTTGAGTAACCACTCTTCCAAACAAAAAGTTTAGATTATTCTCAACTCTATATTTGGATCATGTTATAAAATCTTACAAAACATGGAGTAAAATAATGGGCTTGATTAAATACAATTAATAGTGGTGTTTCATGAATCCACCACATTTAACTATTGTATGTCCTCAAATATTGATGGAGTGTGAAATAATCTTAAATTTAAATGTATTGATATGTATTTTCAATATTTTCCCCCCGCAACCATTGTTGACTTTTTTCCCTTGATATCTTTAGAAGACTGGTAAATTTTTATAGGGTAATGTTTTACCAATTACATGAAGGTATCAATAATGGTTACATTATATCTTGACATGTTTTTCCTTTCATATTTTATTTTATGACATACAAAACACCATGATTTATAATATATGATGTCCATATGTTTATATTACAATGAATTGTGCTCTTAGAAATCATGATATAGATGTTTTCTCCCTATTTAGATAGAGAAGGTAATGTAATTTTCATAATCCAATATTTCTTTTTGTAACACATGATTTTTTTGTAAAAATTTTCTTGAAAAATGTATCAAAAAACTTCATCATTAATTTTCTGATCAGATTGTTTCCTATTTCTTATATATTCAACTTTGTTCAAGATTTACACACTTTCTCATTGAGCATCATATACCGTCATTAGATGTGATGTTTGATTAATGATTTGTGAAATAATTTATAATGATTCTTTTTTTGTAATTCCCATTTACATCATTTTCAACACTAATAAGACTAGATCTCTCTCAATTCTCATCAATAATAATATTTTTTGATCTTCTCTACTTATAGCACATGAAAAATTATTTTCTTTCCTAGGATGGTAGTTGATTAATACATAAAATTTATTATTCATATGTTACCATATTCAATGGTGAATATTCATCTCTTCATATATGAAAACATACTTCTCTCTCTGTTGATATATATATATTTTACAATTATCCTGAAAGAGATAATGTGGATTAATTTTTTATATGAATATTATTTTATCCAACTAAATATGTTGTGGTGTGTAGTTCTATTCATGATATTTAAAATTCATTAATGCATAGGATGTTATACTATCATTCAATATTAGTACAGAACCAATGCCCTTATTTAAAAAATCAATGTATACGGCAAAGAGTACCCCTCTTTATTGGAATAGAAGTACATGAGTAGTGAAAATCCTATTTTTTATCTTCTCAAGTAACCCTTCACATTAAATCTTCCAAAAAAACATAACTCCCTTCCAAGTTATATTATTTATAATATTTGATAATAATTACAGAATTCATAAAATTAAATGATTTTATCTAAATAATCCCTGAAAATTATTGATTTCCATCATAGAGGTTATTCTTTTCCATCCTTTATTTTCTTCTATCATTCATTGGTATATAAATATCCAATTACTCATGAAACTATTCCTTATAAATGAGATATCCTTCTAATAGAACTCAAATTTTCTCTATGTTTCATAAATATTCCCATTTTATAAGGACATTATCATAGTTCTAGGATATTCTTCCTTTATTTTATTAGTATATTGGAATATAATCTATAAATAAAACCCCAAATTCGTAGATGAAACATCTAAAATACCATTAATAAGTACTACCAAATTTTTTGTTGAGGAAATAACCAAATACTATATTAATCAACTCTATGAATATTTCTAGGGAATTATTGAGTCTGAATGGGATTACAATGAACTCATATTTCACATAACGTTTGTGGAAATTAGTCTTGGGAATATGATCCTTCATTTCCCTTACATTATAATACCCAAACTGATGATCCCACTTGGAGAATTAATTGTTTCCATGTATCAAATTAAACATGTAATAAATTAAAGTATAGGATACTTGTTTGTTATAATTATCTTAAGGATCTCATGATAATCAATGAAAATTATTATGAACTCATCATTATTATTGATTAATTAAAATGGTACACCCCAAAGTAAAGAACATGGGTTTTTATGCCCTTTATCATGATTAACCTATATTTGTTTCTTTCTATCCTTGTGTCCCAAAATAGGGATTATATATAGAGTTATAGATATTATAAAATCCACCGGAATTATCCAGATTAAAAATTCAATTTCTATGATAGGAGGAAGAGCAAAAAATTATTCATGAAAACAAATTATCATATACCATCATAATGGGAATTTATTCAAGGATAATAATTTCTTTAGAATCGTTAATTTTATCTTGATATTCTACCTTATAAGGAATTAATATTCATGCAAGATATATTAGCTCTGAATAATATTTTTCCTCCTATATGTAATTTTGTATAATCGGAGGGTAACTATCGATATGGAGAGTGATTTCATTTTCATGGGAATTTATGATTGATTTATATAAGAAATGCCAATAAAGACCCCGAATTTCATCTAATTATATAGTAGGGTGTATCACAAGGTTTGAAAGGTAGATCAAATCAAATATCTGGATAGGGGATGAAATAAAATGGATGATATAATTACCCCATTTTTCATTTTAAACAAAAAATCTACATCCATGATTTTTGGTGGTGTTTGAATAGTTCTACTAACCTAAGAAACAAATCATAAAACCATAATAAAACTGTATGTTCACTATTATGGAATGAATATCTTGCATACTTTTCACCTCTTTGTTATTTATATCCACCTATATAGTTATGATGGAGTACACTCTCTTGTGTGGCCTTGGTGGTTGATGGAGTTTCTTGTATCCAACAAACCATGAATTCAGAAATTTTTTCCATATAATTTATCTTCCATGTGGTTCAAAAATTATACAATTCAATGCGGGTTGAATTGAATATTCCACTCTTCCATTATATTGTGTGGTTTATCCCTTCATAAATACCTAGTTTGGTTCCCTTAGTTGCCTCAACTAAATAATTTTCTCCACTGATTCAGGAAATTTATTTGGGGCTTCTTTCCATAATATTAAAAAATGGGATGCTAAAATTATTATCATAAATTGATTCCACCAATATACTACTAGAATTAAAATCCACTTTACTCTTCTTATCCAAATTAGGGACATGATATTCACTGGTCTCCATTTGAATTTGTGGGAACATTAGAAAATTTTCTCATAGATGTTTATGTACCTAATTTCTACGGATTTTCATGAATGGTGTTTTATCCCACTCAAGATATTTTTAAATTTACATTCATGGATAACCTCAAGGCTGGAGGGGTATCATGAAAGGCTTGTGATGTTTTCCACATATATCTCAAAAGACTAACCATTTTTTGGGAAAAGAAATGCCTTTATATTTTTTGTTATAATATGAGAGGAATCAAATTTGAAAAAAAATAGAGTTCCTTCAATATCATAACCTTGCTCTCTTCTTTTGGATATGTTTTCATGGTCAATCCCCAAAACTGATCAGCTTCTCTCTCAGTATGATAAACATCCAAGATGAAATTATTGTGCTAAAAAATTGTACGATGGTGAATATATTTTTAGCAGCTCCCTCCATCATTATATGATTATGGTATTGGATGATTCATCGTATTTCGGAGGCCTTTGTCACATAATGGTCTTCGTATCATGTCATTTAATATGGTTACTGTGTCATTTCCTCTAATTCTAGATGATATTTTGAATCCTAATCAATTAAGGGATTACCATCACAATGTTCTTGCTTCATTCCTTCATTGGGTTGGGATTTTCATTTGGATAGTCATCACGGTTCCCTTAACAGTTTTTTACTTATTTACTCAAATTTATTGCAATTTTCTAGAATAAAGTTAAAATAATGGATTATCATTTCTAAAATATTAAATAAAAAATAGAATAAAATAAAATAAAAAGGGGTAATTTTCATATAACCTATATTTCAATACATTGGGAATTTTCACAGATTAAATATGTGTTATCCATCATATATTTCCTAAAAAATACTCTTATGGGAATTTTTTATCCATTAATAATGGTTCGTATTGATCTTGTAAATTTAACAAATCATATACCCTATGATTGTGATATTTTGTGTCTAGAAAGGATCATTGTATTGAATGAATTTTTGATCAGCATTAGCTAAATATGGTGACTTCAGGTGCTACCTCTTGAAAATATGTTCTCGGGACACATCCACTTATTGTGTCCATAAAGGGATGTATTTTGATGGAATCCACCTACTATATAGTTTAAAAAAATTAGGGATGTATTATTATGTTTACATATATGTAAAAAGAATATTCCAAGGTTTACAAATCATAATCCAAAAAATATGTAAACATTCTTCTGATAGAAACCATAAAAAATAACTTTATTACACATTAATACATTTTTTATTAAAAAAATAATAATCCAAAAAGACCCTAAATATAAATAGTTTAATTTTATTTGGGTAATTATGTATATTACATAACAACTTAAAATAGGGATTATATCAGAATTAATGAATAATTCATTAAATTTCTTATAATATTTTTTTCATACTTAAAACTGCACCGGATAACATGGGGACATTTAAAAAAATGGTGAGCTATAAAGAATGATAATGGAATAATCAAATTATAAAATAAAATAACTATTTCATGTTAGTAAAAATTAATTTTAATGAGACATAAAAGGGATGAGAATCATAAACATGAATAAAGAAGCATGATATAACATGTTAAAAAAATAAAACATGGGAATTTGGACAAACATTGAACAAGACATCATAACCATAAGTATAAGTTAAATTGAAAGTCATTAAAACATAATTTACATAGGATATACTCTCAATCACTGTACATGGAATCTCATTAGACTAATACATTACCCAATGCAATGGAGACTCTCTGGGTGCACCCAAGAAAATCATATAATGTACAGGCACAAGTGTTCCACATATATCATTTAAAAGATGAACATATTTCATTGAATTTAATTACATGATCATGAAGTATGAAATAAATACATTTTTGTCCCTATTAAATGAATTGTATTTATATCTTGGTGAGTATACTTGGGTGGAAATTGATAGGTTATTTACAATATAATGATATGGATTGTAAAAATCATAGTAATATTTCGATAGAAAAGCAACAGTTTATAAAGGTTAATAAAATCAGTTAATTAGAGATAAAGGGTTATCTCATTATTTTAAAATTATATAGAAAGTAAGGGGTGGGGAAAAACATATTCCTACATCCAATATTGGAAATAATGGGTATAAAATAGAGATGTTGGAGAATAAAAATGAGAAAAATAGTATCCCTTACCTTGATAGGTTGATTAAAAAAGACTGGGAGGGGCATATTGAGACATTTTAGAACCTTGGGTGAACCCTATAGAGGGGGTGAAAGATTAAAGATTTGAAATATAGATTTTGTGTGAATAATAAGTGGATCATGTGTGGGATTATATATTATAAAATAGGGGAGTATTTTATTATTTCCAAACATTGGTTTTGGACTCCTTATAATAAAGTAATAAGACACAAACATTCTAATGTTTTTTTTAATTGTTCTTTAAATATGGTAGTTTATTTAATTATTTCGTAATTCCATTCTCTTAACTCAATAAAATACTACCCTTAGTGACTTGTAAGATATTCATATTCTTATTGAATTAATTTTAAAGACAAAAAATATAGTATAGTGTTGGATGAATCATGATGGATTTATAAAATTAATAAAATTACCTCAAAAAATATTATTTTAAATGGGAAAAATATATTTTTTCATGGATGCCATTTATTGAATTTATTACATCACTTCTTTTCCTTATTTTGACATAACACACACTGTATATTTATACTATATTTAATTATAACATGAAAATTATATATAACACAATTTTTTTAAAATTCACTATTGGTTAATTTTGACATGAATATTCAAAAAATAATATTTTTTTATCAAAATATATTTATATACAAATTATGTTTCATATAAATTGACATTTATTGAGAAATGATGGTTTTCAAACAAAAACAATTTTCAAACCATTCTACAATTTTCATTTTACATCGTCCAAATTATATGATCATTTGTATTTAATAATAATTATTTAATAAAAATATTAAAATATCATATATTTCATAAATCTAGTAATTTATCAAATGAAATTTCTTATTTTAAATTTTATATTACCCAAAATTCAATTTTTATTTAATAATAATTATTTAATAAAAATATTAAAATATCATATATTTCATAAATCTAGTAATTTATCAAATGGAACTTCTTAATTGAAATTTTATATCACCCGAAATTCAATTTTTGTTGTATGGTATGAAAATAAAAAAATAATTTCTAAATGAAGAAAACTAATATGTAAATATAAGCATTATTCTATTTAAAATACTATATACATATTCATATTATTAGGGTCTATATAAATATCAATTTATTACACATAGAAACACCTTAAGGGTAAGGTGTGTGATGGTGAGATTTTTATGAGGTGGTTGGTCATACATGGTTTTGGTTGTCCTTCCGATGATATTGAAATTCTCGTACAAATGATTTGACTCGTGCTTTAGTTTGTAGGTCTTTTATTGGGAGTAGTCGAGTGAAATATCCAATAATGTTATCACCCTTAAATAAACTATCAAATGGGATTCATAGGGTATGACTATATATATTGAGACTATTGCTTCTTTTTCCTGGTTCAATTTGATTGGTCATAACATGTTGTTTATACTAATAATATGATCATTGTTCAGTGTATATTTTTTAGATATTAATGATTCTAAAGGGTCACAAAAATATGATAAGATAATAAACCAATGAAATCAATGTTTTTTCTATAACCCTAATAAGTAATTTAATTCATTCCCTTAGGTAATATAATTTATACTCGTTTGGGTCAAAAAATTTGTGATGTACTTTTTGATGGGTTACCTCAAACCTATGTTATTTGTGATGCGTTTTGGGTGATAGTTGATAAATTAATTATGTTTTATCATTTCTTCCCAATTCGCATGACTCTGTAAGTGGGAGAGATGGGACTAAATAATGAATGGGTGATTTTTTGATTTCATAGTGTTCTATAAATCAATATATATGATTTAGATACAAGTTTAATGTCATATTTATAGAAGGGAATGAAAAATTATTTTACCACTTTGTAGAAATTGAGAATAGTATAGCATATTTAGACAAATATAAATTAGGGTAGAATAATTTAGATATTTTAACATATTATATATCCATTTGTCATGAATTTTGTTGTATCATGTGATGATTGTCTTTTCTTGGTTTAATTATCTAAAAAAAATATTTGAGAAATCTAAATAGATGGACCATTTTGGTATTTCTATTGTTAGTCATGTAATTCACCAATATATTAGAATTAAAAATGTGAGGAAAATATAGTATGATTGAGTTTTGTATATGAGACATATGGAATAGGGAAATTGATAAGTAATTGATTGGATATTTCTTAAGTAAAGAAGCAATCGTATGTTTATTGAAGGATACTACCGTTGAAGTTCCATGTTAGTTACTGAGTTTTCGTATAAGAGTGACCTTAGTTGGGAAATATTTATTTGAGGAAGCATGGGAATAAAAAATTGTAGATAGTAAGACAATTTGAAATCAATGAATGTATCAAAAAAAATTATTACCATCTATATATTCATGTACTTTATTTTTTTGGGAATGATCTATTCCATGGTTCTCACCTTTAGAGGTATAATCCCAATCTTGTTCATGTGACTCACTGTGATGATTTTGACTTGAAATTGTACATAAAATTAATAGAACACATCCTGATAATAGTATATGAGAGTGATAAGTTGTTATAGAAAAAAGATATTTCACTCATTCTGGTCTTATGATAGCATGAATAGATCCATGAGAAAATATTGAAGTAGGAATATCATGTTTGAGACTAGTGGTATATGATTCTCATGCAAGATGCCTATAGAGGGTTCTCAATGAAAAGAAGAATATAAAGGTGGGACTATAATGGAATCATGTTATTCAAATTAAATATTACATAGTTTTATCATTAAATCATTATTCAATTATGTATAACATATTTTGGTTGAGTTTTTGGAGTTTATGCATAGTTTTGATGAGTTATATAGACCTTTGGGGTTTCATGGATTGATCAAAATTTTCCATACCTTGATGATAATCTAAGAAACTGTGTTTCAAAAGGAGGTAAAACTACAGGTGTCACGCGGTTAAGATACATGGTTTATGAATGTGTGATGACTATATTTTCACACCATGTGACCAACACCAATTTCTCAAATCTTTGTTCGTATGCAATTTAACAAACAATGAGACAAAACCATAAGGGTTCTTATGGGCGGTATAATTCCTTACATAGTTTGGTCATGTAATTTGAATCATGAAACCAATCTATGTGTATATTATCATATTATCTGATAATGTATTTAAAAAACTATATAACCAAATTATCCATTTATTCCTCTAACAATATTCTATCCTAGACCTTCTGACTCTAAATGACATCCTAAATGTTTTCCTCTCCTTCCAAGATCAATTATAAAAGATTCAAGTGTATTGATGGTCGATGATTAATGTTTTTTATTGAAAATACAATATTATTAAGTTTTATTCTTTATCAACCATTATAACCTAATGAAAAATAATATATCCATCCTTTTTGTTCTTTATCTATGGATTTTGATTCAATCTAAATTGGAATTCATTGATCTTTTCATGAAATGTGGAAGGTGTTTTATCAATCTCAAATTAGGTAACTTTAGATAATATGAATATGTATTTTGGTATTGATTCAATCCTTTGGAGAATAAATACATTTGATTCACATTATAAACCATTTATATATATTAGAGTTTATATTGGTCTTAATGATTATTGGTATAGGGTCTCAATCTGGTTAGAGGTCATGTATCATTTAATGATGTATTCTATGTATTATTTGATAGAAAAAAAGAAAATAAGTTCTTTAACATGTTGCGGACATTCATGTGATTATTAGAATAATTTGATATTGGGTTATTATATTACTTATACTTTGTTTTTATGTTTTATCCCATGCCTATCGATGTGTATCCCATGATACTATGTTTGAGAATTTTCACATGTGTGTTGGTGTGTGTATGAATAATCATATCATGCATGTTATATAATTATGTTCCTTATTATATTTTGATTTATATATTAGTATTTAGTTACTAGGGGAAATTTTTTTAATGTTGATTGTTTTCCCTCACAAAATTTGTTAGTAACTTATAAGAAGAGTGTTGATGATGAGATTTCATGTCCTAGATTAGTGTATTTTGTCGATATGTGGTATGATTAATTCTGTAGAGTTTTGAATTCAGTACACATGTGTTTAACATTAAATGAGGATATGAGAGTTTTTACATAAAATAGGATAAATTTGTTGTTACTTTATTGTGTACATTTCCTATAATTAATGTTTTAAAATCAGATTACATGACCTAAGATTATAATTGACTATATAAGATTGTTTTTTTCTAGAATAGAGTTGAAGAATGTTTGGAATGGGGTTCATGGTTGATTTTTTATACAATGAACATAAAATAAATAATGGGATTTTTTTTCTATTTATCATGAAATGCACTTCTATTCATGTAAACTCTTATTACGGATGTATTTTTAGTATCCAACTAGGATCACTCTCATATGCTACAACGCATATTTTTCATTATGAAATCTTCTTGATATTGGATACATGAATGTGTAGTGGCCCAGTGATGGGAATCTTGGAGATTAATAATCATGATTGTAGGAAATACAGGGATGGGCTCCAGAGTGATGTCACAATTTTTATATACATACCCATATTTCTTATACCATATTTTGACCTACCACTTGGCTGACATTAGTATATTTTTTAAAATTCCTTAAGATAAATTTCATGGAATTCACAATATAATGGTTTATTTATTCCTCTATATTATTATATATTCATCTCCGGAAAGATACTGAAGTTATAATCTCCCCAATAACAACACTTGGACCATCAATTCTAATCAGCATTTTCTTGAGTATGGGGAGGTTCACCTGAGGTCATGTGGAATAATATTTAATATTTGGGTATTTAGGTAGGGGAGATGAAATTATCATGTTAAAATCATGACATGAAAAATTTATGAGACATGTTTCATAACCAAATACTTATTTATGGAGTAGAGTAATCTATTAAAAATTAAAATTTTGAATTTTAATTTATGAAAGGATCACTCCAAATCTCATTTAAATATACACCTAAAATAAAATTTCCCCTCTATAATCTATCATAATTAATTCCATATTAATAATATTATATATTATAATTCTAATACTCTATATATATCTTAATAATTCATTCTAAACATTTAGTTTTTAAAGAGGACATATGATTTCTTCTTCCTAAATAATAACTTTTTATCATTATTTTTCATTTATTTTTCAAATTAACGTATTCTAAATATTGATTTTTCTTTATAATAAAAAATAAGTAATATCATTATTTATCTTTAATGGGGATATTAACATAAAATCACTTCATAATCAATATTTTCCATTAATTATATCAGCTTATTGTTTTGTTAAGTTTGACCACCTATGTTAACTATTATAAATTATTTTATCATGGATGGTTACATAAACATATTTATTGGTAACATATAATATTAATAATTAAATAATTGTTCAATTTTTTGTTTTATTATATAAATATTAAGATTTAACTCATTTTTAATATACCACATTTTATTGTATTACAATTATCTAAATATGAGCATTATCAAATTCGTTTTAGAAAACCATACCTCAATAATTCATGGAATGAACTTGTAACATCATAAATCATTATGAAAAATTTATTAATTAGAAATAATATTTTATATATTATTAATAATGATAATTTATTGATCATTATGACTATAATGAAAAAACATACAAGTAATGGTAATATCTATTATCAGTGATAATCAATATTAACATAGAATAAAAAAATGTAATAGTGGTATGTTAATTTATATAATATTCAAATTTATTAAAAATTAATATTTTTATGTAAATTAATAACGACTCTTAGATTATTATGTTTGTTATTTGGGTGTTTCTAACTAATCCTTAATTAAATGTAAGGGTTTTTTGTTTCACTTTTCCTTCTAGGTGACATATATGATACAATGAAACTATTTTTTATATAGTGTATATAAAGCCATTTTTGATGAATTATATCATTATTATCTATATATTAATGAAATGTAATGTTTAATTTCCTATTATCCTATTAAAAATCATTAGAAAAAAATTTAAAACATGTAAGGGTTTCTCTATCTTTATCACATTAAATTCATGATTGTTACTATATATATCCTCTTTGAGAATTTTTTTTAATTTATATTTTAATCTACATATATTATATGTTCATATAGTTCTTTGTGGGTAATACATGTCTCGTTATAATTTAACACCAATACGGTCTCAAGTACACAAATAATGTTTCATGGTAGTGAATCTATCCTTCCCTTTTCTTTTCATTTAGGAATCCTACTCCTCCATATCAATATTATTTAAATTTTTTTAGGAATATTATTTTATTTACATCAATTATTTCATAGTTTTATTATATTTTTCGTGAATTTGTTTGCAATGTTATGTGTGGAATATTTCTAATCTTTTCTATACCTTTTATTTTCTACTTTCCAAAATAATTTTGGAAAAAATTCTTTTTATTGAACTGTTTATATGTGACCCCATTATCAAACATTCGATACTCTTATTCATAATTAATATTATCTTTAATATTTTAATTATTTATAAATTTAAATTTTATTCACAATGTTTTATGAATTTTAAATTTTTTCAAAGTTATCGAATGAAGAGTTTATTTATTAGTATATTCAAAGTAATTTTTAGTGAAAATAGAAAAGTGTGTTCCATGAATTTCCACAACCTTTAATGTTTATTATAAATTACTGAGTGTACTATCTTGGAATATCATAGATTTTTTAGATAGATAGATTATGAAAATATCTTAATGATTTTTCTGTAAAACACATATCATTCATATGAAATAGTTACGATATGATGATGTTATAATTTTTCTCAAATTTATAAGGGTTTATTATACTATTTTAATTATATTTATGGTGGATTTATTGAATTCTATCAAACCTTATATGTTTATATTTTGTAAATCTCCCTAGTATTAAGGGGTGTTTTCACTAATATGTTGAATCACTCCCTTGATTTTAACTTTCACCTTATATAGATATTTTTTTATCTCATGGATATATTCAAAAAAAATTCTCCTACATAAATATTTATTTTTAAAATATATTCATAATATTATACCCATTACTATATATAGTGTAATAGTGAAGTGCTACCTTCATGTTATTTAATCAATTTTCTAAATTGGGATATTTTCTTCATTACATATAATATTTATTTTAATATGTATGATTATTGTTTTTAGTTTAATATTATTTTTTATTCTATTTTTGATTTATTATATCAAATCATGAAATTAGTGAAATTATTCAGTGATATATGAGGCCTAAAATTACATATCGCTTCATTCATTGGTACATATCTGTTATATAATACCTTTGGTATTTTCTATATGTCTTGCCTATTTATTTGTATTTTTTGTGTACGAGGCCATGATAGTCAGATTAAGATATATGTCATTATGAATTTAATCACTATAGAATTATTTATTATTACCCATGCAATAATTTATATTATTAAGTTATCTATTTATATATTATATTCATATGTTTTATGTTTTGTGGAATTATTTTATTATTATTTATTCATTCAATATTAGGAAATCATTCTTTATTCGATGATAGTTTTTGTTTTACACTACCCCATAATGAGAATTTGATATTTCTCTTAATACTGATTTCATTTATAAAGTTTCTGAATAATATTAAAATGTATCATGTGTCTGGAAGGGTAAAATGTTCAGAGAAGATATATTGGAGTTGCTAAATAATTCTTATAATATAATGATTTTTAATTTTTGTGTAAAAAATAAATTTGGTGGGAAACACTATAAGGTTTTTGTTTAATAATTTCATTCTAATTATCCATAACATTGAAAATAATGGTTTTTGGTAATAAATAGACTCAAAATTTTTTATTGATTTCGTAAATATGGATGGTTCTATGTGGGTTACATTGATCGATATCAAAGAGATTCCAAATATTTTTTTTACACCATCTCTATTAGTCTAGGAAGGGGTGTCTCATTTTGGGTCATAATATGATTCAACTAACATTATAGGTCAATAAATGGCATAAATTGATTTCAATTTAAGACCCAACGATACCATAATGGATTAATTATTTTTTGATTGGATAAAAATTTGAATCCCTAAATACCCTATTGAGGTCTTCTAGGTTGGGATTTTATACTTTATAATGTCATTTATAGATACATTTATTAGGATATATGAGGAATGTTTGATTTAGGCATAAATAACCATTTTATTGGCATGTGATTTGATATTGACGTTATTATTTTTAATTGGTACGTAGGAGTAATTTATTTGGTAAATATTCATATGAATAATATACATTTCATATAGGGTAGAAAAGTGATTTATTTACAAGGAAATTCCAATTATTTTGGGGAATAAAAACTTAATTTTCAGAGTATATATGATTAATGTATATAATTTCTGGTATGTGATATTTTTATTTAAGATAAATTTTATATTTAATATTGAATGTATCTGTTTTCATGGATAGTGTTTTTGGAATTTACTTACTGGGAAGAGGATAAATTAGGGTATAATCATTTTCTGAGAGTTATGATGTTAAAATTAAAAGGGTGAAAGTTATAGAAATAGGTTTAAATTAACATATAATCAGTTGATCCAATAATTTCATAGTTAAGTCTAATATGTTATAGACTGAAATAATAGCATCATAGGATGAGAATTTATTTTATTTCATATTCATTTGAGGGTTTAATTATATATAAAATGAAATTATCATTATTCTATATAATTATTTGTATTTAACTATTTAGTTGAAAATGTATCATGTTTATGAATATGGGAAAGGTATTAATCTATAAATGCATATTCCTAATAACAAATATGAATGCATGTTTCTTTTTTATTTTTTATATCAATGAAAATATAAATATTGTCATATTATGATGAAAAATATGAGTTCTCTAGAGTTACTAATGATTATAAATTTAATTTTTTATTTAAATTATATTTATTTTCATGATTGTATTAATAATAAAATTATCTATTTTCAATAGTGGGAGAAATTAAAATTTCAATATTAGATTATATTTATGGTAGTAGAATGTTAAACTCTAATATTTTAGTTTGTATTTTCAACAGAATAAAAACTATGTGGAATATAATATATATATAAAATAATTTTAGGAAAATTAACCTTGATATATTTTATTACAAATAATGATAAATATTACTACATTATGAGAATACACTACAGAATATCATTAGGAAAATTATAAGTTTAAAGGCTCATGTAAATAAATTGGTAAAAGATACTTAAAATATTATCATATAAGAAAACATTTATTTTATATTACTTAAATAGTATTATTATTTATATAATGGAAAATTTTAAGTGTTCTAACAATATTTAATATCTTCGATTTTCTTGTTAAAATAAAAATAAAAACCTTAAATGGGATGTGATTAAAATCATTTTATATTAAAAATCAAAATTGTTCAAAGACGAAATTTCAAATTGTTGTAAGTTTTACCATTAAAAAATTGTAATCTTTTTAATTATTGTTCTAATAATATGTTACAATGTTCAAAAAAATATATTATCACTTTTTTAATAGATAATTTATCTAATAAAATACTATAGAAAGGAAATGCTTTTGAAGTCATTATTCTATAAATTCTTTTCATTATATTTTATGTTTCTATATACAATTTAATATAAAAAAATATTCAAATTTTAAATTGATAAAATTAATTTCACTTTGGGATCCAAAATTTTAATATAATATATCTAATATTATTTTTCTAAAAAGGTTGATTTTTAGGTGAATAGTACACAATACACTTTTTATGAATAATATATATTTCATGATATCATCATCATACAAGAATTACATAAATATTTTTAGAAATTATTCTCTGAAAAAAATAAATATTTAAGTAGAAAAAAATATTTTACAATTAATATATTGTATTTAGAAACCAATATTCTTCATTTTTTGAACTTTAGTTATATTTGATTCTAATAAAAAAATAATTTTATTATGTTTACTTTAATTAGTTATTCAAGATTTACCATTTGGATTTCTCATAGCATTAAATCCATATGACCATCCATTTGGTTTTCCTTAAAATAATAAAATCACTATTGTTCATAATATTTTTGTTAACAAATATAAATCCATTTTTTTTAAATACATTTTTTCTAATAATTAGTTCCTCATATTTTAAGATCTATATTAAAAATATTTTTTTCAAACTATAAAATTGAATAAAATAAAAAATATTTCATGTTTTTTAATCACCATATCTAAATAATCTAAAAATTGTAACATCATATATATGAATATAAACAATTTACCTATGAAAAATTTAGTCCTCATAGGGAAGGTTAAAAAAATGAAATTGTTAAGATTTTGGATTAGAGAATAAAATATGAAAAACATATCTCAATTTGAGTGGATACAAGATCTCTCGACTAACAAAAATATTATCTCCATAAATTTTCAATATTTGATCTCCATGCCATGAAAGTGAAAATTTATTTTACATTAAGTAATAAGTATATACAAAAATTACATTCGACTGATAAATAAATGTACCCCTCCACCACTACATAAAATTCCTTCATAATATTTGAATTCACTTACATAATCTATCATATTTCCCTGTGTCATAATCTACTCTAAAAATTAGTGTCTTATAGACCATTTATTCCTCCCTAAATCCTTAAAAAACAAGAATGTATTCATTAGGAGATACACTTTCTTTTTTGTAAGTTATATTTAGTTATCTATATTTTTCATTTATTTGACTAATCCAGCAATTATAAATATAAATTTACATCATTAATAACAAATTATTATTATTATTATGGTTCTATAAAAAATATATTATACTAAAATCAGTTTATAATCACCCTAATCCATTGATTATACGATTTTCTTGTGTGTGTTAGTTCAACAACCTATATGGAATATGTTATATTACTTTATCATGGATGGGTTGTATAATTTTATTTTTAAGATATGATATTTGTAACGAAATATTTATTTTTCATTCTATAATTTAAATACTGCGATATAAATCATTTTTATTATAACACATTTTATTCTAAAAAATTCATTTAAACTAGTATTTTATGGTATTTTTCTTGGATAATCGATCACGATAATTTCATCAAATGAATATGGAAACTCATAAATCCTTTTGAAATTCCAATTAAAATACCTTGAATTTTCAATATATTGTTAACCCATCTATATGATAATATAACCACAACTATTATACCAAAAAGATAAGTAATAGTTAAGGATACTATCACAAAAGATCAATATAAACAAAATATAAGTAATAACAATACAATTAATTATTCTAAAAGGTAATACACTTGAATTTTGTTTATAAATAAATGGGTAAGGAGTCATAGTTTATTAAAAAATATGTTAGAAACCATTAGACTATGTGGGAATTCAAGAAAATCATTATTCCGAAGATATACATTCTACTTTTAGCTTCTATTGTTTGGGAAATCACAATCATTTTCATAAAACTCAATTTTACTAACACTGTATATCAAAAGTTTTTTAGTATGTTTTTATAGAAAATGTATTTTTATGATAAACATGGATATAGTTCAAATACGAAATTTATTAAAAATTATTATTATTAAATTTGACCGATCAATCAAAATGTGCATCTAATACATAAGAACTACTGTTGTACATACCATTGGATAGACTAATGCCTTTTCCACCAGATTGACAACAATCATGACAATCAGACTAACAATATTACACATTCGTTAGTTTAACCTATAATACATTTATGGTATTGAAAAATAATATTTAATCTCATTATAAAATTCAATTCTTATAGTCGAAGTATATACATTTTTTATATTAAATAGAATTATTTAATTTAATTGTAATGTAATTTAAAAATAATTGTAGAAAAATATATTGTAGTTTAAACATAGTATTCAAAATCAATATCTAGATAATTATGTGACAAAAAAGATAAATTTAACTAAGTTTATTTCCACCAACATTGAAATATGACCATTAAACATATTTCCTATAAATAAGAGGCAATTTTAAGAGATGGTAACAGATGCATTCATTAATCAGATCACCTAATTTTCTTGTCTTCATGAATATATTTCTCTAAATTATTTATAAATTCATATAGATTTAATTTTCTATGAATATATTTGATGATTTTACATTATTAATAACTGTTATTTTTTGTATTCATTATTTTTTATTTTGATATGGATTGAGGGATTATATGGATATGATAACGAGTGAATTTGAAATATTAGATCTAGGGATTCTCGGGCTAGGAAGATAGTGATTGATCATTATATTAAAGTCTTATCGAGGATTGGAATAATGTTTAATTTGGATCACTATATCGAGTTATTACTAATAAATAAAAGACAAACCTTTACCACTTGTATTAAATGTGTGGAAATAATATGCCAATATTTATGACATATTTGACACTTTGGGTTAAAGAGTATTTCTATTATAAACATTTTATGTATTTTTTACTATTTTAGGATTTTCAATTTATTTTTTTGCATGTTTTACATTCCACTATGCATATACATTTTAAATATATTTATATATATCTTCCTAATAATAATTTTATTGGACACTCAATGAGATTAACAATATAAACTAATAATATACAATGATTTCTAGGTCTAATATTAACACACTAATAATCAAAAAACAATGGAGTGTCATCTCTTATACTTTAGTGTATTTTTTTGTTATTTTAATTTTTTATCTAAAATTTACCCACTTATTGTATCCATCATAAAATATTATGATCCAACACCTAGAATTAAATTATTTTTTACTGATAAACATGTAGTGTTTTTAATTTGTTTTATCATTTTACGGTTCTTAATATTTTGTTATAAAATTCTTTTTTATAAATATTTATTACACGAGTTTGATTGGTAGAAAAGTGTTTTTAATATTTTATAATATGGATCATTTAAATTTTTTAACCCCCAAAAAATCAAAATCTATGTAGACCACCATTCATTGATGGTGATGATTATGAGTAACATAATGATAAAAAGAATAATATACTTATTAATAATTTTTTAAATGATTATGTGATGATAACTGGTAAAACCAATATTCTTGATAATGGTGTTATAGAAATTAAAAATCATGAAAAGAAGGAATTTTAACACAATTATTGAGTAAAGAATAATATTTTATGTTCAATGACTATTAATATATATACACCTATTTATTCTTGTATTTTTTCTTTCAATATTTTTAAAACAGTATATGTTACACATTTAATAAAATCTTTTGTTACCAAAATAAAAATATATACACTTCTTACTGATTATAAATCCTTTGATTTTCTACCTGGAGAGTTTGTTTTTTGGATTCACTAATGGTTTATGACTATCATAAATAGTTCATATTATATCAAATAAAAATTTCATGGGGAAAATATATTAATTTAGAATATCATTGTCACGACCTGTCCCCTGTGACCCGTATCGTGATTACCCCAAACCCACCTTCTATAGGCTAGGGGTTGGTGACTAGAACCAAAGGAATAACTTCCTAAAAACTGGGAAGGAATTTCATTTATAAAACATAAACACACACAACTGGAGAACAAGCAGAAGAAAACACTAAGTAAAGCAGTGTATGAAGCATACTGAAAGTACAAAGGGGCCGTAAATACAAGCCCAACAGAAAGGTATAGCTACAACTGAAAGAAAGTACAACTGAAAAGATGAACAACTGAATGGTGAAGAGGCTCCTGGATCATCCTTCGAGTTCCGACCTGAAGGGTAGGTACATATGTCCTCCTCTACACTCAGTGTCTATCAGTCCGCTCTGTGTGTCGTCAGGCCAAGTGTCCACCTCCAGGAACCGTCCAGTCCTCGTACACTCTGCATCGGTCAGAGTTGTTTGTCGTCTGCATCCAACACAACGAGGTACGGGCATAGCCTGTGTAGGGGTGAGTATAATGATACTCAGTAGGGACACTGAGATGCTCAAGTTATCACTAAATCCAAAAAGGATAAACCAAAAATAAATATCTCAGCAGATAACCTTTACATAGGTATATGCCCATACATATAACTAAGTTATCGAATAACCCATCTCAATCATAAGGAAAACACAAAGGTCATTTACTCAGCTCAAATGAGGATTTTATTCATGATATCGAAATCAAATTTGCTGGAGAACTCCTCCTCTGTTGAGTTCAGTATTCTAGTCACGACTCCGAGATGCTACTCACTAACCTTAGACTACAGAGGTACTCCACATGTCGAGTACCGCGGGTCTACCGCGTCACATAGTAGTGCTCCCCGCCATTGGTCTGACGTCTCATACAGTAGCCCTCCCCCTGATAGCCTACAGAGGTAATCCTTCTGTCGATTACAGTGGGTCTACCACCTCACAAAGTAGCGCTCCCCCGCAATGGGTCTGCCACCTCACACAGTAGATCTCCCCACTGAGCTAGTCAAGTCACTCTAAAACGTATCAGAATAGTAGTCATCAGCTCTCAGCCAGCTACTAGGTCTCTGTAATCCATATTCTCATCTCTGGGAGGATCCTCTCCACGAGATACTGGCCGATAATCCAAATGTCATGAAGTCCCATGAAGAATAATCTCAAAGGCCTGTCACATCATAGGGGTCTCAATGCAACAAACGACTCGTCAATCAGACGCCCAGTCTGTGAGTTATTAGCCTTTTTGTCCCGGGGACCTAGTTGGTTTCGTGTACGAACCAACCCGACCGTATCTCAGTCGTACCTCGAACTCTCATTGGGTATACTCAAAGGAATTGTTTCTCAATGAGATTAGCAACACCATCAACGGTTCGTCAAATGGACGTCTGGTCTGAGAGTTATTGGCTTTTTTATTCTCGGGGCCCGGGTGGGTTTTAAGCTAAAACCAACCCGATGATGCTCCCCCTGTGTCCAAAGCTCAAGTGGAGTATTCCAAAAGAACTGTCTCATCAAAATGAAACCAACGTAGTTGACGGCATGTCAATCAGACGTCCAGTCCTTATGTTATTAGTGTTTCCGCTCCGAGGGCCCTGTTGGTTTCGCGTTTGAACCAACCTAGTCGTATCAAAACATTGCCAAAACCTTGAGTGTAATATAGGGAAACGACCACCTCGATCCTAGGAATCATAAGCAACTGATGTTTCCTCGATCAGAGGTCTGTAGATATAGTTATGGGCAATTGACAAAAAACGGTCCGAAAAGGGGCGGTCTGGGCCTGGTCTGACCCGACCCATGCCACCCTGGGTCGGCCCGAACCGGGTTGACCCGACCTGGGTCCAGGTCCGGCCTGGCCGGCGTGGCCCGACCAGCGTGTCCTGCCCTGGCCCGGCTAGGGGGGCGTTGGCTCGGCCAGCTGGTGCGGTGTTAAGCCGCGCCTCTCCAATCCTGGAATGGCTGAGCCATTCTGGTTCCTCCTGCCGTCGTGGATCAGCCGCGATAGTCTGCTCCAGCGGCGCACCACAACCTCCTTCTGCGGACCATCAGACGCACTCTGGTGGTCCGTTTCTCCCACCGTCTATGCCTATATTCAACTCGGGTCTCAAACTTTACTGCGAAGGATCCAAATCGTCATTCCGGTCCCGTTTCGTCATTGCCAAACATTTCGCGCATCAAGAACGATGTGTGGATGGGTCCGGACTTGTTTGTTAGTCCGTACCCACCGTGTTAGTGGTTAAAATAATCATCCAACCAATTAAACGCCCATGCTCAAGGGTATAAATAACATATATGAATATATAACAAAATTCACCTACCTCAATAATTGACTTTGCACTTCGTCGAGTCGTGAAAGATGAGCGTCGTGGTAGATGGAATTGCGAAGAACGGCGTCGCAGAGAACTGACGTCGATTCCAAGGACGTTGGGGTGTTTCCGAAGAGGAAGTGGCGTATCTTCCCTTGTCGCGGAGAAAAGAAAGGAAGGAACGTCGTCATTCTTCGTGGAAATGGTATTCTTTTTTGAAGAGGGTGTCGTTCTTTGTGTTGTGGAGTGTTCTTCTCCGAGAGAGAACAATGTTCTATGAGGAAGAATAAAGATCCCCAAATTTTCCAGAGGTTCCCCCACCAAACATATTTTCTATTCAAATATTTTAATAGCCTTCTTCAATTTTAAATAATTTTCAACCAATTCAAACTAATTCAAAAAGAAGAGTTGTGCCAATTAATGAATTGAGATATTAATTAATTGAGTTGGAAAACATAATGAGAGGGGGGTGGAGAGGCTCCTCATATTAAATTAAGAGAGTTGTCAAAGAATTAATGAAGGGGATATTAAAGGGGAGTTTTATGGGTGGGGGCTCGTGTGGGACCCACCTCACAAATATCCTCTCATGGGAGGTTATGTGGGTTTGGTCCCCACCAACAACCTCCCCCTTGTAGGATATAACCAACTAAAAATTAAATTGTGTGCAACACAATTTTTAATTAATTTAAGATTAAACTCCAAAATATAACTTCAAACCTGCATTAAACGCAACTGCGGTGAAGGTCCCCTTAAGCGAATATCGGCACCACGAGTTCATCGGTGCCCTCAGATTTCAATTCCGATAACCGGTTCAAAATATAGAAAATCCCGCACATACGTTTAATAAATGTACCATAAAAAACTTCAGAAATTGATTCCGGGCACACCGTGCCTCGGAATCAGGCGCTGTCAGAACCGCAGACTTGTAAAATTACAAATATTTTACGAAAAAAATTCCTTGAAATTTTCGGGTCTTTACATTCATAAAAATTAAACCAAATGAGTAGTAATCCAAAAGAATAGATTTGTATGACACTAGAGTATTGAAAATGATACCCTTGATGATATCTTTGGAACGCTCTTGCAATATGAATGATGATTGAAAAGGGGTAGAGAATGATAAAAAAGGAAAAATTGTGGTGTTTCTTTTAAATTAAATACAATTTTCTTTTTAAAGATCATTCAGTTGAAAATTATATTAAATTTACAAATAAGAATAAATTTGTGATTGAGTTATATATTAGTTCTTTTGAAAAAAATATAAATGAGTTGAAAAATATATTACAAAAGATTAACACAATTTTTTTTAATTTCTCGGACCTCTCTAGTCCATTACTATGTGAAACTTTATTGTTTTAAGTGTGTGGGGTGTTCATAGTGTCACATTTAAAGAGTTTTAAAAAATACTATTTTTTCGACGGTTAGTCAAGACTGGTATATGCTGATTAAATATCTCTAGTGGTGAGTCATCTAATAGTGAGTCCCTCAATGGTGACTAATCCATTCATATCGCATCACTGTTTGGTCATAGAGGAAGTTTGTGATGATGGCTCGCCACCCGTAACTCGAACCATTGACTCACGATGGTGAGTTTGGGTTGGTGGGTTTGGAATAGTGTGTCAAGACCGATGGGTCACAATAGTGACTCACATTGGTGATTCATGATGGTAATTCTCTAGCTATGATTCACCCACTGGAGAGTCACCCAATGGTAAATAATCCATCGATAGCAATCACTGATTACTCATCCACTTGTGAATTCATTTAAATAGTGTCCAAATTCTAGAATTATAGATATTTTCTAGTTTCTCCCCTTTAATGTTTTGTTTGATGTGAATTGATTTTAAATCCATATTTAATGGTTTTTTGAGCCATTTAAAATTTTACATAGATTCTAAAAACCTAAATCATTTCTTGAATTGAAAATCTTGTAGCCTTGGTTATGATCTTCCATTATGGGATTTTAAAAACTATTTATCTTCTTGATATATGATCTGGCCTTTTGAAATATGAGATCATATCATCCTTATTCACACCCATTTTATCTTGGTACACCAAAAACCAATCTTTCCCAAGGATTTCTGCGGTTGTGTTATAACTTGTTGTATTGTGTATTACCTTGTTGTTTTTTCTACCTACGTACCCCATATTTCAGTGCAACAACGAAATGTTGATTTTATGTTCTCTAAGGTATAGATCCCTTCATCTCTACTTTATCTTTTTCTCATGAATGGTGAGTGTGTGGATTTTTATTTTGTGAGTATATATTAATACCAAATTAATGAGGATAAATGAATGTCTTTAAGATCAATATGTGGGTCCAAGGTAAAGTGTAGTATGATCTACTTATAATTATTTTTCTAGTTATTATTGTGAATTATATGGGCATAACACCCTGCTGAAAATCATGTCCATTGGGTTTATTTGTTTGTGCAATAAGTAATTATTTTACAATTCATGTTATTTTTATTTTTCGAACAATTGTAATGAAATTGATTAACCGCATACACACAGTTAATAAATGGATTCCATAGGATAAAACTATTTCAATGATAATCCCAGAAGATAATATGTTGAATTAAATAATTGATTACCTGTAAAATCTAAAGATGTTTTTGGGTGTTGGTATGTTTGTGTGAACATTTATGTATTGTGGGGTGGTTCAAATGGTGTAATGGAATCATAGGTTGTGAGATTTCTTGAATTTTTAATGGATAGGTGGTGTTGTGTAGCAGGGATATGATTGGGTTGTGCTATGTTTTGATGTAGGGTGTGATGTGATTAGTTTGGTTATGAAGCATGGTGCTAAGAATTTTCATGATGTGTGTGTTGTAATTTTAATGATATGTGTGGTTGATTTTGGTTGGGAGTTAGGATTTTTCTCTGTTTAGTGGATGGATATGACATAACGATATTGAAGAATGAATATGGTCTTGGTTGGTATGGGTAATCAAGTTGAGTTTCTCCATGGGGGATGCCCCAACCTTCAGTCTGTGTCTTAGGAATAGTTTTTTATGACAAGAATGGTCTTTAAAAGGAACTTAAATATGATGTGGGATAACTTACCATGGTACTTCTTCCCATGTGTTATTTTTCAATGTTCTTTTTTTTGAGATAGTATTGGTTGTTTCCCAAATAGTGATGGAGAATATAAATACATAATAATAATGAGATAGAGTGAGTAGGTTAGTTAAATGGAAATTAGATTTACAATTAAATGTTAAATGATGGGATTCGTGGTTAACAATGGTAAAAGATAAATAATTAATTGAATGGGTGTTGAGTGAAAGAGATTTTTGAAGCCTCTTTAATTTATCAACATTCGATTTGACAATTTTTGATAATAATTGAGGTAGTACAAATTATGAATCTAATATGATGGTCTTGTGTTCTTGATACTATATATATATAAACATACACTTTATGTTCTTGTGATTTTTATATGCACCCCACTCAAGTGGATCCCAACATTCTGAACACCTCCATTCTCATTTGGGAGGGTTTCTTTCCCAAACATCCTAGTTGGAGGATTGATGGAACGCCACCTTTTCTTCCATTATCCCTCTTCCAGTTTGTGAAATCCCAATATTCTTCTAGTAGGTTGACATTTTTGGGTTCCTGGTGTCTGTGGGAGTGTTTTGTTTTCCAATGGGTATTTGGGATTATATGTGTTGGGATTTTCTAGGTGTTTCTGAGATGTGATGTTGTATAATGTTCACGTTTTTGTAGGCACGATCTGATGTGATATGTGGACTGTGTGTGTGTGGTAAGGATGTAGTGATCTTTTTCTTCTAAAGTGATGGGACTATCTATGATGCATAGGTGTGTTTTTGAAGGTTTTGACATAGTTATTTCAGAAAAGGTGGGAGCTCCAATACATTATACTTTAGGGTGTGATATTGGATACTATGCGTGAAAGTTGTGTGGGGTTCCCAACAATCATTGATCTTAATATATTGATTTAATTGAAATCCATTATATAGTGACCATAACTTGGTGGCATGGGGATAGTTAGTATACTTTGTTAGGATTTATTGGTTCATTGGTTTTCTCATGTGTTCATTAGTATGATGATGTCACTTATGATCGATAGAATTTGGTTTTTCTTATAGAGTGTACTAATATAATCACCCTAAAATTATAAGCCATATTTAGGTTTCTATGTGGACTATATATACTATGATGGTATTTACTAGCTCAGAAATTGTTCCAATTGTTTTATTTATTTAATCCTTTTTTTCTACATACCTTGGTTTTTTGTTTCATTTGTAACTTTTAAATTTCTAAACATTCATGTGGGGTGGATTCTATGTTTCTTTTGTTTGTTTCATTGAGTTATTTGGAAGTTTATACATCTTATCTCTCAATAGTTGTTTTATTATAATGGTTAATACCTCCCATATTGAGATATCTGAATACCATTCTTGCAGGTCGCTACCCCGAGGCCCACTAGAAGAGGGAATCAGGGTTCAGTATCTCTCTTTCATCATTTTTATCTCAATAGGTGAATTATTGTAGGTATGGGTCATTAAAGAAATGTATCAAAGGTGATCTTTGAGAGATATGATAGACTATAGAGTTTTTAAAAATTATTTTTATATCGGTTGGTATAGAAAATTGTTAAGAGACTTTTGTGTCTCACAGAGCCAGGGAAGACTGGCTAAGACATTAGATTTACGGAACCATGATGATCTGATTCAAGGAATTTGTGGCTACCGAACGAATATGTGAGGATACACCCTTTTTAGGGTAGAGACATCTAGAAGATTAGATTCATCATAATTACTTGTTTTGTTGACTGAATTGGGGTTTTTGTGTAACTTGAAATAGATAAAAAATGAGTTAAATGAGTGAAAATATATCTAAAATAAAACATCAAATTAATAAGGCTTTGGAATTCCATTTTCACATTTTTATCTATAGAACTCATTCATCAACCATGAATGGCCTTGGCATTTGAGGCTTAGTAGGACAACTCAGTTGACTATAAGAGGGTTGATCCAATGGAGGAGGATTGGCCAGTGGCATAGGAAGTTAGGTTCTTTCTAGCTGAAGGCCATGGGAAAGTAAAGAAAGGCAGTGTTTTAGAAATGCATATGGAGAGATAGATCGAGAAGCTTGAGACCACCTTCAGCATGATCTGGGCATCAATGGAGTAATGGGTTATATTAGTAGTGATCTAGATACGGGGAGTTTCATGTTAGTGGTGGATGTTGTACCTAGGGTATTTGAAAGAAGTTGATGTTATGTGCGTCAATTTGAATAAGGATTTATGAGCATAATTCCATTCATCATGCATTAAGGTTTATAATTTGAAATATTTTATCTCTCTCCCACTTGGGACAAGTTCGGTATGAGAGTTGGGGATTATATTCAACTATCTCCTTAATTTTATCCCAAATCTCTATCCGGATGCGGAGTCTCCTAGGAGATTCTAAGAGGAGGAACATATTCATTCTATCCAGTATGCAGTTACACCCTTTACATTCCCAATGTAATTGGACGTCCATAAGAAGGCATAGGTAATCGTACGAATGTACTCATGAGAAGGTCTACCGTGAGTGGGGAGATAGTAGTGTTATTTAGGACACAATTCTATCAGTAATAGATTTCATGTGTTGGGAACTCCAAGATTTTGACCAATAGAGATGTGAACTCAGTATTTTCCCTTTTAGACTTTTGGATTTAGTAGTTCTTGTGTCCCTTCAATGGGTTTAGGGTAGATGTTATTCTTCTATGGAGTCCATGGACATATTCACAGATAGTGACCAATAACCATTCAAGATCATGTAGTACTCTTTATTATTATTTGTTCGATTAAGGATCCTCACACACTTTTGATTCACCCAATCTTATTCATACCCTCAAACTAGATTCAGAGAGTATTTCCATGACACCGGTGTTGAGTACTCTAGTTGGAGGTCATATCAACTTGTTGGATGTTTCCTAGGGATGTATACTAATTATGGGATGGAATTAGTCTCATGGGGATATGTTATTTTAATAGATGAAACCATAAAATTTGATTTTTGGTGTTGACTTCTTGTATGTTTTTCTAGCCGTTATTGACTAAATCTAGAGAATAGTTATGTTTTCATATAAGGATATCCAATATGTGCCTTTCATTGGTGATTGTAGCTTCTAGGTTGGAAGTAGGAATGTGAAGCCTCTTCTTTCTTTATTTTATGTGATGTCAGTTGGATCAGTGGATGGTTATATGGTGGAGATTCCAGTAGTGGATGTGGAGTTCATGGGCTTTTTCCCTGAGGATTTTTTGTATTATCCCACATCGTTGTGATGTAGACTTTCATGTATACATAAAACCGCATGATTTTTCTTTTTTTTATGGATACATATTATATAGAACCTTCAGAGTTGTGGGAGATTGTGATTCATATTCATTTCCAGATGATTAAGGAATTCCTCCATCCTTGTTTTTCATTGTTGGGTGCTACATTGTTTTTTGAAAAGGAGGTATATGGAGTTTGTGGTTGTGAATAGTATACCAGAGGATTAATATGGTGATGATCAAGAAATGATACCTTATATCAAGGATAGATTATCTTATTGTTTATTTAAGAGGAGAAAACATGTTTTCTCTGATCTATATGGAGTCTGGATATCACTAGTTATGGGTGATGCGGGCCGATATCTCAGATACTCCATTCAGGTGCAGGTTTGGGAACATAGAGTAAATAAGAATATAATTCCATGCTACGAACACACTATCCATTATAATGGGACTTATGAACTCAATATTTTTTGACATACTAGATTGGTGTGTCTTCGTATTCTTCATTGAAATCATGGTCTAATAGAAGTCATTTGTGGATTATACCGAGAATCTCAATGCTATTTTACAGATCCTTCAATGCCACCATCTCTATGGAAAGAAGTCTAGTGAAATTTTTGGACATGAGAAGTGAATCTACATTAACACGTGGTGATAAAAAATCTTTTAGTGGTGGAACGATCGAAGATCATGGCTATTTTTTCTTGGGAACCCACAACAATGTTACGTAGGTTTACAGTTTTCTTAGTCTCAAAGTCTATTACCGAATATTTGTACCCAATTTCACTCGATTTGTGAATCAATTGATATCTATGATAGGAAAGTCCCAGGTATGGTGTGGGAGTGAAAAGGGACAATCCAAATTCAGTTATTTAAAGGGGTGTCAGACGGTCTCCCAATGCTCCAGTTTCTATTGGGATGGGTGATGTTCAATTTTTTTAGTGATGCTTCCCATCAGGGATTGGTATATGTGTCGATGCATTATTATAAAGTAATCTCTTATGGGCCTAGGAAGTTATATCCCCATTAATTCAAATATTCCACCCTTGACCTATTTTTGGTAGTGTTTGTGTTTCTGCTGATGTTGAAGTGGTATTACCTCATTGGGGAGCACATTGTTTTCATCATAGATCACAATAGTTTGAGGTCTATCTTTTCCCAGTGAGATATAAAATTTAGACAAAATGGTGGATAAATTTTCTTTCGGATGATTATTTCTAGATATCCTACACCTTATGTAAGGGGAATTTATTGTTCAATTCCTTGAGTGGGATGACGCAGAAGTATGTAGTTTGGGAATCTACATACGCTTGGAAGGTAGTGGAGGAGTATGAATCCTTTCACATAGATGTATGAATAAATGGTGGTGGTGGTTTTTTGTTTCAGATGATGGTTGATTCTTCTCTGATGCTGCAAGTCGGGGAGTCTCAGTGGGGAGACTCCTAGAACGTCGTGATTCAAGACCAATTTAATCATGGAAATACATAGAAGGGATGGTCCAGGGATGGACCAAATCAGATGATGTTCCATGGGAGGATGTTTTCTCTTGTGGTGATGCATGATGGTGTCCTTGATGACATTCACAACTCACATTTAGTAGTGCACCCTGAATTTTTAAATATATTCCATTTATTGAGGGTGTAATTTTTGTCGCCCAAGATGAAACATGAAGTAGGGTAGTTTGTGGTGATGTTCTTAGTGTGCCATGTGGTAAAGGATGAGCACCATGTTCCACATTATTTGTGGCAGCCTTTAGCTATCCCCAATTGGATGTGGTGAAAAATCGTGATGGATGTCATTAGGGGGTTACCTAGGGATGAGGGATTCAATGATGCTATCTAAATACTAGTTGATATGCTGGAGAAATACGATAACTTATTAGTGGTTAAGGAGTTTGGGGGAGTGGATTTCATGGAAATGAAGTATGTGGATGAGTTAGTGTGGTTTAATAGAGTTCAAAGATCGATTATATCAGAAAAGTATAAATATATTACCTCACGAGTGTGGAGGGGATTGAAGTATAGTTTTGGCACTCAGTTACACCTCACCACATCCTTCCACCATCAGAAAAATGGGAAAATAGAACAGAAAATATTAATACTGAAGGACATGTTTCAAGAATTTGTCTTGGACTTTTGAAGATAATGGATATGACACTTTACCGTTGTAGAGATTTTTTACAATAAAGTTCAGAATTTTGTTAGTGAATTAGAGTGGTTCTGGACAGACATAAGTTCTGTGTCGATCTCAGGAGAAGGCCCGTGGGGTTTAGTATTGGGGACCAGGTGTTTTTTATGGTTTCCCCCTGATAGGGGAAATGAAAGTTCAGTATAAAGACTAAGATTTCTCCAATGTTCATCATACCCATATAGGTGTTGGGATGAGTTTGAAAGCTAGAAAATGAGTTGAAGTTCCAACCACATATGGAGTGTATCCAAGACATCATTCAATTCTCCCAACATTGATGGTATATTTTATATTACACTTGTGTAATTCACTGGGGATAGTTGGATATTGAAAATGATGTGTTGTTTGTTAAGTGTCCTATAGATATCCAAGATCCACTGAAGAATTTGAGATGTTGGGGGAACAATCCTTTGGTTCACATGTTTTGGTGGCATGGATGCCTAAAAAATAGTAAATGGGAGAAAAAAGTGTATATGTGGTCCCTTTATGAAGATATGATATGACTTTTCTTGTGTCGTGACTTTCCTTGGAATGTGATTTTATAACCTCTGTTATAATAAGTTGTGGTGTTTCCTAATTCCATTATACATGATAATGTCCTAACATTTGGGAAAATGGAAGACCCAATTACTAATATGGATACATTACATGAGATGTGATTAAACCGAAAAGGGAGAGTCAGTGCCACCCATAGAGGATAATATATTTACAGGCAAGATGAAATCCTTTAGTTCATAATTACAGATAGTGTGGTTGTTGTGTTTCTATGGTGTGACTTTTAGTTGATTGTGTCTATAGATTTTAGAGGAGGAGTTACTGGGATTTTAATTCCCACTACCACATGTAAACAACACTAGGTGTTTTATTGTTGAACATTTTTGTGTTTCGTTATCAGTGGTTCTCCATGTGTATCAAGGTAATTGAGAGGAATCTTGTAGGGTGGTCGTTCAAACCATATTTTTATTTTGGGGTTGGTTTTGAATTATTGAGAGAAATAATATTATGATAGGTATCGAAAATGTAATGGCCCAAACATCTTCAGTCCATTACATTGTGGAAAGTCATATTTTTATTTCCTTGTAGATGTCACAGTTACACATTTCTAGAGTTTACAAAAAATCTATTTTTTCCAATGGGGAGTCAGGATTAGTAGGTTGGGAGAGAATGTCACTAGCATTGAGTTTTCTACTGTTGAGTCACCCAATAATGACTCATCCATTAGTATCTCATCACAGTTAGGTCACAACGGTAGGTCTCTGGAAAATGACTCACAATAGTGACTCGTGATAGTGAGTCATGACCGTTGCGTTAGAACCAGTGAGTTAGAACGGTGAGTGAGAATAGTGACTCACAATGGTGAATCACGATGGTAGGTCACGACAATTGTTTTCCAGTGGTGAGTCATCCACTAGTGAGTCACCTAATGGTGACTCATTCCCAAATTTCTTACACTGACTACTCATCTAGTGGTGAATCAATTTCAAAAGTATCAAACTTCAATAATTCTATAGTTTTTATAGTGTCTCCCCTTTATCATTTTATTGAACATGAAATTTTTTTAATAAAATATTTCATGTTTTTGGGAACCGTTCAAAATAGAACATGTCTTCGAAAAACCTGAAGCTTCATATTACTTCAAAACCGCATATTCTTTATCCAGATAATCCTTTAATTGATTTTAAAGGTTATTTCAACTAGTGATATAGGATCTGGATATTCTAAAGAAGATATCACATCTCTTTTGTGTTCTGATGCTTTCTCTTGGGTTCCCTTGACCATTCTAACATAAGGAGTTGTGTGGTTTTGTTTCACCTTTTGGATTTTGGTTTCCTTGTAGGATTTTCCTTCTTGGAAACCCATTTTTTAGCGCAATAAAGAGTAGTTTATTATCTGTTCTTTGAGGTAGTGATCCCTTCATCTCTCTTTAACTTGTGTATCACGCTTGATGGGAGTATGGATGTAAAATTTGTGGGGATATAATAATACCAAGTTAATAAATATAAAACAATATTTTTAAGATAAATATGTGACACATGGAAAAGTGATGTATGATCTTATTATAATTTTGTTTTCGGTTGTCGTTGTGAGTTATACATGCTAAACTCCCTACTAAAATCCGGGCTATAGGGGGTCTTTGTTTGTTTGTTGAGTAATGTGTATAGAATTCATGATGTTTCATTTTCTATAAATCAATTATAATGAAATTGGTTAACTATATACACTAATCTAATAAATGGAGGCCCCAATATCAAAATCTTCCTAATATAAACCTTGAAGTTAAAAAGTGGAATTAATGAATAGATGACCAGTTAAATCATAGTATGTTTTAGTTGGTTTGTGGGATGGTATGGCTGTGAGAACCATTATGTATTATGGGTTGGTTTGGATGTCTTAATTGAATATCAGTTTGAGATATTCATGGATTGTGTAATTGATGTGAATTTTTGTGCAACATGCCTATGATCTATTTATGTTGTATTGTATTTCTGGGTAAAATGGGTGTGGTGTGGTAATGTAGAAAGGATTCAAAGAATTTTTGTGAGGGTTTTGTTATATTTATAATGATATATATATGATTGGGTGTGGATATATTTTTTGGGTTAGAACTTTTGAGTGGACGGATTAGGTGGAATGGAATTGAATAATGATGATAGAATTGTTGGGTATGGGTAATTAATCCAGAGTTTCTTCATTTGTAGAATGCCTAAATCTTCTATTCATGTATCAGGATCGTTTTTTTAGGACATGAATGTGTGTTAAATAGAGAGGAAATATGTAGTGGATTAATTTACCATAGTCCATTATTCCCCTATGATACTTATTTTGGGTTCCTTATTGTGTTATATACTTGGAAGCTTCACAGATAGTGATGGAGAAAATCAATACATATTAATTTATATATGACACTAATTGGTTTGGTAAATGGGAAGGATTTTTTCAACGAAATATAAAATAAGGGGTAGTATGGATAAATATAGATAATGATAAATAATGAAATGAATGGGTGAACAGGGCAAGATATTTGTGAAGCATATTTAATTTATCAAATTTCACAATTATAGTTGCTGATGTTAATTGAGGTAGTAGTTTTTTTGTGAATCCCATAGGTTGGTATTGAGAGCATGATAAAATATATATAAAAACATACAATATATGTTCTTGAGATTTCTATGCACACCCAACCTGATATTAGCACCATGTTCCGATCCACCCCACTATCACGAGGGTGGGTGTATTTTCCAGACATCTTGGTGGGAGGATAGAAGACTAGACACCCTCTCTCTCCTAATCTCATGTCCAGGTGCTGGTAGCCCATGAATTTTGGGAAGGTTGTTTTTTATTGGGACCAAATCCATGTGAGATAGTTGGGGTTTACCAGGAGTCTTCAAGATGAGATATGTTGTGCTTTCCGAAGTGTTTTGGGATGTGATGTGGTATGAGGAATATGTGTTTCTGTGTAGTATATGATGTCATATGTGGAACACACGTGTATGATATGGATGCGATGTGTTTCATTTTCCCATGTAATGAGACTAACAATGTGGCCCAGGTGTGTCCGAGCAGGTTGTAACGTAGTCCTTTTGGAAGAGGTGGGAGTGCTAGTATGTTTTCCATTAGGGTTTAAGAGTGGAAAATCAGTAGTAAAGTGGTGCAGGGTACCGTATAATCAATGTGATTATTATATAACATTACATGACTTTCATTATTTTGTTAGCATTTCCTAGTGATGTTGGGATGGTTAGTATGCCTTGCTAGGTGTTGTTGGTCCATTTGGTTTCTCGTGGGAGAATTAGTACGCCTCTCTCAATTATGCACAATATAATATAGTTTTTTATAATGGGTATACCTATATTCTCACCATATATATATAAAATATTTATCTTGTTTCTAGGAGTACAAGATGGATTTTTCTATGAATTATTGGATCAGAAATTAAGAAAATTGTTTTTTCACTTCATAGAATTTATTTTGGTATACACCTTGATGTTTTTTATTTGCAAAAGTTTTATTCCTATAGATGCATCTGGGGTAGATTTTGGATTCAATTTAAAAATATCTTGTATTTTTTAATGTTGATATATCTTATGTCCCTATCATGTTTCCTTATATAGGGCAATCCCACACATAGTTTGAGGTATTTGAACCCTTTTTCATAGTCTCCACCCAATGTCCTATTGTAGGTGGGACTTATGAATAATTATACCCCTTTTATAGAAATATTAGGAGGAAAATCTCTATAGGTAGGGGTTCATGACATTGTTGAAAACAAATAATATCCATATAGATAAATAATAACATATTAAGCTAATTATTTATGAATATATGAACTCCAGAAATATCAGACTTAATTTTACTATGCATAAATGGATGTATAAGAAAGAGTGGAATTTATACCAGAATGATAAGAAGTACTATAAGAAAAGAGTCAAGAAATTTTTCAAAGCCTGTAACCCTGGGACTACTAGTGGATGACATAGTTCATCGAATAATTGTTCTAAAAACTAATGTTCCGGACTACAAATTATTAGATAAATTCAAGAAATTACAGAGGATAATAAATTTATAATTTTTAAGTTACATAGTAATGAATAAAATTAAAACCATAAATAAAATTAAAATTGTCCTTCTTGTGAAGATTAAAAAAATTTACTTCTTCAGATTAATAATATTCCTCATATGATATCGATAATACATTACATAGTTATTAAAAATAATCTATGATTTCTAAAGATCGTAAAAATTATAATTATAATGGTTCTAAAATTATTTATTTTTCTGAAGGGACTCTTGTTAATGATAATTCAAAAAGTCATAATCTTAATACCAAAATGTTAGATATTTCTAGAGATCATGATAAAACTAATTTGAAAAAATATATTATTTTTAATGATCTTGAGAAACTATTTTCTATAATAAATAGTTTAAAAACAATCTTTATAAAAATGAAATATGAAATACACAAAAACTAAAGAAAAAAATATAGTTTTCAAACTAAAATTTAATATTTATAGTTGGAAGATTATTTTTTCTACAGTTACCTCTAGGAATGAAAAAATTGATCAAATGTATGAAATGATGTGATGTCGTACTAGAATATCCAGAATGAGGTTTACTAATAATAATCCTATTTTTTAGTAATAAATATTTTCTTCTAAAAAATTCTCTATTTTTTCATAAAATTTCAATGTGGTAGAAATTCAGCAAAATAAATTTTCTGTAAATAAATTTTAATATTTAGGTTTTTATAAGGAATTTTTTTAAATTAAATGACATTTTATGAAGATAGAAATATTTTACAAACGTAGTTACCTATGATTTCTTTCAACCAATACCAGATCAAGTATGTACTGGGTTTTGAAAAAATATTATTTTTTAGAAAAATAAATAAAATAGAAAAAATAGCACATTGAAATTGGTTTCTCCAAACATTTGAATTACATCCTGCATTTATTTATAAATATAATTACAATGAAATGTGGAAAAGTCACATTCCGAGATAATATTAATTGTGATATTATTAATACATGTAATATTTTTCATCACATAAAATATATAATTTAATTTTTTTTTATTTTGGGACATAATAAATCCTTATATGTATATGGGAATTATGTTATGAGGGATATATTGTAATCTTAGGGAATAAAAAATGCACTATTCACAGTTCTGACGATGGATTTATTATTTCTCCCAATCGACATAGGAATGACTACACATTAAGCATAACAGACCATAGGATCGGACAGATAACTATCCTTATTGAAATAGAATATTAGTTTGTGTTATAGTAGAGAAGATTTATACAATATAATATTAGGTCATTTTCTATGTTTTCTAATAAAGGACTAGTGAAAGATATATCAGAACATGTGACTAAAATATTTAATATATGTAATCTTTCTCAATATGGTAATAAACTTAAGTCATGTCTCTAATCTTTTATTGAATTCTCAACATATGACACTATATAGTTGGTTCACATGAAATTATTTGATCCTACAAAATCCTTATGTATTGTTGGAAAATAAATTTTATATTTATTATTTTATTATTGAACAACGTATTATTGGATATATTTTCTAGAGAAAAAATTATGACCCTTTATTTGTTTTAATAATTTTTTACCCAGAGTTAATAATTAGAAAATAATCTCTTATATAACTATTCATAAGGATCATGATAATGAATTTTTACATTTTTATTTTGAAACTTTTTTTATTAAAAAACTTATTATGATTAAAATTTTTAAAACTAAAACCCAATAGAAAAATGGTGGAGTCAAAAGAATAAATCGAATTCTTCAAGAGATTACTAATATCATGCTTGGTGAATACTCGGTTTCTATATTTTATTCATGAAGAAATTATAGATTCACCTTATACTATAAATTGAGTTTTACTAATTAAATTTATTATTAACACTCTATTTGAGTTGTGGACTGGTCTGAAACCAAAATATTCTTACATCCATGCACTTAGATGAAATTTATTTATCAGGAATACTAAAGTAATCTTACATAAATTTGTGATAAAATTATATTAAGAAATATATTTAGGTTTCTCCACAATAAGTAATTATAACAGTGTTTTTAATAAAAACACATGTACTGTTTTAGAAATATTACATGATTTTTTTTGAAGAAAATTGTTTTTTTGGTTTCATACATCCCTAACCTTAATATTTATATGTTATTTATAAATCTTATTTTTATCCATTTTTAGAATGTTCATCCCATGATAATATAATAGAAGAATATATTTCTATAGTTTTTCATAAAGATGATTTTGAACCTATTATTCTAGAAAAATGTTTCACAAATCCATAAATTAATTTATTTTGTATAAATCATCTTAATAATAATATCATTGGTGAGGATCTTCACATTGGAAGAGATCACTCCTTGTAAGATTTTTTCCTCAATCCATGATGGATTCTATGACATGGTTATTTATTTGTTGGTGTTGGTTTGTCATGTGATGGGGTGAAGGTTGTGGGTGGTTCCCCTATTTGTGATTTTGTGGAGTTATTTATGTCAAATTTTTCAATGGTGATCTTGAGGATCTGATAGATAAGAAGGATAAATTTTAACTAAAGGAACCGTAGACGGTTTATTTGGGCATTGATCAGTATCAAGTGGTCTAGATCTGTGATTGTTTTCAATTGATGGGGTGGGGATGTGGGGTCACAATGATTTGAATGTTCTCTAGTGTAGGCCTCAGTTCTAGCTACATGATATCTTCTTCAAGGAGATTCATTGGTGATGGATGGAGGCCCACTCTAGGTTTTAGTCTATATCTATTCAAAAATTATTTTTTTTCATAGGAGGCATGGTGGGATCCGATAGTTGGTGTCTAGTGTGGGATGTGACAGACAACTGGTCTTGGTCATGACTATGACAAAAATTGGACCATGATAGATGTCCAGTAGTGGCTTCCTTGGTGTTATATATATTTGGCAGTTTTTCCTGGTTTTTTGTGGTCCATGATCTATTTGGAGGACTAGATCAAGCTATGGTGGAAATAAGATTCATGTTTTGGTTGATGTAAGGTCAATATTCGGCGACTGGCAACGGTGGGAGTCCCTTTCCAACTAGGACCTTTGTAGTGTATTTTTGGGTAGATAATGTGTCATTTCCTAGGCCGTGGAACATTTCTATCCTTTCTCTTGGGTATATATATCTTTAGGACAAGTGATTTCTAATGGTCTTGTGTCATTGGCCCTTCATGACATTATATGTTAAGGCCTATATGCCTTGGGTGTTCAGTTTCTACTAGGTTCCACCTTTTTCCAAAAAGTGGGTTTTTGTTTTTTTCTAATAATGCGTCTTTACCTAAACATTCTTATTAATATGACCTTTTACCTAGATCAAATAGTTGTAACTATATGTTTTTTGAAAAAAAATAAAAACTATAAATTTATCTAAATTTAATCCTATGAACCCTGATGATGAATCATGTTATGAGGATTGGATAATGGAAATGAAATATGTAGTCAAAAAGTTTTGAATGTAATAGAGTGTGGAATTTGGATAACTTTCCTAAAAATACATTTCTAATTGGAATGAGATCGGTATTTCTAAGAAAATGTGACGAAAATGGAATAATTGTTAGAAATAAATCTGGATGTGTTATTAATGGGTTATAATCAACAATAATTAATGGATTATGAATAAATCCATTCTTTGGTAACAATGATTATATCTATTAACATACTTCTATATTTTGTTACAATTTTAAATTTCAAACTATTCCAAATGGATGTGAAGTGTGATTTCCATAATGGTTTTTTTAGGAGAAAACTAATCTTGAACAAACACCTGGATTAAAAAGTTGAAAAACATACAAAACCTATTTTTGGAAACTCTATGGCACTATATAGACATAAACAATTCTCTTGTGCCTAGTACAATAGGTTTACTTGATTATTGATACAAAAAATTATTTGCAAGTGTGATTTTGGTCCAAATATTATTTTAAAATATTTAAATAAAAATATAATGACTGATAAACATATTTTTTTGACATTATATTTTATTAAGCTCAAAAGTATTTAAAATATTCAGTGGTGTATTTAATGAAATATTCATTTGAAATGAGTTTGATGTGTGAGTTAACATACCATCTAGGTTTCTAAATTTCACAAAAACCAATATAATATTTTATATCCCAACATAATTATATAAAATATATTCATAAGAAATTCAGGTATGAAAATAATAAATGTATTATTACTCATATCATAACCTGAAATACAATAGAAATTTAAGAGTCTAGGAATATAGTTGATCAAAATACTTTTAGTGGGATGATTGGAATCTTACTTTAGTTAACAACTAGTCATCTTGATTTATTCGTTTTACTATGATTGTGTTCTAGATATCTTTCCAATAAAATACTACGTCATTTTAATATTGTTGAAAGAATTTATCAATAGCTTAATAAAAATATGAATTTCGGTTTTTTAGCCTTTTGGATATTTTATTAATCTTAAATTTCATTCATATACTGACATTGGTAGGTATTGAATGGGAAGTAAAATTACATCCAAAAAATTTCATTCATTAGGATATGCATTAGTATCTTTATCCTATTTGATAAAACACTTTGTATCACATTCCATTACATAATCAAAATATGTTGTAGCTAAAAGTTTTTGTGCTGACCTGATGTGGATGAAAAACAATCACTAATTATGGGAATATTTTTATTAAAACTCATTTTTTTGTTACAAAACACATTAAATTTTAAAAATTAAAAACCCCACCACATCACTCATGTTTTGAGACCATAGATATATTACAACGTTTCAATTGGGATCACAAAAAACATGATATATCATTGGACACTTCATCAGAATAAAATAATAGCTTTAATATGTTTTCACAAAACCCATTTATTCCAATATATTTTAAAATATTAAATACAAGATTCAAATTATATATATATATATATATTATTAATAACTACTAATTTTTCATCAATATTTACATATTAATAAACTTCTTTTTAATGGGGAAGTGAATATGCTTGTAGTTTTCTAAAATTTACAGGATTTATAAAAAAATAATATAACATTTCATTTTCCTAAAAATATTAAATTTTTTTCCAGATAATTTTATCCGAATAAAATTTTTCAAAAAAATTAAATTAAAACAATTTTTCTATAAACATTTTGATATTAATATTTTATAAAAATATTCTTCAGAGTCCAAAATTATTTAGATTAATTATTTTTTAAAAAAATTTCCATACAAAACTATTATTTTAATATTTATCTAAATCAGATTATATTATAATATCTATTATGAATTGGATACTCATAAGGATGAAATTTTATACTCCAAAAGTATAATTCTATTAATTTTTATCTTATTAATTACTCTATTTTTTTAATGATGTTTGACATATTCTTTTCATTTTATTATTTTTGGAATATTAAAAACACAATATATTCTATTCCTGAATGATTTACACTCGGATAAAAATTATTTTTTAAAAATAAATAATATTTAAAATTTATTTTAAAATATTTCTTCAAAATAAATATAATTTTTACAATAAAAAAATTTCATTCAATACAAACCAATGAAATTATTCTAATACGAATATTCACTACCCATTACTATATATGTCTAGGACACCCCTTATCCCATATCAATCAATATATATTATAAACTTGACTCTCACCACCATTTTATATTCTCACATTGATTTTTTTTTTAATTTTCATGATCACTGGTAAAAGTATCAGTATGAAGGAAAAACATTAATACATTGAAAAATGGTAAGATTTTAGAGAAGACCTGTCAAGAAAACATAGTATCAGAAATATTTTTTCAAAATGAATATTTTGAATTATCTCAGCCTAATATAGTTAGATAATTGAATTCTTTAGTTGATTTTCTATCTAATGATTTTTAGAAATAAGAGACTCTTACTTTTTTGGCAGAAAATTAAAATTATCCATATCACAAATCATAGAATTATTGGGAGTTCCATTTATGGGTGAAGTGTGTCTTACATCAAAAAAATTACCAAAAAGTCATTGATGTTTGCTAAAATAATAGTGAAACACTTTTTCCACTGCATTTACAATGTGTGAAATATTGCTCACCTAAAACCAGATTATCATGCACTTCACCTCTAGACACATGGTTATCTTATTCCGATGAAGGGTCATAGGGACACACTAAATGTATATAATTTTTTTATATTTTATGATAAATATATGGTAAGTCAATTTTTTCTTTATAATAGTGGAATTTATCAAGAATACATCAATGAAATATATAATTTCGATGTTACCTTATTTTATAAATTAATTTTTAATCAATTTAATAAACACTTTTACTTAAATAATGATTCTTATTCTATTAGTGAAAACGTTTCCCTAAGTAGTGAAGAGAACATATCAAGGATGACGATTTTTTTGATACAATTATACAAAATATTTAGATAGTGGAAAAAGAACCATGTATGATGCCACACCCCCTATTGAAAAAATTTTTGTTGAAAATTAAAAAAGATGAATCCACTTGTCAAAAATTGAAATAAAAAATAAAAAACCATGACTAAAAAATATTTCACAGAGTTTATGCAACATACAAAAAAAAACCTTGAGGCACTTTATTTGTTCTAGATAAGTCGGATGGCAAATATATGAATATTTGGATTAAATATGGTTAAAAAATATAGGAAAAAATTCAATATAATTTGAGATTCGATAATTAAAATATTATATAATGTTTATTGAAAGACAATGCAAAATATTTAAAAATATAATTCTACTAATTTCGCATTTATTAGTGGTATAGCCAAATCAATATTTTTTTATTATTCCTCACACTAATTACACAATTACAAATGATATCTTGGAGTTCTAAAAGAAGAAAATAATTATTAAAACTTTTCCCAATGAAGGAGACAATGGAATATGCATAAAAATTATAAAAGAACCTCCTATATCTATCCCCTAAAATGATAATAAGGTTATTGTGAAAAAAATTCTATTAGTACAAATACAAATAATGTTCTAAAAACTATTCAGAAGCTAGAATAATAATTAGTGGATGTAGTAGTAGATATTAAAGATCAAGAATAAAATGAATAAGAAGAATTAAATGAGACTACAGAATAATCAATAAAAGATAAAAATTCATTAGATTCATCCACAATGTAAACTCAATTATCATCTTGGTATGATAAAAATATTGAGATAAATGTTTCTATGGAAGCACATTTATCAACAAAAGAATAATTTAAAACATCCTCAAATACAAAGGAATGAGATCAACATTCTCACACAAGAGTACCATACAATTTTGAGACCCATAATGTAGTTGATATCAAAATTGTATTATGTGAAGATACTGTTTAAAATAAAGAAAGCACGAGCATATGACCTTCAATGACACATGTTTTAAATTGTAAATCTATGTTATCTGTCTCATTAACCTCAAAAACATAGTGGGAATAAATTAAAACATACAATCATAAAAATAATTATCTAATCAAATAATTTATTTACCTAGAATTGAATCTAGATAAATGTAGAAGACTCTGATTAAGTGAAGATGATTGGATCATTGGGTAGGATGTGAATGAAAATATTATTAGAAATGTTGAATGGTTGAAGAATGGAGATTTAAAAGAAACTATTATAGAGTATAGAATTATAAATCATATATTGATAGTTACTGATGATTTTAAAGATCATAAAGATGTGAAAAAAAGAAATGACATCATCAAATAACATTATAAAAAATAATGATTTTTTTTCTTCACTCTAAATGTATTCTGAGTCATTTTTAATGAACACTGAACGTGAATGACATTTTATCCAATCATTATATGTCTGAATGTTTTCTAATTTCTTTTGTATTTATATTCTTTCTTTTATATATGGGATGAATTTTTAATTCACATACGATTGCTTCATTGGTTATCCATCTCCGAAATTTTAAGTGATTTTATAAATTCTTATATATATTTGTAAATATCCTTGAGGATAAGTTATAGGGAGTTATTTCTTATAGAGAGAGTTCTAATAGGGGATAATTCATTGATAAATTCCCTGGACGTGTTTTTAGTGTACTTCATTAAGGGGGTTGTATTATCTTAATGGGTATAATATTTCTGAGGAATATTTTCCAAAAGGAAAAATCTAATATATTAATACATTCCCTCAGAATATGAATTAAGTCAAAAACTTAGAGTTGTAATGATATTAATTATATCTTTACCATTTGTAATATAATAATGGGATGTAATTTTATTAACATTATTAGTTTTCATTTAATATGTTGTGTTTTGTGATTTCACAAATGGGGATATTGTGCAGTTGAATGTTGTAATTTATTCAATTAACATACTTATTTATATAAATAACAATCATTTTCTTAAAACTCAATTTTACTGACATTATATATCACAAGATTTTAAGTATATTTTTGGAGAAATATTATATTTATATATGACATAGAAATACATCTAATATAAAATAAATATAAACCACTATTATTCAATATAGTCCATCATAATGAATGTGGGTTTGATTCATCAGATCATGTATCGTAATAACGAGTGGTTAGACTAATGTCTTTTCTATTAGACTAAAAATATCCATGACCATCATACTGACCATTGTATTGATCCTTCATATTAACCATTGATATTTTAAAAAAATTACAATGAATAGGGATGTCTATAAGAGTCTCTTATACATTTAATTTAAGTATATTGATTTGTTTTTATCTAATGAAATACTTTACGAAAATTTTAATTATGCAAGAATTGATTCATGATATATAATGTATAATTCGTACGTAATATTCAATTAAATACCCATATAGTTATTAACATTCAAAGTGAAATATGTTTGAGTATATTGAAACTAACTAAAAAATATAACTATTAAAAGATATAATATAAATAGAAGGTCATTTAATGAGATAAAAGATGATATATTAGAAACTAAATTAATCTATGATTTTTCTCTTCTTAATACTCTCATTCAAAAATGATTTTTAATTTCATATAGAGTTAAATTTTTGGGGAATCCTTTAACTATTGTGAATTACATAGAACACATTACTTTGTTATTCTCTATGTACAATCATGGTAATTATCGAGTGAATTTTTGGATAGGAATATAGGTGAATATGATCGATCAGATCAAGTGATTCCAGAGCTAGGAATAAATATATCGGTCATTATATCTAGGGAATCCATGGGATTGAAAGATATATTTATTCAGGTGATAATAATGAGTAATTTCTCATTATAGAAAGGAAAATATTAAAGTATGTATTAAAAATATCGATATCATAATTAAGGATTTCTGATTTCCTTAACTATTCATGTTTTAGAGAAATTTTTTTATAAAATTTGTATGTCCTTCTTAATATTATAATCTATCATATTTATTGTTTATACATGTTTTTATTTCCACTGGGCATATACTTTAGATAGTATTTGTATACATATATTTATGTTAATACTTTTATTGGACTATCTATGAGACTGATAAAAAGACTAATATAATTAGAAGTTTTCTAGTATCGATTTTATCAAATTGATAATAGGATAATAACTGAGTCTCATATTTTTGACCTATAATATTTTTTGTTTGTTCTTAATATAATATTTTATCTATAACTTCCCCTATTGTATCAATCAAAAACTTTTTTTATCCAACATGTAAGGGTTTTTGTCTCACTTTTCCTTCTCTCAAAAATATTCATTACATTACCCATACAAAAATTTATACATTGAATATAATGATTCTATGAAAAATTATATCATGATTTAGTCATTATTCATAGGATCTAAAAATCCAATTCTAGTTATCCAAGTTATGGTATTTCAATCCTAGAGTAAAAAAATCCCTAAGAGTTTATTTTTACAATCTCATGTTCAATTAAATATTTTATATGTATAAATTACTATTTATTAAAATTAAATAATATTTAAAATTTTAACCATATATATTTACTTAAACTATGTTTATTTATATTTTTTACATTTCTTAGGATAATTTAGCTTCCATTTACATTACAATTTATCTAAATGGTTTCCCATTATTGAAAAAAATCATTTCTTTTTGGTTCAAAATATTTCACCTTAATGTCCACATTAATTATATTGTATTATGAATTTTTTTATCTTAAAATAAATGATTTGTTATGGTAATTTCCAAATAAAATTTAATTTCAATAAAAAACTATAAGAAGAAAATACCTAAATCATTCTTCATGGGTCATAATTGAATTTCTTATAAGGGTGAGAAATAAAATGTCTTCATCATTTTATACGTGAATTAATTTTCTCACCATCATTACTATTATACTTAATGATTCTTAAATTAAAAAAAATTCATATGTTTTCATTGTAAATAATATTATAATTATTCTGTGAAATGTTTTAAATTTTGACATAAGAAATGTTTACATATTTTTATTTTAAAATTAGTTTTTTTAATTCAATTACTAAACTATTTTATCTATATGTATAATTAATTATATGATTATAATTATTCAATATGAATAAATTAAAATGATCAAATCCATATTATTATTATTCATTGATGATGAAATGTATTATGGAATATTTTATGAAAAAAATTTCATTCTCATGGGTTATGTCAACTTTAATTGAAGTATTACTTTTTTCAGATTCCTTAGAGTTTACTATACTACTTTACATTAATTTATAATGAATTTATTCTCTTCATACATCACCTTTTTCATATAGGTTATGTTCTTTATCACATTGTTATCTCTCGCTCTTGGCTATATTTTTCGGTTTCATGTCCATATTAAATTATCTCACGGATATACTTCGTATAATTTCAACTATATATATATTTTACTATATAATATAGAAATAATTTTATGACCATTACAATATAAAGATTCAATTTTAGGGGTACTTACCAAGAATGTTTTTCTTTTTATTAAATCTAGAAATATATAGGTTTCATATATTTTTTGTTTCATGATGGATGTTTTGTTTTTTACATAAATTTTTTTAGGTATTCAATTGTTTATAAATTACATCCTATAATAAATGAATTGAAATTATTTAGTGATACGTGGGATATAAAATTATATAACCCCATGATTATTCAGTAGGTCTCAATAGTAAAATTAGATTGGGAATTTTCTGTATCGCGTACCTATTTATGTATGTTGTTCTAACATGAGGCTCAATTATAAAATTATGATGTCTATTATTATCCATTCCATCACTATAGAATTAGTTATTATTGTGTATATTATTTTAATTTTTTACGACATCCATGGAAATATTATATGCACATGTTATCATCTATATAGAATTATTTAAATATTAATTATTCTAATAATATTGTTAATTTATTATTTATTCTAGGATAGTTTTATTATGCACAAACCCCTGTTAATTATTTTATCTCAACCATGTTATATTTTTATTTCCATTAGTTATGAAGAAGTGTAATGGTTATGTTCTGTCTAAAAGGGTATAATCTGTCGAGAATATTTGTAGGAGATATAAAATACTTATTATAATATATGTAACAATAGTTTTAATTATATAAATATCTAATTGGTGAAAAATGATATGGGTATTGTTTATTAGTGTTTTTTCTTCTTTATTCTAAAAAACATAAAACCTAACAGGACATGGGTTTTTAAGTGACTCCATATGTTTTATTGATATTGTAATTATGTTTGTTTTTTTATCACATCAGTTAGTATCAAATTCAATATAAAGAGAATATGTTTTCTATACCAGATCTAGTAGTGGGAGTCAGGAACATTTCAACACTAAACAAAATCGACTCAAAATATATTTTATTATAATATTTGTCAAGAATTAAAAAATTATGAAAAAACAACATCAAACATCAATAATAAAATTACCATAAAAGTAAAACATCAAGTATATATAATTATATTAATAAAATGAAATTATTTAATCTAAAGAAGGTATTTTAATTCCATATATATTATTATTAAAGTTTTAAATAAAAATTTTGTTTTCTCTAATAACAATGAATTGGTGAACTATAATGGATAATATATAAATAATTAATATTAATGGAATGTGAATAATATTATTTATTAATGAAAAATGGATATTTTCCTGATATGTTTTAAAAATTTATGTTTATTTATTTTATTAAATTTAAATGATCAATATTGAAGTATTATTAAAATAAAACATTTTTTTAATTAAATATAAATATTAAAACTAATTAGTAATTAATATTGAATAGTGAAAAGAATAGTTATAGTTTAAAAATACAATTTCCAATAAAAAAATTATTCAAATTATTATACTTTTTCCCAAAAGTTAATTTCCAAAATTTTAGAATTTTTGTTCGATATAAAGAGGATTTTCTTCTTAAAGAAAAAATATATAATGGCAAATTTATGGTAGTTTTTCTGAATAATTTTATATTTATGAATATTGAATATATAATTTATACAAATTCATTATGTTTTATGATCTCATAGTGATCTAATATTGATTTATAAATTTAGGAAACCTTTTTTTGACTAATGATAATGATATAGAATAAATTTTCAACTTAACACTAATAGGTTACATTTTTTTTCTTATGTTTGACATTTTAGAAAATATGTTTTCTTTTATTCTAATTAACACCATTCTTTTAGATTTCATTATTTTAGTACTAAAAATATTATATTTGATTTTGAAGAAAAATAAACATTCTTTGATTAATCCTAATCGAATAAGATCAATAATATTCAAATTAGCACTACTATATAATAATAATTTCTTTTTTTGTTCAGTAATATATTTTTTATTAAATGTGTTTTCTATGTTTGGTGAGATATTAATTTTTTTAGAAATTGAATTAAATAAATTTCATTTTATATTTATAATAAATTTTTATTAATTATTTTATAATTTTAGATACATTTTTATATTTATAAATATTTTTAGGGATAAAAAATGGTCAGTGATATAAATGCTAAAATATAATAAAAAAGTTACATTAAGTTATAATGTTGAAAAATATCACAAAACCTTATTATTATATGGGAGTATTTGCTTATGCTCGACCAGTCAACATCTTACATTCCATAATTTTCAATTTCTATACACATGGAATGAATATTACATACCATTTGTATTTATAAATAAGAATTTACAAAAAATTCGATCCTATCCCTTATAAGAATACCCATATACAGGACCATCAAATCAACAAATAAAATTTAAATTCCCCTCCAAAATCTCTCATATATCCTGTCCTAAAAATCCCTCCCCATTTCGGGAGGATTATAGTCCCAAAATATATACCTAATTTCTATGAAACCAAACAAATTACCAATGTAAGGTAGAGTTTCGTCTTTGTATGTAATAAATTTTCATCATTTTTTTCATTTATAATCATCATATAACTTTTATAAGTACTTATTTATCCATTTATTAAATATAAATAATAAAATTATGCATATTTAATTAGGATATTATAATATTATAATTTTATAATAGTACTTGCGCATTGATTAACCATGTTCTGGTTTGTGCTAGTTTAACCACACACATGAACAATTCAATTAATGTTTATTGTGTATTGTTAAAAACATATTTAATTTTTTTATATGATATTAATAAGAATAAAAAATCATTTATTTCTGTATGTTTAATATAATTATTTTTTCAATATTAATATACCATCATTTATTTCATAATAAATAGTAATGAAACTGTGTTACAGATTTCATCTTTGATAACCATACAATAATTTTTTTTGAAATAAAACAATAACATCAGAAATCATTATATAACACAAATTATGAAACTGTTATACTTATATTGATTATTAATCATCAATATGGAATAATAATTGAGTCTATAAAACTAAAAAACACATCTTACTGTTAAATTTACAATTATTAATTACAACTATTAACTAAAAATAACTGAAAAAATGTAATAAATTTAAAAAATGATTAAAATAAAATTTATTACAATTTAAAATAGTTGTTAAGTAAATAATAAATTATAATTAGTTTATTATACTTGATTTTAGAGAATATATAATTATAAGTAAATTCAAGGTATTGGTTTTTTTCCCTCCTATCCATCATTGAGGCATGTTTTATTCTATAAACATATCTTACATTATATGGGGAATATAAATACTCATTAAAATATTATACCATGTTTAATTATTTATTCATGGTGTTAAAATTTACAATTTAGTTTCTCCCCTTCATGTTTATTTAATCCAAATGTTATAAAAGTGATAACTTTTTATTTTCCAATCTAACTGCGAATTCAATATTATTTATATCTAAGTTCCAATTTGAGGAAACTATATTGTATTTATCTGTTAAAAACAATATAATTTATTCACCTCTTGTAATATGGAGGATATAAATGTCTCCTTAAAATTTCATTTCCCTTTGGTTTACTTTTCAACTTAATTATTCTGTATAAGTGGAATATGGAATATATTTTATTTTCGACTAGGAATTTTCCCTCCATGTCCATATTAAATATATATTTTTTAATTATCTTGTATTTAATTTAATTTTTTATTTAATTCATTTCATATTTAAGTTTACTCCCATTAAATTTTTTTTAAATTAATCTTTAGAACTTTTTATGCATGACTTACTTTTTTGTTTCCTGTAATTATTTGAAAATAATATTTTTCCTTAAAATTTTATATATAAATGTATTTTAATTTTTTTTACAATTATTTTTATTGAAAAATAATGTACATGATTTCATTTTTATCTTAAATATTATACACCAATTTTTCAATTTATTTTTCTATAAAAAACATAACAAAATAAAAAGTGGTTTCTTCTCTATTTGAAGTAATTCAATAAAACTCTTATATAATAATTTTTCATCTATATTATTATTATTTAATATTTATTATGCCTATATAGGTATATGTTTTTATGATAGCATCTTAATGAATTTATTATAAAAAAATTTTATTCCCTATGTGTCATGTACACTATGGTGGAATTAAGTGTACATTCATGTTTTTTGTGTTTTCTGTAAATTATTATTTCAAATCTAGAGAATTGATAGATTTTTTTATCCCTAGTGAATTTTTAGTTCATTCACTAATTCATTATTAATTTTTCATTCTTATTCATTCATTTTCATTTTTTGTATATCACTCTTTGTTTCTCTTATAATATATTTTTCTACTTCAATTATATATTCACTAATTTCAGGGATATATTTTATATTACTATTTTTTATATATAATTTTTTAGGTATTTAATTAAATTTATAATTGTTACAATATATGAAGTCATTTTAAATGGTTATTACTAAGAATGTTAATCCATTTATTGACTGGGGAAATATATATCAATATTTTTTATTTTTTATTTCAATGTGAAGGTTTATTAATTACTAACTCATATATATATATTCTAAATTTTATTTCTTATTAATTCTATAATGTGATGAATACATTGGACGTAATTTATGATTCCCAGTATCATTTATCATAGATCTTGTGACATGAACATATTCATGTCATACTATATTTTATACCAACATTATATTCTTATATATTAATATTCCATAATTACATTATAAAAAAGAAAATATTAAAATATATACATTGCAATGAACTTTTAGGTTTATATCAATAGATAATCAACAAACTCTTAGTATAATAATGTAGATGTAATTATCAACTAAATAAATTATTTTTTATATCACAAACTATTCAATTCATAATATAATTTTTCCACCCCCCCCCCAAACCAACCACTCACGTTATTATTAATTCCATGTCATGTGTAGTAATTTTATTGATAGAATAAGGAAATATATTCATAAGAAAAGGTAAGATAAAATCTTCAATAAGGGAAAACATAAAATTGAGGAAATTAGGGAATAACATGGAAAAAATATTATGGCTCGAATAAGTAATAATTGTAATTTTATAGTCTAAAAAATTGAGAGACTAGTATATAAATTAATTATAATAAAATTAAATAGAAAAATTTAATATCATGAACATTTTCCCAAGAAATAAAATGATTATTGTTGGATGTCTAATTTGATGCCATATACTAAGACATAATCGTATTAGTCAATATGATATTACTAAAATACATTTTATTTTTAAAATATATAATTTTTTGTATAAAATATATTAATGGACGATGTTTACCTCGATAGATATTTCTATGTATTGAGGGGATACATAATTTTTGGCCCCACACATCACTTGTTTAAGTCCAATGAATTCATCAATTCATATAAAGAGTAAAAAATAATAAAGGTGAATTGGAAACCAATAAATAGTGAACATTCTAATAATCATCCAAATTAAAATATCTCATGAACTTCCTTCACCAAGATGAGAGATGGGATTGCAAACTGCCAGACCCTTCCTTCTTCATGTTGAATGAGAGATAATGACCCCTGAGTACCACCTTCGATAAACCTCGAAGTGGCGACTAACACCAAGGGTATAAAATCTCATGTAATGTCAATGTCATTAACTTTAGTGTAGAAAAAGATTCATAGATAAGATGGTAAATCATAAGAAACTCCAAAAAATAAAGTAAAAGTAATTCCAAATATCCATTCCCATATACATATTCAAAATAACCTCATAAAATGTACAAGAAAAACTCAGAATAAAAGTACCAAAACAAAAAAAAAATAAGCAATGAAAACTCACTAATCCCAGACTAGTAAGGTCTGGTATGGTCCTTAAAGGACTCCTTGAAACTTGAAAAAAATTATAAACGTAGGATAATTATACATGGAAACTCATAATGGAAAACAAAAAGCTCTAGTGTACAAGTGGGGTGGCATTCTAATGCTCGTTGATAATGTAGATGAAACCAAAATACCTAACAAGGAAAATCTCCCCCAAGCCTCACCAAGAAACACTCCCCAAATAACACACCTCTGGTAAAGTAATATTAATAACCCATAAATATTTGAGTACTATACATAGGTTTCCATTGGTTATTTAGGACATCCTATGCATTAGACAACCCCCAAAAATTCCACTGCTATCCCACTACCCCCTGCCAATATAAAACCTATTGTCCACCACAACCACGCATCCTTCTCACAGACAACTAGGAAACCACAAAAACTACCATTCCTAAAGACATCTTGGCCAAAACAACTAATGCTCCATCCAAAGACACATTTCCCTCATCTCAAAGTTGATTCAGAAAAAAACCTACCCACATGTACCAGGCCCAACCACCATAACACACCCTGCCCAAAGAGTCTTGGTCCATAATTAAACATAGGTTGTCATAACCTTCCCAAAGAGTCCTAGGGAACATAATAGAGGTAATAGAAAAGGATATAAAAACCAAACACTCATAGGAATGTTTGGATAAATACCCTCCCCCAGGAAATGGGGATGTTCGACATGAAGTTCGTAGCATGGGTGGGGTGCATATAAAAACACAAGAATTAAATTCAATACATATATGTAATCAAGAACTCATCTTCACATAACGGTACCGAATATAATATCCATCCCATATAAAACAACTCTTGCTGCTATGCCTATATGCATAAGTACACAAAAACCACAACCAGAGCAGAACCCATTTATAGGAAAAAAAATCCCCATTGTACACATTCTCATTATCTTGTTCAAAAGGTTCCATTTGAAATATTCCCTCACTACCGAGAATCTAACGGGCATAACTACAAGCTAAAAAACAAAAACTTAAGATAAATGGACTAGCATGATTTTAAGAATTCTCACCATATTCCCTTAAAATGTAATAACATATAAAGGGATTCGTGTGGTCCCATAATGTACTGGAACCAAACCAAGCCCCAACATACCGGCCCCAAATAGCCTTAGATTCTCATACCCGAATCTGTTCATCTAGAACACTCCATTCCTCTCTATGTCACCCCACAAGGCATCAAATAGAGAAACCATACATATCAACAGAACAGATAAAAAGAGTTTTCAGATTTATCAATTATTATTTATTGAGTTATTTATTTCTATTTAGTTAATTGAGGTGATCATATAGGGCTTATTTCTAATCATGCATCCATTTAATCGACCATGTTTATATAATTAACCATTTCCATGTTATATCCATTTAGTAACCTTATTATCCAAAAACACTCATCTTCATTAGTGCACAATAAATGACCACCAACGACCATGATCTCCAATGGACATAAGTTCATAAAAATCACAACATCAAATCAATGGTATAACACAACACCATCATCAACATTCCCACACATTCATTATTTAAAAATTCATTTATTATCTTCTTTAATGTCGGTTTCATCTATGTCCTGAAGGAACATCATCTTACTCACCCTGGTCTATGCACAGTAATGAGAGATGATGTAAAACATCTAAATGGATGATCTTGGATGGATATTTTCTCTGTGTGAAATGAACTATAAATTGAGTGAACTACAGTAAAAGAAAACACTAAGGCTTAGTGAGAATGTCCCGAGCACGGGCGCATGATTCATCTCAGGTTGAAGTCTTGAAGTTTTCTAATTGAATCCAAAAGGAAGAAGGAAGAGAGGATCCTGGTTTACTAAAAGGCAATATCCTAAAATCTGGGAGACGATTTCAAATTACATAAAAGTATGACCGTGGCTTTAACACATGGTTGGGTGGTTTCACAAGTTGGGATTAGTAATTATTTAATAATTCCCCTTCAAAATAGTTTAGATAGACCAACAGAAAACTGTGAGTTGATAGATTTACTTTAAACAGAGAAAAACATATAACAACAGTGAAACTGGAAAACATGTGTAGCTGAAAACCCAAAAAAGGGTGTGATATGACACACATTTCGGTAACTCAAGTGTCAGCATACTCTTGGGGGATTAAAAAATCTTCCACAACCCTTAAATCACTTTTAATGGGGTTTTTATAACACTTTTACGTCAAAAGATATGTTACTCGATCAAAATAAGAAAGTCCTAGAGAAATAAGAAATGACTCCCCAATGGGTGATTCACCGTTTCCTTCGCACTGATTCCCATTAATACCACTGATTCCCATTGGTTCCATTGATTCCCATCAGTTCCATTGATGCTGATCAGTTCCCCCATTTGTTTGAACTTAAATTTGGAAAACTCCATAATGAGTCACTGATGGTCCCTAGGATGCCCCAAAGCGTAGACATTGAAAAGGTAATAGACCTGGAAGGTCTGACCCTTTATGGTATAATAATATACATAATTTAAATACATTTCCACATGACAAAAAAGGTATAAAATGATCACACCCCATTTTTAATATGAATGGTGTGGTTAAACAATACATATAAAAATTCAATATGTCATTGATAAACATAAATATCATAATAAAAAATATATATTTTAAATAGGTCCCCAATAGAAAATAGAATATTTTTATATGTAATCATCCCTAGGATAAAACTATATAGATTAATTGTTTAACATTATTACAATCCATCAGGATAAATAAGTAATGTGGTTTAAAAAATACATATACCCCATGTAGAAAAGGAAATATAAAAGGATGTTGATATAGATGGAAGATGCCCTTGAAAAATAATGATTCAACGTTACCACCCAAGAAGAGATCAGGAATTATATATTTTAGTACAACGATTTCAATCCCCCAATGATAAATATTTATATTATATTTGATAACGAAACATAAATCCAAATAAGGTAAATCCTTTGAATATGATAATTAAAATGGTTGTGGAATCATAAAATAGTTTATTAAAAACGTTTTTAACATTATCTTAAATGTATCTATGGATCGCTTCCAAGATTTGTTTTCAAAATGTGTATTAAAATACATTTTAAATCCATAAATTTTAATAATAAAACTCAATAAAAATGATTCAAAAGATATATTAATTTTATTAGGTAAATCCTGAGATGAACAAAAAACATATGAAAAAGAAAGGTAAAATCATTTTAATATTTTGAAAACAAATACCTATTATAAAAACAAAAATTGTTAAAAGAGTTATAAAAAAAATATATATTAAAATATAATTTTAATAAATAGTATATTAAAATTCAACATTATAAAATATTGGGTAATAGGATCCCAGTAATTTATGAATATTCAATAAGACGAAACATGTAAGTCAATGAAAATAAATATTTGTTACCAAAATCCCTTAATTTTTTATAGGGTATAAACAATTGAAAAAAGTAAGGAAAATAATAAATTTATGTGAAATTTATATCTATATAAATAATTTAGGATATTTTAAATCAAGGGTCTATTAGTTTTAGAATATAAATGGTAAACGTGGTTCAAAATAAAAAACAAGTCACAAGGAATTTAAAATAGATACAAATAGCCCTTGTAGATTGAGTAGAACAAATACCTCTATAATATATAAATATTTATGTTTAAATAAAAACAAATAACATTTATTTATAAAATATGTCAAATAAAATTATATATTCCACATAAATAATAATTGGTTCATAATACCAAAGATGTCTCAATGAGATGAATTTGGAATGTAAACTCTTACCCTGTTCAAATTCATTCTGCATATTCTCCTAAAATTATAACTACAAAAATTAAGGTTTTTAGATTCCATTTTATGAAACATAATATTATATATATATTTTAATATATAAAATAAAATATCATATTCTAATTATTTTGTATTTTTTATTATGTTTGTTTGAAAATTGATTCAATGTTAAATTATTTTGGTAATATTTGAAATCAAAGATAATATTATATTAATATAAAAATAATATAATATAACAATTTCATAACCAAAAACATATATTTAACTACTTAATAATATATAATAACTATATTTTTTATGATCTCAACGTTATCCATGATAATTTTTTAAATAATTATTCATGTTTGTGGTCAAACAAACCAAACAACGAACATGCTATATATAGATGGGTGAGTATGTTTAAAGATGTTTGTATTATCATTATAATAGAATTCTATTGATATTAAATATATAATTTTCTATTTTTGAACTCTTACATAAGGTTTTACTGTAATTATTGAAAATCAAGATGAAAAATGAAAATTGATACTTTGTGTAAGAGGTAGTCAACACTACGCATGGATAGAATCCTTTTTTTCATAGTGGATAACAATTAATAATTAATGTTGATCTATATATATATATATAATTTATGTAATATTTATACAATGTTTTAATATTAATAAGGTATGGTTTGTTTTGTAATTGAATGTTAAAGAAGAAATTGTTAAATATTCTGTAATACTCAAATTGAGGCTTTGGACATTATCTTGAATGTCTCGATGGAAATGAAGGGATTGGGATATATATATAATAGTTTAGGATTCCAAACATCAGATATGATTATATTATGTAAATAATGTTATATTTTTATTATTGAATTCAATAAAATTGCCATTTTTTATGTGAAATATGTGTTATGTTTTATAAATGAAGAGAAATTAACTTTTAAGAACACTTTATTATTTAAAATGATATAATTTAAATATTCAATATTCATAGGATCCAAAAGTTATAAAAAATGAGTGTGGGGTGATATTGGGTCAAAAAAGACTAAAAAATTTATTCCCAGACATGTTTTCAACATTTATCAATTCATTTGTTCTTTGGTTTTTAACTTTTTTCTTTTTTTACCTTGGTAAATAGTTATTAAAAAATTAAATTATGTTTTACTGAAATTATAAAATAACGCCTATATAAATAATTAAATGTGATAATCCAAATTTTAACCTCATTTAAATAAATTTAATTTATATAAATATAAAATAATATTTATATAAAAAATCAATATATGGAAACAATATGATTAAGTACAATAGTGTTAAAACTATTAAATGATATTAGAATTTAGAAATAATTATAAATTATATGTGAGTTAATATATTTATATTTTATTAAACCTCCTATTATTTTCAGAATTAAAAATATCAAAATTTATTTTATTAAAGAAAATTTAAAATCAATAATTGAGAAATTAGTTTAAAATAATTGCATCATCCTGCCCTATATGAAATATAGTTGTTCCCTGAGATAGTGGGTCACATGACCTTAATCGCATCTTCCCAAATTCATGTGGATGCTAACTATTAGAAACATGATAAGGTGTTTTTGTGGGAAGACTATTCCCCAATATATCAAGGTATATCACATTAGAATATATATATATATATAATTCGATACATTGTTGTAAAATGCTATTATAATAGGACCACCAACCTGTTGTAGTAGAAGTAGTAATATTATAAACACTAAGGAGGAATAATATTAATAAATAACCAATGATATATAAAATACAAGATAAATATAAAAATAAATTTATGAAAAATATAATAATTATGATGTCATGTAACTATACAAAAAAGAATTAAATATGATACCATGGAGCATGAATACACCACATGCTACAAAAAAATTACAAAAATCCAAAAACAACTACTACATGAATTGTGAGTTTAGGCTTGGTCCTCTTCTCTTGTACAATATCCTGGAATTGGTAATAAAGCATTAGAAGCTGGACACATCCCTAATTCTATACCTTCAATTATGAATCCTTCTGAGATGCCAATGTTGTCCCAAGAAGGGTGAGATTTATACTCAGTATTCCACCAACAATGTTGACTATATCAATCCTTCTTTTGAAATATTATAGGAGTAGTGTTCCAATAAATAATAGTTTTAAGGAAATGAATTGATAAAATATAAAAGACAGGGTTCCACATGGGACAAAAATCTAATAAAAACCCGCTCCGGCCTATGCCAAATACCTTTGAACTAAGGTATCATGAAAAATTGTGAAATATTTTAAGATTTAAGATTTTTATTGTTCCAAATGATATAGACCACCCCAATAAAGTGAATTTTTCATGTAATAATCACCTAATAGAGTCAAATTCACATTCTAAATCATTAATTTAATTTACATCATTCTAATTTTGAAAGAGGATTAGTCATCTCTTCCAATTTGACCCTATGAGATTCTTAGGTAATGCTCTAGGGTCTCTAAATATGTCTCTTGTTGTGGAAGCCCATCTATGGACACCCATTAATGAGATCCCAATTGTCACTCATAAAATGGTGTTAAATAAAGAGAAAAAAAGTTTTTAGTATGTCCTTGGTATCACACATAGGTGTATGTCTCTCCCTAATTTCATTGTATAACCATCGCATCCTCAATCCTGTCTACTGGGTCTCTGCTATGGAATTGGTGTCACTCATCTGGAGGTAAAAGAAAAATTTCTAACGATCCCATCCCATGAATATCTAGTGTCACCCCTAGCATATTTACATATTCATTAACAAACTAACTATAAGTCATGAGGAGGCCATCAAAGGAATCCTTATGTTTGGGACCATATGTCATCCTTGGAACATGGTGAGGGTATGATTTGTTATCAAAATCATACCTTTTAATAAGTGTACATTTAAAGAATATTTTGAAATTATTCTATGTATTTTAACTAATAAATTCTTTAATGTTATAAGATGAATGGCCCATAATCATTACAAATCATTCTAATCAATTCATGTTATTAATTTAATGAATTTATTATAGGGTTAATATACCTTAACGGTTTTCTAACAATTTAGAAAAGTGGAAGGTAGATTAATAAGGATTAGAAAACCCAAATGGTTATCTTTGATGATTGCTATTAATAAAAAAGTTTATCATACACTATATGTGATCATAATATGCATTTTAAACCATTAAGAATAATCTATTTATAATTTTATGTATTTTCAAAAAAGAACAGTGGGTGGAACTACATTGCATGATATATGATATATTTAAATATGGGGACTAAATCTTGACTATCTACCTTTGGTTTATTGTGCTCTAATCATCAAATATTTGACCATTAATCTAGCTTGAATGAGATATATGATAGAAATTAATAATTTCATTGAAAATATTGAATATTAGATCACACAATAATAGTATAAGAGGAAGGATGATAAACTAGGAATAGAAGAAGGTGGAGTAATGATATCACCGAGATGATTTGTAACATTCCATTCCAAATGAACACTAATAAAGTATCTAGAATAGTGGGTTACATGGTGTCATGCACGCCTTCCTATACGCCGGAGGATGCCAATTAGTAGATAGGGTATAATAAGGTATTAATAGGGACACTATACAGTCTTATGAGAGTATCATAGTTGTAAAATCAGATATAAAACAATATAAAATATTGGAATTACTAATAAATAATGGTATAGAAGCAGAAATATAATAATAAAAAAATTAATATTAAAATATATCCAATGCCTATATACAACAAACTAATGCATGTCCTAATGAAGATACATTAACTAAAATAGATCATACAAAAATAAGTATGATATATTATAATAAATAAGAAATAGAAACAAAATCTCCATGAGTGATCTCTATAAGAATCATGAGATCCATCTCAGTAAAGTGCTCCTAACCCCCATGTACTAGCTAAACAACATATGTAATCATCTGTGGTACTTCAAATACAAGATCATCATGGGTACCCATGTGAAATAGAGTCCAGAGGAGGTCATGTGATAATAATTTCAGTGGGTTCCCACCAACTATATCTAAAACTAAATTGAGTCCATGATATGTAAAAAAGTATTCTTATGGAAATATTAATAAATAAACACACTGAATAAATAAACAAAAAAAACCCACTCAGATTCCTAAGGGACTCCTGACATCTACACCTACTTCGTCTCATGATAGGAATGAATGTATGATCCATTACCATATATATATAGTAATAATATATATTTATATAATATTTTTTTATTTTTCCTCAACTTATAGGAACCTATTGTTTACCAATGCCTAATGGTCATATACCCGGAATACTAGTTGTCAGTTGGACCGAGGTGAAACTCAAACATCCATAACCAATCTGAAAAAGCCTAAAACCTCATAAAATAGGGTACAAACCCTAAATACTAATATATTGAGAGATGTTAAGAAACAAAACTAAGATTAACTAGTGATCCTCCATGGAAACACTCAAATCATGGAACATTGTGCATAAATCCCATTTCCCATATAGTATCACTGTTGTGAGATGTTATTCTCAAGCACCGAAGTAAGAGTGTAGGATTTCACATATTGATCAACACCCCTTATCATTGTATGCCACATATGAAAAGGAAAAATCATATTTATAATTAATATCCATGAGGAAATACCTATCATTCCGTAGAATTATCATGCCCATATAAGGGCATTATCATATTTTCAATACATTCCATGAATCAATACATCTAAGTCTAATAATTTTTTATCACACATTTATATATAAACAAGGATCATTCATTTTTATAACGTAAAAAATGAATAAATACCAATCATATGTCACATTATATATGTTCCAATCCATTCATATTAAAGAAATTTTTCCTAATAATTTTATAAATTATATGTAATGTCTTTGCCTTACCAGCCTTTATAAACCATTTCTTTTTACCCCTTTAATAAAATATAGGCATGTAATCAATCAAATAATTCCATTCCGCACAATCCACACACATTATTTAATTAAAAAACATGACAAATCAATTATAAAAATCAAGATATTGTAAGAAGTTTATATTGCATTTTAGGCAATTACCTACCTTGGAATTTCCATTTACACATCCAGAAAATCATTAAACCTAGAAAGTGCATTCGTCCAAATTAGCATTTTTAAATGTTGATAAAGGCATTTTATAACATCAATAAAGACTATGTACCCAACATTCCATATATCTAATAAAAAATGCATTGGTAATAAAAAAAACTTATAAAACATGAATTATATGAATAAAAAATCGCATCTTTTTATCTTAGAGTTAAACACACCTAATTTAAGGGGTATTATAATAAAATTATAAAATTTCTATTTAAAAACATCAATTTGAATAAAAAAGGATTCGTTTAACTAATTCAAATTTCAATTTAATAAATTAAAAAATTCAAAAAAGATAAAACACCTCATATCAATATAATTCATAAGTTCTTGTTATGGCACTTAGGAGGTGATGCTGATGATTTGATATTAAATTATAGTGTTCAACAAGCCATTTGAGAGGTTTCATTATAACATGTACAATTTTTTAATAAGGGTAAATTTTTGTTATTACACAAGATGAATTCTTAGATGGTGTTCTAGACATTTAAAACATTTTATTATAAAGGGGAAAATAATCCAGCACACTCATAGTTTGTCTTTATTCAGGATTGACATTTTTTTCTTTCATAATAATTATCCATGGTTCTTATACAAGGTTATTTGATCAATTTAATATGAAGGAACCCATTTTAATGAAATATACATCAACAAATGACATTCAATGTAATAGATCTATTTATAAATTGATGAAAACTTATTAAAAAGTCGTAGACTACTTACCTCACACATAGGAAGACTTAATCATCCGATATCGAGGTCTGATTTTGTCTTGTTTGCAAGATATCTTATAAATTGACCTTTTACCTGAAATGGGATTACAACAAAATAATATAGCTAATGGAATAACAAACAAGAAATAGATTAGAGAGGATATGAGAGATTTATAAAATGGATGTATTGTGACTGATGAAGCCAGTATCATAAAACTAGTGTTATTGAAATATTTAATCTTATCTTGTCTTGAAGAAGATAATAACGTATAAAGGGGAGGTGGGTCATATGGTTGGAGGAGAGAAAGGAAGGGAAAAAAATTTTATAACTCATTATGGTTAAGTCTATAATTCCAACAAAAAAACCAAGATACAAGATTTGGCCACATATCTTCTCCAAACGCTATGCTAAATGAGTGACACCACATTCTTAAGAACTATCTAACACAGATTGACATGCATGGTTACCAAAATCATGCACAAACCATGTGATGACTTGTGCTTTGGTACATTCAATTTTTGGCATGAATAGTGTGGGATATGCAGATGGTTTGGGTAAACTATGCATAGATTTTGTTTTATTCATTTTCTCACCTCCTGTAGGTTTCCCAGTATTCAGTTGGGGGATAGACAGTTTAAAAAAAACCATGTGCCCTATTCAAAGCACCCAAATAATTGATTTCTATCCCCAGCACTCTCAAGACCTAAAGAGTTTCCCAGGAAACCTCTAGGGCATTCACCTAAGTCTAAAAAAAATTCAAGTATTAAAACTCTTGGAAATATGTTTCGAATCTCAATTTTAGAAAAAATCAACCTAGTAATTTACAAAAGTTCATATTCTATTTGATTTTTAGTTTGGCTCAAAACACTAGACCTTGAATCCTACCTACCATAGAACTTCACTTCCTCCTAAAGGCTTATGGAACAATATAAACAATACAAAACCACCACCAACCATGAATTATCATATGAATAGTCTTGTTTCATTTCTAAATACACAATTCACCTATGAGCATTCATTTATTCACATGACACTTCAGGCATAAAAAACCAAGACAATTCTCATTTTGCAACCAAAACATAGAGATGGTGTTTACCTAGTCCTGTATAGAAAGATTTGTGATCATGTGGTCATCTCATTAATCACATATCCAAGGTAACCCCCGAACATAATATACAACATTTTATAGAACCAATAGCATTATAATACCCCTCCAACCAACAGAATTACCTTAAAAATCATGCCTCTTAGCAATCTAGAGATGCTACACCCATGTTTATAAATTATAAAACTGTTGATTCCCCATAGAAATCACAAAAATAAGGGAAGTTGAATATTTAGGAAAAGGTGAATCAAATAAATACTGCACTCATATCCACCCAACAACATGATTTAAAATAGTTCTTCAATAACTTTACTCATCAAACTAGAAGAACAACAAGCCAAGGTAATTCAGAAAACAATCCTAAAACAACCCGATTAAAACGGAAAGTGTCTTACAATAGAACTGAATATCCTCTTTCAAGGGAATATTGTGTATAAAATAGGCACACACGACAATTTCTATACTCATATTTGAGTGACATTCACTAATCAAAGAACCACGTAGCCATTTTAAACTTCATGCCTCAACAAAATCATGGGGAAACTAGATTCGTCCCACTTGAATTTCCCCCCATCAAAAATCACCTCTAGGCCTGAAATTGATTTCGGGAAAGCCATTAATTCAATGATCTAGAATTCAAAGAACTGACCTTATGTAGTTCATACTTTATAATTACAAAATATAATTTTGTACAAGTCCATGAAATCCATATTAGATAATTGACTGAGCCCATTTTAGCATTCTAATTTTGTTCAAGTCAAATGAAAACAGCAGGTGTCCTTGAGTCTACTCAAGGAATTCCTAACCAGGAACTTGTGTATCACCTTGAACAAACCAAGACTCAAATGAAACCACACATCTGGTGTGCAACATGATATATATCACATACCAAACCCAACATCATCTTAAATATTAGTGTGGTATAAGACTGATGCTCTCTTAGTTCATCAATGAGGAATTCAAGATAGGGTACATGCTTGTCTCTATAAAAATAGTACATTAATAAGAAACCAAGAATAGTAGAATATGAATAATTGATCCTCAATGGGGTTAATTCCTTTGAAATAATCATGGCTTCTTCTTCTGATGCACCATCAAAAACAGATCATAGTCCCTCACCGTCCGAGGAATTCCCATGATCATTAACGATTATCCATTGATGTCTTCCATGAATAATGACATTTCTTAGGGGTTTCACAAACAACCAAAAATAGAAACACCATTCTTCTATGAAGGAACAATAAAGTTCCAAAAATTGAAAGCCTGATTGGAATTTGAGAAAAAATTGACAATTCCCCAATGGTCCACATTAGATGTGCACATTTCACATGAATGGACACATTTACTATAACTGAAAAGACTCTCCCAAACTTATGAGTGTCATAGTCAATAGAAAAAGATATAGAATAGCCACAAAGATAGAATAAAAATTCTATAATGGTATGTGAGTCACTCTTTCGAGTCATGGTCACATACATTAAATATTAAAAGATATGAAAAAACCAAATTTCATATCATCTAAAAATAACCATGTATACAAGAATTCCTTACATGAATTGTGATAAATAGTTTATTTTATGATTTAGCACTCGATTGGCACCACATATGTGAATACCTACAACATCGTGGTTTAGTAGAAAATGAAACAACCTTGATACAACTGATATGATTATTATCCCCATGAAATAAAATATAATATGGTCTACACAATAGATTTATAACTAGTGTTTATTTCTTATAGAACCATTAATATAGATGTTGAAATATCAGGTCGTCGATTATTGAAGAAAATAGGGGGTCAAGCAGCCTACAAAGTGATCGATGTTTCCAGAGGAACATGTAACCAGATAAAACCAAGCATTACCCAGTGATTATTCACATAAAAAGGTTAAAATATACCATAGACACCATTCTAAACAACATTTCTATTTAAAATATAAATAGTTTTCAAGGGAAACGAAACTTGAATGAAACCAATGGCTGAAAATTCACAGTACATGGCATGGATTTTATGAACAAAGGGTGGTACCCATTATGGAATAACACTTTAAGAGAGCATTTGAATCAATCCTATTGCTAGGTCATTCCAAATAAAAGTCACCAAATCAAAATGATATCATTTAATCCTTTTCTAAAAACGAAACAACCAATGAAAACTGCTCTATCTTCCATTCGAAAGCAACTCAAGGGTAATAATAAACTACAATACATTATGGTATAATTAAAGGAAATGACATAGGTTTCAATTTTATGGCCACAGTTTAACTTATAATTTGTTTTTAAACATTTATACAAATTAGAAAATGAACCATAAGTACCAATTACAAAAAAAAGAACATGGTACCAGATTTAAACCAGGCCCCAATGGAAAATAATTTATTCATAAATTTTTTTTGAACATTTAACATTTAGCATTATCCCATATAATTAAGATATTTATCAAAACATTACCTTTGATGTTTTAAAAGATAAGGTGACATAGGAGGATCCCATTAAGAAAACTTGGGTTAATAAAAATTAATCCCAATAAGAATTTTATAATTAATAAATTATAAACACTCAAACGGGTCATCCCATTATAAACATTTACTTGATGACCTACTTGGGTCCAATTTTACATATATAAGTTAACGATTTATTTTATGAGTAAAATTGAAATGATTTTACATTTTTAAGCATCTCACAATATAACATGGTCACATAAAAATTTTGTTTACATGGGTTTCTACCACCCCAATCTATAATGTTCCGAAACACATTACAAATTGAAGAATAGTTCCCATTTAATATAGACACATTTCATTTCATAATTTAGAATTCTCATATATAGCCTTCCAATCATATGGTTGGCCATCTACCAATACATATAATGCACATACACTTTACATTATGGAATTTGAATCTCATTAATCCAAACCAATTCATATTAAATTTAATATTTTAAACCCTTATATATTTTAAGAAAAGAATTTAATTATGACTGATTCTCAATGATGGTACGATTATTTTGTAATCCTTTTCCCAATTATAAGGTTTTGATACACCTTAAAATTGAAAACTGGTTCTTGTTTAGTTTCAACCAATAATTTTCCTCATTTAACACTTTATCCAGATAAAAATATAACTATAATATAATCATAATCATAAAAAAATAATTCTAATGAGAACAGAAGCAAGGCCCATAGGAAGGTAGGAAAAATAATATTTCAATCCATTTTTAATGAACACCCAGTCATGTTTTATACTCATGAATGATAATGAAATAAAATCATGGATTATAATAACACAAACATGTTATAAAGACACAATACAAGGCTTATAACAAACATTCTAGTGAATAGAAGTCACATTATACACTCAAGGAATGCAATCAGTATACCCAACCAACCTATTTATAAAACTTCATGGAATATCATATGCAAGGATCAATTTTTATAATCCTTTAATGATGTATGAAATGATTCATCCTGGCCCTATCCGGCCAAGGGTAAATTCCCATAATTCCAAAAATCAATAAGTAGTGGAAATTAACAATTCAATCGAGGTGAAATAATAATAATCCATAATAGAAAGCAGTATGAACATCAATACTAGCCCTATCCAGTTGGTTATTTCTCCATGGGTGGGGTAATCAGTCAAAAAACAATAATTTATCAAGTGAAAAAACATTCTTATTCTCTTGTATACCTGGAAAAAACAGTAATATAAAGGGAATGATAAGGCTATTAACCGAATTTTTAATATTTTGGCCTGACTGAACAGTAATATGGTAGCCAGAAAGATGGGACATATGTTATCAAGGGAGCCTCCCAGTATGTTAGAGGCTTATGGGTAGTAGTGAGGGTCATAGGTGGAAATAGTGGGGGACTATACCCTATAAACAGAGTAGCAAAATAGTACAATCTGTTATGAAACAACCTAAAAGAGTGTAATATTTAATATTTAATGGGATAGAAATATATGAATAATAATAATCATTTGAATTTTGAAATATGATCCATCAAATTTAAAACATATGCATTCATATCCTCATAATGACATATAAACTAAAACAAAAAAAAACAGGAATCATGATATAATATAGTAAATAAGAAAATAGAAACAAATTCCATTTAGGTGATCTCCATGATCTTCCTAATCTATATCTCTATCATATACTCCTAACTAATATGTACATGCTAAATTGAATAAGAAATCAACAATAACATTGAAAATATAAGTATTGCTTTGGCATCCCTGTGTAGTGGAATCTTGAGCAAGGTGTGAGATAATAATACTTATATGTTCCCACCCACAAAGCATACAGATGAATCCAATCAATGATATGTAAATATTTAATGTGTAGGGAATATGAAGAAAATAAAAATACTAAATAAATAAACAGAAACTCACCTAGGTTGTTGAGGGACACCTGGCTATTATACCTTCTTTAGATCATGGTGGAAATGAATGTATTATTAGTTACCAAACAATATATTAATAACATATTTATATATAATATAGCCTTATATTTCACCCACCTACACTAAGAAGTGATTACCGAATCATAATGTTCATATACCAAGAATACTACGTTCTTGATGGACTGTGGCTTAAATCATACATCCATAATAAGTCTAAAAAGCCTCACAGTTAAAGAAATAGATTATATTCCCAAATTTCTAATAGAGTGAGAGACATCACTCAACAATACTAATTATGGGGAGTTATCATCTTTGGAAACACTTTAGTCATGAAACATGCCATGTAATGTCCATCACCCATATAGTATCACTAATGTGAGGCATCGTACTCCACACCTGATTTTAGAGGGTGTGATTTCCATCTCGGATCAACACCCCATACCATCGTACTCATCCTATATAACGTCAAAATCATATTTAAAATTACCTTAAATAATTAAATACCACTCATACCATATATTTATGAAGCCCATATAAGGGTATCATCATTTTTGAAATACAATCCATGAGGCAATAACTCTAACGCTGTTTAATTTTTAAGACACCATTATATAAAAACAATGCTCATTCTTATTAATAACATAACACTATATGAAATACATCTTATATGGGTCATTACGTGAGTTAAAATCCATTCATGTACAATAAATTCATTAAAATTGTCTAATATATAATATTTTATGTTGTTTCTATACTTCCCTTCTTGAACCATTTATTTTAACCCCTTTAATACATTAAAGGATAGTAATCCATTGAAGCATGATATTAAATATAATAAATTAATTTTATTTAATTAAACAGTTAATGAAACATCAATTAATATTCTAAAGAGAAACTTATAAGGTTATCTTATAATTTAGAAAATTACATACATGGGAAATTCAATTTACAGGTCAGGCCAAGTCATACTCATTGATTATGAATCATTACAACATAACAGTTATAAAAGGTGGGAAATTAAAATTTTAAATTCAATAATGTCAATGTATTAAACATTTCATATATCTAAAAAAAATTAATATATAATCACCTAAAAAATAAAACAAAATGATATAAATGGTGAATCCCAACATTTTAGTTTAGGAAACAACGCCCCACATAAGATGGGTTGTTTTATAAAATCATAAAATTTTTATTTAAGCACTTCTTTTAGTATAAAAAAGAATTATATTCGAGAGTCAGAACTCAGTTTAATAAATTAAAAAATCCATAAAAGAAACCATCAATCATACAAATTTAATTCATAAGGATTTCAGATAGAACTAATTAGGTCCCATTAATTATTTGAAATTAATTATAAATTTCAACAAGGAACTTAGGAGGATACATTCCTTAGAGGGGAAATTCAAGTTATAATACAATAAAAACACTAATAAGGTACTCCAGGAATTTAAAATATTTACTTATGAAGTTAAAACAATTCTAAAAACCAATGGGGGTGTCTATAGACATTATTTGAATTTTATAAATGCCTAATAATGATCCATGGGTATTACATAAGTGGAATTGATCAATTTAATATGATGAAACTTATTTAAAATAAATGTTTGACAAAGGATGGTGTGAGGCACAATGGATCTATTTATAAAATAATGGAAACTCGACAAAAATACATAGACCTCCTACCTCATACATTAAATGACCTGCACATCCAATACCATTGTTTTATTCAGTCTTGTTTTTAATAGATATATGAAATGGATGTTCACCAAAAAAATAAAATGATCTCTCAGCAAAATATTACATCTGATGGAATGAAGAACTTGCCTTGTAGTAGACAGTATCTGCGAGCTTTCCAATATGAAAACATAGAGACTAACATATCCTAAATTATACAACAAGTGGAAGAGAAATATTTAATCCTAGAATGACCCTGAGGAGAGCTTAAAGCTTCAACAGAAAGAGGGACATGCTGTTGGAGCAAAGAAAGAACACGTGAAAAAAAAATTAAGACTAATTAATCCTAAATAGGAAATTTCACATAGAAAACCATGTCGCATAATTTGGATAAACTACAGGACCAAATAGTGTTCCAACTTTATTACACTCCCCTCTTAAGAAACAATCCTCCACTGTTTGACCCCCAATGTTACCCAATTGGTGCAACATCTGTACAATGAATAGTTCATCAGTAATATTTATTCTGGCATGAATCACGTTGTTTGGGTGCATGGTTTGTGTAAAAACTTGTAAATACCCTGAAAATAGAAATTTCCCACCTATTGTAGGTCTCACAGTTTGCGGTTAAGGGTCTCATAGATTCAGATAAACCATGGGACCTGTCTAGAGAATACAAAACATTTATTTCTGACCTGGTGCCCTCAAAACTCAATGAGACACCTGAGAAAACTCTCATGCCATAAAAAAATTCGAGAAAATATATTTTAAGTGTTTCAACACTCTCTATTATGTTCCAAATCTCTATTATAAAAACTACAAGTCTGGTAAAATCCAAAACATCAAATTCTCATGGATTTTTCCCATGGGTCAAAACACGAGTAATTATAGGAGTCCAATATATCCGATGGTGAATAAAATAAATATCCTATAAAAAAGGTGTAATGATCCATAAATAATGTGAAATATATTATTTCAAGTGTTTCTCCTTCTGTAGAGAAGAATAAATGATCTCATGTGTAAAAAATAATGGGGTCGTCCCATTATTTAAAATAATAGGTCAAGAGTTCACACTGTGTGTAAATTCCTTACACATTTGGTAAGGATCAGGGTCATTTCTTCCTAATAAAACATATATCATGATGTTAAATGTACATATATTAACACATAAACAACATGTATCCCCTACATTTCGTGTATTTGAATTACATGGAATGTATCAGGTACATGCTATGAATTTGGAATGCACCGATCCTCTAACACCTCTTTTACTTTTGCGTCTAATGTAATACACACTATTCTAAGTTCCCAATCACCATGCTCTATAAAAAACAAAAAAATATTCAAATCATGGAAATTTCAATATGTTACAATATCCTCTTTTTAAAATAATATATCACCAATTCTCCCTTCTGATTGTGATAAAAATTCTTATAATAAGACTTCTAGCCACTGTGCATGTACACAGGCTTCCCACTCCCAAGTATTTTTATAAAAAGTATGGAACATCAATAGATCCCATACTATTGGAAAAAAACTACCTTAGAGATCATTCATTCTCTAATGAATGATAGGTATTGAATTATCCTGTACCGATGCATCTACCCCCAACTCTATGTCCATGGTGTCAAATGAAATAGATAGATTAAGATAATAACAACAAATTTTCTATACATGGAATATGTTGTGCATGACACTATAACTATTAGGTAGCTACAATATATATCCTACCAGACTAACCATGTATAGTATCTCAAAATTCTAAATATACAGAGGCAATAACATCCACTATCTTTGAATTCATCAATCACCCATCGTACCCAAAACATACAAAATGACCCAGTTTCTTTACTCAAACTCCAATGGTCATCATCATTGATCAGTATAATACATATTAAATGTATAATATGTATTTATATAACTTTTTCAAAATTTTGATTGTGGTCAAAGATATATTTCTAATACCCATGATATAGAACATGTTTAACCTTCCGTTCTCACTTAACGATGTATTACCAATTTCCTTTAGGAAAATTCCAAAAAACAAATTTATTGATTTTATATTTCAAAAATGTCTAGTGAAAAGAATAAAAAAAGAGTTTAAAACACCATTTAAGTGATGAAATTGTTGAAAAATTTAATACCAAAAAAGGATACAAAACAAAATGTTCAAAAAGCTAACCACCAAGAACTTGTCTACGCCTAGGTTGATCAATCCTCGACTAGAAATCATAGATCTAATAATTAATTAAATCATAAACATTCATCTTCACTCATTTCATGATTCATGGATTGATTCACATGACTTTATGTCATAGAACATTAATAATTCATGCACAAAATCACTTCTAAGAAATCACCAACTCAAATCACACCAACCAATAATTCATCTCTGACTAAAGAGATCATAAAAAGATCCACTAAAAAACCTCTCATATACCCTCAATAAATCAAGATAATAGATTAATGGTAAAATTTTAATGATGAATATAGAAATATATAAACCAAGTTCAATAATGTGATCTCACACACCAAAATTCATTGTCTTTATCTCAAAATAGTGAGGAAGATGTTTTGATCATAGTGAATTGTTCATCTCTAGGAATAATTGATATTAACTTCTGGAATATAGCCCCATAAATTATTTTTACATTTATTTAGAATCAAAATACCAACATAAAAATATGAGACACTAAACTAGATCACAATTTTAAAAAAATATTAGAAATATCATAGTGAGATATTTACAATGATGAAACAAAATTAAAAATGGGAAAAAGAATAATAAAGAGAGGGGTGACCATCTCTAGATAATATATAATGTTTCAATATTTGGGGTTTTATAATATAGATAAGAGGATGGGAACTTCTTACTAAAAAAATGTGAAAAAACACCAAATTTTAATAAATCATAATCCATGTGGCACACATTTTACTTGCCTGTCGAAAGCTCTTGAATGAGCATCTGTATGATTATATACAACCTCTTGCAAGGAAATTGTTTCCTCTCCCAAGTTCCCATGATCACTGGATCCTAATATAAAACAAAAAACAATTTGTATGATAGATATCAAAATAATACTATTTTATATAAATATATATATCATTAATAATATAATCAAAGTCTAAAAAAATATATAAACAAATAATAGTTTTTAAAATATATATCATATATATAAATATTCATATAATAATTATTATATATTTACTATTTTTATTATATATATTAAAAAATATAATTATTTATTTATTAATATTTACATTTAAATATATTAATTAATTTTATTTTATTATAAGAAAAAGATGTATTTTAAAATCTCTAAACCAATTATAATTAATTGTATTTATTTTATTAGTGTTTTTATTTTTATATGCTATATTATCTAGATATATGGTTGTATATATTATTATTATTTTGTATTATCAATATATAATATTAAAGTGAAGGGGGAGTGGGTGGGATAGGGGTGATCATAAAGGAAAAAGGCCGAGTAGGGGAATGGGGTAGACGAGTTCAATGGTAAGAGGGGGAATTTGCGAGGGGCATTCGGCTTGGATGAGGAGAAGCTTGGGGTGGGGAGAGAGCTTGAGCAATGTCGTCTTTCACATGGGAGGCTTGGGGTTATAGCAACGCTTCATTACTTGACTTTTTCTTCATGTAGTGGTGATAGGGTTAACGAAAAGTTATTACTATGGTGGTTGTAGCTCAGATTGAGAAGTTAGATGGTGGATCAACATCTGTTGGTGGGTTTTCAACCATAAAAAGTGGGTTTCAGATTAGATCTGGTACTGATTTTGGGGTTTTATTTGATTATTCATGTTTTATGTTTTCTTTGAGTTTTTATGTGGTAGTGGATTACATATATTTTATATTGGTTCTACTTCTCTAATATGTGGTGGTTTATATATTCTTCAAATTTTTGATTCTTTATATTGGCAGCTCTATACCCTCATTGCCATGAGACAGTTCCTTGGAAGAGACTCATTAGTAAGACTACATATGTCTTTGTTTGTGCATGGACATGAAGGGTGTTTGTTGTTCAAAGATAAATGAAGGGTTTGGTGTATTAGGATATCTCATTAGGTAAAGATTCTATAGTGGGATGATTAGAATGATGACTCCAGGGAGCCACCATTGAGAAATGGTAGGAATTAACTCATTTGATTTACCATTAAGATTACAGTGTCAAGAAGGTGTAAGAGCTCGATGAGACAAGCAGATGGAGGGGGTGATAGTGGGTAAATGAAGAATCCCAACAATGGTAAAGAAGTGGCTTATGGTGAATGTGTGATTTGGCAATGGAGGATGTATGAAGGCACAATAGTTACTCATGGGAGTCACCACTAAAGGAGTTCCAGATGTGGGATTGGACTCACTATTGGCAGGTAAATGAGTCACTACTTCCAGTTTCCAAAAATGGGAATATGAGGCTGGTGGTGGGTGACTGGAAGGCCTAAAGCAACACCTAAAAAACAAAAAAAAAATCTATAAATTTATAAATTATAATATTAATTCATTTTATAAATTTTAAAATATTTAATCCATTATATAAATGTACAATGAATTACATATCCAAATTCACAATTTCAATAAATAAACACCAAATCAAATGACTCATAATGTTGTAAAAAATATATAAACATATTACAATTTGTTAAGAAATAAATTAATTTAATAATATAAAAATATGAAAAATTAGATTCATTAAGTTAATTTAGTAAATAATTAACTATTATAAATTAGATGAAAAAATTGATTAATTATATTATAAAGAAATATAACTGAATATTAAAATAATACTTCTTTTAAAGATACTATAATTATTTAAATTCTCAAAAAAGTAAAATTTAAAAATTTAAAAATAAAAAAAATTAATCAATTAAATTGATGAATTATTCTAAAATAGATGAAAATATAAATAAGTAAAATCATTATAATAAAAATAATAAAATAATTTATAGAATTACGGTAAAAATGATAATTTAAATAATCACAAAAGAATAAAATATCGAAGAAAAAATTTTAATTTGTTTTATTTAAATTTATTCAAATAAATAATTAAATTAAAAACTAAAAACCTAATTTCAATAAAAAAACAATAAAAAAATTAATATTAAAAGGAAAACATTTTCATTATTATAAAAATACATTATTCTAAAAATAAAAAGATAATAAAAAGTGAAAAAAATGATGGGGAAAAGTCAAAACAAAAATAGACATATCAAACCCCACACACTAATATGTTTGTTTTTTCTCAAACAAATACATTATTTTAAGATTTTAAAATAGACATAAAATGTTTTAAAATAAGATCAAATATAAATCATGTACGGGCTTTTAGATATAGAGGAAAAGAACTAGGTAACTATTTTTGAAGAATGAGTTCATTGAAGGTCCTTTCTAGATTCAAAAACAGATTGGAAATCAAGGGAACAATGATTAATTCCCTATCAAAGATTCCATTCCTCCAAAATAAAATCACCAACATTCTAAGATCAATTTCACATCAGGTTTCAAATCTACTGGTGGTGAAATTTTTGATCACGTGGAATAAAACCCATAACAGAAGGCACCATCAATTTTCACATTATACTAGGATAAAAAAATATAAGGTTTAAATTTCTTTAAACACTTATTTGATAAAAAATGGTCTTGAAACAAGTCAATAGAACCTTTCTTCATCTTATGTCAAAAAGCATCTCAGATTAATTAAATCAATTTTTACTTCTAGGTAGTTTATTATTGTTTTTGTATTTTAATTCATGAATTTTTGACATCCAATTATGTCTAGATAAATATGAATATGACGTTATTGATATGTACATTGGGATTACACATACAAGTGGTTAATAGAATATGTAATTATCACAATATGATACCATTTTTTCATTTTACTCTAGTTTCAATGGACTTCTTGGATTTCAATTTTAGTTAATACTATAAGGTGATTAATTTTTTTATGAAGATCAAAAGATGAGACCCTGGGGTTCAAGTTTCAATTTCCAGTTTCTTAAATTCTTGATAACAATTACAAAAAAATACTTATCCATAACATCTCTATTCTTTATTTTCTAAATATTATATCTATAAAATAATGCGTAAATAAAATAAACATTCATACAAATTGATAAAATTCACATATTAGTGAAAACCTTATCAACTAAAATGTTTCCATCCTCAAAATATGAAAGAACATTGGGGTAGAGTGATGTAAAAATACACTCATGTGATGAATAATTTTCAATTTTTTTAATTAAGTTAAAAAAATATTGACCATTTTTTGACAAAAAAATTGGGGGTTTTGATTTGTCTAAAATATATTCACAATTAAGCACAGAAAGTCCCCTATCCCCATTGAAAAAAAATTATAATTTAATCCATTGATGGATCTCATATTGGGATACTAAATTAAAATTTTGAAAATTATGATGATGTGTTGTATAATAAAATTATATTTGAGGGGTGATAGGGAAATAAAAAACAGTTGGATTAAAAAACCAGAATAAAATAAATGAAACCAAAACATACCTAAAGGTTGAAACCATACAAGAGTTCTATGATTTTTCTATGAACTATAAAAATTATGGATACATTCCTAGAACATTCCCACTCAGACCTGAAACATTTGTTTGAACTACCAATTGATCTCATGATAATTTGTTTTACTTAATAGTGTATGCGACCCTAATTCTATTAGAAAAAATCAACCAAACTATAAGGTTAACCTAGCATCTCAATATAGATACGATAGAACATGAAAGAACCTTAAGGAATGTTATCTCATGAATATATATACTCATAGGCTCATTGATCTAGAAGGTGTATTGGATCAGTAGGAAGTGTGTGAATTTGGTCATCCCATAGACAATCATCCATAACACATCACTGACATAAGGGGATCTTAGAAATCCCATATAAAATCTATGGTGACATCATTCCAATTACACTTAGGAATGGAAAAATATTATATATGTCTATCAATTTACTTGTTTTATGCCTTAACCTACTGACAGGTGGAGCACCATGTAATAAAAATTATTATCGGCCTCTTCATACCTGGCCACCAATACATATGGAGTTCATCTCAAACATATTATTAATCCCAAGATGAACTGGCCGAAATAGGCTTGATATTCCCTTATTAAGTCTTCATGTATATCCGAATTCACCCATACATCTCCATTCTTGAGTATGTTCTCATTCTCATCAACATCCCAACCAAGAGGTGGGATCTCACATGGGGTGTTATGCCTTAAGAAAATTCCATCATAATCCGATAGCTTCCTCAACCATACTATCTCTAGAAGGGTGTTTTTCTCTTCTAGAGTTATGAAAATTTTCCTTCAATGATATTCTTGAACCTATAGGTATGTCTCAGAAAATAAGGCCATCAACTGCTACTCGCGGAAAGCCTCCTAGATAGCTTGTGTCAATTTAACCATCTCAAAGTGTCAAATATGTAATTTCCCTTAACAAGTGTATATAAAAGATAAAATTCAAAGTAATGTAGATACTCAACCCAACTATGATGATTTATATTCATGTCTCAAAATGCGGAGTTATATTTGAGACATTAATAGACCTCGTCGGTGAAAAACTACTCACCCAAATTGTATTTCCTCTAACAATGTAAGGTAGAAACCATTGATTCTATCTTTTTATGATGTGTAGGTTAAATCAACTCCTGAGGCCTCAAATAGAGGGTCACATATACAATAACCCAGTCACTCTGCTAAATAATTGCTCTAATCTTGGTACCTGAATCATTATTATAGATTGTATATATTCTAACATTCTTTGTAAAAAATAAGTTTGGTTCTAAATTTAGTATTCCCTTAAACTCCTAAAAATCAATCTCACATGTTTTGAACCACAAAAACTTCATTCCCATGTTAGTAGAGTGCATTTGTTGTGTTGAAAGGCATGTGAAATCCTTTATTAGTCACATGTAATTGCCTACTTGGCATAAGAATCTATGTATGGAAAATACATTCTTGGGATGTTCCTAACAATCTATGATGATAACCTTATTTAGGTTAAATTATATGCCTTCTCATGAAATTAAATGACATAGGAAGATATCCATACATATCCCAATGTTGAATTTTATAAGATTCTTTTATAGATAGTGTTGTCTTATTGTATTCATTATGATCCCAAGATTGATTTCATGGTGGTGTAGGGTTCATGAATACCCTATGATGTATTCTATAATGACCATCATAAATGAGTCTATGTATGGGTGAAAACCCCAATTCATCATGTCAATAAATATTACGGTCTCATTTTTAAGACTGAACAAAATTTATAGCCACTCCTACAAATTGTATCTATTCCAGAACACTATATATGTAATATATGATTTGCTCGCAAAAACAAGATTGTAGCCTGACCTCAAATAGATCTTGGAGAAAACATTATTTCCTTAGAGATGGTAAAAGAGGTCATCTATACAATGAAATAAATTCTATTTTCTCACCATAAACTGGTTAAATGAATAGTAATCAATGAAAAATTGGAGGTTACCATCCACCTTCTTGATGATAATGTCATGTGAACCTGAAGGCGAAGTGCTAGGTTGAAATAAACCATTTCATTGGGATCTTCTAGAATCTTATTATTTAGACATCTCTATAGGTTCTATCATATATGGAATTATAGAAACTGGTTCGAAAACTAGAATAATCTTGATGGTGAACTCAACCTATCTCTTTTGATGTAATAAAAAGAAATATTTATGGAATAAATCACAAAAATGATACAAATTATGTGATAATTCCACTAGCTTCACTATCTACTAATTCATTAATAGACTTTCCAACAGATGTTTCACCTAGCCTATACCATGGAACTCAATTCTAGCTTATCTAGACTGATTATCCCATTCATATTTGTGGATATATGTTCTTCACTTAGGAGATGTAAAGGTAACCCACCAGTGATATCAATCCACATGGTCATGATAAGGAAAAATTCATTCCATACTAGGAATGACATCGAATCTGATCATCTCATGGACAAAGAAATTTCAAAGTAAATGGTACACCATATATAATTGTGTAACTCTTAAAAATATAGTATTCCCTCTCATAGAACCTGTACAAGTGATCTACAAAAAGAACACCATATAAGTAATGTGTTTCCATGAGAACCATATGACAATAGTAGAAATTATACAAGAGTGTCATTTAACTCTATCAAATTGGGTTAAAAATAATGTAGAGGCTCCTAAATTAGTACATATAAATATTGATATCCTTAGATGATACCCTATAGGTAGAGGCTTCATAGAATATCAATGGCCCAAACTAAGGCACTAATATATTACTTGACTAACATGGGTAGGTCCACTCTATTGGTGATATCCTCTAGAGACTGACTACCTCTGCCTCAACCACCTCCATATCATGTTTAGCCGATAGAAGACCATCTCCCATCATGATGTGGATACATTGATCTAGTTCCTTAATGTGGTGTCTGTATGGATCATATTTCCAGGGGTATTAAAGGAAAATATATGTATAAATACTATAGGTGACACATCATTCTTCAATCTTGGCACTCAATAAGTTTCCTTGAACCCTGAGTCTCATTGTGGCATAGTCTTTCACACTAGTGACACATCATAGAGATATCAGTACATGATGACTTTCTGATACTTACCCCAAATATACCCTCTAAATAATCATTGATGAGGCTATATAAACCACTTCTCTACTTTTAAGCTAATCCATAGTAGCCTACATAGCCAAATTCTACCCATTTTCTGCCTGGTGATATGGGCCCTGTTTACAATCTCAGAAATTGCTGCCAGCTAGATAAACTTCACCTGTTACTAGATTATTTAAAAAATACCATGTTCAAATCACCTCATATTATCCATCTCATCACCAATAATGGATGGTGTAAGATAAAATAATTATGATAAGCGAGATAAATATTCCATCACTAAATTTTCACCTTGTTAATGGTTCATGAACACCATTGTATAGTCATATCCTAGGATTTACAGAATGAATTAACTGAAACAATCTATATGGAAGTCTATATAGACCATTCCATTATGTTTTAAAGCCTAATTATGTATTCCCACCAATTAGTATCATAGTTATGTGTCATATATGCGGAATGAATAACTCTATACTCTATATGTGTCTCAATATGTGCAACGATGTATAATATGACTTCAAACCATGAGTTATCAGCTTGAGGACCATAATCCCATGAGAAGGTGGAAGGATGATTCATCTAGAACTCCTGGATATGATCATCCATTGTTGAGGTAGGTCATGGAGTACCTTGTACATAGATTCTGTAATTGAAGATGTTATCATGGAACTGAGTATAGACGCCTAGTAGAAGATCAATATGAGGTGCGTCATGTGGCACAATGGGAGGAATTACTGGTGGATCTTGGAAAACCACATCCATATTTCAGTTTTCCCTATTCTCTTTACATGGGGCTTGTGGATTTCATGGTGGTATAGATTAAAAATTTCTATATGCACTTGTCGTATAAGATATGACATCTAATAGTCAAATCGACAACATAAAAGGGAATGAATAATGTATTTATGTAATGAAGAAAACATTTCTTCATTCATCTAAAACCATATATATGGGCTATGAAAGATTCCCAAAAATATTTAAAGTCACAAACTACTACCCCAACTAAATTCTGGTAATGATAAAACTCTATATCAAACACATAGGATTTATATACCATTATAAGGTTTGAAGTTATTTTTAATGGGCCCATACAATTTATAAATTTGAATATGGAATTCACTTAATTCTAACCATAACTTATTCCAACCCATGTGAACAATGGTCCATGGATCAAAAATCCATAACATACTATAAGATGTTTCTTCGTTTACCATTATATAAAAAAACAATAAGGTTATGGAAGACACATAAGTGTCATTTCTATTTTCTCATCCCTAAATGGAATTTAATCTCATTTCTATATATATTAATCAAAGAACTAATAAAATATGACATGAAATGCATGAAAAAATAGATATAGAAAGGTATAATGATTAGAATATTAGTACTGCGATTCTAAGTATGATGCATTATTATTAATATGCACACATATACTCAGGGCATGGTAAAGAAACCACTATGATTTATTATTATACCAATAATAATAATAAAACAAAGAACCTAAATCTCCCTATAGTGGCATCCATGATACTATAACAAGTGCATCTAATAACAGTATTTAACCATCCCGGGTAATTTGGAATTCTGTTGTTCATGGGTTGGATACTCCTAGGCATAGGATAATTCAAAAAATTTTAAATCCTAGTCTCATGCTTTGTACCCAACAAGTAATACCAAAGTATTAGAATCCTTTGATACAAAATTATAGGATCCCACCAAATTCAACTTAGTGGTTACCCAATACATTGGTCCAAATACCTCAACTGCACTTTACCTTCTTCCAAAGGATTCTAAATATCTGCAAGGTCCCATGGTGTGTATGTGGGAAGACCATCCCTTTGTTGATCAATGTAGGGAGTATAGTAATATACGTATAGAAAATAATATTCTATTGAAGATGATACCATAAAAAGATGACCATAAACCATCCATAGAGGAAACAAAAATTATATATATAATAAAAAATAATATTATAAAGAAATCATATATAAAAAATAAACAACATGTGGAAGATGAAAAAAATTAAAATATACAAAATATGATGATCATGATGTCATGTATCTATATAAAAATGAAAGAAACATAAAATAGAGGAGAATAAATATTCCACATCCCACAATAAAAATTTAAAAGGACAAAAATAGCTACAACAAACATCACATGCATAGGCTTGGTCCCATGTTATCATAATCCATCATTGTACTGGTAGTAAAGAGTCATAAGATGGTTACATACCATTATCTATTCCTACAAACATGAGGTCGGATTGGGTACCAAGGGAGGACCAATACAAGTGAAAGATATAATCAGAAGGCCTCCACCAATGATTTGTAAATCAAAAAATTTAATGAAATATGAATATATCATCATTCCATAAAATAATAGTATATTTGAAATTAATAAATGAGACATATCATACTAGGTCCCACATCGGACACCGATCTAATCACTACCTACTTCATCCCAATCTAGAAATATCTAAACAATTTTATCCTCTAAAAGTTTGAATTATTGTAATAAAATCCATAAGTAATTTTCAAAAAGATATGGAACATACCCAAGAATGTGATTTTAACATGATAAGAGGCCTTGGATTTTTCATGTCCACATTCACATTATTTAATTTACTTGACTTCTTTATATATTTTTATGAAGCACCCTCAGCCTGTCTAAGGTGATACGAAGGGGAAGTCATGTATATCTCCAGTGGCTCTAAATATGTCCAATGTTGTGTAATTCTCTAAAAGGTGACCCATGAATGAGTTCATAGGTGTCACACCTAGAATTGTGTGAAAATGACATGAACTATCCTCCATGTCCATAATTGGTATCACACATAATTATATGAGTCTCTCAAATTTCATGGTACACACATTATGACATTGACCACATCAATGGGGTCTCCCCTAGGGAACTAGTTTCACTCATTTTATGGTTACATGTAAATTCATGGAGATCCCATCGCAAGCAGAACTAGTTTCACACATAATGTGTTTAATAACAAATAATAAAAAAACTAACTATAATTAGTGAGGATGTTTTCCAACATGTCCTTATGTTTGGACCCTTGTGTCTCCCTCAACACATGGTGAGATTATTATTAGATTATCTAAATAATAACACTTTAAAAAAGGTATTAAATCATAAGTAGAATACTGGTAAGTATACAGTGAAAGACTCACACACCAAAAGTGGTTTAATTTCTAAAGGTGATCAACCTAATTGGTGATTTTACAATAGCTAGAATCATAATATTCAAGTGAACCCATTTAGAACAATTTATATATCATTTTCATGGTGCCTCTATAAAGGATCGGTGTGAGGAACTATGACACATTATATTTGATGTGTCGAAACATGGGTAAATAATCTAGACCACCAAACTCTAGTGTATAGTGATCCCCTCATCTGTGGTCATTCCTTGAATCATTATTGAACATTAAATATTAGAGATACTTTCTAATAACCTAAAAATAGGGGAAATAAACTCACACAAATGTAGTATAAAAGGAAGGAAGATAAACTAGGAATAGAAGAAGGTGGAGTGGTGATCTCATTGATAATAGACTAATTTATATGAAGATGATGAAAATAGATCTCATATGAAGGAGTAAGAAGGAACCCATGTTTAGGCTCCGTAGAGTCTCTTTCAGGTTTCTCCTTATATGTGGCATAATAAAAGAAACATTGCTACAAAATAAGGCATTATGCTTCTTTTTAAATAAACTCTGGTGGGAATTTACACATCATGTAAATTACTTAAACATTGTGTAAAACTCAAGGTACTTCCATAGAAGGAAAACCTAGATAATGACATGGGGACTACCTAGATAAACCCTTTCAAATCGTGTATCTTATAAAGCCCATGTATTTTAATTACACGTTCTTTATTTGGTAGATGTCATGTATTTGGCATGTATCCATCCTATGACACCTATTCCACCTTTCCATCCAAAGGAAAATAGACCATCCTAAGAGAATGGTCACCATGATCTAATCTAAAACTAATAATAAATGTACCTCATTCAATATTTCATACGGTACAATAATTGTTTTACTATTATTATTTATATTAAAATAAATAATAGTATTCACGCCTCTGTTTACAGTATTGAAATAGAACTCATTACAAAATATGATAATATTGATAAAAAATAATTAATATATTTTGATATATTTAATTTATACACATGACAAAATTTAATATTTAATATAAGTCTATAAAAACATTTTTTAGTGAAAAATGTTGCATAACCTTCCAAAAAAATATATGCAGGGTTTATAAATATATAAAATTTATAATAATAGATTTATTTTATTATAAATAAATATATATATACTATTATATATTTTAAAAAAACAATTTCATTATTATAATATGATAGTGTCATAAAAGTGACAATTTTAGTAATATGAATATTTCATAAATGTTCACTAGAAAATGTTTTTTTTAATTCTAAAAACATCACCCTATGATAATATAGTAACTCTAAACCTAGAAATTTTATAATTTTCTTATACTCAATTTCCAAAATTTATAATTACATTTTTTTATAAATCATAAAATATAATAAAAACAAATTTTTATTGGAAAATTACATTTTCAAATATGATGTTTTATTATTCTTATCTTATGGATTTAAAAAATAGAATTGTTTTTAACTAATTAATTATATCAAATAATTTTTTCACCATAAATTATTATTTTATTGGTATATTAATGAATATATAGTAAAAATGATTTTAATAAAAATATATTTTAAATAATATATAATTCTATAAGTCATTTTAAGTAATATTACTGAATTTCATTAAAATAAAAATAATAATTTATTTTATTTATACATATATATATCATAAATTAGTTACTGTTGTTCACTCATACAAAATATATTTATAAAACCCCAAAATTTTCTTACTTAAATATTATATATTTATATATGAATATTTGTTACATAAAATTATGATCTAAGCCATAACAACAATGGTTTAGTGAATTTGGATACTTGTATACATAAAAAAGGGTGTATAAAATATTTAAATCTTCTCCCAAAAGGATCATCAATCCTATAACACTTATTAGAAAAACCATTATTCAATCATTTCATCATATCATCTGAAAAATAAACATTAGAAGAGGTGATCTATGTTGCTCATTAATTACAAATAACGGAGGAATTAATTATGATTTATTCATAAAAAGAGAATAAAGGAATTATAACCTGATTATAACTTTATTAAATATTTACCATCAATTAATTTATCATAATCAAGAGTTATGGCATAAATCCAAGAAGATTACATGACATAAATCATAACAAAATTAGAGAACATGATACACAAGATCATTATATTGGAATAAGATTATTTCATCAAAGAATTTAATAAATTATGGCATAATAATAATTATAAAAATATTAGTTCTTGGTGACCCACCAATACATTTTTCACATAATTTTCTTTCACCTAAAAACCCGTATACCTACTTAAGGATTGAGAGAACATAATGGGTATCTATAGTTCGGGATTGGGATAACCTCTTGTGTAACCTATTTCTATGCCTTGGAATAATCTCAAATGTATCCTGTGATCTCATAAAACATTATTCACAACCAAATGAAATGAATATATATAATTGTCCTAGCCATCACATAATCATAAAGCATTCCTATGTATGCTACATTATTAGGAAAACATATATCATCCCATCAAAACATAATCCATATAAAACAAATTTTACTTTATCAAAACAAAAGAATATTCCAATAATGAAACAATAATTTCTCATTGAATCATATATTAAATGAAGCATAAGTATCTTCAAATGATATCCTCATTGATGAAAAAACCTTTTTAAATATCTCTAGAATACTTCTTAAAGAAAACATTATCTTTATTTTAAAATCTCTTATATAAAAACTAAAATTTTCCAAATATTTGGAACAATAATTATTTGAAAATAAAAAATTGATAATTTTAATGGAATATTAAAATCATTGAGTGGTAATGGTAGTGGAAAATTCCATTCATCCATTAAATTTTAAAACAAATATTATGTTTATACCTTAAATAAGCAAATTAAAAAAAGTAACCTATCTAGAAAAGGAAAATTATATTCATTTCCAAATTCTCTATTAATATTAAAATGTATATATTCATTATTTAAAAAATTCATTATTTAGTACTAAATAATTTTTTTAATTTTTTTAAATAACATGAATATTGAAGAAAATTGATTCTCAACTAAATAAATGAATAAATCTAATTTTCCAAAAAAAATTAGTTTGGCCTCATAAGTAATTAAATGGAGAGAGTTTAAATGAAAACATTTAATATATAATAATAAATAGGTTAAAATAATATTAATTATATTTATTGGTATATAATATATAATTTCATAACAAAAAATTTTATCATGGGAATTATAGATAAAAATGAGATTATAAAGTAAAACCCTTACCTCAATTTTTATTATCTTCATAAGTTATTTATCCTCCTACAAAAAATTTAAATTTATTTTTCTTCTATATAACAACCACATTAATACATATAATATCATATTTTACCCACATATAAATTTTCAACATCCATTTATTAATAAATTATAAATAAAATTGTCATTCTAATGTTTTATCTCTTTTATATTTTGTGAAAATTTCAATTTAGATGTTCTGGACATATTACTTTTTTCATTGTTATATACTCTCAATAATATTGATAATTATATAATTATAATTTATTTTAATTATATAAATATTTATAATCATCCCTTAAATATAGTGATATGAAAATTAATTACATTGTTCATGAAGACATTAATTCATATATATGGATGAACATTGTTTTCCTTTTCTAACCAGAAGATTGAAAGAAAGATGAATAATATTATATAATTTTTTAAGAATTAGTGCATCATAAACATCAGGTATTCATTTAATACATCATTTTACAGACCATGAATGTCAATGATTGAAATTTATTTATATAATTTTGTGGATATCGTATACCACCATAATGTATGGGTGATAATTTGTTTCCCATTTTTATAGAAAAAAATGAAAAATTATGTTCCATCATCATTATAAAATATTACTATATTTATATTCAGAAATCTATAATTTTTTATGCATAGAATATATTTATATAAGGAATAAAAAATACAAAATTAATAGATCTCCTTTAAGAGTTATTACACTTTCTTGATAAACCACACTTGGCATACACCATAATCCTTGAGAGGATGATGTTATGATCTTACTGGGACCTCTAATAATTGTGGTGTGAGTTTAGGGATGGTTTTTGGCATGAATTTTCTAAGATAACTATTACATTATGTGTGTGTTAAAGTGGATATGGGGTGATCTTTTATATGTGAGGGAGATGACATAATAGGTATTCCACAAATGATTTAAATAAAATAATATCTTATTCAATCCAAATGCTTGAAAATGGAAGAATTTTTTGTAGGATAATATCAAATAGAAAAATATCCATACAATACGAATTATACAGGTTTAATTATCAATATTTCCAATATATCTTTCTTTTATCACCGTTTCCCCCTATAAACCTGTTTTAACATTAATTTTGGTAATAATGTTTTAGTGATTTTACAATTCAATATAACAAACAATTAATGTGGAATAAGAATAAAGATATTAAACTATAATTGATAATATGGGAGCAATTTTATCAAATTTTATTTCTATAAGTGGAACATGTTAATTTTAAAATAATCCCATAAAATGCGTCCAAAATCCATTTTTGAGAAATTTATATTCATATGTATAAAAATATTATTATACCAAAATTAAGAATAATGATTAATCCAATTACATAAATTTTATTATGTTCAATAAAAATAAACAAATTAAATATTAATATTAATTGAAATCAAAATATTAATTTTTAAATACATGAATGGAAGAGTAAGTTTTTTAAAAACAATTTTTTTACTATTCACAAAAAATGTATACATTTCAGAAACATCCAAATATTTTACCTTCATATAAATATTATATAATGATATTAAAAATGATAAATTTTTCATAAATTATAATTTCATAAATTTTAAGAAATATAATTATAATTTACATTCATAAAAATCAATAAAACTAATTTTTAAAGAATTTTTTTAAATCAAAAAATGAATTTATTAAAAATTTATTACTTGTTTTCTATAAATTAATGTATAAATTAATATAAAATGACAAACATTATATATTTTTTATTATTCAATTTAATACAACGAATTTAAATTCATAGTTATAATATTTCATTAAATGATAATTCATTTAGGCTCATGGTGGTGTGTAAACAAGCTATCAGATACATCATGTTTATTTTATTTGAATATATATATATATATATGATATAGGTGTTACAAAATGTATAACTTTTAATGTTCATACATAATATTTATATTTTCATCTGAATATATCACAGTTTCAATTTTGGTTTATGTTTCATGTGACGTATGTTTTCAAACAAATTGAATATTTTAAAAATGTCCTATGTTACAAATTTAACATATGTATCATTTTATATATATCTTATAAAATGAACTCTTACTTACTCCGTTATTCTATATTGAGTTACCTATATTTTCACACACAAAAAACTTAATCTTTCAAACTATCATATTCTAATGTACTTATACGCACAAATCATACACTCTACAAAATATACCTCTTTAAAAACCACTTGAATATCTAAAAAAATTGCAAAACTATATTGTCCGTGAGAAATTGTAACTATAGTTAATGATAAAATGGTATTATCCACGTGTTTATAAGATCACACACTTTATTAAAAATGGAATATGATAACATTAATATGAAGATTTATTCCCATATGAAACCTTTTTTCATAAATTATGATAATTTCCATTCAACTTAATACTAAATTGTTTCAATTATTGGTTGTCCATTATCATTTTTTAAAATAGGATCACCAACCAAATTAGTTACCATTTTAATAAATTACTTCAAAATGGTTCGTAAATTATAAAAGAATCTATAATTATCATATCCCCCGGGACACTAAAATGTGGTGTGAAATTAGGCCTCCATATTGTGAACAATGTAATGATCAATTTAATTCCCAATATTTAAATATCTTGGTTATTATCTTTAGGTACATTTGTGAAAGACAATTAATTTACATGTACTATCTATAAATGGAGTTAATTTTAGGTTTAACACCAAATATCTACTTCAACAAAACATCAATATTTTATAACATTAAAATACTTATTTTTTAGATATATCCCAATGGTTTTAAATATTTTAACCTCATCAAAATCCAAAAATTAAATGGACATTATTACCATAACGTTAAATCATATTCTATCCTAAAGGGTTTCCCATGCCTTTGAAATTTTGATCAATAATAACTTATCACCCATTAAATTATCATCAATAAGAGTCTGAATCTATATAGTTATCAAATTCCTTTTTTATACCAAATAGGATGCCTAAAACCTGATCTCTAATAGTAGCTTTCATAAACACATACATTTAATATTGGCTATCATAACAATATTAGATTCTATGACATGATTATCCAATTATCACATGAAATAAATAAAATGTAACATTATTTTAATTCCCAAAAAATAGCTTTTATATAATAAGAGAATTAAGAAAAATCGTAAAAAACGTGTGTCTTTCTTATGTAATTTTAATTTTTTCTTGTGTATAAGAAACTAAATAATACATCAAATGTCACAATCATATTCCCAAAATCCCTAAAAAATGTTATTCTTCTAGTCATATCATGTGTAATCAGTTTCTTCATAACCAGAAGAAATGGAAACATATGAATGGTTGAGCTCAAGTTCCAAGTAATAAAAATCATACAACTAAGGAAATCTGGGCATAAATATAGGGTAAATATAATGGAAGGATTAATTAACAATCAAAATTTCATAATCAATAGAAACAAAGATAATAATCTATCCCTCAATAATAATGAAAATAAATAGATCACATCAATAAAAAATGGTTCCATATATATGTAATGTTTAAAGACACAAAATTTTAAAACCTAAAAATTACATCGTAAAATGTTGATATTTTTTAAATATTATAACAATCTACAGTATAATCAATTAGGACTTGTGGCCTTGGACATTGAGACACATAACCAACTAGTCCATAAGTGAACAACATATTCCCCTATATAGTTCCAGATAAGTATAATCATATTCAGGGATATCATACATAATAAATTTATTCATAGACTAGAAAAGGGAAACCAAAGAAATGGTGAGGTCAGATTAAAAGATATATTAACATTACATGATCACAAGGGTATAGTAAAATGAGAATACCAATTGAAAAAACATTATTGGCATATCACAGATCATAAAAAAGAGTAATAGAAGGAATCAAGGTAGTTTATAAGATAGGATTCATAAATAAATAAAAAAATATCAGCCACGAGATAATTAAATTACAATAATATATAGATTTTTTGAATGCACATAAAAATAAAAAATATTATCTCAAGGACATCCACTAAGACATTCTTAAAATTTTATTCTTGGGATAACCACACATTTATATTTTTTAGGATTGGTATATCCTCCAATAAACCATATTTTGGGATTTTCAAAACCACCCATGTACCCTCTCTTATTGTTTGAATGACCTCATTTGTCCCCTTTAATCTCATATAACATTAATCATCACCAAATTAATTAACGGATGATATAGGTGAATTATATGAAATAAAAAATTTATTTCCCCAAAAAGACCATAAAACATTCAGCATATCATAACTATAAGGCCCCAACCTTAAACCTTACTTAATCTTGAGTTATTACAAGATTATACATTAAGGATCTTTTGAGGTTTATAGCTTTAGAGAATTAGATCATAAAACTTGCATTACATTCCACATTTAAACAAAGTGTTTACATAAAAGATAGTATTCATTTTTCCCATCAACGGAAATGTATTTAAAATAAAACATTGATTCATTCTTGACACTTCCTTGACACTATCATCATATCATGTACCCTTCCCTTGACCTGTGAAAAACATTTCAAAAACATGGGATGAGCATAAAAAGCTCAGTAAGGGATATAGAAATATGGAAAGGAAAAATGAGTACATGTATACATAAGAATGAAATCATACTTTACCCATAAAACATAATCACTTCAACATACCTCATAAAATCATGAATAAATCATAGAAATCATAAGACATAAAAGTAACTTGAGGCATTCTTAACATTCTTATGTAGGGAGTAAACCTCTTGGTTACATTTGGAATACCCACCACAGTATATTCCCTAAATCTCTTTGTAGAAATCTTAATGTTTCACTCCTTCACGTTACCTAATGCATTGGAGAGATATATCGGGCTCACCCGCCCTTATTTTATCACGGAACCACCCGTCTTCATAATAATGCCCATGAACCTCAACATAATCGTATCACATAAAACATGTTTAATGGAAACATAACATTTCCACCTTTCAATCACAAGATATCAATACAACACATTGATATAAAAACATTATGAAAACTATTTTCAATACAGAAATAAAAGAAAAGTAAAATATGGTATTTATTTTTCTTTTAAAAAAAGGTATGGCTTATAGAGGAAGCCGAAAGTCAAATAATGGTCATGGCGGTGGAGAAGTCGTTGTCACCGCATACGTATGACAAAATATTCCCTTTTGTCATTTAGTAAATGCTTTGTATAAAAAATATTCCTTTTAAATAAATGTAAAATTCAAAGGGGTTTATACACCGTATAAAAGAAGGTTGTGTATAAAACAAAATATGCCTCAATGAAAGCAGATTGAGATGAAGTCCCATACAAGTCGGTATCCTTGGATTAAGGATAAATCAATTACATAATTATGTGTGACAAATGAATACACAAAATATAAGTGGATATTAAGTTTTAAACAATCAGAGGTTATTCACACATATTCATAGAATGACATATTCAAGGAGTACAAGTTTATCCCAAAGAATCAAAATTGGGTTAAGAAGTTCCCTTGCAAAAATTTGACAGCCTAACGGCGTCACTACAAAATTCAGAAAATGATTTGATGAGAGATAAAAAGGGTATGTCCTCACTTGGAAATAAAATTTATATCAATAAGGATATAGAAGAACATATCCCAACATAATAGTATTTAATTAAAAGACATAACAAAATAAGTCTTTTAAAAAGAGGAGGGTGAAAGGTTCCCTTACCGACATGGGTATCTTTCAAGACATGCACCTCGTGAAAGAAGGACAATAAAACATTGATGTAAATACTCATAAATGAAAGTATGATACACAATGAGTAAAATAATGGGCAGTACATACACCACTCAAAGGAAATTGTGTCAAATGTAGCATAAATCTTACGGGAATAAATGTTAGATAAAAAATCCCTTACAAAAACTCGGCATCCTAACGACGCCACTTAAAACATACAAAAATGGATCAATGAGATCAAATAGGGTCTCTCATCATATTAACATAATGTTTACAGAAAGAGTAATATAAAGGAACATACCCCAACATAACAAATAGGAGCTTAAAATAAGTGACACAAAAGAGATCACTTAAAAAGAAAGAGAGAGGTTAGATCTCTTACGAAAATTCGGCAGCCTAACGGCGCCACTCAAAACTTCCAAAATGGATTGATGAGAGAGAATATGGTCTCTCATCATATGAACATAAAACTTTCAGTAGTAGTAATATAAAATAAAACCCAGATCACAAGAGAGATGAGCTTAAAAGGAATGACATAAAAGAGTGTACTTAAAAAGAAAGAGAGGGGTAGGGTCCCTTACCTCAAGTCCAACATGTCTTGTTCGTTTCTTTATTTACTGAATAATAAACTTTGGTAAATTTATAATTTCTTAAGGATCTCCTATAAAAATTATTATTCATTTCATATCACATATTTCAATTTTATAATAATTGGTTGATAATATGAGTTCATATCAGACGTTTTTGTCGATGTTTGGTACATGAGTCAAAAATTGAACTTGTTGGAAAATAATTTTCCATGTAGTTATAGGTACATCATATCCAGAATAGTATTCATGTTTTAAATATCATATATATCCAGTATATATTCATTTTATACTATTCCATAGCATTTGGAGATAAAAATTAAAAGCACCGTTCATGGAGACGGTAGGCCGTACGTACACATGAACGCTACTTTCATTTTTTGTCATATTAATGGAATTAAAACAAAATGAGAGATATATATAAATATTTTATAATTCCAGATGATATCCATAATTATTATGTAATATATTACATATACATCCATTATATATATGTACTTATAATAGTATATAACATTTTGAGATAAGAAATGAAGTGTACCGTTCACGGAGACGGTAATCCGTACGTACGCATGAACGCTACTTCCATTTCTATTTCATATTTAATGGAATTAAAACATAATGATACATAATAGTATTTTAATTCCAGTATGGTATCATATATAATATCATTAAATATATCCTTTATACATACCACATATGGTATTATCGAATCAAATCACTTTGAGGGGGCGGTAGTCTGTATTTCCTTAAATGAAGATATCACGTTTACCCATAATGGTATGCCATAAAAGAAAAATACAGAAGCTTAAGTAAAACATAAACATATTATATATCATATATAAATATAGTTTCATCTTAATGGCCACCTTTTAAGGTGTTATAAGAATGTTGAACAATCATCGTTTCGTGAGGCAGAAATTCTCCATCCACAGAAACAATATGTTTTTTAACCATTAGATGTTGGTGTGTGTAAGTGTAGATATAATCTTTATTATAAAAACATCCTTTTATATTGATGATACTGGATTTTTTACAAAATAAATGAAAAAAAGAGTTTAGGGGGTTGGAGGAGCAAAATAAAACAAAAGGACACAAGTGCAAACAATACCTTAAAATCGGGTAACTCCCTTTGGTTTGAGCTCAAAGGCTTCCTTGGGAAGACTTATGACCAAAGTGAGGCTTCTAAGAGTTATAGTGGGATTTGGAGAGACAAAATGGGTAGGGTTTGTCTGATCCAAAGGCTTTGGATGTGTGGGTAAGGAGGTAGTGGTGGGGGCCTTTTATAAGAGGAGAGGAGAGGCACTCTTGGAAAGTAAAGGAATGTAACTTTATTTTAGAATGAGATTCGGATTTTAATGGTCCCACATTGATGTTTTTAGAGGATAAGGTGATAAGGGTTGGAAATCCACCCATCCAATAGGTTTTGGACATGTGTAGGTCATAGATTTTTCATTATCTTTTCATTTTATTTAAATCCTTTATTAATGAGGTAATCAGTGCATCATTATGATGTCATAAATACTTTTATTTATTTAATGTCTAAAAATTATAAAAAAAATACTATGATGTTGGAAATCATTTTACATTTCCAATTATAATTTATAGTCAAAGATCTGACTTGTATTACCCCATGTAAAAATTGTTTTAGTAAAACATCTCATGTTTGTGTCATTTTTACTTTAACATTAAATAAAAAGTTATTTATGTCATTTCCCAAACAAAGTGGCTCCATGGGGTCCCCATGTTGACTCATGGATTGTCTTGGTCGGTCATGACACATCCAATGAGGTTAGGACACGTTTCAAACTCATCTCATATTATTAAATCATTATTTTTTTCTTAAAGTAACTAATTACCTCTAATCGCGATTAAAAACTTAATAAGTTACTATTCACCAAAAATTATTTTAATCCCATTGAACCCAATTTTTCTTCTTAATGACAACCATGTGTGTCAGATTTCTGAAATTCAAAACACAAAGGTGGCAAAATTTCATTTAAACAGAAAATCAGTTTTTATAAGTACCACTTAGTGGTTTCACTATTCATCAAAAATTGAAGTTTTTCAGAAAATTACCAAAAATTCACCCTAAGCTATATTTGATATTCTGAATTCAGAAATGATTTCTATTTTAAAAAATTCATAACATTTAATTTTCATTAATTAATTTAATAACTAATTCCCACTGTCAAAACAAATAGCGTGTTTTTATGAAACAAAAAGTATCAAAAGATTGACACTAGTTTAAGTCCGATTTCAAAGTGAAATTATTTCCAATGACCACTATTGGATTAAATGGTAAAAATATATTCTAATTTCGATTTAAAACCAATTAAAAATATAATCTAATAATATAAATAAATTAGATTAAAAAGTGGTTTTGAATTAAAATACAACATTTTCACTATTCATTAAAAATTGAACTTTTTCGGAAAAATACCAAAAACTTTACACAAAGTAAATTTTGATGTCCCGATTCAAAAGAAGAATTTTATTTTGTCAAATATAACACATAAAATTGTAAAAAAGTGGATTTAAAAGTGGTTCGCCATGAAAAGGCGGTTAATCGACCTTTTAATGAATATTGGAATGTTTACGCTTAAAATTGGATTCATTCGCATTTTTAATCCTATAACATTTATTGTAAAGAGTAAAAATATTTGACAAACATATATAATCATTTTTTATTTAGTTCTGTTCATTCCCACCATTACCACGGCTAGGCGTTAACTACCATTTAATATAATATTATTTTATTATTAGAGTGCAGCGCAAGATTTCCAAGAAACTCATTGTTGCGTATTGGGTACGCCATCGTGCACAACGTCCCCTTTAATGTAATATTAATATTTTATTCACAAATATGGATAAATATGAAAATTTCATATTCTTTATTTACCTGGGGTGTTACATCCTTCCCCCCTTTTGGGAATTGCGTCCTCGCAATTTTTAAAATTGGGCTTGGAAACATCATTGAAAATCCCACATCATAACAAGAGTCAGTAAAACAATCACTTTAAAATAAAGAAAGATAAGTACAAAGGTCACCCGAGTTAACACATACTAGGATTACATGTATGAAAATATGGACATGGAGGAAAAAACAAAGGGTCATGTTCTAATGGAGAGTGATAGTAAAAATGTCTAGGAGAAAGTTAACAATAAGAGAATCACAAACTTGTGATGTGTGAAACGGTATTCGATTCCCCAATAGAAAAAATTAACAGACAACATTTTTTTTAAGTTACTCTTCATTGAGGAATTTATTTTTGATCTTAAGGAAACATACTTACTTTTCATGATTACTTTCAACTTTTACTTGATTTCTTACACAAACTCATACTTTCCCCAAAAGACGAGTATTTATGAAGACTTGTTCACATTAAGAGTACTATAATCAACTTCTAGAGGATCACCTAATCCAAAAAAGTGAACTATATACTTCCCATGTCTTTTGACTTTAACCAAAACCAAAGCCAAAAAGGTTAGTACAAGATCAGATAATCCAGAAAAGGATAACCCTTTATAAAAAGAAAATATATTCTTAATCTCCCAAATTTGTCTAACAAAGCCCAAAGTTCAACGAGGACCATCCGATAAACAATTTGTCCGTAAAATTATTCAAAGTAAACCAAACTAAGATTGGAACCCAAATATTTTAAGGATTTAGTCACATAGTCTTCCAAGTTAAATCGTAACATTTATCTCCAAACAACATCAGTTGCACTTAATGTCTCGTATTGAAAAGTAATTAACCTAATCACATATCCTCTATGATAGGTTAATAAATTTCCATAGATAACCCAAAATCAACTTACTCTTAATTCATAAAATCATCTAACTAAAAACAATCAGTCAAACTAACCAGGGACTTCACGTAGTCCAGTGGTTGGATATAAATACCAGTTGCACTTTGGTTGTGGGTTCGATTCCCGCATCTTTGTCCGACATGATGGGTTGTCACACGGTCTGCGTGTTGTCCTTTTTCCAAAGCTATATAATTCTAAAATCATTCCCCAAAAAGAGATAAAATCATCAAAAATAACCATAACATAATTTAACCTCAATTTTATCTCATGCCTTTCACTTCCATCATATAGTAACCCATAATTACCTCAAAAGTATGTATCATATAAACCCTAATGGTTCTTTTATAATTATTACCTAAACTTACACATCGATTGGTCATCTCTTACATGATGCATTACAGAACATACCAAGGTTCAAGTGGTTGATCTTGACTCCATGATAGTTGGTTTAGAACAACCACGAGTTTCTTCATTGAATCCCCCATTTCATCCAGTCTCTTAATCAAGGAACCACCACAGTTTCCTTCAAACCTATTGTCACTTTGGTGCCTGCTAGATCAATCCATTCAAGAAAAACAGAAATTTCAGTGTGAGTATATCAAAAAAACCATCATGTACTAATGAGGAAGATATACTTACTCATTCACTTTATCTAAACACTATGACTCTTTCTGAAATCCTAACCATTATGGTAATGTCACTTGTGCTTAGAGAATACCCTAACCTCTAAAGTTATCTAAACCGACCTCTGATACCAACTATAAGGCTCCAGCCTTCAACCTTACTTAATCTTGAGTTATTACAAGATTACATATTGAGGATCTTTTTAGGATTAGAGTTTTAGAGAATTAGATCATAAAACATTCATTACATTCCACATTTAAACAAAGTGGTTACACAAAAGATAGTATTCATTTTTCCCATCAACGAAAACATATTTAAAATAAAACATGGATTCTTTCTTGACACTTCCTTGACACTATCATCATATCATGTACCCTTCCATTGACCTGTGAAAAACATTTCAAAAACTTGGGATGAACATAAAAATCTCAGTAAGGGATATAAAAATATGGAAAGAAAACACGAGTACATGTATACATAAGAATGAAATCATACTTTACCCATAAAACACAAGCACATTAACATACCTCATAAAATCATGAATAAATCATATAAATCATAAGACATAAAGGTAACTTGAGGCATTCATAACATTCTTACGTAGGGAGTAACCCTCTTGGTTACATTTGGAATACCCACCACAGTATATTCCCTAAATCTCTTCGGAGAAACCTTAATGTTTCACTCCTTCGCGTTACCCATTTCATTAGAGACCTATATCGGGCTCACCCGCCCTTAGTTTATCATGGAACCACCTGTCTTTATAATAATGGCCAAGAACCTCAACATAATCGTATCACATAAAACATGCATAAAGGAAACATAACATTTCCACATTTCAATCACAAGATATCAATACAACACATTGATATAAAAAAATTATGAAAACCATTTTCAATACCAAAATAAAAGAAAATTAAAACATGGTATTTATTTTTCTTTTAAAAAAGGTATGGCTTATAGAGGAAGTCGAAACTCATATAATGGTCATGGCGGCGGAGAAGTCGTTATCGCCACATACGTACGACAAAAATATTCCCTTTTGTCGATTAGTAAAGGCTTCGTATAAAAAAGATTACTTTTGAATAAATGTAAAAGTCAAAGGGGTTTATACACTGTATAAAATAAGGTTGTGTATAAAACAAAATATGCATCAATGAAAGGATATTAAGACGAAGACCCATTAAAAGACGATATCCTTGGATTAAGGATAAATCAATTACATAATTATGTGTGAAAAATGAATACACAAAATATAAGTGGATATTAAGTGTAATAAAATCAGAGGTTATTCACACATATTCATATAACGACATATTCAAGTAGTAAAAGTTTGTCCCAAATAATCAATATTGGGTTAAGAATTTCCCTTGCAAAAATTTGACAGCCTAACGGCGTCACAACAAAATTCAGAAAATGAGTTGATGAGAGATAAAAAGGGTATCTCATCACATGGACATAAAATATAAATCAATAAGGAAATAGAAGAACATATCCCAACATAATAGTATGTGAATTAAAAGACATAACAAAATAAGTCTTTTAAAAATAGGAGGGTGAAAGGTTCCCTTACCGACATGGGTATCTTTCAAGACATGCACCCCGTGAAAGAAGGAAAATACAATATTGATGTAAATATTCATAAATGAAAGTATATTACTCAATGAGTAAAATAATGGGCATTACGTACACCACTCAAAGGAAATTGTGGAAAATCTAGCATAAATCTCATGGGAATAAAAGTGAGATGAAAAATCCCTTACGAAAACTCATCAGCTTAACGGCACCACTTAAAACTTACAAAAATGGATAGATGAGATCGAATAGGGTATCTCATCATATTAACATAATGTTTACATCAAGAGGAATATAAAGTAACATGCCCCAAAATAACAAATAGGATCTTAAAATAAGTGACATAAAGGAGAGCACTTAAAAAGAAAGAGAGAGGTTAGATCTCTTACGAAAATTCGGCAGCCTAGCGGCGCCACTCAAAACTTCCAAAATGGTTTGATGAGAGAGAATAGGGTCTCTCATAATATGAATATAAAAATTTCAGTAGTAGTAATATAAAATATCTTCCCAATCACAAGAGATATGAGCTTAAAAGGAATGACATAAAAGAGTGTACTTAAAAAGAAAGAGAGGGGTAGGGTCCCTTACCTCAAGTCCAACTTGTCTTGTTCATTTCTTTATATTCCTGAATAATAAACTTTGGTCAATTTATAATTGCTTAAGGACCTCCTATAAAAATTATTATTCATTTCATATCACATATTTTATTGTTATAATAATTGGTTAATAATATGAGTTTATATCAGAAGTTTTTGTCGATGTTTGGTACATGAGTCAAAAATTGAACATGTTGGAAAATAATTTTCCATGTAGTTATAGGTACATAATATCCAGAATATTATTGATGTTTTAAATATCATATATATCCAGTATATATTCATTTTATACTATTCCATATCATTTGGAGATAAAAATTAAAAGAACTGTTCATGGAGACGGTAGGCCGTACGTACGCATGAACACTACTTTCATTTTTTGTCATATTAATGGAATTAAAACAAAATGAGAGATATATATAAATATTTTATAATTCCAGAATGATATCCATAATTTATATGTAATATATTACATATAAATCCATTATATATATGTACTTATAATAGTACATATCATTTTGAGATAACAAATGAAATGTACCGTTCATAGAGACGGTAAGCCGTACGTACGCATGAACGCTACTTCCATTCCTATTTCATATTTAATGGAATTAAAACATAATGACACATAATAGTATTTTAATTCAATTATGGTATCATATATAATATAATTAAATATATCCTTTATACGTACCACATATGGTTTTATCGAATCAAATCACTTTGAGGGGGCGGTAGTCCGCACATCCTTAAATGAAGATATCGCGTTTACCCATAATGGAAACCATAAATGTATGACATAAATGAAAAATAAATAAGATTAAGTAAAACATAAACATATTATATATCATATATAAATATAGTTTCATCTTAATGGCCACCTTTGAAGGTGTTAGAAGAATGTTGAACAATCATTGTTTCGTGAGGCAGAAATTCGCCGTCCCTAGAAACAGTATGTTCTTTAACCATTAGATGTAGGTGTGTGTAAGTGTAGCTCGAATCCTTCTTATATAAAAATCATAGTATATTTAATATACTGGATATTTTACAAAATAAATGAATAAAAGAGTTTATGGGGTTGGAGAAGAAAAATAAAACAAAAGGACACAAGTGAAGACATTACCTTAAAATCGGGTAACTCCCTTCAGTTTTAGCTCAAAGGCTTCCTTGGGAAGACTTCTGACCAAAGTGAGGATCCTAAGAGTTAGAGAGGGATGTAGAGAGACAAAACAGGTAGGTTTTGTCTGAGAAAAAGGCTTTGGAAGTGTGCGTAAGGAGGTAGTGGTGGGGGCCTTTTATAAGAGGAGAAGAGGGGCACTCTTGGAAAGTAAAGACATGTAACTTTATTTTAGAATGAGATTTGGATTTTAATGGTCCCACATTGATGTGTTTCGAGGATAAGGTGACAAGGGTTCGAAATCCACCCATCCAATAGATTTTGGACATGTTTTGGTCATATAGTTTACATTATCTTTTCATTTTATTTAAATCCTTTATTAATGAGGTAAACGCAACATCATTATGATGTCATAAATAATTTTATTTATTTAATGTCTAAAAATTATAAAAAAAATACTATGATGTATGAAATCTTTTTATCTTTTCATTGAAGATTTATAATAAAAAATATGACTTCAATAACCCCATGTAAAAATTGTTTTAATAAAACATCTCATGTTTGTGTCATTTTTACTTTAACATTAAATAAAAAGTTGTTTATGTCATTTCCCAACCAAAATAGCTCCATGGGGTCCCCATGTTGACCCATGGATTTTCTTGGTCTTCCATGACACATCCAATAAGGGTAGGACATGTGTCAAGCTCATATAATATTATTAAAACATTATTTTTAGCTTAAACTACACAAATTACCTCTAACCGCGATTAAAAACCTAATAAGTTACTATTCACCAAAAAATTATTTTAGTCCCATTGAACCACATTTTTCTTCTTAATGACAACCATGTATGTCAGATTTTTGAAATATAAAACACAAAGGTGGCAAAATTTCATTTAAATGGAAAATTAGTTTTTATAAGTACCACTTAGTGGTTTCACTATTTATCAAAAATTGAAGTTTTTCAGAAAATAACAAAAAATTCACCCTAAGCTATATTTGATATTCCGAATTCAAAAATGAAGTATATTTTACAAAATTCAAAACCTATAAGTTGCATTAATTAATTTAATAATTAATTCCCACTGTCAAAACAAATAGCGTGTTTTTATGAAACAAAAAGTATCAAAAGATTGACAATAGTTTAAGTCCGATTTCAAAGTGAAATTAATTCCAATGACCACTATTGGATTAAATGGTAAAAATATATTCTAATTTAACTTTAAAACCAATTCAAAAGATAATCTAATAATATAAATAAATTAGATTAGAAGGAGGTTTTGAATTAAAATACAACATTTTTCACTATTCATTAAAAATTGAACTTTTTCCGAAAAATACCAAAAATTTACACAAAGTAAATTTTAATGTCCTGGTCCTAAAGAAGAATTTTATTTTGTCAAATATAACACATAAAATTGTCAAAAAAGTGTATTTAAAAGAGGTTCGCCATCAAAAGGCGGTTAATCGACCTTTTAAAGAATATTGGAATGTTTACGCTTAAAATTGGATTCATTCGCATTTTTAATCCTATAACATTTATTGTAAAGAGAAAAAATATTCGACAAACATATATAATCATTTTTAGTTAGTTCTGTTCATTTCCGCCATTACCACGGCTAGGCGCTAACTACCATTTAAAATAATATTATTTTATTAATAGAATGCAACACAAGATTCCCAAGAAAATCATTGTTGTGTATTGGGTACGCCACCGTGCACAGCGTCCCCTTTAAAGTAATATTAATATTTTATTCACAAATATAAATAAATATGAAAATGTCATATTCTTTATTTACCTGGGGTGTTACAATAACCCATGAATATAAATGGGTTTTTATAAATTTTAAATATCAAAATATATAAAAAGAAATGATTTTCATAATCCATTAATATCTCAATAATAACATAACTCTTGGAAGAGAGAGGAGTTTTTGAAACATATTAACATCACGTTCATAAATCCTATAGGAAAAAAAGAAGGATGGTAAAATTGGATCATGTACCAACTAAATATTAATTAATGTCATAGGATTTTATCTTAGGTGGAAAATTATTTTGAATGATCACATGGAACATTACTTGTTGAAAATAACTTTCCACAAAGAAATGATCTATTGAAAAATATTACTTAAAAGTTTTTCTTTTAAAATATGCATGAAAAAATTATGTAATTATCAAAATCATTTAATGGTCATGATATTGGGGATACTTTTCATGTCTTGCATAGAAAAACAAATACTCCTTTTAAATTTTAAAAAAACTAAATGATCCCTATTTGGAAGATGATATGAATATTCCTTTAATTTTGTTTTTTTAATGTAATATAATGATAAATTTCATTATAAAAAATCATATAGTTACCATAATCTATTTTTCAGTACATTTTTACAAAACATGTATATATATGAAAATGTGTTTCTGAATGAAAATAGAAAAAATGATAGTATTCTTGATGAAATACTCTACTATAATATTTAGTGAATAAAGTGAATAAAATGAATGGAAAATATGTATTCTAAATAAATAACTATATGTGAATAAAATTAATCATTTTGTTGAGAAATATATCATAATATTTCATCATTTAATGTATAGACATAAACTATCATGATGAAAAATGAGATTATAACATCAAACCCTTACGAATTTGGTGACTTTATAATCATAAGACCCATGAAATATAGAACCATATATGTAAATTTATATCTGATAATTTTCAAGATAATAATTTAAAAATTCATTCATGTGAATTACATACCATATATAAAATATAAAAGTGGTGAATATGGTATATGTCTCTCATAAATAAAAGGGATAAAATAACTTCATTACCTCTAAATATTTGTTTTTATTTCAGATATATCTTACATTTTTATTAAAACTATTCTGATTATATTCAATGTAAATTGTAGTTTGAAAACGAATCACATTGCTTTGTGAGGCGGTATTTAGTCATACATAAGAGTAATGGTATCGTTTTCCCATAGAATGGAATGTAAGATGGTTTAAGTGATATTATTATTATAGAAAGATAATAATATAATATAAATTACATATTAAAATTAAATAAATCATTATATCAAGCCATGAGAGGTGGGGATGGAAATTGAATTACATCTATACATGAGGCGGTAATGTATTGTACAAACGATCTAAATTATTGTTTCACATTTTTCAAAAGTGGAGATGGATTTAAGTTATTCCATTATAATAATAAAATATATTTTTATGGGAGATAATGGTTTTATTATATAATCATTTTTTAATAATCTTTAATATAAGTTTAGGATTATTAAAAAATTCATGTTATGTAATTTCACATTTTCTTCAGAGAGCCTCTTTAAGAATATACCAAAATCTTTCATATCAGTCATTAAAAATAAAATAATGACTCAATAATGTGGTTATATAATCATGTATGAATTTTTTTTAGTATTTTACCAAAATAAATGGTTTTGGAATTTTGAAGAACAAGAGGGTCGTGTGGCCTTTTATTATAGCAGGAGAGGACACACATGGAATTTTTAAAAAGAATGATGTGTATGAATGTTTCTTCACTTTCCAAATGTGTCAAAAAAATTCCATTACCAAAAAATATTTGTTATAAGTTATTAATATGTCCATATAAGGGTTATTTTTTACGTTTCAAGGTCATATTTTCATTAATCCCATTATGTTAACCATAGGGTAGACCAATTTTAACCTTAACCACAGTAATTAATTTTGTAAATTTTTACTATTCATTTTGACAAAAAATTAAGTTGAACCTAATATTTAATATGAATTATTTTCATTAAAAATATATAATCCAATTTTCAAAATTCAATAGAAATAATTTGAAATTTTTAATTAAAAATTTAAAATCCAAACATTTAAAAGGAGGAATTCCGAAGATAAAATTTCATAAGTACATAATGATTTAACATAAAAATTAAGTATTAAATTGAGTAAAATAATAGAAATTATTTTAACAAATATATAATTAAAATAATTTTATAATTAGTGACATTTTAAAAAAAAATATAACCATAAAAATTCATTAAATTAAAATTAATTTTAAAATAAAAACTAGTATTTTTTACAATCCATCGAAAAATTAATATTTTAAAAAAATTACCTAAAAATAATCCTAAGATAATTTTATAATGTTGATTAAAAAATCCTTATTTTTTAAAATAAATATTATATTATTGGAAAAAACATTACTTTAAATATTTTCTCCAAAAAATTAATAAATACCTCTTTTGAGAAAATTTTATTATCAAAACATATATAGCTTCTACTAAAATGATAATTATTATTTGTCAAAGAAATTATATAAAATTATTACACATTAACTTACTTATTCCTATCTATTCAAAAAATTTAAATGTCTCATTAATAATAGTATTTTTTAATAATAAACATATTGATATTATGTTTTGATATTTTAAAACTCAATATTTTGTGTTATAATAGCTTTCAAAAATATTAAATATATTTGAAAAAATTATTATGTAAAAAATTAGGGTGTTAAAATATTTATAATTTAGAATATCTATTTTCTCTACCTATTCTAGTAAATTGTGAACTTAGACATCATTATTTCACATTCATAGTCTTATACTTAGGTAATAATGTTTTCAGGATCGGTGTACACCAAAATACCCAAAAATGATTATCTCTTGAGATGTAATGATGAAAAGAGGGGGCATATAATGGTTTTCACCCATGGTCACTTATTCACTTATAATGAACTTATAAAATTATAATATTAATGAAGAATACATATTAATATTTTTGAATAATCATCTATATTATAATAAAAACATACAGAATACAAATACATATCCCCATGTCAAAAAGGGATAAAATGATCATAACCCATCCGAAGAAAGAAAATATGTTGTTAATGAATGCATAAGATAATATTCAATAATAATCAATATTGGAATAACACTATATATATTTTGAATAACTTTTCCCCATGTTAATAATAGTGATAAATTATAATAATATATCCAAAAGAACAAGTCATATATTTATATAATAAATATTAATGATTTATGTGTAATCAATTAACTTCCATACTAAAAAAAATATGGATTTCAAAAGGGCCCTCAATAAATAATTGTAATATCCTTATATTCAAGAAATCCATAAGATAAAAAGATATGGATTAGTGTTATGTGATTAATTCATTACATGAATAACAAGATCATAGTACATCCAATAAAAGAAGTTTGATGGTTGAAAAAGTTGATAACCCAAGTGTAAGAATGGAAACCTAGAAATATTTTAACATAGATTAAAAAAAATATTTCCAAATAATGTTTGAACGATACCACCAAAGAATGGATAATGATTTGGGTTTCATAGTAACATGGGTTATGATATCCGAACTAAGATAAATACCCATATTGGGGAATGTAACAATGTATGTTAGATTAAAACAACAATATGTTTAGATCATTTTTCTTAATTTAATTTAATACTATACTCTCCCATTCTCAAAGTAATGAATTAGAAAAAAAACCGAATGCAAGAGACATAAAAAATTATTGTTTTCGCACACACAAGTTTAGATGAGACACATAATCATACATGGTTCACTACCATTCACCAATTTAATTCTCACTACCCTCACAAATATAGTGTCCCTGCTGCCCCATCAAAAGATTCTTTTCATGGTCACATGAATCTTTAATTTTTACACCTCGTTTATTATTTATTGACAATCTACACTGATCCACATAATTAATTACTCATTACATATCATTCTCTAGTAACATCTCTCTAGTTCAGGAATGATCCATTTTTGTGGAACCCTTTTCTCAACATTTGAAAAAAATAAAAATACTTCATGAAACGTATCTCTTTCATTAAACATTTCTATTTTACAAAATTTTAAACATTTTTTGAAACAATATCAAACTTCATATCCCTAATTTATTCTGTAAACTAAATGCTTCATTCTATAAAAAATTCATGAAACTATTTTTGGATTTTAGATCCTTGGGCTCATTATTAAATCTTCATTTATAAAAATTAGTGATTTAGCCACCTATTTATAAAAATTTACTACAGTTATTAAAAAAACTCAAAATCATAAACATAATTATATTATAATATTCATTCATGTTTGATATTATCTATTTATTCATAAAAATACCATAATTTTTTCATAGTTAAGAAAGATGTTATATTTCAAGAAACATGCCACAACAATTTAAAATCATGTGACATAACAAATTATTCCTTAACTGCTCTAAAGTAGTTCATGGAACATTCCATCATGAATCTAAAAACATTCAAAACACAAATATTATTTGTATAAAATGAATAATTTAAAAAATACCATTTCAAAAACCATATTGTAACTCCACAACTGAACTACTCGACATAATTTTTCAACAAACAAATTCAACCCAAAAAAAATCAAAGTTACCAAGAAGGATTTTTCCATCAAGTTCAATCCCCCAAATGAAAAGTATCAAGAAGACAAATTAAAAAATGTTTTTCTCAAACTATGTTTCATTTTCATATAAGACGAATTTATTTAACATGCTCAATTTTATTCCAAATAATGAAGTGAAAAAACATTAACATCCATTACATATAAAATAAATATTCAATAATAATCCCTTTATGATTCGTAAATTTTAGTTTCGATAAATTTTAAGGGGAATAAAAAACATGTGAATGTTAAATAAGACCCCTGTGTTATATTTTGAAAATTGCCTTTTTAGAACATAAAATGTAAAAATAGTTACAAAACATTCTTTGTATTCAATCATAATTTCAATAAATAGTAATATAAAATTTAATATAAGGAAATATTATTATCTATGAACCCATTTATGGAGGGAAAAATTTTAAGATAAAACACGCCACTCAAGGAATTGAAATTTATGTTACCAAAATGACATAGATTTTTTAGAGGGTATCAATCAATTGAAAAAGTAAGTGCATGAATGGAAGTAAACTTTAAAATACCAAAAATAAAATAATAAATATTAATTTAATGGTGGAATTTTTACACTATAGATAAGGTAAAATGGTACACAATAACCAATATGCCTTATGGAATCGAAAATAGAGGCAAATAAACCTTACGACTTGAGTACCAAAAAAAATATGGTAATAGAAAAATATTTAAATTAGAAATAAAATAAAATGAAAAATATTATTCTATGATATTATGTCTCAAATAAATGGTGTATACATATCGTAAATGAAATAATGTTCATAATACGAAACATTTCTATAAGATAAAAATTTCAGATAAAATCCATACATTGCTCCAAATTTATTTTGGGAATGCACCTAGATTCATTAATAGTAAAATCCTGATTATTATATAAATCATAAAGAAGGTAATATTATATATATATATTCATATGGACTATTTATTATCTTATTCTATTTATTATATATTTATGTCTTATTTTTACATGAAATTTAAACTGGTTTCGGCTAATTCATGAAATTCTACCACTCAAAAATGATATTTTAGACTCATGTTAAATGCATAGTATACACATAATAAATCAAAAAAACCTTAATTTCTTATTAACATATAATAATTTGATATTTTATGTTATATACATAAAATCCTAAATCCATGTTGTATTAATCGACGCCTTTTTTCCTGCTTTTTCTCTAGTTTTCAGAATTAGGCCTTGCTAATAGTGATGAAGGCTTAAGGTAGTGTTTTGAAATCTTATTTTCAAAAAACTAGTCATTGTTTCATAGATAATAGGACCACATCCCAGAGGGATCTCGTGTTCCATAGTGGGTACAAATATAGTACATGGGTGCTTTGGATTTAATCCCACTCTAAAACTAAAAGGACTATGCCAAAATTATCATTGTTAGGGTGAGATTACATTGAGTACTATATCCTAGAGGGACGTCTTATTGGTGGATTAGTTGTATCTTCTATGAAAATTCCATATATATGACTCCATGTTAGTAGCAAATGAATGTTATGGTATTTGGTCATCAATGGTGTTACAACATTAAAGAGTTGTTTCAGTCTTAAATTCATAGAAATGATTTTATATTTTTGAGGAGAATTTGATTTCGTTATTATGAGTCTTTATAAGGGGAAGTTATTATTGAAATAAAAATTTTATACAGGATTAATATACCACATTTTCTTCTCCTTACTATAATGATCTCAGAACCTAATGGGATTTAACACCACTACATGACAGTGGTCCTTCTATTTATATTGTAGAAGTTCATGCACCTACAACCTTATATACCACATAACCTCCATATTGATATAAAAGGTCAGCCTTTGGTACTCCCCTACACAACAAGCCCTCATTTTATAGTTTTGGTTTATTCTACCAAGTCACCCTTGAACAGTGGTTTGTCCATTATAATTGGGAGACATTTTTTCCAAACCACAATTTTCCAAAGTGAGTTATAATATGTCGTGATGTCTTTTCTATCATGCCCTCTATGTCTAATCTACCTCATTAAATCAGGGATCCTACCTTCTTGATGATCATCTATATGACATCAGAGTTATTTTATTGGATGAATTCTTGAATTTCATGAATCTACCCTTTGAAATTATTAATCCTTCCTTTAATATAAAACCTTTGAAATGTTTAATTGGCATAGTTTAAGGAATCCTCAAGGAGGGTTGTTTCCAATTGGTGTTCAAATATAACATAGATATCAAAATCTATGAATGTAATTGATAACTACATATAAGATTATTATAGGGAGTTCCTTGACAACTTGTGATCATTTTCACACTGGTTTATTTGATGACTAAATTCATTCACAATTGATTATCACAATTTATTGTGATTCCATGTGTGAGTTTGTATATCCTGGGAGACCTATTGTGATTCCCAGAGTGATATTAGTTTTTATTTTTTTCTTGTTTGTTTTGATCATATTCTCTTATATATGCTTCTATATACCCATGATTATATGTTATTCTGACTTCTGTGATAGACTAGTAAGTGTATTGACATTCCTTTGTGATTTTTAGTGGTACATGGGACAAGTGTACTATCATGAAATTTATATCCCATATAGGTGGATTATACTTGAATTGGGGAATTATAAATGAGGGACCCAATAATATGGTAACTGTTTGAGTTAGTTGTGTATCGTGTTGAGGTTGAACTCAATGTAGACATGATTTTGCAACTACTAAGCACCCAGAGGTATCCTAAGTGCATATAAAGGATACTAGGTGATATAGAAATATTTAGTTATAGATGATGATGATTTTAACCTCCATGAAAATATAATGAAACCATATATGAAATGGTTTATAACTACCAACATCTTTTATACATTCTGACATTGTGCCACAACAGACATAGATGAGGGTTTGTGGAAGATTTATTATCACAAGAAAACTCACTTGTTTATTGGATGATTGTGTTTATTATGAATTTATTATTATTATGGGGTTCACATGTTATACTAGAGAACAGTAGGTAAATGATGAATTAGTGGGTCCCCACTAATTCTTATACTTAAGTACCAATCATGGATTTTAGTCATCTTGTTGGTTTAATGAGGGATCGAGTGATGCGAAAAGGTATTTTGGTGGGTAATTTACTAGAGATGATAGATATATATTTAAAGTAGGAATAAAAATGGTGAACCCCATGGTTTTTTTTATTTTTCAATGTTATTTTCATTTTTAGGCTTTCCACATTGGGAATTTTTTATCCAATATTAATTTTATGGTATATATTTATATTATCCATGTTCAATCTATATATATGTTGATTATTATTTATTTCTTATTTATTATATATTCTATGAAATTATATTTAAGGTATAATATTCCCAATAATAAACCGAAAACTTCTCTACTATTCAAAAACTTCATTCATACCAAGAGGCACACATAATGTCACATATCTCAAGTCTTGGACCTAGTGGTTTAGGCTGGGTTGTTAAAAAGTGGTTTCAAAGATAGATATTTACTAAATATTCTTTTAATTTTCCATGATTGGGGATAGTATAGACAATATTTAGTAAAGTGGGAACTTTGATAGGGGAATTATGATAATGTCTGGCCAAAAAATTAAAGTTGCACTTCGAGTTTCAATAAAAGTGGTAAATTATATTTCTACTATTAACATTGACATAAATTACTTCAGGTGATTCCCATGATCTTGATTTATGATTTATAAGATTTCATGTATGTTTATGCATCAGGAAAATGATCGTTGCTTAATATCCCATATATATACATATTAATGTCCAGTATAGTATTTTATAAATTTAATTTCATGAATTGTTTTAAATTTTTACGATAGTTTCCCTATTGTTTGTTATCTTTTGATAGTTATACAATTATATCACTGTTGAAATTAATTATTTTAACTAATAATTATGATATATATATTATGTTTGTGACTATTTTTCAGGGATGGAAACTATTTTTTGGTCTATACAGGTTATACTATGGGTCAAGGGTTGGCTCTTACAAAAAAATTATATGATCCCATATAATGATAATAAATTTCTATGTTGTTAATATTCTATATTTTATAGAATATTATACCTCACAAATTTTTTTTGGTATCTAGATATTATTAGGCTACATTAGTGCATGTTACTGCATGAATCCCAGTGTTATATATAGTGTTTTTGTTCCAAATACCTCTGAAATATATGCTAAAAATCATGATGGATTTCTAGGTCTATCATTCCCCATCCATGATGTGATATGCTGGAAAAAAATTATAATGGTTGGGAGGAAACTAGAGATAAATCCACCATCTTCACAGATATGTCATCGAATATGACGTTGAAGCTGTAAGCATTCATGTTGTAAGGACTAGATAAACTCCAGTGGGGAGTTACAGATTATGATAGATGATGTGTTGTCCTCTAATGGAATTAATTCAATGATATTTATATTCTATATTCTTTTATGTACATGAAGATATAGATAAATGAAAATGCATTTAGGGAGTATAAAAGGTCTCTATCATATTATAAGCATTCTTGGATTTAATTATTGAGATTTCGGATTTCACACAACTTATGGCCAGTGATGAGTATAAAAATTCTATGATGTTCAAAAATAGACTATAAGTCATCCTTATATAACTTGTATGATTCATAAATCTATGTTTATATGCTATGGATAAAATTAATTTCTTAACCATTGATATTTTTAAGAAGTTTTGATGAGCCACTAGTATTTTCCAACCCTTTAGTACAGAGATTGATGGACCTTATTCTTATTCTACGATTACCTTATCTAATTGTCAGATGTGTAGGATAAGGAAATTTATAATACTAGTTAAATACTTTTATATACGATTTAAATCTCTCTAATTACATTTAAAGTTAACATGTATTTCAATATAATCGGGATGGCCATACAATATAGTTGTGTGTTCCCATCATCCCCCAGTCAGTGCTGGAAATGTGTCAAGATATGAAATATCCTTTCTATTTGTGCAGGAGATTTGTCTAGGAGATGGAGACAGACATGACCATATATCGATAAGTACATCTTGGGTAATAAACTATATAACCATATTGGACAAGAATCTAAGGAATATAGTTGTAGAGATGAGGCTGGTTACTTATTTTAGTTGGATAATATTTTGGTGGATGGCAGAGAGAGGAAATATACAACATGAGGTGTGTTCTATATAAAATCCACATTTTCTATCACCTTTAATGATTTTAGTTCTTCCAATTCCATTATAAGTTTTCCAGTAGTTATAGGGATTAACCAATACTTATTTTTCCCCTAAAATATTTTTCCTAGACACAACATTGAGAGTGAAGGATGATTCCCTCCACTTAATCCTAAATTTTCACATAATTTCCATCGGCTATGAGAATCTATAATATTTTAAGATTCTAGGGATGATGATCATTGACATGATTCTCAATATGGATTGTAAAACTGTAATTCTAGGTCTCATTGTATTCTATAAGAGATATGTGTCATTAAATTCCCGAAAGGGAGATAATTAAATGATGATTAGTGATTGCGAACTACAATTATGTATTCTTGCATGATACATGAATCATATTGATAGGATCGCAACACCAAAGGCAAGATTAGCTCTATAAACAAAATCTAGGGAATCACCCCCATACATCCCTCTAGTCATGGATTTCTATTTTGGATCCTTTCAAGAATAATTATCAAGAATCCCTACAAATAGAATATGTTCCATAGAGTTAGAGCTCATACCAACTGTGTACCTCATTTCAATACACCATATCTTGTAAAACATAAAAAGATAGTGGAGATCAAGGTACAGTTGGATGAAATAGGGAGTAAGGGTTGGGTCATGTACAGTACATCACCATTTGGTGAACTTATTCTATTCTCAAAGAATGATTTTTTTAGTCTTGGACTCTATATCGATTATATGAAAGTGAACTGGTTGATGATAAATAATTGATATCCCTTTAATATGATTTATTATCTTTTCAATCAAATATGAGGATTCATGCAATTCTACAATATTTATCTTCCATCAAGATATTACTAGGTGCATGTTAGAGGGGAGAAAATTCAAAATATGGTGTTTCAATGAAGGGTTTTTCTTTACGAATAATTGATAATATTTTTTTGAATTATACAAAAACCCATTTTATTCATATCCCTCATTAACATAATATCCCATCTATACATTGACTCATTCTTCATATCTCTCATTCAAGACATCATCATATTTTTTAGAACACAAGAGTAGAATGTAAGGATCATAGATACTGTCCTTAGTATATTTTGATAAAATAATCATTTTCCAAGTTTTCTACATTTGAAATCTGGATTCATTAGGTAATTATTCATGTAAATATGTTCATTTAAATGACAATATCTATGGACCTATATAATGTTGAGGTAGTTTTCTCTTGGATGAATCCCTGGAAGCATTTGAGATCTGGATCTTCTATTTATAGCATTATATTACCACTGATTCATCCAATAATTCACTCAACTACCAACCCACATGATAATGATAAAAAAATGGGAGATAATTTTTTTATGGTAAGACGATTTTTAATAATCATTCCTTGATATAAAGATAATCTTGATAATAGATCAATAGACATGATATTAGGATTTTTTATTCAATATATTTCCATTCATCAAGTGTTATCCTTGGAGTGGTGTTAATATTTAAAAAGTAGGTAATATCCTATGGGTCACACTAGCTATGACCTGATTAGAAAAAATAATCTATGTATTAATTTGATTAGGATGATGTTATCAATTATATAAAGTTTTAGCAAAACTATCTCTATGGTGAGATTTTTTTTATTTTCAAAGGCCAAAATAGACTAAGCTACATATTCACATGTATGGAATTGGACATGAGACTTTGTTTTTTATTTAGTATTTGTAAATTCGATTTATTGGGGAAGGAGATAAATTACATATTATCAAGGTGGGATGTAAAAAATCACTAATACTTATTACAGTTTAGTGGGGTGAAAGATATATAATTTATTTAGAAGAGGGATCTATGGTTAGAGAATGAATCTGATAACATAATGTGTATGTTTTCTCTATACTTGATTTGTGGAAATAATATTGTTCTAAGGATATAAAAATAAGTACCAAGCCTTAGACATTATATAATCTTGAGTTAAGTCAATAATTTTTCATTCATTCATATTGATAAACTTTTCATGTTTATAGTTTCAAATAATTTTGGAAAGCACATAAAATGTAAACCCACACATTATAAGTTGACACTTATACTCAATATTCATTTTCCTCATAAGATAAGAACTTTTTAACGATAACTATTATTTATTTTCGAGGACCATATTCAATTATTTCATCATGACATCTTCTTTCTCCACATAAATCATTACACCAATAAGAATTGTTTTAAACCTTGTGATGAGCCCAATATATTTGTAAGGGTTATAAAGAAATTAAATTTTTAGTCCCATGAAGACATGAAGTCCCATTAAAACTTTTTTTAAAAAATAATTAGAAATAATAGGTAAATCACATAGGTTCTTTAGGACATCATTACCATATAACTCTTACAATCATCCTCACAAATGGAATAATCGTAAGACCAACTTCAATCAGTTGAACACCCCATTTAATAGAGAGTAATTGTGGGTATCACCCTTATTATAACATATATCAGGATCACAAATTTTTTATGAGATATAATGGGGATCAAACCTTTGCATAAACTTTATCTGGAACACCCGTGAGAAATAGTGGGAATCCACCCTTCGTATACGCTACATTGTGAACTCCTAATTAATTCCCAAGTACCAATTCATTCAATCTTTCAATTTTCGCCATGTCACTCATGAAATTTTATTTCCATTCATTTGATAACCAATCCATTTTATAATACCAATTTAATGAATTTATTAAAGATATTTTTGAATCAAAGTGTACCATACAACTCTAAAGATTTTAAAAGAATTTATATAATATAAATTTTTTAAAAAATATTCCCAGAAACAATTTCGAAAACATGAAGATAAATGATAAATAATTTAAAAAATAAATCTATAAATCTGTTAGAACTATATTTCTCTAAAATATTCTCATACCTTGAGTCTCAGTCATGTTATACATTCTTTATCTTCCTGAATAAAAGAAATTAATTTAAATATTCTATTGAACAATTTTTAAGTTTATTTTTCATATAATATCCCATATTACCATATTACAATAATTAAATAATTTTTTATGTTCATGTCAGACATTTTGTCGATATTTAGTACTTGAGTCAAAAAGGAACTTGATAAGATGTCAATAAACCATGGGGTAATAAGTAAATAATATATAAAATATAAAACATGATATAAATATCTTAAATATTAATTATATGATACTTTATATTTAATTTTTATGAAAAAATAAAAGCATCATTCACGAATATGACAGGTCGTACGTATACATGAACTCTATTTTCATTATCCCTATCATATTGAAAGAACAAAATTAAATGAAATGTATGTAGTTATGTATAAATATATAATATAACTATATTATCATTAATAATTCATTTATATCATATATTTTTAATCAGTAAATACTTCATGTATTCATGTCATGTGTGAATAAATCACATCATTTTGAGGAGGTAATAGTCCACAAAAAAAACTAAAAAGCGGGGTTTTAATTTGAAATGTTCATAAGAATGAAATGTTTTTATATCAATTTTCTATTTGAAATTGATTTCAATGACAAAAATTGGGTTAAATGATGATATATTGGTTTAATTACACTCTAAAACCGTTTAAAATGTTAATATATCAATATAAATAAATTAAATGAAGAAGTGGTTTTGAATTAAAATATAGTGCGTTCACAATTCATTAATAAATGAATATTATAAGAAAAAAACTATGAGATTATAAAAAGTATAAAATTTTGTCCCACATAAAAATAGTAAGTTTTTTAAGAAAAATTGAACTTATAAAATCTCAAAAACTATATTTAAAAGTAGTTATACCTCAAAGGGTTCCAAAACTGAATTTTTTAAAATACTTCTTTTATCCAAAAAATATAATATGTGCATATGTATTTTAAAGAAAACATTTAAAACCAAAAATTATTGATTTTTTACTTTATAAACTCACTTATTTTCATTTAAAAATATTTTTTTAAAAACCCTTCCTTTTATTCAAAAAGGGGTCAACATTCATTTATAATTAATTTTCCACCAAAGAAATAACTATAAGTGAATGTAACCCATTTTATAATAATTTAATTAATTATATTCTTTCAAACATTTTTTACAACTAGGATATTGAATAGTAATATTATGTTTTTCTATTATGTCTGATGTGCCATATCATATATGCTACCAAAAATAGTGTCATTTTATTAATCAATGAATTCTACATCCTCTACAGTGTTAATAAATTGCATCCTCACATTTTTAATTTGATGTTGGTAACTAAATAAGGAAATTTACAAATAAATTTATTGAAATCCCCTATCTAAAATTTTATTAATGAACCCACCATGTTAAAATATATAATGATAAGTACCAATATTGCACGTGATAATGAATACATGGGTTCTATTGAAAAAAAACATGGATTTGTAAGAGAAAACTAATTATTATGTTTTAGTGGAGAGTGATAGAAATCATTATCAAGATAATTTTAACAATAAAAAATCATAAATTTGTTATTGGTTAAAAGTATGCATATTTTTCATTATGTAATGAAATCAGATAACTTGTTTGATTAATGATCCTTTTCATTGAATTGAAAAATTATTTTACTACCATGACCATGATCATAAGGAATTATAATTACTGAGAATGTAGAGTTTCATTCACTAATACATTTTCACCATTAAATAGTGTTCTTTCAATGGATGGGTATTTAAGATGAATTTTCCCTGCCTTCTGAACTAGAATCGACTTCTTGAGAATCTGATAATACAAAAAATATGACATGTATTTTTCTCTTGTATTTGAAATTAACCAAAACCAAAATATTTAGAAAAAAGAGGTTATAATTTCTAAAAATACTAAGCCATTTTATAATGAAAGACAACTTTTAATCTCAAAAAACTAAATAGTAATATGAATGTTCTATATATATATTTAAATAAATAATTTTCCTTAAAATTTTTAAAAATAATCCAAAATAATATTGAAACCCAAAATCAGAAGGATTTAATAAATAGTCATCAATGAAAAATTCTAACATTTATCTCAAAATATCATCAAATACTCTTTAAGTCACAGAAAAAAGTAATTATCAAATATAAATCACGATATGCTACCTTTTTCCATAAATAAATTGTATCAACATAATTCTAGCATAGATTAATAAAAAATATTATTCAAACCTTATTAATAAAATAAAAACTCATAGTATTATATTAAACAAAATCATATAATGTTTCCAAAATATTGAAATTCTTCCTAAATAACTTTTATCACATAATCACCAAATCATTTTCCAATACCATGGATATCGTTCGGAAATGTTTTTTCCCGAAATCAAATTTTATTTTTTCATCAACTCGTCTGACTAAAAATAAAAATTCATAACAATTAAGAACATCATGTAGGCCAGTGGTAGGTTATAAAATCTCTTTGCACTTCGGTTGTGGGTTTGATTCCAGCAACCTTGTCTGACGTGATGGGATTTCACCCTTCCAACAGGTTGTATTTTTTCTAAAAGTATATAATTTTATAAAATTCCAAATAATGATATTAAGTCCTTAAAAATAACCATAAAATATTTTAACCTAAATTTTTAACTCATTATTTTAATTTTTCATCGCATATATTAATAACTCATAATTACCTCTAAACTAATTGTTTCTAAAATAAAATTAATCACATTAAATTTTCTAATATAAATGAATTAATGGGATTTCTATGACTGTGATCATGTGATTAACATGAAAATTACAAATGCATATGATATCCTTATATCTATATAAGACATCTAAATTTCCAAAATTTTCTAAACCATATTCTAATACCAAAAATTAGGATAAAGACATAAACATAAAATAACCTTTGTAGTGTCTATAATTTGAAATTAATTATCATTAAGGATCATTTTAAATTTTGTTTTTTCGAGAATTAAGAAAAAATATTACTAGGAAAACCCATTCATTACAAGTTGTAACATATACTCAATATCCATTTTTTATAAGACAAAAATGTTTTAAAATGAAACATGTTTTCATTTAAAGACACTACTTTAATCTTTCCATCATGAGGATTTCCTTGTCCATACTAATCTTAAGACCTAAGAAAAATATTTTAAAACAAGGGATGAGCACCAAATATCAATAAGTGACATAAATAAAATTATTCATTAGTAGAGTGAAATCACAAAAACCCATTATAAAATTTTCATAAAAACACATTAGCAAGCATAGAAAAGACATATAGGTTCCCCGAAATATCATTTCCATATCACTCTTACATTATTAACAATTGAATATTTATATGGTCAGATTCAACCTTGTGAATACCTAAATCTATTGGAGATCTAAAATGGGGCTCCCCCATCGTATAATATATATTGGGCACACCCATTTATCATGTTATATAATGGTGTGAAACCCTTTGTATATGATATATTGGGATTTACTGTGAGCTATAATGGGGCTCAACAATTCATATAAGTTATTTCAGTCTATCATATTTAATATGAAAGTATCAATAAATACAATATTTTGATTTTAAAAATGTCACTCATTAAATTTAATTTTCATTCATATTATAAACAATACATTTATAAAACAAATTTAAATAATTTTTTAAAGATATTTTTAATGAATGTCTCCCATAACAATTTGAAACCTTTAAAATAAAATATACAATTACTATTTAAAAACCATTATATACATAATTTTTTTTTTCAAAACATTAACATGAATGATAAATAGTTTGTAAAATAAATCATTAAAACAATTAAAATAATTTGTCCAGATAAAGAGTCTCTTACGTTTGGTCTGACTCATTTAGTATGTCTTTATCTTCCTGAATAATAAAATTTGTTTAATTTCTAATTTTTTTATGATATTTGTAATTTTTTTATTCATTTTGTATCATTTCATACCATTTTATAATAGTTACAATATTTTTTTGTTCATGTCGGATGTTTTGTTGATATTTGGTACGTGATTACAAAATGAACATGATAAGATGTCAATAGTCCACGTATTCCTAATTCCTAAATCTATAGAATATAAAACATGATATAAATATATTTTATATATATTATATATGTATTTATATTAATCTATAACACAAACAAAAAAAACATCATTCAGTTATATGGTAGGACATATTTATACATGAATGTAATTTTTGATTTTCATGTCATATTGAAAGAAAAAAATTAAATGTAATGTATAGAAATAAATAAATATATATATATATATATAATATAATTTCATTATCATTAATATGTAATTTATATCATTTATGTTTACTCAAACTATCCTTAATTCATTCTCTATGATGTGTGAATGAATCACATCATTTTATGGAGGTGATAGTCCACACATCCCCATACAAAGTTATCATATAACTATAATATGGAAACCATGATGGTTTGTTTAATATAAAAAAATCAAATAGTTTATAATATAAACATTAAAATATTATTTTACAATTAAAAATGTTTTATTACCGTCTATGATGTTGGTAATGGAATTAGAAAAAAATTATTCACAGAGGCGGTTAACCGACATAACATGGTAAAAACATTTGTTTCATTAAATAAGAGGAGGTCATAAATGAAATGGATATGAGATATTATATTATAAACATAAAAATTCATTATATACATGATTCTTTTGTTATCATATATTTTTTAATGAAGAAGGTGAGGGGAATGTAGAAAATGAAATTAAATTAAGAGATGTAGTTTTAGAAAGTCATCTTTGGAATATCCCCTCATTGAAATACCATTGAGGACCATGGATTTGGTATTTTGGTGGGACCAGAAGCTCTTATACGAATGATAGTGAGTTGGAGATTTTTGGGTAGACATATGAAGAGCTAAAAGTCTTTTTTGGTCAAAATGGGGAGGTTAGGGTTGGTATTTATACTTGAGGAGAGGTGGGTTTAAGTGATAAATTTATTGATTATTTTATATTAAAAGCTCACCGCATTGAGATGGAATTAATTTCAACAAATTACATGATAATTCATTTTTTTGTAATATAATTTGGCTCGATCAACACTACAAAAATCATTAAATTTATCATCTTTTAGGTATGTTAATCATTTACCATTGACCAATAACCCATTTTCGGAATTTTACTTATACAACGGTAAATTATTTTTCATCCATAATAAATATTTTATACTTAAAAATAATAGACCATTAAAAATAATTTCTAACATTGAATTCCACATATTTAATTAATTTTACTTAGTTCAATTAACAAATTTGGGAAAATTATATATATAATTAATCCCACAAACAATACTAAATAACGTGTTTTTAAAGCGAAATGTTCAAAAGTTTGCAATGTTTCCATATCTATTTTCAGTATGAAATTGAATCCATTGACCTAAATTGATTTTAATGATACAAAAATAGTTTAATTAGACTCTAAAGAAACATAAAATTAAAAAAAACATTATAAATTATTTAAATGAAAAAGTAGTTTTGAATTAAAATGCAATATATTTTAACTATTCATTAAAAAAATGAATATTATCATAAAATTACCTACAAATATATAATGTAATATTACATATCTTGAATCCAAATAATAAGTATTTCTTTTCAAATATAACATATAAAAGTGTTAAAAATGTAGTTAAAATGTGTTCTCCATCAAAAGGTCAAAAAAATACATTTATTTTTGAAAAATACTTCTTTTATAAAAAAAACTGAATTTTTTCTTACATAATATCCATAAAACATATCATATGAGTATTAAAAATTAAATGAAAATATTTTATATTTATATTTCATTAATAATAACAAAAATATGGCGATTTTATTTCTTGTTAAACTAACTTATTTTCATTTAAATAATTTTTCCATTAAAAATATTTCCCATTATTTAAAAAGGGGTTAACATTCATATATAATTAACTGTGTACCAAATAATTATTTATAAAATTGTTTAAACCATATTTTTCTAATTAATTAAATAATTTTCATTCCCCCCATTTTAACATTGATGTTATAAAATAATAAATTTTAGATGTTCACTTATGTTTAATGTGGCCTATCATATACACTATAGAACATAATGACATTTTTTAATCTATGGAAATTAAAATACCCTTCCCCAAAATTTCCCAAGTGATCCATAAAAATTTTAAAATATAACAAGGTTCTACCACTAAATATATTCTCAATAATATCTAAATTTTGATAAAATGATGCTCTAAGATTATATTTCAAATTTATTTTTGAAGAGTATATTATAAGAAGACAAGGCATTTTTAACTCAATGAATCCATATAATAGAAATAAATCAACACATTGAATTTATTGAAGACATTTTACAAATACACGAATAAAAAACACATCAAATATTTTGTATAATAATACTTCCCTACTGATTGATGTTAATAAATGTTAAGTTAATTTTTCATATATATTTGTAACTTTTGTATTAATAAAACTTATAATGTGAAAAAAATAACTCTTATAGAAAAAGGATTGTAACAAATTCCTATTATTTATTTTTTATGATGTAAAAATATGACATGTAAGTACTAGATCGGATCGTGATATTTGTGTAAAGGGAAATAGACAACACATCCACATTGGAAGTTTCAAGTGAGTATTTTTATAATTAGATAACTAAATTATGTCTCAAAAATATTGTTACAGTTTATCCGTCCACAAGTTCTGAAGATAAAATTTTTATGAGTTTATAATAAAAATAAATTTTTACATAAAACAAAATCTTCTATAAACATATCATATAAATAAACACTCTTATTTGTGGATCCATTAGAATAATTCAGATATATATCACCATGTTTTATGTAGAATTAAAAATATAATAAAAATAAATATAAAAATATATTTGATTAATGTAAATATATAAAAACAATTAGGGGCTTAATTTATATATATATGGATCTTTAATTAATATTATCATGATTTGAGGATAGGTTACTAAATAATATTAAGATTATATAAGAATACCATAACAACAAGAAACAAAACATCCATGATTTATATAAAAACAAAAAATGCAATTAAAATTGTTAAAATTATCACTTAGATATCAATTTAATGAAAATAAAAGATCATGAAAACAAAATGTAATAGAATTATATAATACGTTGTGATTTTGAGAAGAATGTTGAGGATTTTGGATTATATTATATAGAAAAAATGAAGTCATTAGTGAATGAGATAAGTATCAAAAATATGAAATTTCTAGATACTAAATTAAAGTTATTCAATATGGAAGTAGGTAATGTTGTGTATTCACACCAGTAAGAGAGAATATATTATACTAAATACAATTTAAAGTATCAATATTATGCTAAAATACCTCTATTCTATGATAAAATTTGTATGATATCATCTAATTATCATACTCTTTTACTCTTAATGAAAATAGTTACCATCTATCCAAAAAAGTAATGTTTTGAAAATTATAGATTGATATATAATACATATTCTAAATAAATATCTAAAAAAATATTGTGGTCTTGTATGAAAGTGTTGTATATATTTTTTAGAAAAGTAAGCATTACAAAAAAAAATATCATAAGTATATAATGGAATAAATATAGAAAAATTGTGCCTAATAGTATATAATCCTAATTTTATTTCTATTGTGGGATTTTTGAATGTTTTTTCCCTAAGGAATTTATATGTTGTGTGAATATATAAACCTTTAAAAGATTAAGGAATATTATCTCATTTGGGAGAGGAGTTTTAATTGAAGAATCATTCACAAAAGAAAGGTATAAATCTATTTTCAAAAAAAATTGAAATTATTGTGAATATCCCTTGAATATAAAATTAAAGTTTTCATATCATAGATACATTAGATTTAATAACCATTGTTCTCATTCAAAATTAATTTAAATAAATAATAGCACAAAATGAGATGTTCTGAATGGTTAATGGTAATTATTTCATAGCTTATTAACAAATGAAAACTATAATACACATGATGCCTGTAATGTTTGTGAATAATTTCACACAATAGAGAAATCCCTAATTCCATTATGGTAATAGATAACACACCATGGGGAAGTAAAATAAATCTGTGATGTTTTTTGTTCATAGTGGAATGATGAATTAATAATGAAGAAAACAAATGCATCAATAAAAAATGAAATTTATTTTTTGAAGGATATTCCTAATAAACAATGTGTAATATTGAACAAATATAACCATTCTACTTAAGAATTATTGATCATTAGGCATAACCAAATTTAAAGGTCAATAAATATGTAGGTAATAATATAAATCACATGTACAAAAGGGAAACAAGATATTACACAAGAATAAAAAAAATTATATTTTAGGATAGGTTATATAAATATGATATTTTATAAACTCATGAGGAAATATCAATACTACAAAATAAGAGTTTAATATATATATAACAAAAATTATTGGTGCTAAAAAAGTTATGATCATCAATGTGATGATTATAGGGAGTAAATTTTATCATTGATCAAAAAGAAACTGTAATGTCCCCTTTTATCAGTTATAAAAAAGTGCACATAAATGGGGTCTTTTATAAGAACTAAAAAACGATGATAAAAGGTTCCTTTATTAGTGATTTTTTAGTTCCTATAAAATAATTATTTTTTCATAGTTTTTATAAAATAATTGACAAATGTCAAAAATGATGTTTAATATAAAAATAATTATTTAAAATAGAGGAGATACCTACACCCTTTTAACAACACACTATCCCCCTTTCGATAGTGATAATAATCCCCCTAACTCATCCCTTTAATAGTGATATGAAGCCCACCAAATTTAATAGCTCTAGGGCCTGTTTCACCTGCCTGCGCGCCCCATACCCATACCGAGTATCAACACTGGGCCTCCCCCCAATGATCATGTACCCCTTACACTCGTCTATGTTGAATTGTTTTTAATTTTACAGGATATCTATATATTTATATATATATATATATATATATATCATTACAATGATTTCCATATATATATATATACATTTAAATAAATATTTTAAAATATTTTTTTGGGTGTGTGTGTTTATAAATAAATACATACATTCATATATTTTTTTATATATTTATATATAAATAAATATAGTTATACATATATTTATTTATATATATATTATATATATTAATATTTATATAGATATTTTAGAATATATAGATAAATATGTATTTCTTCATCTATAAGAAGAAAAATATATTTATATATATATACATTATTTATACAATAATTTTATATGTATAGAAATATTCATAAAAATTCATTTAAAATAAAATGGATAATATTTTTTTATTTATATAACGTTTAAAATAAACATTACATGTAAATATTTATATATATAAATTTATAAAATTAATTATTTTTTTCTAATATATATTAAATATTTCTGTTTTTTTATTTGGTAATAAATTAATATAAATTATTTAAAACAATAAAACATCATAATCATTATATCAATATGAATATCAGACATTGGAATAAATTTAGTCTCCACTACAAACCTAAAAATACACTAACTTAAATGAGGTGGAATATCCATTAAATGTTAAAAACATTGGGATACCCCCACTACAAAATCAGTTTTGGAGGCCTCTTAGGCCGATTTTGGCCTCAAAAAACACGAAAAGGGGATACCCCCTCTCAATAGTGAATAGAGATCACTAAAGAATTTGATTTGATATATGCTAGAATCAAATAGATACTCATATCAAAAGTTAAGGCCATTTAAAGTTCAAATCATGTTTCTAACTTATTTTAGAGCATTTAATAATATTTTTAATTTTTTATCATAAAATTGTTATTAAATAAATATTACACTATAATAATTAGAATTGTTTTATTTATTATTTTTTTCAAATTACTTTATATCCATTTTAACAAAATATTTATATATTATGTGAAAAGGTTTACTTATCCTTATGAAAATAATATTTCAAAAAATATTATATATATAAATACTTTTATGTTAATATAGTGTTTTAAATAAATTATAATTTTTTTTGTAATTTATCCTTTATCAATGCTTTTAAAGAAGTGCTGATAAATAAACCCTTTATCAATTCTAATAAAAATACGTTGATAAAGGTGGTCCATTTAATAGTGCAAAAGAAAAGCAATGATATAGGGTCATTTTTCACAACACATTTTATTGTTCTTCGAAAAGAACCCTTTATCAGTGCTTTTTGTTAGCGCTAATAAAGATACCACAATTATCAGCTCTTTTTTAGCACTGTTTCATGAGTAACACAATGTAAATATGTTTTTATGGAATTGTATAAATAAGGATAAGGATGTATGTGAATGCTTTTAAAACAATTAAAACTTATTTGAAGATCATAATGAAATACTAAAGTACATTAATTGATCACAAGGGGATACATGTTTTTACAAGAGGAATCAAAATAAGATTCTTGATAAGGGAATTCATGAATGAACCAAAGATACCTTATATCATAATAAGATATCATATTTGAAAACATAACGATTATTCTCATAGAGTTCCCACAAAACTGTAGATAAAATGGGAAGAGCATACTGGTTGAGAAGAAACATGCAACATTTTTACCCTTAATAAGAATAAATATAGTTCTACATTATTATCATGTTTTGTGTTTGTTTATTATATGAATAAAATTTCATTTTATACTTGTGTTTTTTAGGAGAATTTGAAGATAGTACATGCTAAACTAGCTATTATAGGCTTGATTAAAGTCACCATATTACGGATGATCATAAATTTTTCATTATATGGAACATGTTGATAATATGATGAAACATGATGAAGTGAATATGAATCTTTTCCCAAAGGGGAATGATTTTTAGATTCAAATAGAATATACTTTTTCCTATCATTATGGAATTCATGAATATTATATCAGATATTCCATTGACAATTTATCTATAAAAATTATGAAACTTATATTTTTAATGAATTAATTGAAAAGTGATGTGCGAGAAGCTGAATTCATTACTATCTTCAAAATGAAATTTCTAAACGTTCATCAGCTGGATTCTAAAACAACATTTGATATTTTTTTCATTTATTAAGGTGATTTTTATCATTATAGTTGGATACATGATTAATATATTCAATTATTGGATAATGTTATAACTGAATGTAAATAACCCACTAGAAAATATTTTGTGTTTGTATCATATTCCATTGAATTATGTAAAAAATACTATCTATATTAAACCATATAGTTTTGTACATCATCAATTGCTCATGTAGATAGAGAGTGGAATAATTTATAAGAGGGTTATATACATGATTAGATATCACCCTCTACAAGGTTAAATATATTTATTATCCTTATAATGCCAAATAAGAAAAATGGATAAAGAAAATCTGGACATTAATTTTTAATATTGGAATTGAAAACAAATTCAAATTGTATACCTTCTTAATATTCATGCATTGTTTTATTTATTTACAAAACATCAATGAAATTATTATGATGACATTATTTAGTGAGAAGAGTTCCACTGAAGAAATATTATGTTCTTAAGAATGATAATAATATTGAATAAAGTTACCAAGAAAGAAAAATTTATATACTGAGATAAGAACATTACCAGTGGATTGGGAATCACAATTGAGATTCCAAGTGGTTGTCAATGATTAGATGACAATGTTATATTTTTTTAATAATTTATATGGAAGTAATGATACAATATATATTGTAATGAATAAGTGAATAAATTTATTCCATTTATAGTAATATACTTATATTAAAGACTCACTTAGAGCTATAATAACATGGAAATGATTTTTGGATAATTTGGTTCCATCACTAATTGAAGTATTTATTACTATTATATATTGGTAAAATTGATTTAAAATGATATTGGATGATTCTAGTTTGAGATAGAATTTATTCTTTATAATTGTATAGAATAAATAATATGAGAGATTCAAAATTGTTTCATTCATCAATGTTACTAAAAGTTCCATAGACTTAACGTATTGGAAAAAAATGTCTATCTATAATCTAGTTAATGTAATGCTGATTGATGTTATTTATGGATAACATATTTAATCACATTTAATGAATTTTATGAAGTGTTTTTTCAACTTTTTTTTGTGACAACTAAAAACATATCTCCATGAAGAATCTATCTAAGAGGCTATATCATAAGTGTTATTGTTTAGTGAAGATATATTTTTCAAAAATATTACACTTTTATAATATTTGAGTAGCTAAATATGATAATTGATGATTAAATGGATTCTATAACCAAAACACACAAGACATAGTTTATATAGGAAAAAATATAAAAATTTATAATGAAAATATTTTGAAACATTGTTGTGAATTTTCTAGAGTCGTTAATGAATTTTAGCATAATTTCAATTTATTGAGATTACTTAAAAATGATATAAGGGGTTATATATTGGTTTTATGTGTTTTATACTTCTAAGATAATTGTAATTACATTCTAAAGACATGACCTTTGAAAGATTCATTTTCTTTTTAGGTATTATAAACTATATTGCAGAATCCAAAAATATAAATGGTTGTTTATTAGTGATAGTAAATTATTTATCATATAAGAGAAAATATAGGGTATATTATAATATTTGGAAAATATCATGGGGACAAAAACATAGATAAATAAGTGTCATTGAAAACATAATAAAAAAGTAGATCTTTCTCCCTACTATTAAAATCTAGTAAATTCCTTGGAACATACTTAAGTATATCAGAGTTATATAATCAATTCATACTATAATTCTTAAAATTAATCATATACTATGGTAATAGTGACTTTGAAAACATAAAATTGATTTATTATTAAAGATACTCCATATATATGTAGTAGTTATTTTGATAATACGTTTGAAAAAAAATATTTAATATTAATTAGTTTTAGAAAAAAATAATGAGTATCATCATATAATATGATATCACTACATAGAAATGTGAGATATATGTTGTCCTAGACAATGGCTAGCTCAAAACTCAATATGGGGTCAATTATGTTGTGAAAATTTTTATTTTGTTAATCCACCCTCTTCGAGGTATTTAAGTTCATATTTTTTCCATAATAAAAATAAGATGAAAAATGTAAAATCTAAAAAGGATACATATTTACCACCAAACATATATAGTGGTCGAGGGAATAAATATCTAATATTCCACTCAATCAATAATCTACTCCATGATTTTTTTTATTTTAACTATTAGAGACCTCTTTTAAGGGCTCTCAAATAAGTACAATAATTTGTATATATAAATTTGGTATAAGATACTCTAACCTAGATCTATCATTAAAATATTTAAACACTGTCTTTACACATTCACTTAAAATGTGTGTAAAACATAGAGATATATGATCATTAATTAACTATTACAATACACAGTTGTAAGAATCTACTAATTGTAGATAACGATAAATCTTGAGAAGACAATGATCTTTAGACCATAGACATGGACGATCTTCAATAGAAAATGATGGACTTTTATGCATTGAAAACAAGTGTTGTATAAAAAAGAGTAATCTTTCAACATTATTAGAATATTCATATGTATCTACATATCTATACATGTGTATCAGTTTATAAGTATATTTATATATATGCAGATGATAAATCTTTCTATTTACATATCTTCTTTGATTATAAACATTGTCATACTAGATAATCATATAGTTTGAGTGAATATTCAAATGAAATGTTATTAGTATAGGCTATTAACGTCATGTGTCCATTCCTTCAAAATATAGATTATTCTTCTATAGTGGTGACGTAAAAAATCATATGCCTCGGATCCTCCCATTTATAGAAAAAATAAAGTTTATACAAATTGATATTTACATAAATAGATAATTAATTTTTTAAATATGCATTAATGTATGAGACGATATATCTATAGAATGTGAATTGAATCATGATATTCTGAAAAATATATTTTTTATTATATGATATCCAACTAATGGTACAATTATTTGTAAAATATATTGTTGAGAGACACCATAAGAGATAAAAAATCCTTTTTTTTAAACTATTCTTAAGATAATCTAAATTAAACATATAATGGAATAATTCTTCTGTGTTAGAAAGTTATGTTACTGATTTGTGATACATATATTTAACAACTTTACTTGGGGACCACAAGATAATATTTTGAAGACATCATTTGCATTAGATAAATACATTTCATAAATACACTCTAAATGGAATATATGGCTTTGAAAATTTGGTAGGTAGTCTAATCACTTTATAAAATGTTATATTATATATTATAAAAAACATTCAACATAGATTTCTATAATTATAGACATATAAAATATTATCTATGAAGGCATCGATTCTCATAAGAAAAAATACATTTTCCATGATAAAAATATTAATCTAAATAATTTAATCAATTATAGTTAGAATAAGATAAATTTAATATAACAAAACATATTCTAAAACATATAAAAACTCATCTGATAAAAAAAGTTTTTTTTCAAATAATATTAACTCATAAAAACTATAATATATTGGAATATCCAATGTTTTCCCAATATTCTATCTTTTTATCGTTATCACAATCCCCATTGAATAATATACATAACATGGAAAAATAAATTTTCATTTAAGCATTGTCACTTATATTTTCAAACCTTTTGTGTCATAAAAAATATATTGGATAATGAAAAATAATATTAAAATTAATTCTTCACACAAAAAAGTGTAAATAGATAATACAATTGATTGTGAACTGATTTTGGTATTAATTTATAGTGAAAAAAATATTGAGCAGTTGAAATCATTAAAATATTAAAGAAATCAGAACTAAAAATATAAACGTAAAATAATACTAGTAAGAAAATAGTAAGATTAATGTATAAAATCATCAAAAACACTTACAAATAGATCCAATGAAAGATATAATAATAACTAAATAATGAAATTCATTAAATTAATGAAATATAAAAATGTAATTATACAAATTTTTTCTTCAAGAACCATCCAAATTTTTTTCCTTCAACCATTATACAAAATAAGAAACATATAAATGTTAATCATTTTAGTGCAATAAAACGAATTTTCTAAGGTGATATTTTAAATGATTTTGATTTTCAAATTGGTAGTTAAGATATTGGTAAAAGAGTAGTATCAACATCAATAACAACATCACCCATGTGGGTAATAATTTTCCAAGTCCATATCAATCACATCGAGAAAACTATAAATAAGTGTACTGAATGTTTGGAGATTTTTGTTATTACATTAACATATTAAAATTATCAATAGGAAAAAATGGCGTCATTGAAGATAGTCGAGGTAAAGGGAATAATAATTATTTTCCTAACACGATTTTTTACATTATTTAGTTTTTAGCTGGTCAAAACTATCTTTAGATATTTTTTAGGTACATAAATATCGGCCAACAATATGTGGTCTTATATGAAATATTCCCAATATTTAAAATAGAAAAACCACACATAAATTAATTATATTCACCATATCATTCTAGAAACAATACAAAGTAGTAGCAAAACCATCCTAGAACCCTTCAGATAAATCTACCACAAAATGTTAATAAACATCTTTTCCCAGCATATCAAAAAAATAACATCTCCAACTATACGAAATTACATTATAAAAACCATTATGACATTCAGAATGATTTATTTCATTTAATTTTGAATATTTTTTATGCTTATGGTTTTCAAAAAACCTTATTAGTCTTATTATTTTATTTATAATAGTATGGATTAAGATTCCATACCCCAAAATAATGAACGTCTTCGAAATAATATTCTAACATATCCAAATAATTTTTTAACAGTCTAGTTATTCTTTGTAGACTGGTGACAATAAAACGAGTATCCATTTTCACATGAAAATAAATATTCTTGATTTTTTGTATTTTTTTATACATGGAATTTATCGCCTTTTGGGGTGGAGAAATGAACACAATAAATATTTTTTAAAATGTATGAATCATTCTAACTTCATAAATCCCATCACCTTGAAGATCTAGAATCATTTCCTTAGAATTATGCTCATATGGTACTAAAGAAATGGTAGAATTCATTTTGTTTATATCTGTATAAAATCATTCCAATATTGATTGTATATATGTTTCTTGAGTCTTCTCCAGTGGATTCTCTCAAAAACATATTTAAAATCGGGTTCACTGACACATTGAATTCGTTAAGGTCATATTTGAAAACTACATACTCATCAAGAACAATAATATCACTTCTTGACTGAACTGACTAGTATTTCAATGATTCAATTTCTATCCTTAACTTAGAATTTATTTCTCTATATCTCTCAAAACGATCATATAATTTTATTGTAGGAATATCTAACCTATTATATCATTAAAGGATATGGTAGAATTTATCTTGTATCATTATCATACTTCAATTTTAATCATACTATTAATGTTCACAAACATCATTTATTTCTTTCAGATGATATGGTTTTGATGATTCAGAAATGGATCCTTTTATTATAATTATATGTGATTTATCTTCTAGTTCTTCTTATTCTTCTCCAATTATAGATTCTGTAATAATAATATATACTAATTCTATTTTATCTTTTTGAATAATCTCTGCAGACATAAGGTGTGGAAAAAGAGGTATATAACTAGAAACTATTGAAATGTTCCTTCCTTTATCAACATTAACATTCCAAGTAATGGTATTTAGAAATTTATTCTACAACATAACAAATATGATTAATGATAGTTTGAACAATTACATAAGCAACAGATGTATAATTTTTAAGAGGTTTTTCTTCCCTATAATGAAAAATAGCTCTTTCCCTTTGCCACCTTAATCAAGAATTTCAATATCTAATATGTCACATACGTCAACACTATCCACGAGTTCTTATAAATCACTATAAGTAGTTTCATATTCTACGCCAACCACTTCATTATAAACATCCATTAAAGATGAATGCCATTATGTAGTAGCAGGTTCAACCTCAATTTCATCATTAGAACTATCAATAAGAAGCCTGTTTAATCAATAACTAAAAAAATACAATTTTTTTATTATATTCTCACACAAAAATATTTATTCAATGATAATTATCAGCAGTAGTGTAATAAAAAAAATAGTAATGGTATGGAAAAATAGATTCAATGTCCTTCTAATTATATAAAGATTCACTCTATTATTTTGAAAATGACATAGATAATTATGATGTATTATTCTAGATTTATTTGTTTTCCAATCGTAAACAAACAATTTAAAATATTATATTGAAAAAAAAATTTAAAAATCACCTCTCCCATATGATATAGAAGATTGAATAAATTTTAGAAGAACCAATGTTTCTGGGGTTAAATTATTCACAGGATTCATCTCTATGTTGGCTATTAAAAACAGAGAGTTTTCCATTGTTTTAGGACTTACCTTACCTATAAAAACTATAAAAATATTAAAATATTCATATCCTTTAGGAGGTAATTTAAATTATTCATCCATTTAAAAATAACATATCAAAAATAAAAATATGATTTATTAAAGTTGTAATTAGATCCCCATTATCATTTAAATGAAATATAGCTATCTCATAAAACTCACAAACATATTTCTCAATGAAAACTCAGTTTTTTCATCAAAAACTAATCCTTAGAAATGATTTTTTTTCTTTTAAGTAATAAATTGGTTATATCCAACTAACACAAATATATCACTCTTACACCTACAAATATTATGGTGGTTCGTAAATTATTGACACATATTGAGGTAACACTATTAGTTCATTTGGATTTCAGCATTCTAGAAAGGGTTTGGAAGATTGTAGGGTTCGGTAAAGAATTTTGGATTGTAGATAGATTATGGTTTAAAGGTTTTTAATGATTTTGTGCATAAAACTAATAGATTTTATTTTGTTTTGAAGTAATTGAACGGTTGTGTTGTGTGATTTGAAGAGTAATCATAACAAGAACAAGTGATATGTCCTATTTTTATGTGACTAATACATTAAATAGTTACCCCAACTCACATATAAAAAAATTGTACATAAAATATTAACATAATTACAATAGCATGATACAACGTAAGTAAAATTGGAATAAAGACCTGAAATATTAAATAGAACTAATTTAGATTTGATAAAATAGTGTCTATATGTTTGAATTTTTTTAGTAAAAAATTAATGTAATTTAATTTCTGTGGAAAAAACTTATAAGATATTTTACTCATTTTATATGATCTCTTACCAATAAAATCTTAAATAGATGGTTTTTTTCTCTAAAAATGTTTATTGGGTTATTTTATATGTTAATAGAACTCAATTAATAACATTTTTTTATATTCACAATTAAATTTCATTCCAAAATACATTGTATAATATTTCATCCACAACACCTCTTCATAACTACTTCCTACTGTAACACATATTTCCTTAGATGTTGATAATGATATAGAGTTAATGTTTCTATCAGGATAAAAAACAAGGAATTTATAATGAAATGGAAGGTTCTTGAGGTAATATACCTATTTTGTTATACATCTATAAAATCTACAAAAAAATAAGAAGATAAAATATAATCAGTGGTTTTTGGAAATGGAAAAGTGGAGGCACAATTTTGAAACCCGAAAACAATAAATGAATAAAATTATGTTTGATAATGGAAATGATATAAAACATTGAATATAGTTTTGAATGTTACTCCAAGAGACATTTACCAAATAATTATTTTTTAAATAAATATATTCACTTCAGCATCTTATTGTACATTCATCCTCATGATTTTTATGATTGATAGTCAATTCAAAAATAAACATATAACATAAACAACCTACGATATATATTACCATTAAAAACTAGATATTAAATTGGTGTGTACATATAGTGTTATCTAATTTGATATATTTATATACATGTATTTACAAATTCATAGAAATTATATATAAATTTATATTAAATAATAAATAAATCTTTTGTAAAGTGATTTTATTTTTCAGAAATAACTTTAAATTAAAAATGATTTTTATTTATTTACGTAAAAAAATATTATATAGAATTTTGGAATATTTATAAAAATTTATTTGATAAAATTAACTTTAGGTTTTGATTCTAAATGTCAATATTTTCTTTTGAGGAAATTTTTTATTTTTTCTGAAAATAGTTATTTTTCATTCAATAGATAAAAAATAATTATTTTATAAAACTATCATTTAATTTTAAAAAACTTTTGTAATTTAAAAGGACATTAATTTTTAAAGTAACATAATAATTAAATTTTTTTATTTAAATAAAGGAATTTATTTTTAATCAACTATATAATAAATAATTATTAATATTCCAAATTATACATATTAATTGTATATATATATATATATGTTTTTCTATTGAGATTCATTGAATTATTATTACAAGACATAGATTTAATCATCTTTTTCGTGAAAAATACACTGGTCAAAAACATGCTTTTCACGTCTGTAGGTTTTGTTTTAAATTTAATTTTTTTTTCAAATTCAGTAAATTAATATGAAAAATAATCCTTACTTCTGAAATAAAAATGTAAAATTCATACTAGTGTGAATTGTTTCATTGTTTTTATAAAATGAATAAAAATTTTATAAATAGTGAAAAATACTAAACTGTAATTGAAAAGTACATTCTCATTTAATATATTTATGAAGTAAAATAATTGTTTAAAAGGATTTGAAAGTAAATTTATTTAAATTTTAAATCAATTAATACCATTTATGTAATTTTAATCAATTTTATAATGTCTTTTATATGAAATTTTATTAAATATTTGAACATTTCCTCTATAAGAACAATTTTTCTTTTCGTGTCTATATAATTTATTTAAAATTACAATTTTCATGTTATATGATTTTATGTTGGGAAAATGGATTACAAATTTTGAATAATAATTTTTTAAATTATTTTAATGTTAAAAATACATTTTTACCCAAATGAAAAGTGAATCCAACAGAGATTATTTATTATCATTAAGATGAAAATATGTTTATCAGGGATTAGACCAAATAGATAAGGGTTTAAATGATTTATACACTTGTATAAATACTATCGCATCTATATATAATGAACATTTTGTCAATAATGTTCTATAATTTAATATTTTTACCATTTTTACAAATGAAAAAATGAGATCGCATATGGTTTTTTCAAAAATACCATGTTTCTCTTCTCCCTCACATATAAAATGTCACCCCTTTCTCTATTAATAAAACTATAAAACCTATTGGGTTTATCAAAGACATTAAAAATATATTTACAAATTATTTAAACTTAACCTAGAGCCTTATTTCTGTCATAAATCCAATATAGTAATAACTTTAGTGAAAACCTATAGAGGATACATGAATAAAACGTTGTGTTCTTTAACAAGAGTTTTTATTTAAATTCCTTCTCAATAACCATATTTTATTTTAAAACATTATGATATAATATATTAAGTATACTAATTATACTATTATTCTATTATAAAATGATAATGACCATTAAAATATTTTCATCCATCAAATGTGTTATAAAATCATTGTTCATGTGCACAGTGCATTATCGCTTCACAAACAGATGTCATTCAATCATCCTTTACTAACATTAATAACTGGGAATGATGATCGATATAAAATATTTATATGATATTTATATCATTTTTATACATTTTTATTCACTATTTCTTATAAATCTTTTTATTTTTCATTCTGAAGGGGATATGATAACATTATTCATGTGTAAGGTGGACTAATACCTCCCAAAGGAATGTCATTAATTTTCTTACTAATGTATTTTAAGGAAGGTTATAAAAAAGGATAATAATTATATGCCATATAAATAAAATAATTATCATATCCATGACATATATAAGAATCTCAAACATTAATATATCATTTTGTACAATTAAAACATGATAATATCACTCTGGTATATATGGACTATTTCCTTCCAGAATTAATTTGAGTCTCTTTTTATCCCCAAAATATAGGGATGATATATAAAATTATATATTAATAAAAAATATTATATATATGTTATTATTATAAATCTTTACATATAAAATACTACATTATTATTTTCCATAATCATCAATGGTAAATGGGAATGTTTTTCATGAGTACGTACGACCTAATATCTCAATAATTGTAACATAGAACATTATTCAAAACCTTATTTCATGATGGATTTTAAAAGTATAATTCATAAATAAATGTGATAATTATTTCATTATTATTATTCATTAAATTTTTATAAATTTTCCACTTTGACCTTAGTCAACCGACCAAAGTTGTTTTTGGAACATAATCCAAATATTGTAAGAACATCTGATGTACACCTAATTGAATAAGTAATCTTATATAACATGGTAGTATGATAAATAAAATAAATACTTAACAAAAAAATGTTCTATATGTAGTTTAATAACTGTTGTATGTTTATTACACCAGAATATAAGGAATATTCTTGTTGATTCGAACTTGTGGTAAGGGATTTTATGTCTCACTTTTATTATTTGTGTGATATATGTAATTTTCCCAAAATTTATTTTGTTGTTTATATAATTTCCATGATTTAATATTATGATTATTATACTTAAATTAAATTTCACCTACTTATAATTTTTCGGATCTCTATTTCATATTGTTTACAGTTTCAATGTTATGAAATCTGTAAGTAATTTTTGTCTCAATTTTCCTGCTCTAGGACGTATGTTATGTTTTAGACCTATCTTCTTTTATGAGGTGTATATAAATCCCTTTTGAAATAAAATATTTGGAATATTCATATTATAATTACATTATATATTTCATTTAATGATATTATTTCATGTGGATTACAATTCAATGATACCAAGTGGTAAAATACATATGTTACAATATTATTATTTATTTATATTGTTTATGATAATGCATGAAATTATGAGATATAATGATACATATATTATAAAATTCATTAATTTTATCATTCTATTCTTGCCCATGACATTTTGAACTTATAATATATATTTTCACTATTTGCTACTTAATATAGTTGAAAAAATATTTTTAATGGAAATTTGACTTCATTTCTCTCTTTAGTCATACTTCTATATTATTTCCAAAATATAGTTCTCAAAGAAAAAACCAAAATATTTTATTACACTCTTATGATTTTTATTAATTCATTATTAACACATTTTACATTATTTCTATAAAAATTAATGTGAACATACATGATTTTTCCAAACAATGTCCATTTACATTTCAATGAAAATGTGAAAGGGGTCTTCTTGTCATTTTCTAAACAAGGCACATTTCTCAAATTTTTAGATTGAAAAATGATCGTTCCTTTTAACATTTAAAATATGTATCGAATTTCCCACCATCATGAACAAAATTTCATTGAATATTTATTTCATTTTTTTAATTTTCATTCTAATGAAAATATTTTTCTTAATATTCTTTAAATTTATTATTTTTAAAACTATTTTTCAAAAGAAAAGGATTTTCAAAATGTTGTGTGTTTTACCAAAAGGTGTTTTCAACTTGAAATTATATTTTCCATATTTTATTTTTTAAAATATTTTTTATTCATACTTTACATTTTTCTATGATTTTTCATGCAAAATAATTTTTACATTAATTTATGTGTGTTTATGTTTTTTAAAATTTACTATCAAATAAAAATTTAAATTTCATAAAAACGGTTTTTAATTTTATATTAATGGAATTGATCAACATTAAAATCCATTATTGTTACATATCCTATAATAGGGATATTTTATATTGATACCATACTTTTTATTTATCTAGATCTATTAATACCATTACAACTATATTATTATGGAACCCATTTCATTTTTATTAGGTAATAATGTTTCAGAGATATTTTTATTAAACTTATGTCTTTTTAACATGTTTATAAAATTATGAAAGGAATTCTTGTTTTTAGTGAGTTTTACAATGATTTATATGCTCTGTTAACATTATTTATGGTTCTTGAACATCATTTAGGGCAATATGTCCTAGAAAACATTAGTTCATCCCGTTAGGTATTATATAATGATGTGGTCCAGAGAGCATTAGTTGAGCCTATTATAGATTATATTATTGGTGGATCATATATCATCTTGTTTGACTTTTATATATTATATTATGGGAGAACCCGTATATCAATCTACATAATTGGGAAATGATTATTCCCTCAAGAGGATTATATTATTAGTTGATCTTATTGTAATTATAATTTTAAGGGTTTAGTATGTGTTCTATGATGATGATGTCCCAGGATACAAAATCATTTTCTATATGCATTCTATGGGTTTATAATATTTCATTTCATGGAAATCTGTATTAAATAGATCTTGTTTATTTATTATTATTACTCATTAATTTTTAAAATCATCCTTTCACATTTTCTTTTTTTATGATCTAGGTATTAATGGTTATGAGTTTTTCTAGGTAATACATAATGAATTTTATTACATTAAAATGACAATGTTATTTTAGTTTTTCACACTTTTACCTCAAAATTGTCTTTCTTAATAAAAAATAATTTTTAGTAATATTGATGATCATGATGTCTTAATGTTAAAAAATAAAAAATTCTCATATGTTGGTGAAATGATCATTTTTTGTCATGGGAATTGAATACGTAATGATTTTTTTATGAATTATAAATGACTATAAACTAAAAAGGTCCTTGAGAATTTAAGCGATACAAATTTTCCTTTTGAGATTTTATAGACTGTATTTGTAATAAATTGGGTCATATTTATTTGTATCAATTCCCGAGATATAATGGTTATTTATGTAGAACATTATCTATGAGTACATGTTCTGGTATATAAGAGTTAGTATCAAAGGTAAGGTTTCGATGACATTGTATATCATGATGTTTTCTTGAAATAATATCTTAAGAGTTAATGATAAAATCATAGGTCTAAAATATTACATTTGATTATATGTTCAAGTACATACACACCCCATTTTATTATTTTATGTAGTAAATATTCTTATTTCATTAATGTAATTTTGGGAGAAAATTTTATTGTGTTGTGTTATTTTTTACCCCTAGGATCAAGATAAATTGGTATTTTATGAGGAATCCAATTTCATGTTTTAGGTAAAAAAGGAAAACCCAAATTTCATGACAACCATCACATCTAGAAAGGTCATAGGGCTTCAACCAACAACTAATGGTTGAAAATAGTATGGTAACTATAAAAAGACTATATGATTTCATTGTTAGTATGAAATTTTTACTATTAAAGATTATTTTTAATTCAGAAACATATGTTATTTAATATCAAGAATGATGATTTATTTATGATAGAAAAATATATGATCAAATATTTATAATCATTGGGTTTCACACATTGTTACAAACTATTCATAGAATTATATAGTTAATTATTTGTTAAATAATTTGTTTTGAACTATGGTTATTACTCTTGACACGCATAGATTAATTACTTCCAGTTTAATTTTTAACTTATTTTAATAAGTTCTAAAAATCTCTGTTTTGGTTAATGTATACAGGAAAAAAGATTATGTTGTTATGATTTTCTATATTATGTGGTCCTTTAGATGTCTAATATAATTCTTAAATAATTAAAAATTAATCCAGAATTAAAATATTTTGGAGAAAAATATTATATTATGCTGGAATATTAGTAACTAATGAAATTACACTAATCATTTAATTATATTACCATATTCACTTAATCTATTTGGTAGGAAAAATTTTAAACTATTGAAAGGGGATATAAAAAAAATATTCCTGTAACTTCATTTCATATTAACTGATGTACATTATTATCATCATATATTAATGGTTTTAATGCCCTTATGTTTCCATAGATCATTCATATTATTGTGACCAATGACTATAATAGCATTGCATAGTTATTTACACCTTTTATCCATTCAAACCGATGTTCCCCTATATTGAAACCTAGTAATTTTTTGTTCTATATGACCTACTTAATTTAATTCATATCATATTAAGATAATGTTTACAAACCCATTTTATGACTTTTTTATAAAAAAAGAATATTCAAATATAAAACCTATAATTCAATAATTAAATTTCATATTTCAAGAAGTAATTTATTAAATGGATTACTAAGTAAAAACTTAATATTCTAGAAGAATACAATTATGTTTTATATAATTAAATACACACAACCTTGAACTCGTAAGAAATCTTAACTCATTGAGTCTTTGTGATATACTTATTTTTAAATAAATATAATATCTCTAATATATTTGAAAAAACAAAATCCAAATATTTTTATTTTATACTATTTATAAAACATAGAGTTTTTTAAATATATTTTTTCAAACAAGTATAATATTTTTAATATTATTCATTTTACACAACAATGACATGGAATGCATTATAATAAAAAATTATTTTCTTTGACATAAAATTATTATTATAATTATTTAACTATATATATACAACATAGAAATATAAATTAGTAAAATTAATAGTAAAAATTAATTTTTATATATTATTTAAATTTATTTGGATAAGAAAACATTTATTTATTTTCTAAATTCTTTATATTTCTGAAAATACAATTTTCTCAAGTGAACTAATTTTTATGTCCTTTTAGGAATAATAATAAAATAAATATTTGAAATTTCTAGAAATTGAATTTGATACTATAAGATGAATTTTTGAAATCATAATTTCAAAATTAGATCAGGTAGAATTTTTGGGTTATTTTTTGAACGACATCATTTTTTATGAATAATGAAATATACTAAATTTTATTCCAGAACTTCTTTTTGATATAATATGTATATCATGTTAAATTACATTTAAATTATGTTTTTAATATTATTTAGATCAATTTTCATCAATTAATCAAACTTATCTCTTTGGGACAAATTTCATTTTTAAATTTAATATTGTATCATTTCAATATTTTAATCCATTTTGCTTAAAATCTGATCTTTTGCGACATGTCTATGGGTCGAATATTGAATTAATGTCTAAAACATTTTTTGTTAAATTTTAAAAAAGGGATTTATTATTATGAATCATAATAATATATAATATCATGTATGGTCAACATTTATTGACCAATAATATTAGTGAAATTAAATAATACTTATAACAGTTATTAGGGGAAAATTAGTTTACTTAGTGGTTAAAAATTATTAAAGGGAAAACAACCTAAAAACTTGTACAAAATCTTTTTTCAACCCATATTTCAAACATATATCCTCTTCTTTTTAATTATATGTGTTATTGGGACACTATTTCAATAAGGTGACCAATAAAATATGTTATGTAAATAAAATTTCAAAAAAGGAACGTTCCTTACACTTAACATTTATAAACCCGATAGATAATGGAAAAAACTGGACTTTTTTTTGTTGTAACCACTATTTTTAATGATAAATTTGTTTTTAATAATATTACTATATATTTAATTTATATATATCAATTATTTAGATTACATTTTTATAGAATTCCAATTTCGGTAATTATTTAGTTAACAATTAAATAATATAATGATTCTAAAAATATAAAATGTTAATTAAATTGATTACATTATTATCACAAATATATTTTTTTGAATATATTATTTTACATATGTGTGATATTAATATATTCAAACATAATATTTTTCATGATATTTTAAATTTTAATTATGTAAATCATGTTTAAATTGAAATTAATGTTATTTTATAATAAATCATTTTTTATTAAAAGATTTACAATAATAGAAAATCATATATTCTTAGGAAATTGTTTTTTATGTTATTTAATATAAAATAAGGTATGTTAATAAACCCATTAATCTTTTATAATGAACATATTGAAGATTAAATCAAAAAAAATTGGCATCACTATTCGTGTTAAATAAGTGTTTCTTTGTATTTCTAGCACTTGTTTTAAAATTAATTACTAAAAAACATGGGATTTAATATTTTTAAGTTATATAACATGTTTACAATTCATTGTTTCTACGTTTTCATAATAAATTCACTTTATTTTTTACTTAATGTTTAAATTATTCAGGTTACAAAACTTGTTCCCTTAATAAAAACAAAAATGTTCAATATTAAAAAACATAAAAGTAAAGAAAAAAATTATAAAAATGAACTTATTTTTGTGTGATGGTGGTCTTGATAAACTATAATCCCCATTTACTACATTATTTTTATATTTTTGAGAAACATGAGGTAAGGCAGACCTCCCAATAGTTTTTACGTTTTGGTATTTATAAGAATATCGTCTAAAAAAGGCATTCAATTTATCCTCTTATACACCTCTAATGACAAATTTTCTCAACAAAAAAGACCCAAATAAACTCCATGAATCCATAATCTCACTCTAAAATCCACATGTTGGGATGAAATCCAACCAACGATGTCCTTTGGTGCAAACCAGAAAGTGTTTCTCAAATAAGATGTAACATCCTTCCGTATAATCTTTTGTTTTATATTCATTATCCACTACCAAAATTATTATTATATTATTATTATAGAGAATAATAATTATTATATATAAAATAATATTTTTTTATTATAATATTTTTACATACTTTTATACAGACTTCTATCAAATGGGTAACCGACTTGCCGTTCGTGTGTACGAAAAACTTCTTCCTTGCGAAACGATATTGTTTGATTTCATTTATCACCCCTTATGGTGAAAATTATTATATTCATAATATTTTTATTTGATAAATATGATATTTATTATATATTAATGATTCTTTAATTATTACATAAAATATGACTTCATGATTTCCATTTTTTTAAATACGATAACATCATTTCTAGGAGTGTGGACTACTGACTCCTAAAAGTAATAGGATTCATTCACACTTTTCACATAATGTATTAAGTATCTTTCCAAAAAATTAGATGAGATATATTAAAAAATATTTATCATGAAATTAAATTATATATATATATATATATATATTTCATTTACTTTCATTCTTATAATACTATAATAATATGTTAACAAGGTAAATGGTTATATACTAAATGTCGTCTCCATGAAAGGTGTATTCCATTTAAAATTTCAATAAATTATAAAATAATATATATCTTTATATTCATAATATTATTTATATTTAAATAATGTTTTAAATTATTAAAATAATGAAATAATGATCTATATAAGAGGATCAATAATAACAAGTCAAAACAAAAATGATGAACAAAGTGAATATAACCTAAAACGTACCATGATTATGAAATTATTAATATAAGGGTAAAGTAACATAATAATAATTGCATATGTTGTATTATATAAGGTATATATTTATTTTTATGATTTATAATAAAATAATAGTTATTATACAAGAAGTATAAATGTATATGAAAATGTCAAGACTTAAGGAAATGGTTTCCTTTTCTCAATAGTATTTCAATGAAACGTATCTCTTATTATCTGATCATTAATTTTTTCTTGTGTGAATACATCCCATGAATGTATTCTATGTTTCTTATAAAAAAAGTAATGGCTATTTTCATTTCCATTTTATTATCTTTCTATCATGGCTTTTATGGTTCAAAAGATACCAAATTGATAAAGTAATGTTTTTCTCTATTTTTCTCCTTTGAGATACTTGTCATGTTAATCACTAATATTTTTCCTGGGGTGTATATAATTCTCTTTAACATGTTATATCATGATTCTACTTATTTCTTTATAATTTATTCTTAATTTAATTTTATCCTTTCATGTGCATTTTTGGTCAATCTTTCCAAAGGGTTAACAGTTTACTTCCATAATCTCATCATTTATCAAGATTTTTTACCATTATACTACTGTTGATGAACACTTATGATCTATATCTCAAGAATAGTAGTGATATTACGTATAATATATTTATTCATTATTTAGTTATTTATTGGTACAATGTTTCCACACTTTTTTAATTGAGATAACTAAGAAATGGTTTTTATGAAAATATGACTTTATCATTCTCTTTAGTAAAATATCTATGTTTATTCAAAACCATGTTTTATAAAAATGTTTTAATTTTTTTTATGATTTAAAAAAATTCTAAATATTTCAAAGATTATTTTATAATTATTCATGGAAGATGTTTTTCAAAAAAAATCAAAAATTCATTATATAGTTTTCATGATTATTTTCAATGACATAATGTTTTAAAAATATTTAATACTTTGAGATTAATTTTTCAAAGTGGAAATAATATTTTTTTAAAGAAATATTTTTAATAATTTTAAATGTTTCATATAAATTTTTTCAATGTGGTTTTTAGTGAAAATGATATTGAAAATGTTTTGTGTTTTAAAGAATTTATTTATAAAGAAAATTAATGTTCCAATTGATTTTTAAAAATCCCTCACCATATAAGATGACGTCCATTGATATAGTTTATTACTTACTAGGGATATTATATAAGTATACCTTTCATATTCATTATATAAATGTTTTATGTTTTTTGGGTACAATTTTTATTGAAACCGTTAATTTTCTACTAGAAAAACAATTTTAATGAGATGGTTATGAAATGTGTTTCTTGTCATTGAGATAAATGATATTCAAAGAGATCAACATGAAACCCATTTCAGGTTACTCATTTCATGAATGAATAATTATTTTAATGTGTTTTTATAATGATATAAACTATCTTCATGCTTTATTCATGTTTTAGTTCATGGACATTGGTTATATAATGGTGTGGTCGAGATAGTGCAAGGATAACATATTAAATCTTATACTAAGGTGTTTCCAAAATATAATTTGTTCATCCAATAATGGATAATATGATTGGGTGGTTGAGATAGTTCCAGGTAAGTCAATTATAGAATATAAAATGAAGTGGCCCAAATAGAACAGGGATATCCAATTTTAGTTTATATGATAGGGGTTCCCAGATTGCGTCGGTTAAGATCATTACATATTTTATGATGGGGTATCCTAGATAGCACATGATGATACTAATTATAGATTACAATAAGGTTTAGAACAATATATCCCCCCAAATTCATTGGTTAATGTTGTATATCTTATTATATAATGATGAGAAACAATTCAACTAGCTTGATTCACTGTGGAAAAAAGGGGAAACCAAATCCACTCTAGTATAAAGGGTAAAATTTATCCCTTATGGAAATATGGGGAAACCAGATATATTAAAATAAAATTACATTGAATGGGGATGGTGGTGTATCCCACCCAGTTAGTTTAGTATAAATAATGTGTCATTATATGCATTAGAAATGATCCTTATACAAGAGAAAGTTTTTTTAATTATTATGGTTCTACTAAAAATTACATGTCTTACTTATATGTTTTGATCTCATAGATTATTCTCTTGATTTCGGTATGATTCATGTCTTATAAACATCAAAAATTAATTCCATGAATCTTCATTATGATATTAGATATGATGTTTATGATCTAATAATGTTATGATTCAATTATTATACCCATATTGTTGTGTTATGCTTACATTTCACCCATGTTTACACATACTGAGCAACTGAGATCACCCTAGTCTTTTTTTCTTTTCCCATGTTATGAAAAATGGTTTTAATTGGCTGTACCAAAATTTGATGATATTTAAGTGTGATTTTTATTTTCATTCACCATGTGATGAGATTATGTTTCTATGTTTCCAAAGACACTGAACAGTTATGGTCCTCCAGAATATATTTTTATAATGTGATGAATCTTTATCTAAAATGATGTTATATATATGTTGGTTAAGCTTGGTAGGATATTGAAGTTATTAATGGAAATTAGTTTTTAAAACATTGAAACCGTGATGATATAACCTTAGTGATCTTCATAGGGATATTTATAAGGATATATCTGGGGAAATCTCTATGGATAATAAATATGATTATTCGATGTATAGGAGAATGTCATGTAAATTTTGTAAATGATAGATCGAGTTGTTTCCTAAGAAAACATACATATATATACACAATAATGGGATGCGGCTCTGGGATAAATTTACATTGGGGTAAAAACCCTAAAGTCACCATATTGATCTAGATACGATTTAGAACTAGTGCATGACAATGGGTATTTTTGCATTCAATTTTTGACAATAATGGGGGATATGATTTATGAATTATAAAAATATTTAGGTTTGATTACGAAGTAGTTAAAAAGAATATATCTATAAATAACCTAGGACAAAGATAATATTTTATATATTAACGAATCATGTGTCATTATTTAGACAACCTAGATGTAATTTTCAATGCTATGCGGTTTTCAACATTGATTATTATTTCTCACACTCTTCATTCTAGAATTTGTTAATGGGGGTGAAAAAATAACTTGTTTTCATTGAAATTTTAAAATTTGGATAGTATGTTCATTATGGAAATCATTTTTTTATGTGTAAATCTCATAAGGAGAATACGTAAAGAAGTATAAGTATTAGTCATACTATTTTAGATGAAGGGTCGGCAAATGACATGTGTTAGGTATGTGATGTTATAACAGTATTTATTATATTAAAAATAAGAAGAATGAATAGATTATGGTTAAGGAACCATAATACATGATTCATATTTGACATTCTTGGATGGTGTTATTAATGAATAAAAAAATGAAGATAGATTAATGGTTTAACAAAAAGTTTGGTGGACTAAAGTTTATATAATTTTAAATACAAATATATTATTTGAAAAATCGTGTAATATATAGGTATTTTAGGTATAGGTTTTTAAAAAAATATTGAAAATTTTATTTTGAAATTTTATGAAGAAGTACAAATGCGATATTTTTATTGAGGTAATGTAAGAATTATTGTTTTTAAGATGGTGTGAAAATTGTTTTTTTCTTGGAAAAAGAGATGATTGAATTAGATAAAGTGAATTCAATAGTACCAATGACCATACAAATAATTAAGTAATTTTTAAAAATTTGTTCTATTTTATAATAGATAATATTTAAAAGTTATTTGTATTTGATGAATTTATCCAATAATCCTTCAATAAGATTTTTCGGAAATTCAGATTATTACTATGTTTGAAGAGTAAACATGATGTAAGTATTAACATGTTTTGAATTTGATAATAAAGAGGAACATTATGATATATTATGGATCAATGATAATATTTTTTTATTAATTTAGTTACATTATTCTAAATGTTTTTTATTTTCATAATTAAAAATTATTATATGTTTTATCATTTTTTCAATATTTAAGTTAAAAATATGATGAAATTATTGAGGGAAATTTATTATCTCATTGTATAATGAAATATGAATATTTGATAACATATTCTAAACAGTTGTTTTATAGGAACTGAAGATAGATGGGATGGATTATCATATATCCCATGATCTGTAGTTCTTCTGGAATGAAAATTTTGAATTCCTTTTTTCGAGTGTGAGGTGATGTGGGAATTGGACAAACCACAACCTAAGGGTAATATTTATCTTATGAAAGGGAATGAAATAAAGTGATTATGTCATCCTATAAAACAATATTAAACATTATCAAAATAGTCTTAAAATAAAATTATGTTCTATTATCAACATTTATTATGATATTAATGACCGCTTTCACACTTCTTCAGTTTATATTTTTTTGTTACTTTTCATTGTATATCCCACATTCTTGTGATTAGTTATATTTTTCAATATCTAGGATTATTTATTATTTTATTCTATTTCTATGTTTTAAATTCTCATCAATATTATTCTTTGTAGAAATAATGTTTAGATTTACATTGGGAAACCATTATGTTTCAATCGTTCCCTTTTTAAGTGATGGTTTATTAATCATTTTAACGATGTGGGTATCAACCAAATAAATTTTAATGTATTAATAATTTGGTAACCAAAGAAAATTTCTAGTGGGAAATTCATTTAAAGGGCATATAATTTAACACCTATATATTTTGGGAAATAAATTTTTTGGAATTAATTTAAACTTTTTGATATTTCTCATTTCACGCAAAACTGACTTAGCTGGTGTTACACGAAACACTATGTTTATATAAAAAAATTTATTATATTTATTATTTAAAAGATAATGTTACAAGATTAAAATTAAAATTAGTAATAATAATAGTAATAAATAATTTTATAATATTATATCTAACGATTTTGATAATAAAAAATATAATTTTTGGTAAATTCATTATATGTTTGAAAATACTATTTTCTCAAGTGAACTCCTTTTTATGTTGTAATATTAAAAATATAAAAATAACATTTATAAAATTTAATAAATTCAATTATTTGGAACAAACTTAATTTTTGAATTCAGAATGTAAAAATTAGCTTACGGTGTATTTTTTGGTATTTTCTGAAAAAATCATTTTAGGGTTAATGTCTAAAAATGCCAAATTTTAATTAAATTATTTTTTCTAATTTAATTTATACATATTGATAAATTATTTCATAATTTGTTAATAATTTTTAATTATATCAATTTTACTTAAATTAATCGAACATAGTTTATTGCGACAAATCTGGAATTGAAATTATATATAAAACCATTCTAATATTTTAATCTTTTTAAAACCCCTTATTTAGCGACCCTATATGAGCATTAAGATTAAATTAGTTTCACAAAATTATGTGTTTATAATTATAAAAAATTCATTCCATATTATTAATTAATATGATTTATAATTTCGACTAAGGTAAAATTTGAATTTTTTCAAAACAAATATGAAATTATTTATATTTAATTAAAGTTATTAAGGACATATTTATTTATGTAGTGGCTAAACATCAATCATAAGATGAACAATGACCTAGTTAATTGTATAAAATCCATTAGATGCAAATATTTCCATCATATAACCAAAATTTTAGAATTATATTAATTATTTGCACACAATTCTCTGAAAGTGGACAATATAATATGTTAAGTATGGAAAAGGACAAAAAAGTATCTTTTATTTCCATTAACATTTATAAAGCCTTGACATATGAACAAAAAACCATATATTGGTTTTACACAATTTTTAAAAAGTTAAAATTTATTTTTTCATCATATTAATTTATATTTAATTTTTAAAAATGAATTATATATATTAGAAACATATCGAATGCCTATTGTAATAATTATCTAGTTAGAAATTTAATAAATAACGATACACAAAATATTAAAAATGTATTAAATTGATTTGAAGATTATATATCATTCTATTAGATAAATATATATTATTAAAATTGATCTCCCTAAATATATAGAATACCAAATTGTTCATGATGTTTATAAATTTAAATATTGTAAATAATGTAATAATTGATATTACTGTGATATTATAATAAATTATATATTACTAAAAGATCTAAAATTTAATAAATATCATATAATAAGTCCCCAACCTTAAAAAATTATATAATCTTAAATTGAAATGAATAATTCACATTCATAATATTTTCAGGTTTATATTTTTTGATAATTAGGCCATAACATATACATGACTACTTGAATATTACATGTAGACATATCTACTCAGTTTCCATTTTTACACAAAATAAAAACTTTTGAAAAAAAACTCATGTCTAGTTTCTTGTTTATGACTTCTCCATGATACCATCCTTGAACCTATTCCACATTATGTCCTGTGAAAAACAATTCAAAAACATGGGATGAGCATAAAAAACTCAGTAAGGAATGCACAAAGAAGGAAAACTTTTAGTTTTTCAATACGAAAAGTAAACTATAAATACTTTATCATAAGTAATAAACCTCGCATTTTTGAAGTAGTAAATACTCTTCATTGAATAAATGATCATTTATTACCCTTTAGTAACCAAATGACTACCATAAACCCCATATAATTAACAAATTACAAATAAAGGTAACGTGGGAGATAAACATTCTTATGTGGAATAACCATACGGCCGACTTCCACACATATCACTAAATAGAATAGCCATGAAACTGACTTCCATACCCAATGCATTTGAGGGTATAACATAACAACCCGTCCTTGTTTATCATGGAAAAACCGTCATTTGGTGTATCATGTAACCACCCGTAAAATGTTTGAGTACCATTATAAAAACATAACACCTAAAATATTGCAAATATAAAAATTTCACTTATAACATTTAATTTGCAATCACAAGAAATAATTTCAAGATATTGAAATAATCAATCCATTTAAAAAACCATTTTCAATACCAAAACAGTAAAAAAATAGAATAAGGGATTTCCATTTCATTTTAGAAATCATTAAGGCATATAGAGGAAGCCAAATAACAATTACGGAGGCCAAGAGGTCATTGTCCTTACAAACGTTAAAAACATTCAATTTGTCGATTAGAAAAACGCTTCATAGAAAAATGATTCCAATTTTATGAAATTAAAAGTAAAAGGGGTTTATTATACACTATTTAAAAGAAGAAGTTATATATTATTGAAATATTCCTCAATGAATGGATATTGAGATGATGTCCCTTACCTCATATCCGACTTGACCTATTCGTTTTTTAATATCCTTTAATTTGGGTAACTCCCTTTGGTTTGAACCATAAGGACATATTGATGTGTCTTCGGCCTAAGGTACGACCCTTATAATGAGGAGAGGGATCTTGAGAGCTTATTTAGACAGGTTCTGGACAATCCATGGGGCTTTAGAGGTGTTAGTAAGGAGTAAGAAGTTATGGACTTTAATAAGGGGGATGATGGGTGCTTTAGGAATGTTTGAAAATATTATTTTATTATATAATGATATTAGGATTCTATAGATCAAAAAACTAATTATAGTCAAAGATAATTTGACTAATTTTTTAAATAAAATCTCCCAATAATAATTGGATAGGTTTTGGATATTGTATTATTATTTATAATCTAATTTATTTAAATCTTTTATTAATGAGGTAAAAACTCCATCATTATTGTGTCATACATAATTTAATTTATTTGAAGTCTAAAAATTATAAACAAATTTCCATGATGTAAGAAATTTTTTTACCTTTCCAATAAATATTTATAGTCGAAATGAGAACTTATATAACCCCATAAAAATTATTTTACTAAAAGATATTTTTTTGTGTCATTTTAATCATTACATTAAGTTAATTATTCTAAAGTGTCATAATCACTCCCAAGTGGTTCCATGGGGTCCAAAAATCAACTCAAATATTCCCATGGTCGTAAAGGAATTATCCAATAAGGTTAGGACTAGTGTTGAGGTAATTTTGTATTATTATAATATTCTTTTTACCTTCAATTACCATATTTACCTTTAATCGCGGTAAATAAAAGTCAAAAGTTACTATTCACCAAAAATTATATTCATCTTATTGAACCAAATTTTACATAACTATAACATGCATAGATGTTGTGTTTTATAAAATCAATTTATAGAAGCTGAAAATTTTTATTTAAATGACAAAGATAGGTTTTTCAACTCATACTTTGTGGTTTCACTATTCATCAAAAATTGACGTTTTTCAGACAAATACCAAAAATTCAGCCTAATATATATTTGATATTCCAACTTCTAAAATGATCTATATTTTAACAAATAATAAACATATAAGTCGAATTATGTAATAGAAAATTAATTACCGTTATCAAAACAAATAGTGTGTCTTAATAAAATAATAATTATCCAAAGATTGGTACTTGTTTATGTACATTTTCAAAGTGAAAATAATTCCAATGAAAACAATTGGAATAAATTGTAAAAACCTATTATAATTACACTTCAAAACCAGTTAGAAAGATAATCTAACCATATAAATAAATTATATTAGAAGGAACTTTGGAATTAAAATACTGTATTTTTTACTATTTATAAAAAAAGGAATTTAATCAGAAAAATACCAAAAAAATTTCCAAAGTAAATTTTGATGTCACAATTATAAAGAAAAATTTTATTTTGTAAAATATAACATATAAATGTGACCAAAACTATATTTAAATAAGGTTCACCATCAAAAGACGGTAAATCGACCTTTTAAAGAATATTAGAGTATTTATGCTTAAAATTAGATTCATTCATATTTCAAACCCCTAACTTTTATTGGATAAATGTTTAAACATTTAGAAAACATGTATAATCATATTTTTGAGAGTTATATTCATTCCGTCTAGTACAACAACTAGGCGTTAACTACCATTTAAAATAATAATATTATATTATTAGTGTATGTGATGGCCCAGACACTCACGGTCCATCCCTTTGCCAAAATCTGGATCCTAAGGGTGGCGTCTAGGTGGTAATGTAACACCCCAAGCTTCTACGGTACGCTTCTCTTTGAATAATGCAATAGTGTGAGTTGTACGCAACACCGAGTTCTAACAACCAATCAAACTAGCCGTTATGAATAGTAATACCTAGTTTTTAAAATTATATATATTTTATATTTCAAAATGGAATTAATTTCTGGATTCGGAATATCTAATTTAGCCTAAGGTGAAATTTTGGTACTTTTCGGATAACTTTCATATTTTGATGAATAGTGAAAATTAATAATTTTTAATTAAAAACAACTTTTTTAATCAAAATACTTAATAGTGACAAATTATGAATTTTAGTAGTTTTAAAGTATATTTAGAATATATTTTTACCATTTAATATATTGTTGGTCATTGGACATAATTTTACAATTAAACCGAACATAAACAAGTGTCAATCTTTTGATACTTATTATCTCTTAAAAACACGCTTTTTGTTTTGACAGCGGGAATTAATTTTAAATTAATTTCTTCCACTTCTGTGTTTTGAATTTATGAAAATGGATTCCATATTTGGAATCATGATGTTCAAATTATGTAAATAGGTAACTTTTATTTTTAGACATTTTGAATAATTACTGCGGTAAATATTTTATTTACCATGGTTAAGGGTAAATCCGGTAAATAAGGGTTAAAAAATAATATTATAATAATACTAAATTACCCTAAAACGTGTCGTAACCCTATTTGTTGATACCTGGTCGACCATGGGCATCTTTGGGTCGATTTTGGGACCTCATGGATCCACTTGTAAGTGATAATGACACTTTATTTCAATTAAGTTAAAATGAATACAAAAATGACACAAGCATATATCTTTTAGAATAACAATTTTTACATAGGGTTATATATGTTGGATTTTAGATTATAAATATTCATTAGAAAGATAAAAGGATTTCCTACATAATGATATTTTATTTATAATTTTTAGACATTAAATAATTTGTTTTATTTATGACACAATGATGATGCAGTAATTACTATAATAGTGAAAAATTAAAATAATTGATATTATAAATACCCAAATAAATATAATATAAAACTTTTAATGAATTAAACTAATTTTATAGGATAATATGATATATTAGGAGTGATTTAATTTACTTTTTTCGAAGTAATAAATATGTTATGAGTTTCAAAAAATTCAACTATTGAATAGTGTCAAAATTGACATAAAAGAGTTCTTAAAACAAATATTATATTATTAATTGATATTAAATTCCTAAAAATCTAAGGTTCGGCCAAGAGACTTATATCATGATAGGTTCATCATTAATGGACCACTTGGGTGTCGCTTGGATTTATATAGTAAGTTTATTAACCATATTATATAAAAATACAAAGAGACATTGTAAAAGTGAAACTAATTAACTTAGAGTTAATACTTAAAGATAAGGTTAATATAAGTACCCAAACCTGTATAAATTATATTGTTTGAGTTGTTTTAGACCCATACCCACCTTGAACTTTTAATAGTCAACTTTGGATCCTTTGGAAACCGATTATGAATTTATTATAAATTAATATTTCTAGCTTTTCCAAAGGTGCCCCTCACCCCTCTTATAAAAGGGAACTCCTCCTTCTCATTTCTTCACACCTTCAAAGCCTTTTGGTTCGGTCAAACTCTGCCCAAATACTCTCCCAACTTTCCTCACTACAACCTAGTGGCCTTAGTTTGATCAGAAAGTCAACCTAAGGATCCCTTTTGATCAAATCAAAAAGAAGAACCCGAAGAAGAGGTAATGTTTTCACCACCCCTTTTCAAGTTCCTTTCTTCTTCCACTTCTTCTTTCTTTGTTCTTACAATTCTAAAATAATAACTCCAGTATCTTAAATATACTGGGATGTTATTATAAATATGGTACAACCATATTCAGTATTCTATCCACCCTTTGAATAACATGTCACCATACGTGCGTATGTACGGCTTACCGTCTCCACGTCATGGTGTAATTGTTATTCAATATATTATTATTTGGATGGGTATAATAATGATGTGTAACTCATGTAAATAATAAATATAACATGTTAATGATTCTTTATATATGATATACCATCCATTTATATATTATTTTAATATCAAAAGAATGATATTGTCGCTCGTGCGTACGTACGGACTACCGTCTCCACGAACGCGATGAGATTCATTCTCCACCGTATCCATTCAAGTATAATTATCATTTGATGATTTAAAAATGATTTTTAAGGACTTGATATCATTATGGATATGAATAAGATACAACAAACATGGCTTATGTAACAAAACATATAAAATAAAATGAGTAAGTTAACACCCGAAACGACGATAATTCTAAGATATTATTAACAAATCAATGTTAAAAGATCATATATGATATCATATTAATATATATGATTCTTGTATAATTTAATAACAATTATTTCACCATTATACAGGAGTTTAACCTACCCCAACCAAGGAAAAGTACAAGGTAAGGGTTATTTCACAATCTCTTCATTATCTGAGGTTGTTTATATGTAATAATCTACTGGGATCTCTTTATCATCCACATCCATGTTTTCTTAAAAATGTATTTCAAAACATTTTTTATTATTTACAAGAATATGGGTTAAAGTCATTTATACCCTTGGTTTACTTTTTATAAGAGTTTTATAAAGGAATCTTTCCGTCATTTTCAAAACAAGGTCCTTTTTAACCTTTTCGACAGAATTAAGGTAAGAATGTTTTTTTAACTTATACGGCGGGTGCGGCTATTTTCCGCCGTTATAAAATCTTCAAAGCTTCCCTTACAAGATTATAAGAATTTCTTCAAAGAAAATGTTTTATTTTATATGGATCTTAAATGATTTCAAAATAAAAGGAGATATTTCTTTAAAAAAAATTTGATTTCATCTATGTCAACATCCTTTGATGGATTTTAAGATTATTTGAAGTTGATTTATTATGATACAAAACTTCTATATTGTATTGAAGTTTTTGTGATATGTTTGACTGTGGATGTGCTATTTTTATACCATTCATTGTTTATGGTGAAATTATTGACATTTCGTATGCTAGTTTTAATACGAATGTTTATGTTATGTTTAAACCTTTTCATATGGGAATGCATTGGACTTAGTAAGTGATGGGTGGAGCCCGCTATAGCTTCTCGATGCATCGGTAGGTCTCATGAGACAAACTAGTGTTTTGGAACAAGGCCTTGGCAAAATCTTATTTGTAGTCTTGGCACGAGGCCTTGACTATGTGGTTATGATAGTCTGGCATTATGCATTCCATCATTATGAAAGTGGTTATTGATTTTGCATGTGATTATTCGATTAGTAGAATAACCATGTGAATAAGTAAATGGAATTATCTCATTTTATTTATGCCATACTATGTTAAAAGTTCAAGTTTAAAAGGCTTTTGTTTTAGTTATACATTGCCTTAAATGTTTATTCTTATTTATGAAAGTTTCCGCTATATTGTTATCCTTACTGGGCATTTGAGCTCACCCCTTTTCTATGTTTTATTTTTCCCAGGAAGTGAAGAAGTAAATTATGAATGACCTACAGGGATATTATGTGGGGATACGAGTGTGGATTATGGAGACAATATGTTGTTGTAGTAGTTTTTCATTTTATGATGCAATGTAAGACTTATGAATATATCTAGTGTTTCCAAGACTATAAAACCAATCGGTCTTTCGAGATTTGATCTTTCTTGTGATCATACCAATGTTATGTAATAATGCACCGACTCTGGGAAACTGGGGTCGGGGTGTTACAGTTGGTATCAGAGGAAGTTTAGTACAGACCTTGGAAGCTAGATTTAGATAAACTATGATTAGAGCACGTAGACCTAAGATGAACATTGAGGATTAGTATAGAAGAACTTCCTAGAATTTTGGTATTTTAGAGATTTTGTGAGTTTTCCGAGCAATACATCCCTGTCTGGATACGAGCAGGTATAGGCGGCTCTGACACAGATGTACCTAGGGGTAAAACCTGAAAACACCGCTTTGAGCTAGACTAGAACGGGAACTGGTGCACGACAACGGGCCTTGCTGCACTCTTGGTTACGACACTCCCGGGGGATATTCTTAGGATAACTCTCATTTTTCATTACAAATCCTTTTGAAGGGATTATGAGTATATACTTCCTCAAAGAAAACATTCTTATGATTATGGATTATATCCATAAATAGTTCAATTTATGTTAAGTGTTTTATAAGTATGGGATTATGTATTTTGATTCATAAACTGATCTAGTTTATGCCATTGTTTAGAAATGGCGCCTAGTGGAAGAAATGGAAACCGTATCAATGCACGCACTCCATGTAGGGATTGCCCTCCTTCTCAAGATAATTATAGTGGATCTGGTGATGCAACTGGAGCCGATCAGCTAATCACCATACTGGGACAACTTACTCAGGTTATGAATAATAACCTTACCCATATGGAGCACCCTGATCCGCAGTGTGGAGGATCAATGTTAGATCGATTCATGAGGCAACAACCACCAACGTTCAATGGGAGTATAAATCCCTTAGTAGCTAAGCAATGGATATTTTCCCTAGAGAAAATATTTCAGGCTTTGGGGAGCAGTGAAAGGGAAAAAGTTATCATGGCAGTTTACCGCCTCAGTGGAGATGATGATCAATGGTGGTCATTGATTCAAAATATGAAGGAAGATGATGAAGTATCAAATATGGAATGGAGGGAGTTCAAAAATCTGTTTTTAGAAAAATACTTTCCTCGCGACCATCGAGCAGATATGGAAAGGCAATTTCTAAGTCTGAGACAGAAGGAGGATGAGAGTGTCACAAAGTATGAGGCTAACTTTACAAGGTTAGCAAGGAACGCTGGTGATTATATACGTAACCAAAGAAGTTATATTGATCGTTTCTTTGATGGGTTAAAACCATTTCTCCGTCGAGCATTAGTCTCACAATCCTTTTCATCGTACGAAGGCATTGTCTCATGTGCTATCAAGACCGAAAAGGAATTCTCTACGTATTATGACTTTAAAGCAAAGCAAGAGAAGAAGAGGCCTGCTGATCAATCTTGGAATGGAAATAAGGGGAAGAAAGGAAAGGTTGAATATCCATCCTGTGGTAAATGTGGGAAGAAACACCCTGGTGCTTGCTTGAAGGGAATGGGAGTCTGTTACAAGTGTGGTGAAAAAGGCCACCAAGCTCGTGATTGCAAAGGGAAGAAGGAAGCCACCAACGTTCAGTGCTACAATTTCAGGGAGATGGGACATTATGTGAATGAATGTCCTAAGTGTCAGGAGAACTTACCTCAGAAAAGGCCAAGGGATCAAGGCCAAGCTTATGCTATCACTACTGCTGAGGTAGAAGCTCCGAAAGACGTGGTGGAAGGTAATTTAATGGTTTCCTCAAGTTTAGAAAATGAATTATTAGATTCTGGATCATCGCATTGTTTCATATTTTCCCAGTTTTCAAAGAAAATTAGATATTTCCAATTTGATTTAACAAGGGAGTTGTCAGTTAAAACTCCTAAGGGAAGTATCATTGCAACAAAGTTTTGTGAATCAGTCCCCATTAGAGCACATAAATGTTCGTTATCTGCTGATCTCATCATCATACCTATGATTGAGTTTGACATAATCCTCGGTATGGACTGGCTTTCGGACTATGATGCAAAGATTTATTGTAATAAGAAAGAGGTTACGATTCTTGATGATAATGATAAGGAACACCTTATCTTTAGAACAGAATCGTCACCACCTAATTCTTATTTAGATCCGCCCTCAATAGCTCAACTAAATTCAATTATTGGGGAGGAAGAGAATGAAATAACTGCGGGTGAGGAAAGGAATGTTCAAATAGAGGATGTACCTATTGTGAAAGAATTTGTAGATGTATTTCCGGAAGATTTACCTGGACATCCTCTAGAACGAGAAGTTGAGTTTTCCATTGATTTAATTCCTGGATCAAGGCCTATATCGAAGACCCCTTATAGAATGGCCATTGTAGAATTAGTTGAACTAAAGAAACAACTAGAGGAATTGAGTAATAAGGGATTTATTCTCCCTAGTGTTTCTCCATGGGGAGCCCCTGTTCTTTTTGTTAAAAAGAAAGATGGATCTATGAGGTTATGTATCGACTACAGGGAGATCAATGCTATAACGATAATGAACAAGTATCCCCTACCTCGTATTGATGATTTATTTGACCAACTACATGGAGCTCAATACTTTTCAAAGATTGACCTTCGATCTGGATACCATCAGTTGTGTGTAAAGAAGGAAGACATTTCGAAGATAGCATTTCGAACCAGGTACGGGCATTACGAGTTTACTGTAATGCCTTTTGGATTGACTAATGCACCCTCTGTATTCATGGATCTGATGAATAGAGTTTTCAAGGAGTATCTCGATGAATTTGTGGTGGTATTTATTGATGATATCTTAGTATACTCCAAAACCTACGAAGATCATGAAAATCACTTGCGCATTATCTTGAAGACTCTGAGGAGGCATGAATTATATGGGAAGTTTAGCAAGTGTGAATTCTGGCTTCAGGATATTTCTTTTCTTGGCCATATTGTCTCTAAAGATGGAATCTCTGTTGACCCTTCTAAGACCAAGGAAATCCAAGAATGGCCAGCACCTACAAGTATAACTGAGGTATGCAGTTTTATTGGTTTGGCAGGTTATTATCGACGTTTCGTCCAGAATTTTGCCCGATTGGCTAACCCATTAACGAAGCTCACATGTAAAGGGGTTAAAATTTTTTGGACAAAAGAGTGTGAAGAATGTTTTGAAGAACTGAAGAAAAGATTAGTCAATGCTCCTATATTGACTCTACCATCAGGGAATGATGGGTTCGTTATTTATAGTGATGCATCGAAGAAAGGACTTGGTTGTGTCCTTATGAAGAATGATAGAGTTATTGCCTATGCATCACGACAGTTGAAAATTCATGAAAAAAACTATCCTACTCATGATCTCGAGTTAGCAGCTGTGATCTCTGCTTTGAAGATATGGAGGCACTACCTCTATGGTGAAAAATGTGAGATTTATACTGATCACAAGAGTTTGAAGTATATTTTCTCACAAAAAGAACTCAACATGAGGCAAAGGAGATGGCTTGAATTACTCAAGGATTATGATTGCACGATACACTACCACCCGGGGAAAGCAAACAAGGTGGCAGATGCTTTGAGTAGAAAAGACCATGGATTTTTGAACAATATGAGAATTGAAAGGGATCCAATTTTCATGGATCTAGTGAAGATGGACATGGGAATAACCAGGGAAGGTGAAACATCATTTCTTTTTCAAATGGTTGCCAAACCATCTTTAATAGAATGGATTAAGAGTACTCAGACCGATGATGAAGAAATTCAATAGAAGATTAAAGCTATGAATGATGGGAGATTGAGAGACTTTGTGTATGAAGATGAAATTTTGAAATTTGGGAAGAGACTTTGTGTTCCCGATATACCTGATCTAAAAAGGGAATTGTTGGATGATGCTCATAGTTCCAATTTCTCTATACACCCTGGGAGCACCAAAATTTATAGAGATTTGAAGGAACATTTTTGGTGGGACAACATGAAGAGGGAGATTGCTGATTTATTGTCAAGATGTATGGTTTGTCAACAAGTGAAATCTGGAAGGCAACAGCCTGGAGGAGTCATGCAACCTCTTCCCATACCGGAGTGGAAATGGGACAATATTACGATGGACTTTGTCATGGGGCTACCAAAGACTCCTAGAAGGAACGATGCAATATGGTTTATTGTTGATCGTCTTACCAAGTCAGCACATTTTCTTGCTATAAGAGAAGATCTACCCCTGGAACGTCTAGAAAGACTATATATTAATGAATTTGTGAGACTTCATGGAGTACCCCTATCGATTTTTTCTGATCGTGATCCCCGTTTTACTTCAAGATTCTGGAAAAGTCTTCAGAAATCCCTGGATACTGAGCTTCATTTGAGCACTGCGTACCACCCTCAGACAGACGGACAATCAGAACGGACTTTTCAGACATTAGAAGACATGTTGAGATCTTGCTCACTTGACTTTCAGGGTATGTGGGATCAATATTTACCTATGGTAGAATTTTCCTATAACAATAGCTTCCATTCGAGTATTCAGATGGCACCATATGAAGCGTTATATGGAAAGAGATGTCGTACACCAACATGTTGGGATGACGTTGGTGAAAGAAAACTTGTAGGCCCAGAACTGGTGGAGGAAACGGTGGAAAAGGTGAAATTAATCCAAAATCACATCAAAGCAGCTCAAAGTAGGCAGAAGAGCTATGCCGATAATCGAATGAAGGATTTGGAATTTCAAGTCGGTGACCATGTTTTCCTGAAGGTATATCCATGGAAGGGAGTCATATGTTTTGGTAAGAAAGGTAAATTGAGTCCCAGGTACATCGGACCTTTCGAAATTCTAGAACGAATTGGGGTTGTAGCTTACCGATTGGCAATGCCGCCAAGTCTCTCCAAAGTTCACGATGTGTTCCACGTATCTCTGTTGAGGAAATACATGCCTGACCCAACGCATGTACTCACCTATGAAGAATTAGAACTGGAACCCGATCTTTCCTATTGTGAAGAGCCCGTCAGGATTCTTGATACGAGAGAACAAGTACTGAGAAACTGGACGACGCGTCTGGTAAAAGTTTTGTGGAGAAACCATAAGATGGAAGAGGCGATGTGGGAACCCGAGGAACTTATGATGAAGAACCACCCGAGTCTTTTCATGAGATAGTATTCTAGAAATTTCTAGGACGAAATTATTTGAAGGAGGGGAGAATGTAACACCCCAAGCTTCTACGGTACACTTCTCTTTGAATAATGTGATAGCATGTGTTGTACGCAACACCGAGTTCTAACAACCAATCAAACTAGCCGTTATGAATAGTAATACCTACTTTTTAAAATTATATATATTTTATATTTCAAAATGGACTTCATTTTTGGATTCGGAATATCTAATTTAGCCTAAGGTGAAATTTTGGTACTTTTCGGATAACTTTCATATTTTGATGAATAGTGAAAATTACTAAATTTTAATTAAAAACAACTTTTTTAATCAAAATAATTAATAGTGATAAATAATGAATTTTAGTAGTTTTAAAGTATATTTAGAATATAGTTTTACCATTTAATATAATTTTGGTCATTGGACATAATTTTACAATTAAACCGAACATAAACAAGTGTCAATCTTTTGATAGTTATTATCTCTTAAAAACACGCTTTTTGTTTTGACAGCATGAATTAATTTTAAATTAATTTCTGCCACATCTGTGATTTGAATTTAGGAAAATGGATTCCATATTTGGAATCAGGATGTTCAAATTGTGTAAATAGTTAACTTTTATTTTTAGACATTTTGAATAATTACTGCGGTAAATATTTTATTTACCATGGTTAAGGGTAAATTCGGTAAATAAGGGTTAAAAAATAATATTATAATAACAATAAATTACCCTAAAACGTGTCTTAACCCTATTTGTTGATACATGGTCGACTATGGGCATCTTTGGTCTGATTTTGTGACCCCATGGATCCACTTGTAAGTGATAATGACACATTATTTTAATTAAGTTAAAATGAATACAAAAATGACACAAGCATACATCTTTTAGAAAAACAATTGTTACATAGGGTTATATATGTTTGATTTTAGATTATAAATATTCATTAGAAAGATACAAATATTTCCTATATAATGATATTTTATTTATAATTTTTAAACATTAAATAATTTATTTTATTTATGACACAATGATGATGCAGTAATTACTATAATAGTGAAAAATTAAAATAATTGATATTATAAATAATCAAATAAATATAATATGAAACTTTTAATGAATTAAACTAATTTTCTAGGATAATATGATATATTAGTATTTATTTAATTTACTTTTTTCTAAGTAATCAATCTGTTATGAGTTTCAAAAAAATCAACTATTGAATAGTGTCAAAATTGACATAAAAGAGTTCTTAAAACAAATATTATATTATTAATTTATATTAAATTCCTAAAAATCTAAGGTTCGGCCAAGAGACTTATATCATGATAGGTTAATCATTAATGGACCACTTGAGGGTTTCTTGGATGTATATAGTAAGTTTATTAACCATATTATATAAACATACAAAGAGACATTGTAAAAGTGAAACTAATTAACTTAGAGTTAATACTTACAGATAAGGTTAATATAAGTACCCAAACCTATCTAAATTATATTGGTTGAGTTGTTTTCGACCCATCCCCTCCATAACATTTGAATAGTCAACTTTGGAGCCTTTGGAAACCGATTATGATTGTATTATAAATTAATATTTCTAGCTTTTCCAAAGGTGCCCCTCACCCCTCTTATAAAAGGGCACTCCTCCTTCTCATTTCTTCACACCTTCAAAGCCTTTTGGATCGGCCAAACTCTGCCCAAATACTCTCCCAACTTCCCTCAATACAACCTATGGGCCTTAGTTTGATCATAAATCCAACCTATGGAGCCCTTTTGATCAAATCAAAAGGAAAACCCGAAGAAGAGGTAATGTTTTCACCACCCCTTTTCAAGTTCCTTTCTTCTTCCACTTCTTCTTTCATTGTTCTTACCATTCTAAAATAATAACTCAAGTAGCTTAAATATACTGTGATGTTATTATAAATATGGTACAACCATATTCAGTATTCTATCCACCCTTTGAATAACATGTCACCATACGTGCGTACGTACGGCTTACCGTCTCCACGTCATGCTGTAATTGTTATTCAATATATTATTATTTGGATGGGTATAATAATGATGTGTAAATCATGTAAATAATAAATATAACATGCTAATGAATCTTTATATATGATATACCATCCATTTATATATTATTTTAATATCAAAACAATGATATTGTCGCTCGTGCGTACGTACGGACTACCGTCTCCACGAACGCGCTGAGATTCATTCTCCATCGTATCCATTCAAGTATAATTATCATTTGATGATTTAAAAATGATGTTTAAGGACTTGATATCATTCTGGATATGAATAAGATACAACAAACATGTCTTATGTAACAAAACATATAAAAGAAAATGAGTAAGTTAACACCCGAAACAACGATAATTCTAAGATATTATTAACAAATCAATGTTAAAAGATCATATATGATATCATATTAATATATATGATTCTTGTATAATTTAATAACAATTATTTCACCATTATACAGGAGTTTAACCTACCCCAACCAAGGAAAAGTACAAGGTAAGGGTTATTTCACAATCTCTTCATTATCCGAGGTTGTTTATATGTAATAATCTACTGGGATCTCTTTATCATCCACATCCATGTTTTCTTAAAAATGTATTTCAATTTTTTTTTTTTATTTACAAGAATATGGGTTAAAGTCATTTATACCCTTGTTTGACTTGTTATAAGAGGTTTATAAAGGAATCTTTCCGTCATTTTCAAAACAAGGTCCTTTTTAACCTTTTCGACAGAATTAAGGTAAGAATGTTTTTTTAACTTATACGGCGGGTGCGGCTATTTTCCGCCGTTATAAAATCTTCAAAGATTCCCTTACAAGCTTATAAGAATATTTTCAAAGAAAATGTTTTATTTTATATGGATCTTAAATGATTTCAAAATAAAAGGAGATATTTCTTTAAAAAAAAATTTGATTTCATCTATGTCAACATCCTTTGATGGATTTTAAGATTATTTGAAGTTGATTTATTATGATACAAAACTTCTATATTGTATTGAATGTTTTGTGATATGTTTGACTGTGGATGTGCTATTTTTATACCATTCATAGTTTATGGTGAAATTATTGACATTTCGTATGCTAGTTTTAATATGAATTTTTATGTTATGTTTAAACCTTTTCATATGGGAATGCATTGGACTTAGTAAGTGACGGGTGGAGCCCGCTATAGCTCCTCGATGCATCGGTAGGTCTCATGAGACAAACTAGTGTCTTGGAACAAGGCCTTGACAAAATCTTATTTGTAGTCTTGGCACGAGGCCTTGACTATGTGGTTATGATAGTCTGACATTATGCATTCCATCATTATGAAAAGTGGTTATTGATTTTGCATGTGATTATTCGATTAGTAGAATAACCATGTGAATAGGTAAATGGCATTATCTCATTTTATTTATGCCATACTATGTTAAAAGTTCAAGTTTAAAAGGCTTTTGTTTTAGTTATACATTTCCTTAAATGTTTATTCTTATTTATGAAAGTTTCCGCTATATTGTTATCCTTACTTGGCATTTGAGCTCACCCCTTTTCTATGTTTTATTTTTCCCATGAAGTGAAGAAGTAAATTATCAATGACCTGCAGGGATATTATGTGGGGATATGAGTGTGGATTATGGAGACAATATGTTGTTGTTGTAGTTTTTCATTTTATGATGTAATGTAAGACTTATGAATATATCTAGTGTTTCCAAGACTACTAAACCAATCGGTCTTTCAAGATTTGATCTTTCTTGTCATCATACCAATGTTATGTAATAATGCACCGACTCTGGGTAACTGGGGTCGGGGTGTTACAGGTAAGACATCATTTCGGTGCGAACTATTAGTGTGACCGATTGGCATGACCGATCGGCACGACCGATCAGCACGACCGATCGGTGTGCCCGATCGGTGCCACCGATCGGTGTCACCCCGCCTTCTTGGGTTTCTCTTCTATAGTTTTTCCCATAATGCCTCTTTTAGGACTTTTTAAACCTTTTTAAGTGGTTCAAGGCCATTTTTTAGCCCTTAATCAATGTTTTAATTCCTAAGGGTAGGGCGACCCTCAACGGACCCAACTGTGTGTCCTCATATCGTGCCCCTCCATTTATATAATATCCTTTGAAATCGAAGCTGTTACCACCTTTTTCAGATGGGAAAATTTAAATAATAATTAATCTCGTCGTGTGTAACCACCCAACCACGTGGGGAACCATGATCATAATTTAAACCCGTTCAAATCCCCTATCCCGTAACAACGAGATCTTATCTATATATCGCATGGGAATTTCTTCTTCCTTCTTCTTCCTCCTGAATGGCTTCCTTTTCTTCTTAGTGCATTTGGAGTTCCCCTTCCCGAGGCAAGTGGTGCGCCTATTCCATAACCCTTCCTCTCACCCATGGAGTCCCCGACGTTCTTTCTCTACAAGTTGTGCATCCCCAGTTCATGGCGCATGCAGAACTCCGATGCTTGATCAACCAAGTAGGGTTTTTCCTTCGTCTCTCCTTACTATGCATCATGAAGGGAGGGTATGCATTGTTCTGTGGGTATTGATGAAACCAAACTTAATGAAGACAATGAATGGACCTTAAAAAATAAATGGGGTGTGATCAAAGTTATGTTGTACCCTTTTATGTTGATATGTGTTGTGATATTTATGGGCATGTGCTCACTGAAAATCATAGTCGTTGGTGATCCTTCCTTAAATCCTAATAAATCCTTGTCTTTTGTGATGACTAAATAACTGTAACATGGAAATTGGGTAGTCACTTAACTCAGTTGGTTCAAATGGATATTCAGTAAAACAAGAATCCTTGTGTGACCACCCTGGTTAACGAACAGAAAGAAGAACTTAATGAATGATGTGGTTGGACCTGGAAGTTTCCCAATCTGTTTGGTAGTAGGTGTGTTTTCCTTCTTGGTGCTTATGGGAAGATTTGGACGGGGTGGGATCCTCAATTGTGGCGTGGTTGTTGGTTGTGAATCTGAAGCTGTGTGGTTGCTCTGTTGTGACACGAACATGGGTGGGATCCTCTTTTGTTGAGAAATTGTTGGTTCCTTGTTTGAGGACATAGGGTTGTGTCTCAGGTTTTTCGTTGTTTTCAGTACTTTGAGGGATCTCACTTAACCCTTTTGTGAGGTTTTCTTTAGTTCCATTACTTTGAGGAATCTCACTAATCCCCCTTTTTGTTGTTGTAACTTTACAAGAGAACCAGGTGTGAATTCTTAAGGTGATGTTGGGTGTTTCTCTCTTCCCCTAGCCAGTGGTTATTCCTGCTAGTTTCCCAGTAGTGTAGAATTCATTTAAATGGGGTTTTCTCGAACATGAAAACAAGAATGGTTTAAATGGGGAATTGGTTTTGGGAATGAGTCGTGACTTGGCCGTGACTGTTGTTCTTCTTACGAATGAATAGTCATGAGGCTATTTGTGTTTAGGTTGCTCTTTGGGAACCCTAGGTTGTGATGAGTTCTTGATACCTATACATATATCTTTATCTTTTATGTTTCTTATTTGCACCCCACCCAAGTTGATCACTTTAGTGCCGAACACCCTCATTTCATGGCGGAGGGTGTTTTTCCCAACACTCCTATGAGTGTCTGGTAATTGGCGCCTTTTCTTCTCCCTTTCCTGAATATCCCAAGACTCTTTGGGCAGGCTGTGATGGACTAAAGTCCATTATTAGCCCATGATTCCTTGGGCAGGGTAGTTGTGGTGGTTGGCCCAGGTGTTTGTGGGCAGTTTATTTCCCAAGTGTCTTCGGGATGAGGTCGAGGTGCCTTCGGGTGTGGCAGGGGTTGTTATGACCCAGGTGTTTGCGGGTGTGGTTACGTGTGGCGGTTGTGGCCCAGGTGTCTGTGGGCGGGATGTGTGGTTGTGGCCCAGGTGTGTGCGGGCGGGTGTGGAAGTGGGACTCCTGTGAGAATGGAGGGATTGGTATGATGCGTAGGATGTCTTCAATAACTAGTGGGAAAGTGCTGTGGGGTACCCAAATATCAATGTGCTATTACTATAAATTACTTGACATGAGTTATTTGTGGAGGGTTACTTGGTGAGGCTTGGGTGGATAGTTTACCTTTCTAGATGTTTTTGTTATCTCCTTTATCATAGGGAATTAGAATTTCTCTCCACCTGTGCATGAGAGCTTTTGGTTTTCCCTACAGAGTGTACTTGTATGATCACCCTATGTTTATAAAACTGCTTTCAGGTTTCCAGGAGGACTTCAGGGATTATGAGGGACCGTACTAGCTCGGACGTTGGGACAATTTCTATTTCAGTTTTTCTTTTCTTTGGTACTTTACACTTGTATTCTTCTTGTACCTTTTTATCTTCTACTTTTGAACATGCATATGGGAATGGTTTGTTTGGATTCACTTTTACTTTAAATTTTGGTGTTGTAAGATTTACTATCTTATCCCACGATCCTATTAAAAAAGGTTAATGTGTTCCATCTTGTGTGTGATTATATACCCTTGGTGCTAGTAGCCACTCTGGGTATTATTGAAGATGGGTCTTGGGGGTAATTATCTCTCCTTCAACTTGAAGGAAGGGTCTGGAAATATTTTGTCCCTTCCCTCATCTTGGTGAAGGCGGGTCGTGACAGAATGGTATCAGAGGAAGGTTGAGATATTGGATGGAGTATAGAGTTAGGCGCATTGAGGGTTTCATGGGGTGGTAGGGAAACAGTGTTGGGTGACCTTGGTGCATGAATTAGGCCATGGAAGACCGGCTATGACACCGGATTTTAGACCCCCCTTGATCCGATGCAAGGACTCTGGACCTACTGAACGACCAAGTTAGGCTATAGTGATTGCAGGGTAGAGACCCAAGGAATGGTACATGCATCATAATTACTTGTGTTCTTATGTTTCATGGGTGTCTAGGGGATTCAAAATAAATAAAGAAATCTACAAAAATTCAAGAACAATATTCTTCACAACTCAGGCTTAGAAATTCCTTGTTTACCTTGTAGCTATAGAACCTGGGAGGCGACCACGTGTAGTGTGGGAGATCGAGGACCAGGTGGTTGAATTGGTCGATCAGCAGAGGACCGACCAAGTGGAGGAGGTTGATCAATGGCAGAAGACCCATCGATCCTTCCAGCGATAGACCCTCGGGAAGTATGGTTGCAGCATCTTAGACGTGGAGACGGAGAGCTAGCTAGTAGATCTGGTGATAGCCTTCAGCTTTATCTGGGATCCGATGGAGTATTGGCTTCCTCTGGCTGTAAGCCAGATGCATGGAGTACCACGTCAGTGGTGGACGCTTTATCTTTTGGAGAAGAGGGAGACCGAGGTGACGTGGACAGACATTGAGAAGGAGTTCTGGGAAGAATTCCTCTCTTCCATGATGAAGGATGAGAAGAGGAAGGGGCTACACTCCCTCCATCTAGGGAGTATGTCTGTAAGAGAGTTGGGGATCAAGTTCTAGGATCTCCATTGCTTTGATCCAGACCGCTTTCTGGATTATGAGTCTCATGCAAGGCGTTTAGAGGAATCACTCTGACCTTCTCTTCAGTACATTGTTACTCCCATCACCCTACTGACATACATAGAGGTGGAGAAGAATGCTGAAGTGGTGGAGAGGATGCACATGCTGGGAGGTGTGTCACGGGAGGGGATCCAGTTGGGCTCGTCAAAGGGGAAGGCCGTCAGCAGCAGGCCTCCAGCATCAGGACCCTCTAGGTTTCGACCAGTAGGGAGTAGGCCTCAGCAGTTTCAGTTTCAACCATCCGACCCTCACCCTTTCCTTTCGGGCCCAGGTCCAAGATGCTTCATCTGTGGAATCCATGGGCACCTTCGAAATCAGAGCCCGGACCGAGTACAGTACGGTGGGGGTGGGCAGGTCCAGCTCCAACCTCAGCAGCAACAATTCCCAACTAGGTTCTTTCAGCCGCAGCAGCAGGGGCTGCGGCTCCCGCTCTGCCGAGGGTAGACGTTGCAGGAGGAGGCCGACTTCAAGGTGCTCCTCAGGGACCCCAACCCAGGCATGGTTGGGGAGGTGGCCGACAGACGATAGGTAGAGGAGCTGGACGTGGGTAGTTGCATGTTGTGGAGGCAGCAACTCTAGCAGGGCCAGAGGTCGTTTGAGGTACGGTCATCTTGTATAGTACACTTGCATATGCCTTGTTCTATACAGGGGCTTCACACTCCATTGTTACAACCAGTGTGGCCCATTCTCTGGGATTAGATGCTGAGATACTTCCAGTGCCCTTGGTGCTGAGCACACCAGTCGGAGGTTAGACCGACTTATTGTATGTTTGTCGAGGATGCAGACTGATGACATGGCAACATCAGTCAGTCAGGGATCTTTTACTATTGTAGATATTGCCATAAGATGTCATCCTAGGTATTGACTGGCTATTCTATGTATGTTCCTTCATTTATTTCTTCTGAGGAAGGGTTCTGTTTTCATACTTGGGCGGTCTATGGGTGAATTTCCTCGGTGAGAAGAGATTCAAAGGAAGCAACAAGTGAGGGGAACCCCTCCTCTACTTGTTTGCTGAGCTATCAGTGGAGTCGGTGGATTCAGAGATGGTGGAAGTTCCAGGGGTCATCAGTGAATTTATGGACGTCTTCCTTGAGGAGGTGACGACTCTACCCCCTCGACGTGACATCGAGTTTGGGATAGACTTGAAATGTGGTGCTCATTCGATTTCGATGGCTCCCTACTGAATGGAACCTTCAGAGCTACGAGAGTTATGGATTCAGATTGAAGATCTGATGAAGAAAGGTTTTGTTTGACCATGTGTGTCACCGTGGGGTTCTCCATTCTTGTTCGTGAGGAAGGCAGATAGTGGTATCAGGTTGTGCATAGACTAAAGCAGACTGAATCAGGTAACGGTCATGAATCGCTACCCTCTTCCAAGGATAGATGATCTCTTTGACCAGTTGAAGGGGGTTTAATGGTTCTCTATGATCAATCTGTGATCTAGATATTACTATTTGAGGGTGAAGGATGGTGAAATCTCGAAGACGGCCTTCAGGTGATGATATGGGCACTTTGAGTTTATGGTCATGTCGTTCGGCATCACGAACGCTCCAGCAGTGTTCATGGGGCTCATGAACTCTGTCTTCTAGGAGTACCTGGATCAGTTCGTAGTCATATTTATTGTCGGCATATTGATCTACTCAAGATCTGAGGAGGATCACGCTGAACCATTGAGAACGGTTTTAGAGGTCCTCTGATGGCACTAATTCTATGGGAAGTTGTCCATGTAAAAGTTCTGGATGTGAGAAGTGCACTTACATAGGCACGTGGTGTCCGAGAAAGGGATAGTAGTGGACCCATTGAAGGTCGAGGTGTTTGTTTCTTGGGCAGCACCCAAGAACTTGGTGTAGGTTCATCGTTTCCTCGGGTTGTCCGGTTACTATTAGAGATTCGTTCCCAACTTCTCCTGAGTTGTAGCACCTATGACAACTTTGACGAAGAAGGATAGAGCTTTTGTATGGGATGGGCATTGCAAGGCAGCCTTCAGCTATCTGAAGGAGAAGTAGGTTAGTGCCTCGGTGCTGAGGTTTCTAGAAGAAGGGGAATCTTATGATGTGTTTTTTGATTCCACCGGGCAAGGCCTCAGATGTTTGTTGATGTAGCAGAAAGGGGTGATATCTTATGGATCTAGACAGTTACACCCTAATGCATGTAATTATGCAACCCACGATCTGGATCATGAAGCGTTCATGTTTACACGAAAGTTGTTGAGACATTACCTCACTAGGGAGCGCTTCATGATATTCACGGATCACAAAAGATTGAAGTATATCTTCTCCTAGAGGGACCTGAACTTACGGAAGTGAAGGTGGATGAAATTATTTCAAGACTATGACTTCGAGATTTCATACACCACAAGAAAATGCAATGTGGTGGCTGAATCCTTGAGTATAAAATCACAGAAGGATGCGGTTCGGGAGTCGGCAGATGCTTGGAAGGGGATGGAAGAGTTGGATTCCCTACACCTGGATGCAAGGATGGATGGTGGTAGAGGTTGCCTATATCAGATGATAGTAAAGTATTCTCTGTTACAGTAAGTAGAGGAGTCTCAATGGGGAGACTCAGAAAGAAAAGTGATGCATGACCCGGTTAACTAAGGTGATGCTCTGCAAGGGTGGACAGATGATGGTAAGAATCGGGTGATTTTCCGAGAAAAGCTGTTTGTTCCATAGGCGATGCACGAGAGAGTTCTTGGTGAGTTCCAAAACTCACCCCTAGAAGTGAACCTGAGAATTTCCAATGTGTATCGAGGCATGATAGGTCAGTTCTGGTGGCTCGGGGTGAAGTGGGCAATGGCAGAGTTCGTGGAAAAGTGCCTAGGGTGTCAGCAGGTGAAGGCTGAACACCATGTTCCAGACAGCTTGTTGCAACCTTTAGACGTTCTTGAGTTGAAGTGGGACAACATCTTGATGGATTTCGTCATGAGGCTACCCAAGGTTCAAGGAGGATGCGACTCTATCTGGGTAGTGGTTGTAACAGCCCAAGATTTTATGAAAAATATTCTTTTTAATTTTATTAATGTCTTGTGTTGTACACTACACCAAAAGGAGCTTGCACAACACGCATCCTTGACTTGCCTTGCATTACACGCAATCACAACCTTCCTCGATAGCGTGTGTAGTACGCAATACTGAGTTTCGCGAAACAACGATATGCTATTAAAATATTATTAAAACTAGCCGTTATGAATACTAATAACCACTTTTTAAATTTTAGAAATTTTAGCTCTCAAAATGGACTTCATTTTTGGATTCGGAGTATCGAATTTAGCCTAAGGTGAAATTTTGGTACTTTTCGGATAACTTTCATATTCTGATGAATAGTGAAAATTACTAAATTATAATTAAAAACAACTCTTTTAATCAAAATAATTAATAGTGATAAATTATTAATTTGAGTGGTTTTAAAGTATATTTAGAATATATTTTTACAATTTAATACAATGTTGGTCATTTGTTGTAATTTCACATTTAAACCAGACATAATCAAGTGTCAATCTTTTGATTGATATTGTTTCTTAAAAACACGCTATTTGTTTTAACAGCGGGATTTAATTATAAAATTAATTAATGCAACTTCTATGTTATGAATTTGGTAAAATAGACTTCATTTTTGAATTCGGAATATGAAATATAGATTAGGATGAATATAACGACCCACACTTTACATACATTGTTAATACTTCAAAATTGAATCACACTTATTACAACATATGACAAAACCACAAAGGACCGTATAGGTATAGTGTCTTTAGAAACTGGGAAACATAAACAACTGGTTCATAAATCTTCTACAGTGTCTCCCATTTATTTCATCATATCTATGGTCCCTTTTAGCATATTCTACTTAATATCCATCTTCCTGGCCTGGGGAAAAGAAAACATAAAAGGGTGAGCTCAAATGCTCAGCAAAGGCAAATAAAGGAAATAAAAATCATATCATATCTTTTTGAAAATTAAAACCTGCAAAAGAGATCATAATATCTTAACATGGAATAAATCATAGAAGTGAAAATGAGATCCCCATAATCATAACATAAAACTTGAATCTTTGTGGCATGTACACATAATCATGGAAAATCATTTCTTGTTAGTAATGACTCATTTCCAAGACTATCTTAGTGGACAAAGTCCCTTTCTGAACCGAGTTCACTCCTCGTTTCAGTCCTGTATCACTGAACCGAAATAACCTTCCGTTCCAACCATGTCTATCTCATGAGATATAAAATCTTTACCCAATGCATTGGAGGGAGATATAGGTCCCACCCATCTTATAATGAATCCTTTCTTATGTGTGCCACATAATCATAAAACATACATCATCGCATAACACATATAACAAAAATGGGATTCTTGAAACATCATGACATCATAAATCAATTCATATATGATAAAGGAATTCATAAACATAATTCCATCACAACATAGTCAAACCAATGTAAAAATATGGATAGAAACAGAACCCTTTATTATCTTAGATGGAAAATAATTTTGATAAAACACTTGAATTGAATTCTTGAGGAAAATATCCATTCTTCTTCAAAAACATTTTTCCTTTCATAACATGTCATACAACTTTAAAATAAAAGAAGTTGATTAAAAATAAACTTGAAAACTTGTAAAGGAATCTTCTTTGAAGTAATGTTTTAAAAATCCATTCATGCCGTATAAGTTAAAAAAAACATTCTTCGTACTTTTGTTGGAAAAGTCAAAAAGTACCTCGTACGGAAAAACGACAAAATATTCCTTTCATATTCTTTACTAAAAACTCACCTAAGGGAAAAAATGGATTTAAACTATTTCAAGTGGATGGAAACAATATTACATATTGAGGGAACATGGATGTGGATGATAAAATACACCCCAGTAAATACTTACGAATAAACAATCTCGGATAAAAATGAGATTGTGATATTTCCATTACCTTAGGTCCGATTTGCTTTGTTCGTGTCCGAAGCTCCTGTATAATGGTTTAAATAATGTTATTGACTTATTCCAGAATCATACATATTGATATGAGATCATATATGGTCATATTATTAGCTTCTTGTTAGTAATATTTCATTGTTACTTGTTACTCGGGTCTTTATAACTTTTTGTTCTTATGCGTGTTTTGTCGAATAAATTCTTATTCTTATCTTTAGGTTATAGATAATTCATTTCCAGAATGGTATTAGTGTAGTATATACCATATTCATTCATTCAATTCATTTATATAATCATTATGAAATGAAGATCATGTAGAACGAGTCGCATCACATCGTGGAGACGGTATTCCGTACGTACGCACGAGTGATGATATCGTTCCTATGATCGTGGAATTGTATTGGAGTATATATATATATTATATAGTTACTGATTACACCATTATACCCATCCTTGTAAGGTGATGGTGGAAAATAGATTACACCACGGCGTGGAGACGGTATTCCGTACGTACGCACGCGCGGTGATTTCAATTTTCCGTAGGATGGATAGAAGGTGAATTAGGGTTGTTTAATATTTATAATAACATATCAGTATGTAAGTAATACTGATGTTATTACTTTATCATGAAACAACTAAAGAAGAAGAAGTTGAAGAAGAAAGAAATTGAAAAGATCGGTAATGGATATTACCTCTTCTTTGGAACGCCTTTTTGAATCCTCCACTTAAGGAACTAAGATTGGTCTTTGGAGAAGACCAGGACCTCTAGGATTATTCTAGGGAAGTGGAGAAGGGAAAATGGAAGGGGTTGGCCGAGCTTGAGTGCTCAAATTGGTGTGAGGAGGAGGGGGAGGAGGTTCCCTTTTATAAGGGAGGAGAGGGGCACCTTAGGAATATCTCAAAATATTATTTTATATTAAAGTCAAAATCGGTTTATAATGGTTCCAAAGGGTCTTATTTCGAAGCTAAAGTGAGGATGGGTCGAAATACTATAAACCAATAAGATTTAGACACGTTTAGGGTATTATTTTAACCTTATCAATTAGATTTAACTCTAAGTTAATTAATTTAACTTTTACCGTGTCTTTTTGTTTTCTTTCACTATATGGTTAATACACTTACTATAACATGCCAAACGAACCCCAAATTGTTTATTATTAATATATATATCCTTATCTAAGTCATTTGGCCGAACCTTAGATTTTTAGGAATAAAATAACAATTAATAATATAATATTTGATTTAAAAACTATTTTGTGTCAATTTTGACACTATTTGATATATGATTTTTGTGAAAGTCATAACAGAATTATATGTTCGAACCAAGTTGATTACATCAACACTAATATATCATAGCAACCTAGAAAATTAGTGGAATTCATAAAAAGTCTCAAATTACATTTATTTTGGTGTTTATAACATCAATTATGTCAATATTTCATTAATAAGATAATTACGGCATCATCATTGTGTCATAAATAAATTAAATTATTTAATTTCTAAAAATTACAAATAAAATACCCTTATGTAGGAAATCTTTTTAGCTTTCTAATGAATATTTATAGTCGAATTTATCTTATGTATAACCCCATATTAAAAATAATTTACTTATTAAACTTTGATTTTAACTATTTTAACCCTTCTTTAAATAAATTAATAATAAATGTCCTAATCTAATCCAAGTGGGCCTAAATGATAATATTTTACACATAAGGTTCTTTTTGGTCGAGATAAACTTGTCCAATAGAATTAGGACATGTGTTAGGGTAATATTAATATCATATTTACCCTTAGTTACCCTATTTACTATTAACCGCGGTAAAAAAAGTAAAAAGTTACTATTCACCAAAAAATTATTTTCATCTCATTGAACCACATTTTAGTCCTTGATATTAACCGTGTCTCTCGGATTTTTGAAATTCCATTCACAGAAGCGGTAAAATTAAGTTTTATGCAAAATTCAGTTTTTAACCTACCACTTAGTGGTTTCACTATTCATCAAAAATTGAAAGTTTTCAGAAAAATACCAAAATTTCACCCTAGGCTAATTTCGATATTCTGAGTCCAAAAATGAAGTCCATTTTGAAAAATAAAATTTATAAAATTTCAAAAAGTGGTTATTACTATTCATAACGGCTAGTTTTAATAGCATATTTTTGTTTAGTAAAACTCGGTATTGCGTACGACGCAAGCTATCGAGGAAGGTCGCGATTGCGTGTAAAGCAAGCCAAGCAAGTGTTGTGTAGAAAAAGATTCCTTTGATGATTTATATAACATAAAAGTATCAGGTGTTACATTCTACCCCCCTTAAAAAGAATTTCGCCCTCGAAATTCGTCACTTTGCAACAAACAGATGAGGATACTTCTCCATCATCATATCCTCAAGCTCCCATGTAGCTTCTTCAAGTTGGTGGTTTCTCCATAAAACTTTCACCAAGCGAGTGGTCTTGTTTCGTAGGACTTTTTCGCTACGATCCAGAATCTCTATCGGCTGTTCTTCATAAGAAAGATCTTGCTCCAGCGGTACAACTTCTGAGCTGAGTACATGTGAAGGATCTGGTATGTACATTCTCAGGAGAGATACATGGAACACATCGTGAACTTGAGAGAGATTCGGTGGAAGCGCCAATCGGTAAGCTACCTTCCCAACACGATCCACTATTTCGAAAGGACCGATATATCTAGGGCTCAACTTCCCCTTCTTTCCAAATCTCATAACCCTCTTCCAGGGAGATATTCGTAAGAACACTTTATCACCCACTTCAAACTCTAGGTCTTTTCTCCGGTTGTCGGCATAACTTTTCTGTCGACTCTGAGCTGCTCTTATGTGTTGTTGAATAGATCTGACCTTTTCTGCCATTTCATCAACGAGATCAGGTCCTAATAGCTTTCTTTCCCCAACTTCTTCCCAGCAAGTTGGAGTCTTGCATTTCTTTCCATAGAGAGATTCATAAGGAGCCATCTGAATACTGGAGTGAAAGCTATTATTATAAGAAAATTCCACCAAAGGTAGGTGTTGATCCCAACCTCCTTTGAAATCCATAGAGCAAGCTCTCAACATATCTTCTAGGGTTTGAATTGTTCTCTCAGACTGACCGTCTGTCTGGGGATGATAAGCAGTGCTGAAACTCAACTCTGTATCCAGAGTATGCTGAAGACTTCGCCAGAACTTCGAGGTAAATCTCGGATCCCGATCAGATATAATAGAAAGTGGTACTCCATGCAATCTTACCACTTCCTTTACATATATCCTGGCAAGCTGATCTAGAGAGAAATCCTCTCTAATAGCAATGAAGTGTGCAGACTTTGTAAGACGATCAACTATGACCCAGATAGCATTATTGCCTTTGGATGTTTTAGGAAGTCCTGTGACCAAGTCCATAGTGATGTTTTCCCATTTCCATTCGGGTATGGGTAATGGTTGTAACATCCCCTTAGACTTCTGTCTCTCAGCTTTAACTTGTTGACAAACCAAGCATCGAGAGACATATTCAGCAACATCTCTTTTCATGCCATCCCACCAGAAGTACTCTTTCAGGTCCCTATACATCTTCGTGCTTCCAGGATGAATAGAGAATGGAGAACTATGAGCCTCATCCAGCAGCTCTTTCTTTAATTCGGGGATGGGAGGAACACAAACCCGATTCCTGAACATTATTATCCCATCACAATCAAGGTTGAATTCAGGAACATTTCTCACCTTCTTTTGTAACTCGACATCTTCTTTATGTGCGTCTTTAATCTTCACATGTATAGATGGTTGAACATTCATTTGAGAAAGATAAGATTTTTCCCCTTCCATTATAATTCCAAGATCCATCCTATGTAAATCCATAAATATTGGATCTTTTGTGATCCTCATCATGGATAAACTAGCATGGTCTTGTCGACTTAATGCATCTGCCACCTTGTTTGCTTTCCCAGGGTGGTAATGGATTGAGCAGTCATAATCCTTAATCAGCTCCAACCATCTTCTTTGGCGCATATTCAGCTCCTTTTGTGTGAAAATATACTTTAAACTTTTATGATCAGTATAAATATCACACCTTTCACCATAAAGGTAATGCCTCCAAATCTTTAATGCAAAGATTACCGCAGCCAACTCCAAATCATGTGTTGGGTAATTTTGCTCATGGATTTTCAACTGTCGTGAGGCATAAGCTATCACCATATCATTTTGCATAAGAACACACCCCAATCCCTTCTTGGATGCATCACTGTAGATCACAAACCTTTCTCCACTACAAGGCAGTGTGAGCACAGGTGCACTGGATAACCTTCTTTTCAACTCCTTGAAATTCTCTTCACATTCCTCTGTCCAGACAAACTTAACTCCTTTCCGAGTCAACTTGGTGAGTGGATTAGATAATCGTGAAAAATCTTTTACAAAACATTGATAATAACCAGCCAAACCAAGAAAACTTCGGATCTCAGTTACTGTTGTTGGTCTTGACCATCTTTCGATAACCTCTGTTTTTTCTGGATCCACAGATATCCCCTCTTTTGAGATTATATGACCCAAAAATGCAACTTTTTGAAGCCAAAATTCACACTTGGTAAATTTGGCATAAAGCTTCTCCTTTCTCAGGGTCTTCAATATAATTCTCAAGTGATCTCCATGCTCTTCCTTGCTCTTTGAATAGACAAGAATATCGTCTATAAAAACTACCACAAATTGATCAAGATCGTCTCTAAAGACTCTATTCATTAGATCCATGAAGATAGCAGGGGCATTAGTAAGACCAAATGGCATCACTATAAATTCATAGTGTCCATATCTTGTACGGAAAGCCGTCTTTGGTATATCCTCCCTTTTGACCCTTAATTGATGATACCCTGAACGAAGATCAATCTTGGAAAAGTATTGATCTCCGCGTAGTTGGTCAAATAAGTCATCAATGCGTGGGAGAGGATATTTGTTCTTGATAGTGATCTTGTTAAGTTCTCGATAATCAATGCAAAGTCTCATTGATCCATCTTTCTTCTTAACAAATAGAACAGGTGCTCCCCAAGGTGACGCACTAGGGCGTATGAATCCCTTATCAAGATTCTCTTGGAGTTGCTTCTTCAATTCCTGCAACTCAATTGGGGCCATTCTATAAGGTGTCTTTGAAATAGGCAAAGCACCCGGTACGAGTTCTATTGAAAACTCAACTTCACGATTTGGTGGAAGACACGGCAATTCCTCCGGAAAGACATCATCAAACTCCCGTACAATGGGCATATTCTTAATCGTGAGTTTCTCACCAACCATTTGAGATAAATAACCTTCATTTAGTGGAATCAATACCCATAAAATGGAAGAAATTTCCACTGGAAGGTTATGTTCATCCTTGCATTGATAGACGATCGTAGATTGATCTGGAATATGAAATGTGACTTCCCTTCTTTGGCAATCGATATGAGCTCCATGTAGAGAAAGCCAATCCATGCCAAGAATCACATCAAATTCCACTAAAGGAAGGATCACAAGATTTGCAGGAAGCACTTTCCCACAAACTTCGATCGGAGAAGAATTATAAACTTTTGATGCGATTGATGTGCCATTAGGTGTTGTCACAGCTAACTCAACATCTAATTGTTGAGGTAATAAGGTGATACCCTTAGAAAAGTCTTCAGAAATAAAAGAGTGGGTGGATCCAGAATCAAATAAAACATTTGCTACTTTAGAGTGGATGGTAAGTGTACCTTTCACCACATCGTTATCGTACTCCACATCGCTGATAGAAATTGCATGTGACTTTCCTTTGTCTTTAGCCTTAAGATTTTGTTGACGTCGACCATCATCATCAACCCTTGGATTTGGGCATTGATTGGCATAATGCCCCATCTCCTTGCACTTGAAACATTGAAGTGTAGCAGGTTCATTCTGTGTATCCCTTCCTTTGTTTGCATCATTAGACATCTTCTTCCCATTATCACGACATTCAAATGCCCGATGACCTTCCTTTCCACATTTAAAACATTTACTTGTCCCTTTAAGACAACTCCCTCCATGTTTCTTTCCACACTTTGAGCATAAGGGAAAGTTCATCTTCTTTTCCGTGTGCTCTTTAGATTTTTCTTTGAATTCCATCTTCCTCTTTTTATCAAACCCATGTGACTGATGGGTTACTCCAATCTCCATCTCGACTTTGAGAGCACATCGAACGATTTCCTCGTAGCTATTGAAGTCCCTTATGGCTAACGCCCTTCGAAGACTTGGTTTTAAGCCACTAAAGAATCGATCGATCTTACTCTCAGGTTGGATAATAATACCAGAAGCGTACCTTGCAAGTCTTGTAAAATTTGTTTCATAGGTACTAACAGATTCATCATCCCTTTGCTTCAGTTCAAGGAACTCTTTCTCCATCTTTGTTCAGAGAATACGAGGGAAGTACTTATTGAAAAATAAGTTCTTGAACTCGTCCCATTCCATAGACTCAATTTCATCCCTTTGCCTTGTATTCTTAACAAGATTCCACCATTGATCAGCATCTCCTTCCAAACGATACACTGCTAGGATGACTTTATCATGCTCAGAACATTGAAGAACTGAAAATATCTTTTCAGTAGTACTAATCCATTGTTCAGCAACTAATGGATCAGTAGACCCGCTGAAAGATGGTGGACGCTGCCTCATGAAGGATTCAACAGAATGTTGCTCCCTCCTTTGTTCGTTTGGAAATCCTGCATGATTCATAGCTTGAGAAAGTTGTGTGAGCATGGCTACAAGATTTTTCATTCCAGCTCCCATATCGTTTGGTTGCTCAGGGGGACAATCATTGCATTGCCCATCGCATTCCGCATTAACACGGTTCCTTCGGGTTCCAGCCATTGACTAAAACCAAGAAGAATAGTGTGAGCAACACTATTTATAATAGGAAACCACATAATTCAAGAATAAAATTTTCATGCTTATGGTCTTATCCTAGGTTATTCATGGCCATTTCTAAGATTGTGTTCTATGCTTAGACTTATCCTTAGGGTTCTTACTAAGGCTTTCACATCCTAGTTTCCAAAGGTTGACTATACCTTTCCTCTGATACCAACTATAACGACCCACACTTTACATACATTGTTAATACTTCAAAATTGAATCACACTTATTACAACATATGACAAAACCACAAAGGACCGTATAGGTATAGTGTCTTTAGAAACTGGGAAACATAAACAACTGGTTCATAAATCTTCTACAGTGTCTCCCATTTATTTCATCATATCTAGGGTCCCTTTTAGCATATTCTACTTAATATCCATCTTCCTGGCCTGGGGAAAAGAAAACATAAAAGGGTGAGCTCAAATGCTCAGCAAGGGCAAATAAAGGAAATAAAAATCATATCATATCTTTTTGAAAATTAAAACCTGCAAAAGAGATCATAATATCTTAACATGGAATAAATCATAGAAGTGAAAATGAGATCCCCATAATCATAACATAAAACTTGAATCTTTGTGGCATGTACACATAATCATGGAAAATCATTTCTTGTTAGTCATGACTCATTGCCAAGACTATCTTAGTGGACAAAGTCCCTTTCTGAACCGAGTTCACTCCTCGTTTCAGTCCTGTATCACTGAACCGAAATAACCTTCCGTTCCAGCCATGTCTATCTCATGAGATATAAAATCTTTACCCATTGCATTGGAGGGAGATATAGGTCCCACCCATCTTATAATTAATCCTTTCTTATGTGTGCCACATAATCATAAAACATACATCATCGCATAACACATATAACAAAAATGGGATTCTTGAAACATCATGACATCATAAATCAATTCATATATGATAAAGGAATTCATAAACATAATTCCATCACAACATAGTCAAACCAATGTAAAAATATGGATTGAAACAGAACCCTTTATTATCTTAGATGGAAAATAATTTTGATAAAACACTTGAATTGAATTCTTGAGGAAAATATCCTTTCTTCTTCAAAAACATTTTTCCTTTCATAACATGTCATACAACTTTAAAATAAAAGAAGTTGATTAAAAATAAACTTGAAAACTTGTAAAGGAAGCTTCTTTGAAGTAATGTTTTAAAAATCCATTCATGCCGTATAAGTTAAAAAAAACATTCTTCGTACTTTTGTCGGAAAAGTCAAAAAGTACCTCGTACGGAAAAACGACAAAAGATTCCTTTCATATTCTTTACTAAAAACTCACCTAAGGGTAAAATTGGATTTAAACTATTTCAAGTGGATGGAAACAATATTACATATTGAGGGAACATGGATGTGGATGATAAAATACACCCCAGTAAATACTTACGAATAAACAATCTCGGATAAAAATGAGATTGTGATATTTCCCTTACCTTAGGTCCGATTTGCTTTGTTCGTGTCCGAAGCTCCTGTATAATGGTTTAAATAATGTTATTTACTTATTCCAGAATCATACATATTGATATGAGATCATATATGGTCATATTATTAGCTTCTTGTTAGTAATATTTCATTGTTACTTGTTACTCGGGTCTTTATAACTTTTTGTTCTTATGCGTGTTTTGTCGAATAAATTCTTATTCTTATCTTTAGGTTATAGATAATTCATTTCCAGAATGGTATTAGTGTATTATATACCATATTCATTCATTCAATTCATTTATATAATCATTATGAAATGAAGATCATGTAGAACGAGTCGCATCACATTGTGGAGACGGTATTCCGTACGTACGCACGAGTGATGATATCGTTCCTATGATCGTGGAATTGTATTGGAGTATATATATATATTATATAGTTACTGATTACACCATTATACCCATCCTTGTAAGGTGATGGTGGAAAATAGATTACACCACGGCGTGGAGACGGTATTCCGTACGTACGCACGCACGGTGATTTCATTTTTCCGTAGGATGGATAAAAGGTGAATTAGGGTTGTTTCATATTTATAATAACATATCAGTATGTAAGTAATACTAATGTTATTACTTTATCATGAAACAACTAAAGAAGAAGAAGTTGAAGAAGAAAGAAATTGAAACGATCGGTAATGGATATTACCTCTTCTTTGGAACGCCTTTTTGAATCCTCCACTTAAGGAACTAAGATTGGTCTTTGGAGAAGACCAGGACCTCTAGGATTATTCTAGGGAAGTGGAGAAGGGAAAATGGCAGGGGTTGGCCGAGCTTGAGTGCTCAAATTGGTGTGAGGAGGAGGGGGAGGAGGTTCCCTTTTATAAGGGAGGAGAGGGGCACCTTAGGAATATCTCAAAATATTATTTTATATTAAAGTCAAAATCGGTTTATAATGCTTCCAAAGGGTCTTATTTCGAAGCTAAAGTTGGGGATGGGTCGAAATACTATAAACCAATAAGATTTAGACAAGTTTAGGGTATTATTTTAACCTTATCAATTAGATTTAACTCTAAGTTAATTAATTTAACTTTTACCGTGTCTTTTTGTTTTCTTTCACTATATGGTTAATACACTTACTATAACATGCCAAACGAACCCCAAATTGTTTATTATTAATATATATATCCTTATCTAAGTCATTTGGCCGAACCTTAGATTTTTAGGAATAAAATAACAATTAATAATATAATATTTTATTTAAAAACTATTTTGTGTCAATTTTGACACTATTTGATATATGATTTTTGTGAAAGTCATAACAGAATTATATGTTCGAACCAAGTTGATTAAATCAACACTAATATATCATAGCAACCTAGAAAATTAGTGTAATTCATAAAAAGTCTCAAATTACATTTATTTTGGTGTTTATAACATCAATTATGTCAATATTTCATTAATAAGATAATTACTACATCATCATTGTGTCATAAATAAATTAAATTATTTAATGTCTAAAAATTACAAATAAAATACCCTTATGTAGGAAATCTTTTTAGCTTTCTAATGAATATTTATAGTCGAATTTATCTTATGTATAACCGCATATTAAAAATAATTTACTTATTAAACATTGATTTTAACTATTTTAACCCTTCTTTAAATAAATTAATAATAAATGTCCTAATCTAATCCAAGTGGGCCTAAATGATACTATTTTACACTTAAGGTTGTTTTTGGTCGAGATAAACTTGTCCAATAGAATTAGGACATGTGTTAGGGTAATATTAATATCATATTTACCCTTAGTTACCCTATTTACTATTAACCGCGGTAAAAAAAGTAAAAAGTTACTATTCACAAAAAAATTATTTTCATCTCATTGAACCACATTTTAGTCCTTGATATTAACCGTGTCTCTCGGATTTTTGAAATTCCATTCACAGAAGCGGTAAAATTAAGTTTTATGCAAAATTCAGTTTTTAACCTACCACTTAGTGGTTTCACTATTCATCAAAAATTGAAAGTTTTCAGAAAAATACCAAAATTTCACCCTAGGCTAATTTCGATATTCTGAGTCCAAAAATGAAGTCCATTTTGAAAAATAAAATTAATAAATTTTCAAAAAGTGGTTATTACTATTCATAACGGCTAGTTTTAATAGCATATTTTTGTTTAGTAAAACTCGGTATTGCGTACGACGCAAGCTATCGAGGAAGGTCGCGATTGCGTGTAAAGCAAGCCAAGCAAGTGTTGTGTAGAAAAAGATTCCTTTGATGATTTATATAACATAAAAGTCTCGGGTGTCACAATGAAATATTGGCATTGTTCTGAAAAACATCAATTTTTGATGAATCGTGAAACTACTAAGTGGTAGTTAAAAAACTGAATTTTTCATAAAACATAATTTTACCGCTTCTGTGAATGGAATTTCAAAAATCCGAGAGACACGGTTGATGTGAGTAAGTAAAATGTGGTTCAATGAGATAAAAATAATTTTTGGTGAATAGTAATTTTTTACTTTTATTTACCACAGTGAAAAGTAAATAGGGTAATGAAGGGTAAGAATGATATTAATATTACCCTAACACATGTACTAATTCTATTGGACAAGTGTATCTAGACCAAAAACAACCTTAAGTGTAAACTATTATCATTTAGGCCCACTTGGATTAGATTAGGACATTTATTATTATTTAATTCAAAGAAGAGTTAAAAGAGTTAAAATCAAATTTTATTTACTAAAACATTTTTCAATTAGGGTTGTACATAAGATAAATTAGATTGTAAATATTCATTAGAAAGATAAAAATATTTCCAACATAATGGTATTTTATTTGTAATTTTTAGATATCAAATAATTTAATTTATTTATGACACAAAGATGATGCAGTAATTATCTTATTTATGAAATATTGACATAATTGATGTTATAAACACCAAAATAAATGTAATTTGAGACTTTTTATGAATTACACTAATTTTCTAGGTTACTATGATATATTAGTGTTGATTTAATCAACATGGTTTGAACATATAATTCTGTTATGACTTTCACAAAAATCATATATCAAATAGTGTCAAAATTGACACAAAATAGTTTTTAAAGAAAATATTATATTATTAATTGTTATTTTATTCCTAAAAATCTATGGTTCGGCCAAATGACTTATATAAGGATATATATATTAATAATAAACAATTTGGGGTTCGTTTGGCATGTTATAGTATGTTTATTAACCATATAGTGAAAGAAATCAAAAAGACACGGTAAAAGTTAAATTATTTAACTTAGAGTTAAATCTAATTGATAAGGTTAAAATAATACCCTAAACATTTCTAAATCCTATTGGTTGATAGGATTTCGACCCATCCCCACTTTAGCTTCGAAATAAGACCCTTTGGAACCATTATAAACCGATTTTGACTTTAATATAAAATAATATTTTGAGATATTCCTAAGGTGCCCCTCTCCTCCCTTATAAAAGGGCACCTCCTCCCCCTCCTCCTCACACCAATTTGAGCACTCAAGCTCGGAAAAACCCTGCCATTTTCTCCTCTCCACTCCCCTAGAATAATCCTAGATGCCTGGCCTTCTTCAAAGACCAATCTTAGTTCCCTAAGTGGAGGATTCAAAGAGGCGTTCCAAAGAAGAGGTAATATCCATTACCGATCTTTTCAATTTCTTTCTTCTTCAACTTCTTCTTCTTTAGTTATTTCATGATAAAGTAATAACATTAGTATTACTTACATACTGATATGTTATTATAAATATGAAACAACCCTAATTCACCTTCTATCCATCCTACGGAAAAATGAAATCACCACGCGTGCGTACGTACGGAATACCATCTCCACGTCGTGGTGTAATCTATTTTCCACCATCACCATACAAGGATGTGTATAATGGTGTAATGAGTAACTATTTATGATTATTATAAAGTAATATTGATACTGAAATAATATATATATATATTCCAATACAATTCCACGATCATAGGAACGATATCATCACTCGTGCGTACGTACGGAATACCGTCTCCACGATGCGATGCGACTCGTTCTACATGATCATCCTTACATAGTAATTATATAAGTGAATTGAATGAATAAATATGATATATGTTACACTAATACCATTATGGATATAATGTATCTATAACCTTAAAAGAAGAATAAGAATTTATTCGGCAAAACACGCATAAGAACAAAAGGCAATAAAGACCCGAGTAACATGTAACAATGAAATATTACTAACAAGAAGCTAAGAATATGACCATATATGATATAATATCAATATGTATGATTCTGGAATAAGTCAATAACATTATTCAAACCATTATACAGGAGCTTCAGACACATACAAAGAAAATCGGACCTAAGGTAAGGGAAATATCACAATCTCATTTTTATCCGAGATTGTTTATTCGTAAGTATTTACTAGGGTGTATTTTATCATCCACATCCATGTTTCATCAATATGTAATATTATTTCCATCCACCTACAATTTTATAAATCCATTTTTACCCTTCGGTGAGTTTTTATTAATATGTATGAAAGGAATCTTTTGTCGTTTTTCGTACAAGGTACTTTTTGACTTTTCCGACAAAAGTACGAAGAATGTTTTTTTAAATTATACGGCATGAATGGATTTTTAAAACATTATTTCCAAGAAGCTTCCTTTACAAGTTTTCAAGTTTATTTTTAATCAACTTCTTTTAGTTTATAATTGTATGACATGTTAAGAAAAGAAAAGTGTTTTTGAAGAAGAAAGGATATTTTCCTCAAGAATGGAGTTCAAGTGTTTTATCAAAATTATTTTCCATCTAAGATAATAAAGGGTTCTGTTTTTATCCCTATTATTACATTGATTTGATTATGTTGTGAGGGAATTATTTTTATGAAGTCATTTACCTTATATGATTTGTTTTACGATGTCATGATGTTTCAAGAATCCCAATTTTGTTACATGTGTTATGAGATGATGTATGATTTATGATTATGTGGCACACATAGGAAAGGATTCATTATAAGATGGGTGGGACCTATATCTCCCTACAAGGCATTGGGTAATGATTTTATATCTAATGAGATAGACATGGCTGGAACGGTAGGTTATACCGGTTCAGTGAAACAGGACTGGAATGAGGGTGACTCGATTCAGAAAGGGACTTTGTCCACTAAGATAGTCTTGGAAATGAGTCATGAATAACAAGAAATGATTCTCTATGATTATGTGTGTATGCCACAATGTTTAATGTTTTAAGTTATGCTTATTGGGATTTCATTTAACTACTATGATTTATCCCATGTTATGAAATTATGCTCTCTTTTGCAGGTTAAGATTTCAAAAAGTTATGTTCTTATGAATATGATGTGATTGATTTTTTCTTTTGTTTACCCTTACTTAGAATTTGAGCTCACCCTTTTATGTTTACTTTTCCCCAGGATATAAAGAAAGGTTTTAGGTATAAAAAAAGGGAAGATCTTTATGGGAGATGTTGATGATCTTTCACCAGGATTAGAAGAATATACTCTGAGTTTCCAAAGACACTAAACTATTACGATCCTTGTGTGTGTGTTTTTGTTATGTACTAAGTATTCCGCAAATGTAATGTAATGTCAATGTACGTCAAGCTCCGGGTCTCTACAGTTTGTATCAGAGGAAAGGTTTAGTCAACCTTTGGAAACTAGGATGTGAGAACTTTAGTGAGATCCCTAAAGACATTTCTAAGGTATGTCTAGGGATGTCCCTAAGGTTAAGTATACATATAGGTTATAGTACTAGAATTACGCTAACGACCATAGAATTAAACCTAAGATGTAAGATATTGAAGGTACTCACCCTTTATTATGTTGTTTTCCCTAGCATGATTTTTGCCTCTCACACTATTCTTTTTGGGTTTTAGACGATTGCTGGAACCCGACGGAACCGTGTTGATCAATGAAATGGACAATGCAATGATTTCCCTCCTGAAAAAACAAATGTTATGGGAGATGGAGTGCAAAATCTTATTGCTATACTTACACAAGCTATGAATCATTCTGGACTTCCAAATGAGCAGAGAAGGGAACAATATTCTATTGAGTCCTTCATGAGGAAACATACACCTTCTTTCAGTGGGACTTCTGATCCACTTGTTGCTGAACAATGGATCAGTACCACTGAAAAGATATTTTCAGTTCTTCAATGTTCTGAACATGATAAAGTCATCTTAGCAGTATATCGTTTGGAAGGTGAAGCTGATCAATGGTGGAATCTTATCAAGAATACGAGGCCAGGAGATGAAATTGAGTCCATTGAATGGGACGAGTTCAAGAACTTGTTTTTCAGTAAGTACTTCCCTCGTATTCTTCGAACAAAGATAGAGAAGGAGTTTCTTGAACTAAAGCAAAAGGATGATGAATCTGTTGGTATATACGAAGAGAATTTTACAAGACTTGCAAGGTATGCATCTGGCATTATCATCCAACCTGAAAGTAAAGTTGATCGATTTTTCAGTGGCTTAAAACTAAGTCTTCGAAGGGAATTATCTATAAGAGACTTCAGTTGCTATGAAGAAATTGTGTGTTGTGCTATCAAGGTAGAAATGGAAGTTGGTGTTACATATCCATCTCATGGTTGTGACAAGAAACAAAAGATGGAGTTCAAGGAGAAATCTCAGAATAATGGTGAAAAGAAGATGAATGTTTCCTTATGCACAAAGTGCGGAAAGAGGAATGGTGGAGATTGTCTTGAAGGGACTAGAAAATGTTTTAAGTGTGGAAAAGAAGGTCATCGAGCAGCTGAGTGTCGAAGTAATGGAAAAAGGTTTTCTAATGATGTGAATAAAGCAAACACTGCAGAGAACGCACCACCAACACTTCAATGCTTCAAGTGCAAGGAAATGGGGCATTATGCTAATAAATTCCCTAATCCAAGGGTTAGTGATGATCAACATGAGAAACCACTAAAGGCAAAGGACAAAGGGAATTCACATGCGATCACTATTGGCGATGTTGAATATGGCAATGATGTGGTGGAATGATTAAGTGTTTATGTAATGGGATTCCAAAATAATATTGTATCATGGAGTATTGGAATATTTATGTATTGGTCTAATGTGGTATTCAAAGTGATTGAGATATTTTTGGAAATAAGATGATATGCGCATAATGAAGGGAAAATGAGAAAATGAAATGTTTAACAGTATTCATGAGCTCATGATTGATATAAGGACTAAGTGATATCATGGTTTGAGTATATAGAATTTTGAGGATTTTGGTATGTGGAAAGTGTTAAATTTTAACTGCATTCATGTTTTCACTAAGGTATTCAAGAGAATACATGATTAAGGACTTTGAATGCTTGTAATGTGACCAACAAAACATATCTTATGATATATGGGAGTGGACTGCAGTATTATGGATAATCCTAAAGATTGGAATGGATTATGTTGAACACAAGTTAGTATTGTTTAAGGATAGAAGTTTTTTCAATATTATTGATGGGATGATATAGTTTTAGAAAAAGGACAACCAGCAGAACGGGCGACAGCCCATCGCGTCGGACAAGGCTGTGGGAATCAAACCCACAACCGAAGTGCGACTGGCCTTTATCGCCTACCACTGGACTACAGGAAGTCCCTGTTTATTAGAAACTAGTTTTATTATATTAAGCACTATGATATATGAAGTATAAAGTCCATTTTAGGAACCATATATGATTAATCTCACTATAGATCGACTTATGTATATAATTTTTGCTAACCTTTTGTTTGAGACAGATGGAATGACCCGTCATTCTATCACATGATCTGCTAACACTTCACGAATAACTAATTCAACTTCATTTATTTAAGAGATGAAGTGGAAATTCTTAAAGGCATGAACAACAGTGAGATTGTACCAAAATAAAGTAAGTATTTATTCTAATTCAAATTCTTTAACTTTAGGGGAACGATCTTGAAAACCAAAAATTTTGTTCTAGTGATATTATATCTGATGAATCAGATGGTACCTTAGATCGTCACAAATTTATGGCTTTGTGATTGCTGGCTTTTCCATAGCCATGTTCTCTACCACTCTCCATCATAACATGATGGTTAGATTTCTCTTCCATATCCATATTTTCACCTATGTGGAAACCTAGTGATTAGTTTATTTGGGTAACCATTACGTCTCATACTTTTGTTTTTAAAGATTGGTTTTGATATTCCTTTTTACGATGTGGGTTTCTATTAAAGAAACTTTCGAATAGTAAACCATTTATAACCCCGACGAATTTCGAGGGCGAAATTCATTTTAAGGGGGGTAGAATGTAACAGCCCGAGATTTTATGAAAAATATTCTTTTTAATTTTATTAATGTCTTGTGTTGTATGCTACACCAAAAGGAGCTTGCACAACACGCATCCTTGACTTGCCTTGCATTGCATGCAATCTCAACCTTCCTCGATAGCGTGTGTAGTACGCAATACTGAGTTTCACGAAACAACGATATGCTATAAAAATATTATTAAAACTAGCCGTTATGAATAGTAATAACCACTTTTTAAATTTTAGAAATTTTAGCTCTCAAAATGGACTTCATTTTTGGATTCGGAGTATCGAATTTAGCCTAAGGTGAAATTTTGGTACTTTTCGGTTAACTTTCATATTCTGATTAATAGTGAAAATTACTAAATTATAATTAAAAACAACTTTTTTAATCGAAATAATTAATAGTGATAAATTATTAATTTTATTGGTTTTAAAGTATATTTAGAATATATTTTTACAATTTAATACAATTTTGTTCATTGGTTGTAATTTCACATTTAAACCAGACATAATCAAGTGGCAATCTTTTGATAGATATTGTTTCTTAAAAACACGCTGTTTGTTTTAACAGCGGGATTTAATTATAAAATTAATTAATGCAACTTCTATGTTAAGAATTTGGTAAAATAGACTTCATTTTTGAATTCGGAATTTGAAATATAGCTTAGGATGAAATTTTGGCATTGTTCTGAAAAACATCAATTTTTGATGAATAGTGAAACTACTAAGTGGTAGTTAAAAAAATGAATTTTTTCATAAAACATAATTTTACCGCTTCTGTGAATGGAATTTCAAAAATCCGAGAGACATGGTTGATGTCAGTAAGTAAAATGTGGTTCAATGAGATAAAAATAATTTTTGGTGAATAGTAACTTTTTACTTTTATTTACCACGGTTAAAAGTAAATAGGGTAATTAAGGGTAATAATGATATTAATATTACCCTAACACATGTCCTAATTCTATTGGACAAGTTTATCTCGACCTAAAACAACCTTAAGTGTAAAATATTATCATTTAGGCCCACTTGGATTAGATTAGGACATTTATTATTATTTAATTCAAAGAAGAGTTAAAAGAGTTAAAATCAAAGTTTATTTACTAAAACATTTTTAAATTAGGGTTTTACATAAGATAAATTAGATTGTAAATATTAATTAGAAAGCTAAAAATATTTCCTACATAATGGTATTTTATTTGTAATTTTTAGACATCAAATAATTTAATTTATTTATGACACAAAGATGATGCAGTAATTATCTTATTTATGAAATATTGACATAATTGATGTTATAAACACCAAAATAAATGTAATTTGAGACTTTTTATGAATTCCACTAATTTTCTAGGTTACTATGATATATTAGTGTTGATTTAATTAACTTGTTTCGAACATATAATTCTGTTATGACTTTCAAAAAAATCATATATCAAATACTGTCAAAATTGACACAAAATAGTTTTTAAAGAAAATATTATATGATTTATTGTTATTTTATTCCTCAAAATCTAAGGTTTGGCCAACTGACTTAGATAAAGATATATATATATTAACAATAAACAATTTGGGGTTAGTTTGGCATGTTATAGTAAGTTTATTAACCATATAGTGAAAGAAAACAAAAAGACATGGTAAAAGATAAATTATTTAACTTAGAGTTAAATCTAATTGATAAGGTTAAAATAATACCCTAAACTTGTCTAAATCCTATTGGTTGATAGTATTTTGACCCATCCCCACTTTAGCTTCTAAATAAGACCCTTTGTAACCATTATAAACCAATTTTGACTTTAATATAAAATAATATTTTGAGATATTCCTAAGGTGCCCCTCTCCTCCCTTATAAAAGGGCACCTCCTCCCCCTCCTCCTCACACCAATTTGAGCACTCAAGCTCGGACAAACCCTGCAATTTTCTCCTCTCCACTCCCCTAGAATAATCCTAGAGGTCCTGGCCTTCTTCAAAGACCAATCTTAGTTCTCTAAGTGGAGGATTCAAAGAGGCTTTCCAAAGAAGAGGTAATATCCATTACCGATCTTTTCAATTTCTTTCTTCTTCAAATTCTTCTTCTTTAGTTGTTTCATGATAAAGTAATAACATCAGTATTACTTACATACTTATATGTTATTATAAATATGAAACAACCCTAATTCACCTTCTATCCATCCTACGGAAAAATGAAATAACCGCGCGTGCGTACATACGGAATACCGTCTCCACGCCGTGGTGTAATCTATTTTCCACCATCACCTTACAAGGATGGGTATAATGGTGTAATGAGTAACTATTTATGAGTATTATAAAGTAATATTGATACTGAAATAATATATATATATACTCCAATACAATTCCACGATCATAGGAACGATATCATCACTCGTGCGTACGTACGGAATACCGTCTCCACGATGTGATGCGACTCATTCTACATGATCATCATTACATAGTAATTATATAAGTGAATTGAATGAATAAATATGATATATGTTACACTAATACCATTCTAGATATAAGGTATCTATAACCTTAAAGGAAGAATAAGAATTTATTCGAAAAAACACGCATAAGAACAAAAGGCAATAAAGACTCGAGTAACAAGTAACAATGAAATATTACTAACAAGAAGCTAAGAATATGACCATATATGATATCATATCAATATGTATGATTCTGTAATAAGTAAATAACATTATTTAAACTATTATACAGGAGCATCAGACACGTACAAAGCAAATCGGACCTAAGGTAAGAGAAATATCACAATCTCGTTTTTATCCGAGATTGTTTATTCGTAAGTATTTACTGGGGTGTATTTTATCATCCACATCCATGTTTCATCAATATGTAATATTATTTCCATACACCTACAATTTTTTAAATCCATTTTTACCCTTCGTTGAGTTTTTAGTAATATGTATGAGAGGAATCTTTTGTCGTTTTTCGTACGAGGTACTTTTTGACTTTTCCGACAAAAGTACGAAGAATGTTTTTTTTAACTTATACGGAATGAATGGATTTTTAAAACATTATTTCCAAGAAGCTTACTTTACAAGTTTTCAGGTTTATTTTTAATCAACTTCTTTTAGTTTATAATTTTATGACATGTTAAGAAAAGAAAAGTGTTTTTGCAGAAGAAAGGATATTTTCCTCAAGAATGGAGTTCAAGTGTTTTATCAAAATTATTTTCCATCTAAGATAATAAAGGGTTCTGTTTTTATCCCTATTATTACATTGATTTGATTATGTTGTGAGGGAATTATTTTTATGAAGACATTTACCTTATATGATTTGTTTTACGATGTCATGATGTTTCAAGAATCCCATTTTTGTTAGATGTGTTATGCGATGATGTATGATTTATGATTATGTGGCACACATAGGAAATGATTCATTATAAGATGGGTGGGACCTATATCTCCCTTCAATGCATTGGGTAAAGATTTTATATCTCATGAGATAGACATGGATGGAACGGTAGGTTATACCGGTTCAGTGAAACAGGACTGGAACGAGGGTGACTCGATTCAGAAAGGGACTTTGTCCACTAAGATAGTCTTGGCAATGAGTCATGACTAACAAGAAATGATTCTCTATGATTATGTGTGTATTCCACAATGTTTCATGTTTTAAGTTATGCTTATTGGGATTTCATTTCGCTACTATGATTTATCCCATGTTATGAAATTGTGGTCTCTTCTGCAGGTTAAGATTTCCAAAAGTTATGTTCTTATGAATATGATGTGATTGATTTTTTCTTTTGTTTACCCTTACTGAGCATTTGAGCTCACCCGTTTATGTTTAGTTTTCCCCAGGATATAAAGAAAGGTATTAGGTATAAAAAAGGGAAGATCTTTATGGGAGATGTTGATGATCTTTCACCAGGATTAGAAGAATATACTCCGAGTTTCCAAAGACACTAAACTATTACGATCCTTCTGTGTGTGTTTTTGTTATGTACTAAGTATTCCGCAAATGTAATGTAATGTCAATGTACGTCAAGCTTCGGGTCTCTACAGTGGTGGATCAGTTGATGAAATTGGCCCACGTTTTGTCGATCAAGGAGTCAAAAGTAGTGGATGCCTTAGCACGGAGGTATGTGGACGAGGTGGTGTGGTTACATGGAGTTCTGAGGTCCATAGTCTCGGATAGGGATGCATGGTTTACCTCACGAGTCTGGAGGGGATTTCAACTTCCTTTTGGAACCCAGCTATGACTTAACACTTCCTTCCACCCCTAGACAGATAGACAGACAGAGTGCACCATCCAGACCTTGGAAGATATGTTGTGCGCATGCTTTCTGGATTTTGGTGGATCGTGGTTGCGACACGTGTCCCTGGTAGAGTTTTCATAAAATAATATCCATCACTTTACCATTGGCATGGCTCCGTTCGAAGCCTTGTACGGAAGGCCATGTCGCTCACTCATGTGCTGGACTGAGGTTGGGGAAACAAGTCTTCTTAGCCCGGAAGTGGTGCAGAGCACGACAGAGAAGGTTTAGCTTACACGAGAGAGGATGAAGGCGGCTCAGGACTGGTAGAAGTCATATGCCGATAATAGTAAGAGACCCTTGGAGTTCGGGGTTGGGGACCATGTATTCTTGAAGGTCTCCCCTCGGTGTGGACAACAGAGGTTAGGTAGGGAAATTAAGCTTTCTCACCTGTTCATCGGATCCTTCTAATTGTTGTGGCAGGTCCGGGAGGTGGATTATCATCTGGAATTACCACCGCTGCTAATAAGGAGACCTGATGTCTTCCATGTGTCCTAGCTTCATCGGTATCTGCATGACGACTCACACGTCCTTGACTGGGGAGAGCTAGATATCAAAGACGATGCAACGTTCATGGAGAAACTAGTGATTATCGAGGACCATGAGTAGAAGGTGCCCTATGGACGAACCATTCCTCTGGTTCGTGTGTTGTGGAGGCATGGTGGGACTGAGGAATGTACCTGGGAATGGGAGACGCAGATGCGTGTCCAGTGCCAAGAGCTGTTTTGAGTTTTGTCTCATTTTGTTTGTACATGTTTTGTTCGAACGCCTCATCTTATTTACTATGGAATGTATAGTTCTCCTTATTCCATAGATTCATGTTAAAAGTCATAACTACGGGGAGGGGAGGACCTGATCCCTAATCAAGACACATTAAGGTGGATGCGATTAAACCCGTGTGTGCGAGTCAGTGTCGCCCAAAGCGGATGGTATTTTGACATGGTGGAAGAAACTCTCTAAACCGTATGACTGGATATCTTGACCTTTTAATGTTGCACGGTTTCTTGGGGGGAGAGTTCTTTCTAGATGTCGAAGAGGTTCACTCTAAAGAGGTATCTTTTGAGGTGGTTGTTCGGAACCTCTATTTTTCTTCTGTCTTGGGTTTAATTCTCGAGGGCGAGAATAGTTTTAGAGGTATCTTATGTGATATCCCAGACCACCACAGTCCATCCCTTTTCCAAAATCTGGATCTTAAGGATGGCATCTCGGTGGTAGGACATCATTTCAGCATGACCAATTGGTGCGACCGATCGGCGTGACCGGTTGGTGAGACCGATTGGTACGACCCAACTGTGTGTCCGCATATCATTTCCCTTTATTTATATAAAACCCATTGAAATCACAGATGTTGCCCCCTTTTTCAGATGGGAATCTTTAAATAACAATTAATCTCGTTTTCTGTAACCACCCAACCATGTGGGGAACCATGATATAAATTTAAAGACATTTAAATCCTCATATCCCGTAACAACGAGATCTTATCTATATATCGCACGCGAATTTCTTCTTCTTTAATCTTCCTCTTGGATGGATTCTTTTTCTTCTTAGTTTCATTGGAGTTCCCCTTCACGGGGCAAGTGGTTCACATGTGCAGGAACCCTTCCACTCACCCTTGGAGTCCCCGACGTTCATTCTATATAAGTCATGCATCCCCAGTTCTTGGCGCATAGAGAACTATGATCCTTGATCAACCAAGTAGTTTTTTTTCCTTTGTCTCTCCTTATTGTGCATCATGCGGGGTGGGTATGATTTTTTCAGTGTGGATTGATGAATCCAAACATAACGAAGATAATTAATGGACCATAAATAATGAAGGGGGTGAGATGGATGTTATGTTGTAATCTTTTATGTTGATATGTGTTGTGAACTGTATGGGCTTGTGCTCACTAAATATCATGGTAGTTGGTGGTCATTCCTTGCATCCTAACAAAACCTTGTCTTTTATGATGACTAAATAACTATAACATGGAAATTGGTTAGTCACCTGAACTCAGGTGGTTCAAATGGATGTTCAGTAAAACAAGAATCCATGTGTGACCACCCCGGTTTACAAATAGAAAGACGAACCTAATGAATGTTCTACTTGAACCAGGAAGTTTCCCACTCTTTTTGGTAGTTGGTGTGTTGTCCTTCTCGGTGCTTATGGGAAGATGTGGACAGGGATGGGATCCTTTGTTGTGGCACGGTTGTTGGTTGTGAATCTGAAGGTGTGTGGTTTCTCTGCTATGACACGAACTCGGGTGGGATCCTCTATTCTTAAGAAATCGTTGGTTCCTGGTTTGAGGGCATAGGTCTGTGTCTCGGGGTGTGCTTTGTTTCTATTACTTTGAGGGATCTCACTTATCCCTTTTGTGAAGTTTTTTTGGTTCCAGTACTTTGAGGGATTTCACTAATCCCCCTTTTTGTTGTTGAAACATTACAAGAGAACTAGGTGTGAATGCATAAGTTGATATTGGCTGTTTCTCTCTTCCTCTGGCTAGTGGTTACCTCTACTAGTTTCCCAGTAGTGTAGAATTAATATAAATTGGTTTTCTTGAACATGAAAACAATAATGGTTTAAATGGGGAATTGGTTTTTAGGATGAGTCGTGACTTGTCCATGACTATTGTGCTTCTTAACAATGAATAGTCACGAGGTTGTTTGTGTTTAGGTTGGTCTATGGGAACCCTAGGATGGGATAAGGGCTTGTTACCTATACATATATCTGTAGATTTTATGTTTCTTATTCGCGCCCCACCCAAGTTGAGAAATTTAGAGCCGAACACCCAAATTTCATGTGGGAGGGTGTTTTCCCCAACACTCCCATGAGTGGATGGTTATTAGCTCTTTTTCTGCTCCCTTTCTTGAATTTCCCAAGACTCTTCGGGTAGGCTGTGATGGCCTAAAGTCCATTATTAGCCCACAAATCTTCAGGGAGGGTAGTTGTGGTGGTTGGACCAGGTGTTTGTGGGTAGGATGTTTCACAAGTGTCTTCAGGATGAGGCCCAGGTGTCTTCGGGTGTGACAATAGCTTTCTGGCCTTGGTGTCTTCGGTAATGGCAGTAGTTGTTCTGACCAAGGTGTTTGTCGGTGTGGTTATGCATTGAGGTTGTGGCCCAGGTGTCTACAAGCGGGATGTGTGGTTGTGGCCCAGGTGTGTGCGGGAGGGTGTGGTAGTTGGACTACAGTGAGAATTGCGGGATTGGTATGATATGTATGATGTCTTCAATAACAAGGGGGAAAGTGGTGCGGGGTACCCAAATATCAATGTTCTATTAATATACATTACTTGACTTTTGTTATTCGGGGAGTGTGCCTTGGTGAGGATTGGGTGGATAGTTTACCTTGCTAGATGCTTTGGTTATCTCTTCTCACAGGGCATTAGAATTCCTCTCCGCCTGTGCATGAGAGCATTTGGTTTTCCCTACTGAGTGTACTTGTATGCTCACTATACCAATATAAAATTGTTTTCAGGTTTCCAGGAGGACATCAAGGACGTTTGGGACCATACTAGCTCAGACAGTGGGATAGTTGCAGTTGATGTTTTTCTTTTATTTGGTACATTACCCTTACAGTCTCCTTGTACCTTTGTATCTTTTAATTTTGAACATGCATATGGTAATGGTTTTTTTGGGCTTCACTTGTACTTTCAATTTTGGTGTTTTGATATTTACTCTCTTATCTCCTAGTCTTATTAATGAAAAAGGGTAATTCCTTACATATTGCATTTTATTATATACCCTTGGTTCTAGTCGCCACTTTGGGACCTTTTGAAGGCGGGTCTCATGGGTCATTATCTCTCCTTCAACTTGAAGAAGGAATGGTCTGGCAATCTGCAGTCCCTTCCCTCATCTTGTGGAAGGCGGGTCATGACAGTTTGCAACCTAAGATTTCAAATGAACCTATTATTGCGTATCAGGTAAGCCTTTGAACATAGTGTCCCCTTTAATGTAAAATTAATATTTAAATCAAAAATATTAATAAATATCAAAATTTATTATTCTTTATTTACTTGGGATGTTACGCATATATTATGAAAAGTTATTTCTATATCATACCAAATATAAAATATGGTCTATTAATGGACCAATTAATCTTTTATAATTAACATACTGACCGTTTAATTAAAAACATTTTTAGATCTATTCAGGTTAAATATATGTCTTTTGATATTACATGTGCTTACATTAAAATTCATTTCCATACCATATGGGATTAAAAATTTTCAATTACATATTATATTTAAAATTTATTAGAAATATAATATCTAATAAATATCACTCTAATCATATATTAATTGTTAAATTACATGAGTTAGAGAACTAGTTTCCCTAAGAAAATATAAAATGATAAAAGATGGGAAACATTGATGTTAAGGAACAAAATTATAAAAATTAACATATTTTTTTGGGTGGGGGTTTTTATTGACCATAATTCCCCATTAATTTATTATTTATATATTAATTAGGCACATGATTTTGGGAAGGCCTCCCAATTGTTTTTACCTTTTTTTATTTACAAGAATTCTACTCCTCTACTATAAAAAATAATATAACCTTCCCCATCCAAACACCACTCAAGTGACTTTTTATAACACAAAACCTACCCCAATAAACTCCAAAAATCCCTTATATAATCCTATAATAATAAAATTATAATTAAATCTTACCAAGTATTTCCTTTGGTTCAAATGAAAATGAGTTACTCAAAGAATTTGTAACATCCTTCAACAATCTCTTTTGTTTTATTTTCATTCTCCACCTGATAAATTATTCTTATTAAATGATTATATAATAACAAAAACCACCTATGTATAATGAAATATTTTTATTCTATGATTTATATCAACATACATAGATACATTCATCAAATGATTAACGAACATATTTTTCATGTGTAAGGAGAACTACCACCTTGGAAAACATTGTTGTTGGTTTTCATTAACCTACTCTCATGGTCGGAATTATGATATACACACTATTTTTACCTAATATATATGATATTTCTGACATATTTATTCTTATGTAGTTATTAAATAAAATATATTTCCATGCATTCCAATTTTCCACAATATGATAACTACATTTATTGGTGTCTGGATAAACGCCACTATAAAGCAATGTGATTCGTTCATGCTTCACATGGAATGTATTAAGTATGGGTTAAATAAATTTATATTATAAAAAATATATAAAAAATTTACATTAATGATAATATATATATTATTTACTTTCATTATTTCAATTCTATAATAAAATGAAAATATTGTTCACCTATACTTATAACATATCATCTGTTTTAACTTTGTATTCCATTTAATAATTCTATGTTTTATATATTATTATAAATACTTATATAAATAATATTTAAGATATATAAATAATGTTTTTAAATCCAAATATAATAAAATAATTATCTGTGTAAGTGGATTAAAAATAAGGGAAAACATATATGAATAATAAAGAAAATACTTCCTGAAGCATATCATTAACATGATATTGTAAATATAAAAAAAATATAAATTTATAAGAATAAAATATTTGGAATAATTTGTAATAATATTTTTATTTTTGAAGATTTATAATATAATTATACTTTTTATATATGATGATTGACATGAATGATGAAATTCAACACTTTAGGTAAGGGTTTTCGAATCTAACTTGTATTTCTTTGAGACATATACCTTATGAAACACTCATTTATTTGGTGTATTGTATATACATTACATGAATGTAATATATTATTATTAAACCTAATGATTCATTAAATTAAATAACCACTTTTTGATATTTATTTCATATGGTTTATGGTTCAAATGTTTCCAAATTAAGAACATATTTTTGGTCTTAATTTTATTTCTTGGTGATACATTCCATGTTATACACCATTTTTTCTATGGGGATTATATATTTCCCATTGATATGTTAAATCATGAATCTATTTATTCTATGATTTTTTATTCTTCATGTAATTTTATTATCCCATGGGTATTATGTGTCAAAGTTAACAAGTTGTAATAATTAATTTCAACAATCACATTGATTATCAGGATTTTTTACGAATAAACTACCATTGATGAAATATTATGATACATACACTAAGTGAACTCATTATGTTTCTGATAAATAGGTTTTTTATTATATATTCATGTAATGGTACTATTTCCCACTCTTTGGTACATTATATAATTAAAAATTGTTTTTAAGAAAATCTTATTTTATCTCTCAATTCTGTCATAAATTTGAGTTCTTTAAAAACCATGTTTTTTAAAAATGGTTTAATTTTCTTTATGCATAAAAAAATTTCAATTGATTCCATGTTATTTTATAAATTATCATGGTAAAATTTAAAAAAAAAATCATGCATTATTTATATGTTTTTAAAGACATATTAATAGAATTTTTTCAAGGTTTTTTTTTTCTTTTAAAAAGGTTATTTCATAGAGGAAATCAAATTTTTCACCAAGAAATGTTTTAAATTATTTATAATGATACAATTATATTTTTTCAATGTGGTATTCAAAGGTAATTATTTTGAAAATATTATATATTTTAAAATTTTATTTTGAATAAAAATCCAACTTCCATGTGGTCTTTCAAAATTCTTCTCTATATAAGATAACATCCATTGATATAGTTTATACTTTAATGGGGATATGATCAGAGGATTATATGTTTATTATTTCTATGAATGGTTCATGTTTTTATGGTATAATGATTATTTAGCCAATTTCTTTTCCACAGATAAAATATTTTTCCAAGATATTGTTATGAAACTCATTTCGTTTCCACAGGCCAATCACATTTCAAGGAGATCGATGTGAAACACTTTTACACCCCATGGGTCAATCATGTATTGAATTAATACTTGTTTTAATGTTTTTTAATGATTATATTCTAGATCATTGTTCTTTATTCATGTTTTTGGTTCATGGGCTTGCTTTATATGATGGTGTTGTCTAGATAGTGTTAGGTAAACCATTATAGATTATATTATGAGGTGTTATGTATAGTTTTGGTTAATACCATTTTATATTATATGATAGAGTGGCCTGGATGGCATGGTGTAAGTCCATTATAGATTACACTAGGGGTTTCCCACATTTCATCAGGTAAACTCATTATATATTATTTGATCGTGTAGCCCAGATAGCATTGGGAAATCCTATTATAGGTAATATTATGGGGTTTCCAAAATAGTTCCAGGAAATCCCATTTTACCTTATATAATGGGGTTTCCACTTAGCATATGGTAATCTAGTTTCATCTTATAAGACGTGGTGGTTCAAAAGCACCGGGTTATCCAATTATATCTTACATTATGGGTCAAAATGATATTAGACTCCAATGTATTGGGTAACGATTTATATCTCATGAGATAATGATGGGAAACAAGCAGATGTTCTTAATCAACTATGGGAAGAAGGGGAGACATTTACCCCTATGGGAAGAAAGGGAGAACCCATAAACTATGGGAGAATGGGAAAACCTGATCTCTTATAAGAAAAATATTGTGACTAGTTAGGGTTTTTTGTCCCTCATATAAGGTTTAATCCCCTTCAAGTTCTGTGATATGTTTTGGAAATGATCCTTGTCTTGGGGAATGTTTTTAAATGTTTATTATTCTACTTCAAATTAAATTTCTTACTCAAATATTATTCTCTCATGGATTATTCTCTTGATTTCCTTATAATTCATATCTTGTAAACTGTAAATATTTTTCCCATGTCTCTTTATTATGATAATTTATATGCAGTGTATGATCTTATAATTTAATGATCATAATATCATATTATGCTTACATTTATCCCTTATTTACCCTTACTAAGCATCTGATCACCCCACTTATACTATGTTTTCTTTCCCCATGTAATGAGTAATAGTTATATGTAGGAGTAAAAAAAGGAGAATAAATTTAATGGAGATTCTTAATATAATTCACCAAGTTAGAAGAACATGTTTCAATGTTTCCAAAGTCAATAAACTATTATGGTCTGTTTGAATGTTTTTTTAAAGTTGTAAATATTCATTGGAAATGAATCAATATAAAAGTATGGTACGAATAGGGTTCAATAGTGGTTATCAAATTACCATTTTATTCATAGATTAAAAAATCAAATTATAAATTGTTAGTGATATCCCTCATGATGTTTCTAATATATTCCTAGGTATATATCTAAAGATAAGTATAACAACGATTTAAAGCAGTGGTAAATATCATGGAATTTTATAAAAGGATATTGCTAATGGTTTCCAAGAAATATATATTTATATAGATACTACAAGTGGATTTGGCTCTGGAGTATATGTATAATAGGGTTACAACTTCGAAAGTGACAAATTGATCTAAACATGACTGGGAATAGGTGCGTGAAAACAGACCTTACTACACACTTGGTTTGACACTCCTGGTGGATATAATTTTGAAATTTACATAACCTTTATTAACCATCATTAAGTATTTTAATAGAATATTAAAATAAAAACCCAGGATAACCCCGAGGTGTATAGATTAAATAATTAGGAGTAATTATTCAAATATCCAATGTGTGATCTCTTATGATTATGTGGTTTCCATATTTGAGAAGTGTTTCTCACACTATGATTTCTGGTTTTAGTCAATGGCTAGAACTAGAAGGATCAAGGATAACATTGAATGCTTTAGATGTAATGTTTATGGTCATTTTGAAAATCAATTTCATAAGTCGAATATCAAAAAGAAAATTACGAAGTTGGTATAAGTAATTGTAATGTTGTTGAAGATGAAGGTACCTCAAACTATATGTGAAAGGTATAAAATGTTCCCACGGTATATTTTACATTAAACTCATGAAGCATGATTAGATTTAGGTTAAGTATCCTTAAGAAATAATTCATAAGTCTTTTTATAGGAAGGGGTTATTATGGGAATAAAAAATATGGAGCCTGAGTAATGGTTTAAGAATAATGATATATAAATGAATTTTATTAGTTTTTTAATTCAATGATTATGGTATAAAAATAATGAAATATATATTTATATATATATTTAGTATATTTTTTCATCACAGTTTGAAAAGGATTAGCCCAATGGTGATGAATACAAAGATACATGATATTTTTTACTAAGGGAAAGTCATCCATAATGAGTTAAATATGGTGAAAAAATTGTGTTTTTCATAAATAAAGAGATTCTATATTTTGATAAAGTATATTGGATATCATAGATGACATTAGAAATGAAACATTATCTATTGAAAAAGTGTTTTATGTTATCATAGATGATGTTTACAACGTGTTTTATTTGATGAATTTATCCAATAATCTTTAGAATAATTAATAATTCATGTTTTTAATATGGGTTAATGTTAATTAAATTTATTACCTTGATTGAAGAGAAAAAACCATGAACGTATTCCCATGTTTGGCATGTTACAAACAAGATCTATGTTATGATATATGAGGGATAAGTGATATGTAAGGTTTTGTGAAATTTAGTTACCTTCTTTGTTATATTTTAGATATCAAGTTTTGTAAGGGTTATTAGGTTAACCGTTTATTGAATTTTTAAGTTAAACATTTGTTGAAATTTATGGTATTGATGTATTATCTCATTATATGAGGATGTATTAATATTGGATAACCGATTCTATCAATTTTTTTTTGATTTTAACTGAATATATATGAGATTAATTATCATCGATATGATGGTATATTAGTGCTTCAATAATTAAAAACTCATTGTTAATTTTTTGGGGTAACATGTGAGGTTCAAATTGGTCAAAAAATTAACTGATGGTGAAATTTTACTTATTAATGTAAAGGAAGTCATGTAAGTATATTATATTGTAAAACATTATTCGTCATGACAAAAAGGGATTTGAAATAAAATTATTTCTTATTTTAATAATTTTTTTATTATATTAATGACTTATTTTACAGTTATAAATTTATGGTATGTGATTGTTAACTTTTCCAGTGTCACCAAATTTCTTAGGATTATTTTATCTTTAATGAATCTATATGGTTATTTATTGACTTTTTTACTTTCCCATGTTTTCAATTACCAAATATCTCATCCTATGTGGAATCCTAGTTAAATGTGAGTTTGGTTAACCATTATGTTTCCTACATTATTGTTTTCAATGATGTATTAGTATTCATTTTCTAGATTTGGATATCTAAAAAAGAAACTTTAAAGTAATCAAAATTTTCCTACCAACTCAAATGTTAAGGGTGAAATTAATTTTAAGGGGTGTGTTATGTAACACCCATCGATTTTGTGAAATGATTTTCTCAAATTAAATTATCATTTTTGATATTTTTCATTACCACTGGATTTTGTTACAAAATATGTCTCCAACATCTCACCCATTCTATACTCATAAAATATGATGAGAGAAATAAAAAAATTAATAAAAAACATAATTCTACAAAACAGGGGGTTATAGGAGTAAAATCAATCCACTATGGGACTATATCCTCTATGTTTATGAGAATGAGAAGTAAAAAAATAAATTATGGGACTCACCCCACTAAGAAATTAATTATATTGATACTTGAAGAGAAAAATTATTTTCTACTCGTATATATATCCCAAAAACCTACGTTATATTCCTTTGAAATTATCTTTTGGATCATGATTGACTATAGTATTTCTTTACTCTTATGACTGATTTCATTTGTTATACAAATGTTTTTTTGTAGGAATAATTTGATTTGATCATTATTTTTTATTCAGGATTGTGTTGAGTTTTTTCAATTCTCTTTGATTATACTTTTTTACCCATATCATAATCTTATATTCACTTACGATCCTCGATTGATAATGCCTATGTTAACCCTGACTAATTATTTGAGTTCACCCATATTATGTATCTATCTCTGTAGGGTATGGATAATGATATTAAGTATAATATTTTGGGAATCATATAATATGTGGATAATTTTGCAGGAGATTATGAAGTTCCATTACATAATATAAAAATCTATAAATAATTGGAATAATTATTATTTTATGTAAAAGACCTGGCTTTTCATTATTAAATTATTTTAACTGTTTTTTAATGAACCAATCATTAAAATTTTATGGGTATGTAGGTGACTCAATATTGGTTATTTATGTTTTATTTATAAATGGATAAATTTTGTTGATATGTTGGTATTGAAGTGAGTATGTGACTGACTGAAAATTGAATTTTTATTTCAAAATCACGTTTGAGGAGAAATTGGGAAACCAAGATGGCATCAAAAACATTAACACAACCATGCCTCCACATCCAATATCATCAACACCAAACATATTTATAGGTGTATGATTCTTGGTCTATCTCATTAACCATTTCATGGATGATATCACCTAGAAGTATATTATTTTTGAAATTATAATACTTTGAAGATTTCATGGTTTTATGAACATCAAATCAACATAATTGGTTCTTCTCATATGACCTTAAATGGTATAGTGAGTGTAATTAAGCAGCACAAAACACCATGGGTTCGGATTCCATATATAGATACATATAAAGCTTATCTCATGATCTGTATCCCTTCATCCAAAAAACCTATTACTCCTATGATGATTATTAATTCCCATGTCTCTAAATATGCTTCATTAAACTAAATCACAGTGCACTAATAAGGGAATGATAATGAACCTCTTCCTTGTATAGATGTCATGTATCCATGTGGATTTGATGACATCATTGATAATTCTAACTATCATTATATAGGGGTTTTGGAGGGATTAATGAAAATTTACTAAATATATATGATATTTAAAGTGTAGTTAATAATCCCCTAAAAATATGTGATGATCCCAACCTCTCATCATCTTGATCAACATTCATTCTAAGGCATCATGTCGAACTATTATATATAAGGTAGTGAATTTTATTTTCCTAATAAAAAATGTGATTAATATTATCTTGGTCATTATAGGATAAGTAACATAGTATTTTGTTATTTTATTCCATATGTGAGTAGTCATTATTAATTTTTTTCCCTTTCTCCATCGGTCTTACTGTTTCATTTCAACATTGATAATTATTTCATATTGATATGGTTATATTACATCCATGAATAGTTATAAATTAAAGTTAACTTAGATTTTATTATTTGAGATTAATTACCTCAATAATTCTATATTTACATCATAGTACCAAATCATTTAGTGGAATAACTCTTATATTTAGGGTATTTACACCATATATTTCCAACACCATCCTCGTTCATTTTAAATATGGGATTAGGGTGTACAGTTTGATGATTTATTTTTAATGAGATAGGTGTAGATAATAGTAGAATAAATCAAACAATAAAAATATGTAATCCATCACATAAATAATATTCTCTATGTATTTGAAAGAAATATATACCGATGATTGCTTTTTTACGATTATATAAATTATGAGATTGTGGCAATGTCATTTTCATTGATGAATGCACCCATGATTTTTATGAGGTTGTTTTAGTAGATCTTTTAGTCATTACTAAATCAATATTTAGTGATAATTATTAATTATATATTAATTTATTTCAGTTCACATGACTGTGATGTTAGATATCCTAGAATTATCAGGATTTATGTGATATAAATAGTTATTTGAATAATTTTTACATTATTATTTATAAATATAAGATGTTTATTTATTATTTTTTATTATCATGGGGAGTAGTGTTGATATTTAATCAAAAAATATTAAATATATTATTTCGTGGAATGATACTAGTAATGAATCATAGGTGGATTAGTTCAAAATCATATTAATTTTTTTTGGATATTTGTATCAAAATAATTTATGATTATGATACATTTGTAATATTAAACTAGAAAGGGTCATTTGTAACATCCCCAACAAAAATCACATCAAAGTATCCTAATTAGATGGGTTATTAATCCTCCAACATGCCTACCCATTGGCCAGAGTAATTTGACTAGCAATGAGAAAGTATTGTGATAATGTGATGAGGTTATACCTTCTTATTAGAGAGATAAATAACAATGAAAATAAAAACAATATTATAAAACTTAATAAACAAATTATAATAAAATTCATGAATAATTTCAAATAAATAGCATTCACAACATATGTTATATAAAAATAAATTCAATACAAAACATATATAAATTTACCATCCCCCAATAAAGGATTTTGTACATCATAATCCCAAAATAAACCAACATAGCCCTATAGGATTTGTCCCAGAAGAGGGTTTTAACACCAATCCTAGTACAAATAACCATGATATTCCATATAATGAATGATAAATTATCAAACATAGAGCTCTTTACCAAGTCATTACATGTTATCCTAAATAATTCTTAATTAAACATGTTGGATGGGGGATTGTGTGAGTGGAACTCAATAATCCACCATAAATATCGTTCGTAAATATATACATTCAAAATAAAGTTAGTGTGGATGTTCCATAATAAAATAAATTGATAAAAATAAATAAATCTCAAATAATATTTAGGTTTGAATGGGACACATATTATTGACCTTACAGAATTTTTCCAATGTAAGAAGTCTCGGAAAAAAACACAATCACCTAAGGGAATCTCATCTTACCCTAGAACCATATGAGAACTATCCAGGGGGAAACTCCTCTTACCCTAGAATTCAATAATGAAAACCATAGTGAAGCATATGCAACACTAGAATCCTGTTATAATTACTAAGGAAAAAATCATCCATCCCAAAAAAAAGAACTAAGTTGGTGGGACTCGTATTATTTGAGTATCATATATACAATATTTGATTTTCTCATATATGTTATATTATCACATTTTCTCATTTACTAATCTTATTCCTATTAATTTTCATTTAATTAAAATACCATATTTTAACCAATGATATCATTTTTGTAATAACTCTCACATCAGCATAGTTTCTCATCAAAGGAGTTATCCTACAGTGTTACATTACTCATAGCTGATCATCTTCTAGTTCAGGTATCCCCTTGGGCCATAACATTAAATTCCCATTTTTCATCTGCAATTTAGGGATCTCATTATCTTGTGACCAAACATATAAATTTTAAACATTTAATGTGTTTATTCATAACTTATAACCATTGATAATATTATTATAATATTTTGGTTAAGAACAGACCCCACAAATATATATAAATTAGTGTTAAATTAAGGGATAGATTAAAGACTAGGTACATTAATCTTAAAGAAGCACACCATCCAATCTAGGAAAATGAATCACAAAAAATCCCTTTTAACCATATAAAATGGTCTAACGCTATCTAGTTAGGTTTATGAATGGAAAAAAATAAAAATTATTAAAAATAAGCCATATATAAATTTGGTATCCTTAGACACACAATGTTTGAGTCTCTTCAACGAAAAAAATTTAAATTTTTAATCTAATAAGATAAAAGTACTCAAATCATCAAAAGGATTCCCCCATCATTCATCAATAACATATAGGGGTTGAGTCCGAACGAGGAGGGAGAAATAAATGCTTTCAATGAGAGACTTAAATTACCATCCCCTCTAAAAAGTATCTGTATATATATTTTCATGGTGCAATCCTATGGGTTTCAATTTGACCATGTCAAGCACGAGGGCCTAAACTCTTCCTAGATGAAATTATGAAATTATGATTATGGATCATGAAAAGATCTTGTCTAGCTTGTGATACTCCCATCTATCAAGATATAATAACAATGTTACTTAGCCCAGGCCATGGGCCTCCCCTATTCCCAAGATTAGTCTTGATGTACCCCATTTTTCTTATTCAATGAGTCTCCTAACAAAAAAAACCAGTTGATTCCTTCCACCACCTCACCATGACCTCCTACCTCTAATTGGATATTATCTAAAAACCCCATTTGACTTTGAAAAACCTTTAAACAATCCACCATCAAAATAGAAAACATTCATAAATTGTAAATTTCATGATATTTAGAAAAAAAATTAATCAAGTCATACCTCTAAAAGGATTTTGGATTTAGAATACCAAACCATATACCTTGTATCCCGTGAGTTATACTCCAACATATTAATTTTTATCATATGAAAATAAATTTATCTATTGAACTCACATGTTTGACCCTAAAACCACATCAATTCATAGAAATGATCATGATTCCACTACACTCATACTAAAGGAACCATCTTTCCATTAGGAGTTATCCCTTTATAATAAAATATATGAACTAGACACATCTTGGGGTTTGTGTCATCATTGAGCTCAACAACATTTGCGTGGATCACATGAGATATTTTGGGATAATATATCCTATACTGTTATATGTGTAATACATATATAGGGGTTGATGCTGTGATTCATGGTTATTAAAAAATTGACTAAATGCATAACTGTGTAGGTGAGTTAAAAATAAGGAGAAACATTATCCAAAACTATGGGGGAATTATTCATCCTTGTAAAATAGATAGGGAAATCCCTATACTGTGGTGTCTTCCTATGGTGGTTGTGTCTACATGCAAAAAACATTTCTCATGTGGGCTATCTAAAAAATCCTGACCATATGAACCATTTCATAGTACAAGGTAAGGTTATGGTCCCCGTGGTTTTTCTAAATAGACGATTCAGTCATTGAATCATGGGGGCATAGAGTCTGAACTGATAATAACATGTGAAATTTTTTTCTAATTTACATACATGATTTTTACTCAATTACAAACTAAAAACAATATTGTTCTTTAGTTATCATACACATTTTCATTAAATTTATACTATGGGTATATTTATTAATTTCAAATCATTATAAAAAATAGTGTTCTTTAGTGGATTTGGTACATCCGCACATTTTCTTTTTTATGCTCCTCAGAAATATCCCATTGCAGGGGAGCTATGTAAAATTGTTTTTTCTCTTGTATTATTTCGTTTCTTCTTTATATATTTCGATAATAATGGTATTAAGGGGAGTTTTGTTTTATGATGAAACAATATTCAAAGGGTAAATTGTCTAAATATATCATTCTTGGATTCATCCCCCGCCTCTCTTTACGTATTTAACATAACTAAGCCTTAATTTAAAATTTTGTCTTGATAAAATTTGTTGTAGTTAATTTCAGTTCATATCTCTTTATAAAACAATATATTCAATAATATTTTTTAATAGATAGTTCATAACAAAATATTTGGATGTTATATTCAATCCCTCATAAGTTAACAATGTATTTTAAATTTAAATATCCCTCACTGATGATATTATTCTTAATATTTTCATAACACTACATATATTTTCTATTGAATTATAAACCCTAATAATGTGGATAAGAGTAAGAAATTGATCATATGATTGTGTTTTATAACCATTATAATGGAATTAATCTTGATAAAGAGTTAATAGTTTTCTCTTTGCTGATATATGGTCATAGCTTGATATGAAATATGACGTACTTATTCTGGAAGTTAGTATTTCCTCTATGTATAGTTAATTAATCTATTATGAAATTTAAATATAATTTAACTATAGGGAGAATAATACTATTTCCATGAATCTCAAAAAAAACAAATGACATAGAAGACTGTATACACAAGTTACAACCATCATACAACTATAATATACCACTAATTATACAATTTCTCATAATTTATGTTCCTAGGAAGCATTGTAGTTATAAGGGAATAATATGACTAGAATCAAATTATACATCCAAAAATATGGATATGGGGATATTTGTAACATAATTATCAATATTTTCTGACTAAATTATCATTATGTAATATCATCCTTTTACCCTCAGTCAATGAGGATAATTATTCCCATCATACTTTCTAGACCTTGGATTAGGTGTTTAACTATAATAATTCCAATGTTCCCAATATTTAGGACATTTAACTGTTAGTGGTAATATAGTATACACATTTTTCCTTCGATATTGTAGACCAAAATCATCATTTTCTATTGAAAATTAGTTTCCATATGGAAATATTTTTATAATTTAAACAAAACTCAATTACTTTGAGTATTTTCTATGGGTAATATTTCCCAAATTGTTAACTTGTAATAAGGTAAATCATTATCTCTCTATGGTATTTTAATAGTAGGATTTATAAAAAAAATTATATTAAATTCAATCATAACGGATCATAAAGGGAACTTAAATGAACTAATTTATATTCACAAAGAGTTCCTAACAAGGTGTGCAGTTAGGTATTTCTATTATTCATAGGGGGAATATCTAGTTAATAACCTATTATCCTTTCTAGGGATATGACCCCTAGAGAATCCATGCTGAAGCTTGCATCCAGAATCATATATCTAGATTGGAAGAAAATTAATATCAAATCAAACACTTTATAATTTATTTAAAAGTTATGATTTTTTATCTATATAGATTTATCCCAAGAGCTCAATCAAAGGATATTTACTCATAATCTAAAAAAAATAAACAAAAAATCATAATCTTTATAACCATATTACAGACAAAAAAAGTCTAAAAAATATAAAATTAAAAATAAACATATCTTAATCCCAAATAATATTATTCACATAAAATTCAACATATATCTTATTCATAAAATAAATATATTAGTTTTTTTTAAAAAAATTAAATAATTTCTTAATGAACCACAAAAATTCAACCCTTGTGTTAATTTATACTACACAATATATATTCTCAATATCAATAAACATATTATCCCAATTAATCACTATTACATCAACACTACATTATATATCATCCTAAAGTGTTATCTAATTGTCAATAATGTATTATTTTTTAAATCTAATTAATACTTCCCCAAATATAATTAATCACTATAAAAAATAATCACATATGATATCAAAATGGTATTTATATTATTTAAATTACGACCAATCATAAAATTACCAACAAATGATGGTACCCCAAACTCGTATATTATAGTTATCTAATAATTTTAATACATCAAAAGTTATCCAACCCGTTATTCAATACCAACCATAATAGATCTAGACTCATAAACCTGGATCTAATTCTAAAAAAATATTATTTACATAGTGGATTTGATACCATCTAATGAGACGTGAATATAACAATCTGTAAATAATATATCAATTAAAAATTTAGTTACTTACATTCGCAATTACTTTTTAGTTTTATTTATTTTGATAATTTGGATTTGAATTATAAAGATAAACTCATGTTTTTTCTTAAGAATGGTCATTTTTCATATCATACACTCATTTTCTTATTCCATAATATGTATGAAATATATCCAAAAATATTTTAACAATGTGAAAATATCATATCCATATCTTGTATAAAATCATTATTAATAACCTGCTGAAATGGTATCATAAGAAGGGTGACCTTAAATGGTCAATAATTTTAAACATATGGAAATATAAATCGAATATAATTAGAAAAAATAAAATGATCATATAGGAATGAAAACATAATCAATGTTCTTAGGGAAAACATAAGATTGTGGATTCCTAAAAAATAATTCATGATTCAATAGAGAATATCCTAAATCAAAGAGAGTAATTTTTGGATTTCCCATAAGAATAAAATACCATTATGATATACAAGGATTGAAATAAAGACTATCACAATGGAAAGTGTTAAATAATTGATTAGATTCACTCCTCATTCATATAAACATAGTAGACAGAATCCCATAGTAGATTGGGTTGACAACCAATCCCTTTTCATATTAACTAATGAGTTATCAAGCATGACCAATTTTTTTAGAGGGATATATAGTCATGGGTACACATATAAACTAATTAATAATATAATGTTTTGTTCCCTAACTTCGTAAAAACATTAATCATTTTGTCCTATATTAATTTACAAATAAAAAGGAAAAGTGTTTTATATAAGAAACAAAGAATATCATCACCATAAGACATCCATATAATGAATTTGGATTGTATCATTAGATAATACGTTGAATGACTATGATGTAAACCTAAATGATATATAAAAAATGAAAAAAACATTATATAATTTTTATAATAATTCTTTACTAAACAAGATAAAACATCCTTTTACTTATGTAACTTTTTAGAATAAACAATTAGATAAGTAATTATAATATAATTTTCTTTAATATCACTTGGAAACAAATAAATTATTATTCATGATAAATAATGTAAATAATAGTGTGAAAATAAATTCATTTTGAATCATTTATAAAATATGATTTTTCATACTTTTGTTACTAAATTAAAAAAAGATTCATTTATAAAATAAAAAGTGGATTACATTAAAATATTAGTAAATAATGTCAAAGTTAGCTTAAAAACACATTTATAAATTTTTTAAAAGTAGATAAATACATCCATAATATTTATTTGAAGAAAATGGATATGGTGGAGGAGGATTCCTGACCAAAATAAGGGGAAAATGACATCTTTATTTAAAAACATCCATTAATACGTTCTTCTTACAGAAGACATAAAAATAGAAATAATACTTGAATACCTCATAAATTACCATATAAAAGAAAATAAATGATATTTAGGCATGAATCTTATATATATTTTTACATCTATTTTATTATTTATAAAATTATCATAAAATATATTCATATGAACTATATTCACCAAACAGAATAAACTCAGAAGTGAATATGAAACATATCATAATAAAAAGAAATTGAGAATATGAAAACCATACAATATTTATATATAGTGAATAGAAATCCAAAAAATATGGAAATCAATATTTAATTTAAAATTAATTTAATTTCATAAATTTTGATAAAAAACCCATAAGAATGTATATAAATCAAGAAATATAAAATAAGTTGTAGATATGGAATATTTCTCAATTAAGTACTACTTAGATGATAAACCCTTACCATAACTGTCAACTTCCACAAAAAAAATTTAAAATCAAAAATAACATATTAAATTATGTTATTAATTTATTTAATAATATTATTGATATATAATAACTTTTATAGTTTTTTCATTATAATCATCTATTACATATGTTTTAGTTATTTAATTTCGATTTTAATTATTAGATTTTTGTAATATTGATTCATTCCCGATTCGTTAGTAAAAGTGATTTCAGAAATCGGTATTTGAAAATATGATTATCAATAATATATTATTTAAGTCAATAAAACATATTTTATTATTACTAATAAGTTATTTTCCATGAATTTTTTAATCATGATCATTGATAGTGAAATTGGGAATGATATTTTTTTATCTAATTTAATAACATTAAGGGGTCACCTTATAATGATCATTAATTATTATTTTTTAGCTAAAAAATGTATCAAGGATATATATTACTTATAAAAAACATATATATCTATAAATTTCGTTTTTAAAAACCACCATGTAAGGCATTGATGATGAATATTTTATAAATTTCATGGAGGTTGCACTCTGCATTCACACACAAGGTATGTTTACATTTTTTAATGGATGGAAATAAAGGATCATAAAAAAATAATACATATTTAATTAATAATTTAAAAATTATATATGACATATATCTTTTATAAATTCATATATCAAACCATACATTAGAGGAGTTGATGAATAAATCAATACATCGCTAAATGGTGGAGGTTTTGTAGACACACACATGACAAACATTTTCATTTTACATTAGATGTAATGGAAATAAACAACGATGATTACATTAACATAAAAACCATTTAGTATATTATATTTTAACAAATTATTATTTTTTCAACAATATAGAATATTTTCAATATGATTAGGATAAATGAAACATTGAAAATATCTATAAAAACAGAAACCACTTCCTTGGAGATTTTCCTCTAAAAACACCATAATGATTTCAAAATAGGTTTTTGGTATGAAATGAACTACTAGTTAATGTATAATGGCATTGTTAAGGTATTTTTATAATATCTTGGTAGAGATAAAGATTTTAAATTTTGTAGATGAAGTTTTAATTTCTCCTTTTATATGCATGGAGAGCAACAACCAAGAAAATATCCATAACATTAAAATAATATAATGTTGTTTTCATGGGGAATTAGATAAAACTAGACAATGTTTGTTTGATGAAATAATTATACTCTAAATATACTCAATAGTCTTATTTAGACACGTGTATGTGTAATTTTAAGCATTATCACTTAATTGAATCACCGTGTTACCCCTGATAACCTTTACATCTGTCATCATATTTTTACACTAATAAATACTCATTATAATAAAAATTAAATGTAAAATATTAAATATATTGAATATGATGATTATAAATATGGAATCCATTTTAAATGAATCAATTTTTTGATGTGATAAGAATTTAAGTTTAATATAAGGACATAAAAAGCATCGATCTATGTAATTAGATGTTAATATATGTTTAGTTTAAAAATTATTTTACCCCAAAATCTGGTATAGAATTGATTATCATGAAATTTATTGAAGTAAAAATAAATAAAGTATATTTATTTTAGACTAAAATATAATATATGTTTTAAATTATATAGTTAATAAAAATTATAAAAATAGTTTTTTATTATAATAAAACATCACTTAGGCTTCAAAATATCCATCATAGGATAATATATTGTTCTTAAAAATTTTAAATTATTTACTTTAAATATTAAAAGTACATTAAACATATAAATATGTTTCTAATAATTTTTTCATTCATATACAATATTTATTTAATAATATTTATCATATTTTAAAAATTGGTATTATTCAATTTAACCCAAAAATCAACCATTTCAAATAATTCGAAGATTTACTTTAAAAAAAATTCTTTTAATAAAAAATAATGAAAAATATAAGGTCTGTTATGGTATATTCATAAGGGTTCACTGGGGATGGGAGAGTCATGGATCTCATTTGGGGTTCTTAGGCTTCAGGTTTAAGCAACAAGTCACAACCTACAAGCTTCCCCCGAGGAGAGGGGGTCAAGCTAGGTCATGCGCCTGAGGAAGTCAGATCTGTCGTGAGAGATTCAATCAGAGAAGGGAGGATAGGTGAGGTTTAACCACAGGTATAGTGGCATATAGATTTCCCATATGCTGGATCAGGTTTATTTAAATCTGATAAAGTTCTGTAGCGATTGAGCGGGATTAGAAGAGTCTAGTGATGGGGGTTCCAAATATTCTTTGCGGTAGGTTTTTTTACAGGTATGAATTTATTTTCAATAACAGTGGTATCATCATTTTACTTTTTACCATTTATTTATTTCATGAATTTTATTCTTCCGGGTTTCCTTTATAAACAATTTTTCTCATTGGTCTATATATCGGTTCAACTATAAAAGTTATCAACATTTTATAATGTTTCTGTCTTTGTTTTGATGTTTTCCTTCGAATAATTAATATATGTTCAAATCATTTAGTTTTTAAATGAAATATCATATTTTTTATGTCAGTTTCATTATCCATGGTTTTTTCTCCGATTGAACCAATTTTAGTAATTCTGTGTCTTAGCTATATACGGTTGTATTTTAAGCATTCAGGGAAAGCTTGAGTGTGTGTTTCACTGTTTACATAGAAGTAAATATGGATATAAATTTCATCTAAACCAGGGCACCAATGGAATTTGGGGGAAATCCATTTAGAGTCTTGAATAGGGGAGTCTGCTGCAACATCTTCTATTTTCTTCTAGTAATTCAAGTAAGAGGAATTTTATTTGGTTGTTAACTTGTTTGATTATAATAAAAAAATGTTTTACATTGAAATTGAATCTGGTATTTTTTGTCAATGTTTTTTAGAATTGTTTCAATGGGATATTTTCTATTACGGTGTTATTAAATTAATTCTTCATATTCTATTCTTGATTCTGAAAGGTGCTATTAAATTTATTTTCTATTCAGTAAGATGTATTTTATAACTTTATTTTTTTTTGTATTTGATTTTTCATTTTTTATTCTATTATGTATCCATATTTTATGATAATTAGGACGGGTTTCTTCATATGTTTGAATGTAATTTTTTTTCTATAAACATTGGTTTTCTATTTATAAATTGAAAAAATATATTTTTTGTCTAAGAATTTATGTTGACATATTTATATTATATTGATACATTCAAAAAAATTGTGTTGAAAAGAATTTATTCTAAAATACTAATTACCAATTCATAGTGTAGGAATTAATTTATGATTTATGGTTATATTATTTAAGAATATATATATTGATATATTAAACAATTAATACATTTTTTTAATGCTCATAAAATACATGTGTGAATACGCGATAAATTTTGTATCATCAATCTTGTACATGATTATTGTTATAAAATACTAATGGATGACATGTTTTATGTTTATTTAATAATTTCATGTATTTCCGATAATTATTTATTCCTTATGTTTATTTTTTAGAAGACAAAACATATGTTTTTGCTTATTATTTAATACATACATTATTTCATTCATAATATCAATTAAAAAATATGTATTTATTCTAGATTTAGTTTTTATAGGTATTACATTATAAAAATATGAAAAAAATGTATATCATAAAAGTTTGGGTACATGGATGTTTATGAAAAGGCTATGTGGATAATGTTTTGGTTGGAACCAAACATGCATGTTATATGCAATATAATTTCATATATTATTGTATATACATATATATATATATAATGATATGTGTGAATGTGTTTTTTAATTCAGAGACATGTTTTCAAAAAATTAAAAACGCCATTGAAAGTAAATATATATGTAAAAAAGCATAAAATATTTCCTAAAAATATGGTACCGAATAGTTGTAAATATTGAATTTTATTAGGGAGTTAACCTATCCTTTTCTATGTGGGTAGGCCAAAGATAACCGCAAATCTTTTTAGTAGCCTCAGAATTTTTTTTAGAAGCATGGATATTATTTTTAGATAAACACTATAATATGTTTAAATCAATTTTTGATCATAAGTAATGGTTAAGTGAGATAGTATTTTATTTAAAGCACAAGTTATTTAAAATAATTTCTTCAAAAGGATAATTTTAAATGAATCATTTTAAATTATTTTCAATGTAATATATTTAAAATGATTTATCAAAAGATATAAAACTTTATACTCATTATAGTTAATGATCACCCCTTGTTTTAACCCTTTTTCACACTTCCATTAGTGATTTTTTGAAGGTATTCACTTAACTTATTAAGTTTTCCCATGAAATTTTTAACATTGTATTATTTTCTTTTATATCTGATAAAGATTTAAATTTTGTCTACTATCCAAAACCAATATTGGAAAAGGTCCTCATTTGTGTAATGTTGTGTGTAAATTTTCATTTTTTTTATAAACAAAAAAAAATTACAAATCATCTTTTACCCATAAATATGAAAGCACTGAAAAAAGGATATATATTCGGTATTAAATGAATGGTTTAGAAATATCGGGAGAATAGATGTTGATGAGTCTAGAAGTTTAATAGTTTTTTATGTTTCTTAATTCTAGAGACAAAAATTTAGAATTCTATTTATCCCAAAGAATCAAATTGTGAGGCTGCAATTCTATTATAGGGGGAATAATGAAACATCCTAAAAATTTTATGAAAAAAGATATAATTTAAACAAAAAATATTATGAATTATCTTTTATAAATTTATATTGTTTTACTTAATCGAAATACATTTTTTTAATTTTGAATCCAATTATTTTTAAAAATTTATCTTTTTTGACACATGATGAAATATTAAAAAAAATATAAAATAATTATAATTTATGAAAATATAGATTTCATGAAATGATATATTAAAATATATTATTTAATTACATAATAATAAGTAATATTAATATATTATTATTATAATTTGGAGTTATAAAATATGATATGAGTATTAATAAATTATTATTCTTTTTTTATTTACAAAACAATATATATATATAGTTATATTAACTAATATTGAATTATAAATAAATTTTTTTTTAAAACAATTATATTTTTTAAATATATATTTCATAAATATTATAATTTTGAAAACAATAATCAGTCTTTATTATTTTTATAAAAACCCCTATATTTTTATTATGTTTTTATTTTTGCAAAAAATTAATTTTAATAAAACATAAATAAAATTAAATGTTTGGTTAGGGTCTTTCAATATGGGTTCACATGTGATGGGAGAGTTAGGGATATTGTTTGGTGTTCTTAGGCATATGGTTCAAGCATCATGTTGCAGCTTGCAGGTTTCATCTGGGGAGAGAGGCTTGAGGAAGATCCTGTAATATAGGAATATGGAGCTATTGAGAGGGAGTCAATCTAAGAAGGGCAGAGCAGTGAAGATCGACCAAGGGTATAGTGGAATTTGGATTTCCCGGGTATATGTGAGTGTTTTTCTAAACCTATAGTGTTCAATACTGGTAGAGTAGGCTCATCAGAGTTCGACGATTAGGGTTCCAGATCTTTTTCATGGTAGGTGATTTTCTATATTGGGATCTCTTCTATTTAGTGGTGGTAGCATTATTTTCATCTTTGTATATTTATTGTTTCTTCAATTAAATTTTTTCTACATTCCTTTATAAACAATAGTTTCACATTAGTTTTCATAGAGGTTTGTCTATTCCTTTTATCAGCATTTTATAATGTTTCTATCTTTTATTTGGGTTTTCCTCTGGACAATGAATAGTGGTTCGACTTATTTAGTTATGTAGACGTACTATTAAATTCATTGTTCCAATTTCATTGGCCTATTTTTCCGATTCGTGGTCCTATTAAAGTAATAGGGTGTATTAGCTATCAATTCCCCTATTTTGAGCTTCCAAGACAATCATGAGTGTGAAATTATCTATTTAAATAGTAGGAAATATGGCTATAAAATCCATATATACCATTACACAAATTTAATTTGGCAGAAATCATTTTTGGATACTTGAATTGGGGAGTCCACTACAACATCAAAAAATTTGTTTCTGCAATTCAAGTAAGGGTAATTATATTTCTATGTTAGTTTTTTATTCATAAAAATTATTTTATTTTTAGATACATTATTTTCATTTTCTTAAAAGTATTTCAGAATTGTTTGTTAGTGATATTTTTTATTACACTATTATTTAAATTATTCTCCATATTTTATTTTTTATTCTGAATGATGTTATTAAATTTATTTTATATTCTCTAAGAGGAAATTTTTAACATTATTTTATTTTTCATTATTTGATTTTTTGTTCTTCATTCTATTAAGTAGACATATTTTAGCTCAATCAACATGGGTCTATTAATATGTTTGAATGTAAAATTGTTTTTAATAAATATTGGTTTTATATTTCAAAGAAATAAAAAAAATTATTTTCTATTTATGAATTTCTATTTTTATATTCTATAATATTGATATTTATTGAGGTTTCATTGAAAAAATAAATTTTTAGAAAATTTTTTATTACAAATTCAAAGTGTAGTTATTAATTTATAATTTTATCTATATTTTCTTTAAATATGTATATATATATTGACATATAAAAAATTTAATACATGTTTTTAATGGATAATAAAAACAATAATAAATATTAGTTAAATTTTTTATCCACAATATTATATGAGATTATAGTTTTAGAATACTCCGGGAGATTTTATTTTATATTTCCTTAATGATTTGATCTCTATCAAATAATTACTTATTATTTATGTTTATTTTTTAGAATAAAAAATTATATTTTATTGCTATTATTTTTTATAGAAATTATTTCATCCATCAAAATAGGTCAAAAAATATATTTTTATTCAAGATTGAAAGATTATATGGTTAATGTTATAATAATATGTAAACATGTATTTTATAAAAGTTTGGGAACATTGATTATTATGCAAAGGCTATGTGTAAATTATATTGGTTTGAACCAAACTCATAGCTGATATGATATTTATTTTAAAATATTTATGTATATACATATATATAAATATATATATTTAAAGACTGGTTTGATTGTGTATTTTAATGTAGTGACATTCTTTTAGAAATTAAAAAACTCCAGTGATAGTAAATATATAAGTAAACAAAGTGTAAAATGTTTTCAGAAAATATATCTCTTGAATGTCGTAAATAAATATGGTTATTGGGTTGTGAAAGCAAACATAATTATGTGGGTAGGCTAAAGACAACCTTTAACTTTTCAATTAGCCTCAGAATAGTTTTTTTAGATGCCTGCGTATTGTTTCTAGAAAAACACTAGAATATGTTTAGGGAAATTTTTGAACATAAGTATTTTACAAGTGATATATTATTTTTTTCAATGCGTTTTTTATTTCAAATAATTTCTTAAAAAGAATATTTTTAAATGTATTTTTTGAAATTATTTTCACAATGTTCTTTAAAATTATTTATCAATTATTTTAAAACCCTTTACTCGGGAAATATAATTCTCACCCCTTGTTTTAAAATATTTTTCAAAGGTCTAGTAGACTTTTCTGAAGGTGTTATCTTCACTTATCGAGTTAGTGCATACGTTGACTTTTTTTATATTTATATTATTTTTGCATATATGATAATTATTTAAGGTTTTTCTACTATCCATATACTAGATCAAAAAAGGTTCATGATTTTGTAATCAACTTGGTCATTTTTCATTTTCATATTATAAGGAAAAAAATTACACACCATGTTTTATCCCTTAATCTGGAAGAATAGTTCGGGCATTATAATATTTTTATCATAATGTTTATTTTTTTCTCAAAATAAATATAAATTAGTGCCTAAATGGGAAAATTATAAGAAAATAATTTTTTAAGCATAAATAATATTATTTTTTATATAGCTATAGTAAATAAATTTCATTAATGAATTGGTTTTAAATTAATATTATTTTTCCTTATACATAAATTTTTTTATGTTTATTTCTATTTATACCCACTATTTCAATGGATACATTATAATGATCACATTTAAAACTTATAGTTTTATCTTAATAAAACGGATCCTTATTCATTTTAGTTTAGTATTACATATAAAAAAGGTTTTCAAAAATAATTATTTATCACAAAATATATATATAAACCTTATGGTACTATCATTATTATGGGACTTACACCCGAGCATCCAATTATAGTTATCTTATTTAAAAATAACTAATAAAGGGAAGGGTATGGATATGATCTATATTAGTACAAGTGGTTTCCCTACCTCATCACAAAATAAAAAGAATTCTACTAATTCTTGTAAACATAAGGAGGACATATGATCACCACTTAGGGGTAGATAATTATGAAGGGGTTTACACAGAATATGGGGACTCTATATATGAACCATAATTATTATCTTAACTTGAAATATTATTGGGAACTAAAAGGAGAATATTGAACCAAGGTGTATATGAGGAAACTTCATGGAGTATTTGAACACAAGGTATGTATGAGGGAAGCTATAGGAGTATCATGACTCATGTTAATCCATTAAACCATGATAAATATGTCAACTAAATTTAAATAGGAATTTTGGGCTATATGAATCTCATCATATTTGAGAAATTATATATTTGGGGTTGATGGGAATAAACCTTTGAGCGGTGTCCAAGAGATATTGGTTAACTGCAATAAATCCCAATATTGATTGAGTAACATAATTATGGACATGTGATAGGATCATCCAATTTAATTTATATTCATATAGTAATTGTTCGTACTATCCATCCCAAATTAATGATTATATGACAATAAGTATTTTACCATATAAAATATGTATATTATAATAGAACAAATAGAAACACTTCAGTTCCCATGTGACTCCTAGTCAGTGTACGATATATGATATAATATTAGAGAAATCATATTTCATGAGAAACTTTTATTGGGGATATAAGGGGTCTTTTGTATTATTCTTCCTAGATGGGATGCATGTTTAAATAAAGGTGTGGTTATAAGTGACAGCGGGGATTATCACAAATATTTCATTTTTTGGTTTTACTCTAGTAAGCGAGACATGTGAATGTATATTATCAAAGCTGTGATGAGTACCTAAACTGGTGTTTCAAATTCAACAAAGATGAGTTTCTAGACATTATGTTTTTCTGTGTGGATAATGCATGTATGATTCCCTTATGTGTCTAACGTAGTATATGAGTGAGTAGAGGTTGTGTTTTTGGATTATACGTAGGAGTCCCATATGAGATACATGTTTCATAAAATGGGTTATAATAGGAGATAGATTGGGTTTTACACATGAACTGTCCTTTGAGATATATTTGGGTATTAATCCTTGGATAAGATTTATATATAATAACTAGAATATGTATCTTGCCCGAAGGAATTTCTAGAATCAAAGGAAGGTATCTCGACTCGAAGTGGATGAGGGAAATAAGTGAACTATCTGGACTCATGGTCTATTGGGAATTCATGAGGATTGTCCCTTTTCAATGAGTTCATTTAGATCATTGTTTGGGTATTAGATACTAAAACCCAAAATTTGTTTGAACTGACCTAAAAATGATCAGGTTATGACTCTCTATTTTTCATAGTGGTCAATAACAGAACCAATGAGATATCCTCTAAGGTCCCATAAAATATCCCATCAAAAAACCTAACTGGTTGTGTGAGATAATTCTACTTTTTAATGGACCTTTGGTATTTATGGTGGATTCTTCCATATATAATTAACTACCAAAAAGTCTCTTGGAAGAGGCCCTAAGTTTTTAGTGTGTACAGGTTGTGCACAAGATCCAAGGAGGTACAAGGGTATTGGCCGCATGTGGGAGGTGAATGGAGTCCATGGAGCTGCACAGAAGATGGAATCACATGGGAGGATTGCATACGTAATTTTTTTTAGGTGATGGCCTCATGGGGTAGGATATACATGTGGTGAGTTCTCATTAAAGAAGTGTGTGTTCATTTGAATCACATAAGGCCTATACATATTTAGTAGGTGTGAGATTAAAAGGTTCACATGGTAGGATCCTAAGGAATATTTTCTAATTATTTTCAGGAGTCTTGTTGATATGACATCATCTGTTAGTTACATTATCATGGGTATTTCCTATTTTCTACATAGAGGGACAAGCATAATTTTCTTTCACAAAGATCATCTTCATTTCATGTTGCATGATATGGAATTTATATGGTTTTCTCAGTATCCATGCTTCATTTATTGATTAATATATGATCCTTATTCCTATAATTCATTATATAAATATTTAAACCATGTGTATTTTCATGTAAGGATCAGGTAAATCTATATTTGAAATTGATGGTCATAAGGTATAGAGTACATTACTGGGATGGGTTCCTATATTGAAACATCTCAGGAAGTGTATGGTTGTACTGTGAGTGGGGGTCCCTAAGGTTACACATCCAATATATGAAAATGAATTACAATTATTTATTTTTAGTGGGTGGATTTGAGGATGTATGACTGAGAACCCCGAATAATGTGTGTGGCCACATGGGGAGTGGGAAACCACAATGGTATCCATCTCAGAACAAATGAGACAGTGTGTGGCTATATAGTGTGTGGGTGGATGTGATGGTATCTATATCAAAATCATTAATAAATTCATATATTCATGGTTAGTGGAAGTCTATGAGGTTTCCCATCTTAGAACAATGAAAGATGTTCCTAGTCATGTGATGAGTGTGTAGTTGCAGGGGTTCCCTTGCTAGAACCATGAAATAAATTTGAAGACATGGGGTGGGTAGGTGGACATGAGGTTTACCATCTACAAAATCAATATAGAAGCATGTTTTCCACATTTAATGTGTTCATACAACAAATGAAGTTCATGATAATTTTCCAACTTCCTAATTTTCTTCGTACTGAAATTATGATCAACATAAAAGAGTAATAACATTTGAGTGAGCCAATTTTAGACACAAGAATAGGAATATTATTTTTCCTAAATATAATATTACAACATATCTCTGGTTCCTAATATAAATTTTTTTCATGTAAAAAACCACCAAGAGTAAACTATACAATAATATTAAATGGGATGACTCCATTTTCTGAGAAATTTTTAAAATAAACATGCCGATCCTAATAGGATGTTCCCACCATCATTTTTCTAGAAATAATAATGTTATTTTATCATTTATATCCATCCCTTAGAGTGTGATCATACTTGAAGAATTGGGAAATAAATTTCGATTCATTTTTGTTGATAGATACTTTTTTCCCAAAACTAAAATGTGTTTTCTGAATGCAGACTATGTCATGGAATCCACACCAAAGTGCATCGCATGAATTTTTTTATGCTATGACAACCACCTTAAATATTGTCCTAAATATATAAAAGGTAGTTATAATATACAGGAACGTGTATAAACATACGTAATATGTTTATACTATGTTCTACAACTGTACTAATGTGATTTTTGGTACTAATAAATTCTTAGCATATACTTTGTAACCTAATCCCTAGAACAACCCTCACTCAAACAAAAAATGTTTTTTTCAGAAAAAATTAATGAATATTATTGTAGAATATTATGTATAAGGGATTTACACATTCCATATGACTGCACACACACCAAAAGAAGTAGGTTCCAAAAAATGTTCCCAGTCTTATTATGTGGTAGTGATAACCTCACCTTAAGAGTAGGACATGGATTTCACTCATTACTTTTATAAAGGGTTTCATAGTCCTTAGTTTAATTTTTAGGTGTATTTAAAAAACCAGTTTCATGGAAAATTCTTATTATAAGAGAATATGATATCCAGTGTTCTATTTAAAATTATAGTCTTATCATTGAGGGGTCATAGAGAAAAAATATGCTTAGAAATCAATAGTTACGACATTCATTAGTCAGAATTTATTTCATCATGAAACAAAATTATAAAAATTTAACTTTTTTAAAAAAAATTACATGAAACATGTTGTTAGTATTTAAATATTTTAGTTGTTGTTTGATCAACTTGACTACAATATGATTTTCAAATTTACAATGTATATTTTCATTAATGAAGAAATAGTTCCTGAAGTAACCAATAATTCATGATGTGTTAATCATTTAGTATTATGAGGAAGAAACCCTATCAATTTGTCTAGTCCCATTGTAAAAATTTATCATTTTTATCACAAAAAAAATGAATCTATGTTTTCCTCATATCACTTTTATGAGAGATTTTTATTTTCACCTGCGTTGTGGATACACAACATGGCTGTACACTCCCCATTTCTAGAATGTGTTAACCCAATGCTACATCTACATATTGGAATTCATTTCAAGATACAAGATGAGGAAGAATTATTCAAGGGATCCATTGGAAATGTATAAAATTCAATATATCCCCCTACGTAATCTATAATTTAAAAATGGGTATGAGGTAGGGACTTCATTAAGGAAAAGATGAAGGTCGCCTCATGAACCAACTTTATAAATCCCACACATGGATTCCCCTTCACAAAGAATGTTTGCATATTCCCCCTTCATGATTGATAATATTAATATTCCTCATTCATGTATGTTCCTTTATGGATAGTCATATATAAATTCTCCATCACGAAATCCCCTATAAAATCCCCGTTTTAGAGAATGAACACATTCATCCATATATGAACACCCCTTCATAATATCTTAATAAGGACACCCATATATTATTTTATTGGAAATGGGTTGAAATATATACAAATAGATAATCCACCCTCCAAAACCTTGATTCAAGATTTTCCACCATTATATGTTTGTGGAATATAATTTGTTTCCTAAATTTTATTTTTCTGATAGTTTTGGTACATGAAAAACAGAGTTTTAACAAACTGTGATATATTAATAAAATTATTATTTAAATAATACTACTATAATAAATCTATTAATCATGAAATTATGAATAATAATAAACAATTTCTAAATATTAACTTTAACAATTTTATATAATAAATAATATTTACAAAAGTGTTTATATTTAGTAGTTTCTTTATATGATTCGAAATTATTTTTCTCTCAAAAATTAATTTTGTTGATTACAGTGAAAAAATAATTAAATTATGTTTTTTGAATATTATAAAATATAACTGAAAAATACACATCATTTTTTATATTTATATCTCAAAATTTTATTTCAGTGAATTGGAATGAATATTTTTAAAAGATTAGTATTTTTATAAATAGAAATAAAATACTAATTTTTATTAAAAACTACCATTTTAATTGAATCATTTACAAGATCCATTTATTTTTAAAACTATTCTCAAAGTATAAATACGTAAATTATATGTTTATTTATTCAATTTAGTAAATAATAATCTATATTATCTGGAATTTTGATATTAAAACTTCATATACATTTGAACATTTTCACTTTGGAAAACAGATTTTTCATTATGTCTTTGGATTTAATATTTAACTAAATTTTGACAATTCAATGAATTAAATTTGGAAAAAGTTATTCCATATTTTGAATAATAATAATAAATATTATATAATATTTAAGCCTTATATCCAATGATAATAAAAATTATCAATTTTACAGCTACTTTTAATTTAAAAAATGAGGAAGCACTATATTCTCTTCCAAAATTAATTGTTTGTTCTCTCCGCCACTTATTTAAAGCCACACCATCCTCTCCCCTAAACAATTCCAAAACCACTTATTGTGATGAAGGAGTACTAAAATATCTTCCATAACTCCATAAAAAAATCCTATTGAACGTATTTTGTATAGGAACCCTCCTTGGAAGGCTTTAGATATAACCCTAAAGAGGTTCACTAAAGAGAAGTTAAAATTCATAAACATCTACAATTATTATTTATTCATCAACCTATATAAAATAAAATAATAAAATTATAATATAATAACAATATTATTAAAAATATCTTCATATTTCATATTTTTTGTCTGATTACCTTTATATATCTCTTCCTCTATCAAATATGAAATGAAATTGTCTATCATGTGTTCGATGGACTACTGCATCGCAAACTGATGTTATTTATTTTTCATGACCACCATTCATGAATAGATATTATGAGAGACTTATTATATTTATATTATATTTTATACATTATTATAAACCATAAATTATAATATCATATATACCTTCTTAGTTTTCTTTCCATTGTAATATGATAAATTAGATTGTGTGTGGAAAAATATATCCCCACAAAGAAATGTGATTTATTCTTCACATACACTTTATATATTTGGTATTAATGATAGTTATAATTAATATATTTGATATATATATTTTGTAAATATTTCTCTATAATTTAAATACTTTATTTACCTTTCCTTAATTTCATCTGGTGAGAAAATCAAAACATTGTCCATGCATACTTAGGACCTATTGTCTCCATGAATGATTTAATTTACATTCAAAATGTAAATTTTATGTATCAAAAAAATGATTATATAATGAATATATATAATACATATATAATACAGAAAATATTGGAGACTATGTGAGCATAATAAAAATTAATGTACTTGATATACCAAATCAATACATAAACAGAAAAATGCATCTTTTACTCGAAGTATGATTTTAATTAGATATTGTTAATTAATAAGTGATAAATGTTATTATATTGATAATATATGGTTTGATATTTAAAATTATGATTCATTAATATATGTATAAATTTCATTCAATTATTATGTTGTAGGATCAATTGTGTATGAATGAAATTGTTACTTAATGTAAGAGATTTTCATATCAAATTTTCTTCTTTAGAACAAATGTTTTTTTATTCACATATCATGCATTATGAGGTGTATATACAGAAAAATATACATTTAATACTATGAAATTAAATATTATCATGATATTTAATGTTTAAATTTATGTAATTCATTAATAAAAAATATGATTCGATGTTATCAATGTGTTAAGGGTTTTATAGTGCAATATCATCATTTATTGAGACTGTTTATGTTTATATTTTAAAAGATGAAATAGTATTATTCATATTTCATGAAACACATGAAATTTCTTGACCTTTTATTTTTTCCATTAGAATAAATATTTTCCCTTTTTTTTCATCAAGTTATGTATTGAAGATTAATAAAGAACTATTTACAAAAATTAGACTTTATTTCTCTATTAGGTGGAATATCATTTTTCTAACTTATCCTTGTTTTAAAAAAATAATTAAGTAATGTTTTTAATTCTAAACAGTTAGTTTTTAAAGATATTTTTCCCTTTTTAATTTTTTGTAATAAAAATTTAAAGGAATGTTAAAGTAATTTTCCATAAAAGACCCAAATAAATTTTGTTGAATTTTTGAAAGGAAAATTGTTTTGACATGAGTATCATAAATGTAATTTCCCACTATCATGAACATTATTTTCATTCAATATTTATTTTTAAGATAAAGATTTTAGTTTCATGGAAAATTATTTAAATAATATCATATGGACATATAAATATTAAATGGTGATTTTCAATGATTGGTTGGTTTCCAAAAGAAATAATCTCATTGATCTTCCAAAATAATTTTCTATCTAATATATAATCCTTTAATGATACTTATTATTTACTAGGTATATAACCCATGGATATACATTTTAACTTTTCTATGCATGATTTATGTTTATGATGAAATGATTTTTATGAAACCAATTTATATTCCCTTGGAAATACCATGATAAAGTTCTTTTGAAACCAAATTCCTTTTCTATTGGTAATACTTTGACTAGATGTTAAAATGATTATAAAACCTCTAAATTTCTCATATGTTATATTGTGATGAAATGTTTATGAAACTGATTTACTTTTATTGATTTTGATATGATGAATGTTTTATGATCTTATGGAGAATGTATACATGATTTTCATTATTTGATGGGTAAGACCTGTATCTCCCATCACTGCATTGGTTTGTAATTGATACATCATGAGGTAAAAAAAATTGAATGTGGAGTGAACCAACTTTAGTAAAGAAAATTTCTATTTATTAATGGTTTGTGAGTGAACCATTAGTACTAAGATTGTTTGATTAATAAACCCTATCCACTATGACAGTTTTGAAAAACATCCATGACTACTAAGGAAATTAATTTCTTTGATTATGTACATACCAAAAATATATATCTTATACCAATGTTATGATCTAATTTCAAATTTTCATTTATTTATTTAGTATTCATGTCTTACAAATATCCACTATTTATTCCATGACTCAATATTATGATTTATGTATATATGGTATGGTTTTTAATGTTTAAGATCATGATATCATACCCATATAAACATTTTATTGTTGTGTAATCATTGAAATCTCACATGTTTTACCTTTTTCAGAAACATAGCACAACCTTAATTATTCTTTCTTTCACCAGGTTATGGAAAAATGTATCATGTATGATATTTATAAAAATAGTAGAATTTATTGAGAACGTAGTGGGAGATAATGTAACCCTATTATGTAGCAGTTTTTTAGATATCCATGTCTACAAAGGCACTATAACAAAATGATTCTCCTCTAGATCATTGTGTTATGTAATGAATATTAATATATAAAGTGTAATCTTTATTTTTGATAAGTTTTATTCTTCATAGTTTGTATTATATAAGGGTTTAGTTATCCTTTAGAAACTATGATGAGAATATATTAATAAGATCTATATCGATATTTATTAGGATATTGATAGGGATATGTCTAAGGATTAGTCTAAGGGTTTATAAATGTATAAATTTTTCCTTTAATATTATTAAAGTATATATCAAGTGGTTTTGAGAAAATTAAATCTCTCTTGAGATACTACAGGTTACTGTGGCTCTTGAACAGAAGTACCTATGGGTAATAAATATGAAAATGTTTCATTGACCTAGACCTGATCATCACCTGGTTCTTGAAAACCAACCATAGTACACTCTTTTTCTAACGAACATAGGGGTCCAATTTAGAAATTCACAAACTTTTTACAAACCATCCTGATGGATTTACATAATAACTGTTAATGACATATATTTTGCCTATTTTGGTATATATTTAAATGAAAGTGTCCTTATATATACATACTATAATTTATTTTCCATTATGATGTGGTCTCCCACTATGATTTTTTTCTTACACTATTATTTTTGGTTATTTAAAATGGATTTAACTTATAGGAACTGTGTTAATACTTTGTTTTATGTAAAATGAAATGACTTACATCCTATGAAACCAAATATTTTGGGACATATAATAAAAAAAATTATTATTATACTCACACCACATTCTTAATAAATGAATCATATTGAACTTCCAATAAATATAATGTGGAAACAAAATATTGTTGAGTTCTTTATGAGGAAATTATCACATTATATTAGTTGTTCTCTAGATCCAATTGTTTCTAAATATGTATTCATACAATAGAAAACATTATTCGCATTATCCAATGTCCATGCCATGAAAATTGATTTTTCCTCTCTATCATTTGGAAGGACAAGTGGATCTATGGGGGACCCTTATCAGTAATAGGAGTCAACAATATGAATTGACTCCATCTAATGGGATTATGTTAAAAATTTATTTTTTAATAATTACATGTGTTATTTTCATATAGTGAAAATAAAGAATGAATTCCTTGACTTAAAGGAGAATGATGATGAATTTACTAGTACCCATGAGAAGAATTTAACAAGACATTCAATGTATGAATCTGGTATTATCATCCAACCTATATGTTATGTTATTTATTTTTCACTGCCTCTAATCCTATTAAATCAATGGATTTTTTAATAAGTGATATCATTAAACATGGGGAAATCATTCATTTTTCTATTGAGGCAGAAAAGATGATTGGGGTTTTCCTATCAATTGCATTGTCTTGATAAGAAAATAAATAGGTTATTCAATGGAAACCCTAAAAACCATATTGAAAATATGATGATATTTCCTTCCATCTCAATGTGTGGAATTAAACATGGTGAAAATTGTATTAAGTGGAATTATAAATGTTTTAAGTGTGGAATTTAGGTCATAGGGAAATAAAATTTTGAAGTAATGGGAAGAAGATAACTAATTATATAGATTGATATAATGCTCAAAAAAATTAAACACCAACACTCTAGTGTTTTAGATGCAATTTTTAATAGAATTAATGAAACTATTTCCCATATCTGAAGGTTAATGATGCAGATCATCATCATCTACCTCTTATACCAAGGGATAATGGGAAATAACTTGTGATCACTATTTCTAATGAGGGGTTTGAAAACATTATAGTGAAAGTTACAATTATTTTAATGACCCGTAAATTTCAAGGAAGCTTTTTTTCTTAAATTCTTTGGGATTTTACGAGTACATAGTTTAATGACGGCACCTGATTCCGAGGCCCGGTGTGCACAGAATCAATTTCCGAAGTTTAGCTCGGGTACGTACAGTGAACAAACGACCAGGTTTTTCTATCTTTTGAACAGGTGCTCGGAATAGAAATCTGAGGGCACCGATGAAACCGCAACGTCGGTAATTGCTTAAGAGGACCTTTACTGAAGATGCGTTTTCTCGGGAGGAGTTGATAAAATTTGTGGATTAATAAATAATTGAATAAAAACCATGGAAGAATTTTTATTCATTATTCAAGTAGTTATATCCATCATGGGGTAGTTGGGGTGGGACCCACAAGCCCCTAAAAACCCATGTGAGGATATTTGTGAGATGGGGCCCAAACAAACCCCACCCCTTCACTTTCCTTAAATCTCCTCTAACCCCCTCTTAATTTTTGTAACTCTTCTTAACTTGTGAAACTTATCCTCTTCCTCTTCTCTCTCTCCCTCATTAAACTTGCCAACATATCACTTAATTAATTAAACAACTTATGGTTTAATTAATTAAGTGTAATGGATTAGAATTTTGTAATTTGAAATGCATGGCATGGATTAATAAAATAAGGTGAAGCCTTATTTTATTTTTGTTTGGGTGAGCTTGATGTGTTGAGAGAAAGGTAAGAGAGCTCTTGAGACTTGAAGATCTTCATCTCCTTTGTTGAAGAACGCCAAGACTCTGACGAAGAACATCGACTCGGTGACCCCAGATTCTTCTTCCTTTTCCTCCTCTGCGGCATGGAAGGAAACAATGACGCAGGAATTTTCCCACAATGTCACGATTTGTTTTCTTCTCTCTATAATAAAAAGAGGAGACACCGCTTCCTCCTCGGACTCTCTTTCTCGACGTCTACGATACCTCACCACGTGACGCTGTCAACCACGACACCGACATTCGTCAACGTTTGCTGAGGTAGGGGTGAAGTTCAATTTTAATTAATTAAGAGTGTTCTTTGTTTGTTATCGAAGTATCTCGTTTACCTTGGCCGAATTTTATCGACGTAACACGAGGAGATCATCCGCACAAACACGGCCGATCCCCCTCCACTTTTTTGTTGATCTTTGTTGATGATTATGGAGAAGGCGGCGCGGTGCCATTGCACTGCGTAGCAACGAAGAGGTCTGCAGCCAGAGCGGGATGCGAAGGTGGTGCACAGCGTCGTCGTGCCATGCCGGTGACAACCGAAGGGGCCACGGCTGGAGTGGGCCACAGTGGGGGTGCGTGGCGCCGCCACACCATGCCGCAAAAACCAAGGGAGGTCGAGGCCGGAGCGGGCCGCGGCAGAGGGGCATGGCACTGACGGGCCGCGTCAGTCATGGAAGAGTCGTGGCCTTAGGCTGTAGTGGTCCAGTAGGGGGGGCATCCGGCCAAGCTGGCTGCCGGTGCTCCAAGAGGCGGGACCCCCACGGGTCCCGCTGCGACTCACAACCGGCCGACCTTAATGATCGGCCGTTACCCGAAGCAGGGGGGTGTGTAACCCCCCCCCCCCCCCCCCCTTGACCTGCCTAGGGCGGACCCCACCAGGGGGCCACCATTTCCGAAACAAAGGGGGTTGGGCCCCCATCACAGCCCGCTCGTCCGAGAGCCGAGCCACGACCGGCTTCCGAGCCAGGCCGTAGACCGCGCCAGGCCAGGCCGCCCGCGCCGGGCCGGGCCGCCACCACTGGGTCGGGCCGCCACTGCAGGGTCGGGCTTCCAATGCCGGGCCGGGCTGCCCCCACCGGGCCGGGCATCTAGCGCTGGGCCCGGCCGCGCCATCGAGTCCTGGCTGCACCCAATCGGGCTCGACCCGGACCCTGGTCGGACCGAGCCCAAACCCCCTATTTTCAAATCAGGTTCGTTCAAACGCCCATATCTCGGGCGACGGACCTCTGATCGACACACCGTCAGTTGTGTTGGGATCCTTGGATCAGGATGGTAGTTTAGGTATATTACAATCGAGGTTTTGTAAAAGTTTGGGTCTCGTGGGGTTGGTTCGAACTCGAAACCAACCGGGCCCTTGGAGCGGAATCACTTATAACATAATGACCGGACGTCCGAATGACGTGTCGTCAATTACGTTGATTTCCTCTTAGTGAGACGGTTATTTTGGCTTACTCCACTCGAGGTTTGGATGACTATGGATATCAGCTGGGTTAAGAACAAGCGTATTTCTAACCAGGCCCCTGGAACGGAAAATCCATTATATCTCAGACAGGGCGTCCGATTGACGCGCCATCTGTCGCATTGAGTTCCTATTGACGAGATAGAAATTTGTGATACATCGACTATGTACTTCATGACAGTTTATTTATCGACCGTCTTGGATCATGGAGCGGACCCTCCTGGAATTGAGCGTGCTCTATGCGGGAACCCTAGAGCTGGTTGTGACTGCGACGACGATGGCGACTGTACTTGGATCCTACATGGGTTCGGCAGCGATGGAGACTGTACTTGGATCCTACATGGATTAAGAAGCGTGGAAAACTGTACTTGGATCCTCCTTGGTTTCAGTAGTGATGACGACTATACTAGGATGCTATGTGGGTTCTGTAGTGATGGTTACTGTATTTGGATCCTACGTGGGTTCGGCAGCGACGACTTCTATACTTGGATCCTACGTGGGTTCGGTAGAGGAGATGATTCAAGTGCTACGTCTAATCATCTCCACCCCACATATTTAGTAGTATATATGTGTGATATGAGTCTTGACTTTCAATCATTGTCATCGATAAGATTGACTTTCTTTCCTGTGTGGATTGCATTGTTTTTTCCTGTGTGGACTGGGTTGTATTTGGGCTCATGAGTTGGAGCCAAACTGGAAATGATGACTTTGGTATATTTATGGTCATATACCTAAGTAGAGTTGGTTGATAATTTGTGTCTGTATCCTTCCATTGTGTTTTCTCCTTTGTGGATTCTGGGAGACCTTTGGGGGTCTTGGGGTCCCTTCTGAGTATCGTATACTCATTCCTGCACGGGCCATGCCCGCACTAAATTGTGTTGGTTGCAGATGATGGACATCGTTGATCGTCGTTGAGGCTTGTGGACCGGGACGGTTCCCGGAGGTGGACTATTATGCGGGACGTACACAGAGAGGATGGTCAGACCCAAGGAGCTGAGGAGACCATCTGTACCCACCCTTCAGGTGGGATAGCCGGAGGAAGACTCGGTGGTTTATGATTTAATTTACTGCTACTGTACTTTTTTAGTTGTACTGTACGTTCAGTTCGGTTTGTATTCTGTCCCATTTACTTCCAGCACTTACATTTGAACGCAGTTTCTACTTAGTGCTTACTTCAGCTTGCGTACTTTGTTATGTGTTTGTTTACTTATATAAAGGCAATGCCTTCCCTTTATTGGGATTTACACCTTTGGTGCTAGTCGCCAGCCCTTGGCCTATGGAAGGCGGGCCTGGGGTAGTCACAACACGGGCCCTGAGGACGGGTTGTGACAAATTGGTATCAGAGGAGTTGGTTTTACCGCAGAACTCAGGAATTTGATAATTTATTCTATGTGAAGCAATAATTTTTAGGGTATTGAGTGTGTTTATCAGTCCAGGGAGTCCATTATTGGTGCGGCGGCCAACGTATCCATAAACCGGGACATTGACTTTTTATTTCCGACTCAGTTCACGAAAACATTGATTGCATGTGTGTTTCAAAAGTTTTCTTTGTGATAACTTTGTGTCATCTCACCAGGTATATTGTATTAACCATGGAGCACCTGTTTCTTTTCAAGATGATCCCATCATGGTAGCCAGCTAGGGTTCCAAGCATTGTGAGAGATGGCAGCCCACCGAGCAACGAGGCCTCGGTGTAGGGCCCCATTGCAGCGGAGGCACCGGCGGTACCTCTACCCACCGAGCCACCGATGCCACAAGCCCCATCACCTAAGAGTGAGCGTCGCCTGAGTGCACTGCACAAGTTTCAGCGTCAAAGACTGCCCAGGTTCCATGGGGAGATTGAACCTCAGGTAGCTGAGGATTGGATGGAGGGTGTTGTTCGAGTCTTTAGATTAGTAGGGACACAATCAGATCTTATGGTGATCCTTGCGGCGAGTCTCATGCATGTGGCAGTAGGTAGATGGTAGATCTTGATGCTACAGGTGCATGAAGAGTCATCTGTACTTTATATGGACTTTGAGAGCCTCTCGCACTCAGAGTTCGTTCCGTCCACCCTCTGTGCGGTGCGCATCCAAAAGTTACTACAGTTGCGGCAGGGCAACATGACAGTAGCCTAGTACTCGGAGAGATGTACTGATCTCTCACGCTACTCCATAGACATGGTACGGGACCCATTTTTCCGAGCCTGGACCATCGAGCAGGGACTGAGGCATGAGATCAGGGCATTGATGATCTCCCTTATCATTCCGACATAGGCAGGAGTACTGGAGCGAGCCCTTCTTGTGGAGAGCTTTCTTGCCGAGCCTACACCAGCAGTGAGACCTACCCTAGGGCAGCACATAGCGGATTCTTCTGCAACTGATAGTAGAAAGATGTCGTAGAGGTCCAAGTAGACCAGAACATAAGGTGGGCGACCTCAGGATACTGGTTCGGAGGTGCGGGGCACACACAACAGAGCCATTCATACGAGAGGCAGACAGTGCTATGCATGTGGCGGGCAGGTCCACATGGCTCGTGACTACCCGACCCGCCATGCAGAGGAGCAGCAGACAGTTGAGGGACCACCCAGGCAAAGACAGAGGTTCGACCGTGGCAGTCCGTAGGGAGAAGGCAGATGAGGCAGAGGAGATGGCCGAGAAGTAGGTGGTGGACGACGCTTCGGGGCTCTACCACCACCACCACCAGAAGGTCCACCCTGACCACATGGAGCTGGCGGACAGAAGCATGCTCAGCTTCAGGCAGTGGAGCCCTATAACCACGGTGCACCTGAGATGATTCTAGGTATTATCTGTGTCTACTCCACCCTTGATGCAGTTCTTATAGACACAGGAGTGAGTCATTATTTCATTTCTGTTACCCTTGTTTGGAGCTCGTAGATTTCGATGGAGTCGTTGGATCGATGTTTATGGCTAGATACTCCTACAGAAGTAGACTCGACGATTACGCACGGGTTCCGGTATTGTGAGCTTACTCTAGGAGGTGAGAGTTTCAGCTGGGATCTTTTTGTAGTGGCGTCCAGGCCTTACGACGTCATCTTGGGAATGGATTGGTTATCTACGGTCCATGCTCAGATCGACTGTATTAGGCGTAAGGTGCAGTGTGTCTGCACCGATGGGAGCAGGTTCACCTTCACCGGCAAGAAGGGACCCTTTTCAGCATAGGATGGAATCACACAAAGGAGAGGATATCCGATAAATCTTCAGTTGGAAAGTCTCATCCTAGGAGCAGTTGATGTGTGGAGTCCGTGTTTTCCTGTTGTGGTGGAACAGTATGCAGACCTTTTTCCTGACGACGTTCCAGGACTACCTCCTCGTAGAGAGGTAGACTTCTATATTGACTTGTAGCCTGGGACAGCCCTGATATCTACACCGGAATATCGGATGGCTCCCGCTGTCCTTCATGAGATGCGGGTACAGCTGGAGGACTTGTAGGACAAGGGATTCATCTGACCCAGTGTTTCACCCTGGGCTTCCCCAATTTTGTTCGCCAAGAAAGCGGACGAGAGCTTGCTACTGTGTGTCGACTACCGTCGCCTGAACTAGGTGACCGTGAAAAACAAGTACCCACTTTCGAGGATTTACGACCTCTTCGATTAGCTTAAGGGAGCACGTTGGTTTTTGAAGATAGACCTCAGGTCAGGCTATCATCAGCTCAGAGTTTGAGATGAGGATGTGCAGAAGACGGCCTTTAGGTGTCGGTATGGCCACTATGAGTTCTTGGTTATGCCTTTCGGCGTAACCAACACTCCAGCAGTGATAATGAGTCTCATTAACAGAATCTTCCAGCCTTACCTAGATCGATTTGTCGTAGTCTTCATTGACGACATACTGATATACTCGACTATTGAGGAGGATCATTCCTACCACTTGTGGGTTATACTGGACACACTCCGAGAGCACCAGATTTATGGTAAGCTCTCAAAGTTTCAGTTATATATTCAAGAGGTCCACTTCTTGGGGAATGTCATCTCTGAGGCAAGAGTTGTGGTGGATCCTGGGATGATCGAGGAAATACTAGTTTGGGATCCACCCATGAGCGTGATAGAGTTCCAGAGTTTCCTAGGTCTGGATGGGTACTATCAGAGATTTGTGCCAAACTTCTCCAGAGTTTCAACACCACTTTCAGATTTTACGAAGAAGGGGAAACCCTTCGTGTGGTCAGATAGATGTCAGCGGAGCTTCCAGGAGCTGAGACAGAGATTGACCGATGCACCCGTCATGAGGATACTAGAGGAGGGAGTAGGGTATGTAGTTTACTGCGATGCATCAGGGACCAGACTCGGGTGTGTCATGATGCTAAAGTGGGAAGTGATTTCCTATGGATCACAACAGTTGAGACAGCATGAGCAGAACTACACTACCAATGACCTGGAATTAGCAGCAGTGGTATTCGCCTTAAAGATGTGGCGGCACTATCTGATGGGAGAGTGCTTTACAGTCTACTCTGACCACTAGAGTGTCAGGTACATATTTTCGCAGAAGGACCTGAACCTGAGACAGCGGTGATGGATCAAGTTCCTCCAGGACTATGACTTTGAGATAGTCTATACTCTTGGGAAAGGGAACGTATTAGAAAATGCTCTCAGTAGGAGGTCGGGCATTCAGCTAATTAGAAAGGCGACGTATCATCTAGCCACGTTGTAGATATCCTTCATGGGTAGAAATGGGGCAACCTTTCTACAGTTTCTCACAGTCACTCCTCCACTACTTCAGCGGGTCAGGGAGGCACAGTGTGGGGAAGTTGACTATGAGACACGACGTGCACATATATCCACAGGACAGGCACCTGATGGATTTTCTATAGGAGGAGATCACATCATCCTTTTCAGAGGATTTACCATGGTACCAGTTTCATTACAAGAGGACGTTCTGAGAGAGTTTCACACTTCTACATTGGCAGTACATCCAGGAGTAGCAAAGATGTACCAGGATCTCAGATGATACCACTGGTGGCCATGAATGAAGAAGGTTGTGGTAGAGTTTGTTTCACGATACCTCACCTGCCAGCAGGTGAAGGCGGAGCACTAGGTATCAGGAGGATTTTTACTACCCTTAAAGGTCCCGGAGTGGATGTGGGACGTGATATCTATGGATTTCATGATATGTCTTCCACATACTTCCAAAGAACATGACTCCATCTGGGTGATCATAGAATGACTCACCAAGTTGGCCCACTTCTCACCTATCAGAGAGCAGGGCTCAGTAGAGAGCTTGGGACACCTCTACTTTCATGAGATTGTATGGCTTCATGGTGTACCATCGTCTATCTTCTCTGATCAAGATGCTTGCTTTACTTCATGGCATTGGAAGGGGTTGCAGGAGGCATTTGGGACGCAGCTACGCCTGAGCACCACCTTTCACCTTCAAACGGATGGCCAGACGGAGAAGACCATTCAGACTCTTGAGGACATGCTTCGTGCATGTGTCCTATACTTTGGTGGTTGTTGGGAGGATCAACTACATTTGGTGGAGTTTTCGTACAACAAAAGCTAACACTCCACCATCGGGATGGAACCATACGAGGAATTGTACCACTGACCTTTCAGATTACCTCTGTGCTGGAAAGACCGTGGGGAGTCAGCACTTGTAGGACCAGAGATGGTCCCGGCTACGACGGAGAAGGTACAGATCATCCAGGAGCGGATGAGGACTGGTCAGAGCCGATAGAAGTCCTATGCTGATAGGAGGCAGAGACCACTAGAGTTTGAGGATGGCGACCATGTTTTCTTATGGGTCTCACCTTGACGTGGACAACAGAAATTTGGCTGGGGCAGGAAGTTATCTCCGTGCTTCATCAGACCATTCCAGGTTCTCAGTAGGTTTGGCAAGGTGGCTTATTTCCTGGCTCTTCCACCTCAGTTTCACCGAGTGCACGATGTCTTCCACCTATCTCAGCTGAGGAGATATGTGCACGACCCGATGCATATCATTGATCAGAGAGAGCTGGACATCGATGACGGGGTGACATTTGTGGAGGTCTTGGTGGAGATCGAGGATCGACAGGAGAGGGTCCTATGTGGATGGTCAATTCCTCTAGTGCGCATCAGGTGGTAGCACGGGAACCTCCAGGAGACCACATTGGAGCTGGAGGCTCAGATGTGTGCACAGTACCCTGATTTGTTTCCCTAGTTTACGATGTACCTATACGGGGATGTAAAGCGATGAGGTGGCAGTAATGTAAAGACCTGTAAATTTCAAGGAAATTTTTTTTCTTAAAATCCTTGGTATTTTTCGAGTATCCAGTTTCTGACCGCACCTAATTCCAAGGCCCAGTGTGCCCGGAATCAATTTTCGAAGACTAGCTCAGGTATGTTCAGTGAATGAAAGAGTGGGATTTTCTATCTTTTGAACCGGTGCTCGAAAATGAAATATGAGGGCACCTATGAAACCATATCGTCAGTAATTGCTTAAGAGGACCTTTACCGAATATTTGTTTGCTCGGGAGGAGTTGATAAAATATGTGGATTAATAATGAATTGAATAAAAATTGTCGAACAATTTATATTCCTTATCCAAGTAGTTATATCCAACATGGGGTAGTTGGGTTGGGACCCACAATCCCATAACTAAACATGTGAGGATATTTTTGAGTTGGGGCCCACACGAACCCCACCCCTTTACTTTCCTTAAAACTCCTCTAACGCCCGCTTAATTTTTTTTAACTCTTCTTAACTTGTGAAACCTATCCTCTTCCTCTTATCTCTCTTCCTCATTAAACTTTCCAACATATCACTTAATTAATTAGACAACTTATGGTTTAATTAATTAAGTGTATTGAATTTGAATTTTTTAATTTGAAATTCATTGCTTGGATTAATAAAATATGGTGAAGCCTTATTTTATTTTTGTTTGGGTGAGCTTGTTGTGTTTAGAGAGAGGGAAGAGAGCTCTTGAGACTTGAAGATCTTCATCTCCTTTGTTGAATAATTCCAAGACTCTGACGAAGAACATCGACTCAACGACCCTAGATTCTTCTTCCTTTTCCTCCTCCGCGACATGGAAGGAAACATCAATGCGTGAATTCTCTAATGAAGTCACGCTTTGTCTTCTTCTCTCCACTATAAAAAGAGGACATGTCGCTTCCTCCTTGGACACTCTTTCGTCGACGTCTACGAAACCTCACCATGTGACGCCATCAACCGCGACACCGATGATCGTCAACATTTGCGGAGGTAGGGGTTAAGTTCAATTTTAATGAATTAAAATTGTACATTCATTGTCGTTGAAGTATCTCATTTACCTTGGCCGAATGTTATCGACATAATGTGAGGAGATCGGCCACACAAACAAGGCTGATCCCCTCCCCTTTTTGTTGATCTTCGTTGATGATTATGGCGAAGGAAGCATGGTGTCATTTCACCATGTGGGAATGAAGAGGACCGCGGATAGAGAGGGCCGCGACAGTGGTGCACGGTTCCGTCACGCCGTACCAGTTACAACTGAAGGGACCACGGATGGAGCGGGCAGCGATGGAGGTGCGCCGCGCCGTCGCGCCGCGCCGGAGAAACCATGGGAGGCCACGACCGGAGCGGGTCGCGGAAGAGGGGCGCAGTGACGTCGCACTATGCCGGTCGAGGAAGATCCATGACCGTAGGCCACGGCGGTCCAGCAGGGGGCCGACCACCGACGCTCCAGGAGGCGGGACCCCCGCGGGTCCCGCGAAGACTCACAACCGGCCGATCTTAATGGCCGGCTGTTACCCAAATATGGGGGGGGTGTAACCCCCCCCCCCCACCCTTTGAACTTCCTAGAGAGGACCCCAACATGGGCCTCCATTTCTGAAACAAAGTGTGTTGCGGCCCCTTCGCACCCCGCTCGCCCGATAGCTGAGCCGCGACCAGCTTCCGTGCCGGGCCGCAGGCCGCACTGGGCCAGGACGCCCACGCCGGGCCAGGCCTCCAGCGCCAGGTCGGGCCGTTCCAGCTGGGCCGGACGCGGAACTGGGTCAGGTCAACCCGGTTTGGGCCGAACCAGGGGGTATTGGGCCGGGTCGGACGGTGCCTAAACACCCTATTTTCGCACCAGGTTCATTCAAACGCCTATATCTTGGGCTACGGACCCCCGATCAATGCACTGTTAGTTGCGTTGGGATCCTTGTATCGAGATGGTCGTTTTGAGATATTACAATCACAGTTTCGGTGAAGCTAGGTATGCCCTGGTTGGTTTGAACCCGAAACCAACCGAGCCCTTGGAGCGGAAACGCTTATAACTTAACAACCGGACGTCTGAATGACGTGCCGTCAATTCTGTTGATTTCCTCTTAGTGAGATGGTTCTTTCGGCTTACTGCACTTGAGGTTTGGACGAATATAGATATTAGTCAGCTTAGAAATGAGCGTATTTCTAACCGGGCCCCTGAAACTGAGAATCCATTATCTGTCAGACTGGGCGTCCGATTGACATGCAGTCTGTCCCATTGAGTTCCTATAGACGAGACAAAACTTTTTAATATATCAACTATGGACTTCGTGACAGTTTATGTACTGACCCTCTTGGCTTGTGGAGTGGACCCTCCTTGAATCGACCATGCTCTGTGCGAGAACCCTAAAGCTGGCTGCGACTGCGAAGACGATGGCGAATGTACTTGGATCCTACGTGGGTTCGGCAGCGATGGAGACTGTACTTGGATCCTACGTGGTTTTGGCAGTGAGGACGACTGTACATGGATCCTTCATGGGTTCACCAGCGATTAAGACTGTACTAGGATCCAACGTGGGTTCATTAGTGATGGTTACTGTACTTTGATCCTACGTGGGTTCGGCAGCGACGACTTCTGTACATGGATCCTATGTGGGTTTGGTAGAAGATATGATTCAGGGGCTACATCTAATCATCTCCACCCCTCTTTGTGAGTAGTATACCTATGTGAGCTGAGTCTTGAATCTCTATCATTATCATTGATATGATTGACTTGCTTTCCTGTGTGGATTGGGTTATGTTTTCCAGTGTGGACTGGGTTGTACTTGGGCTCATGAGTTGGAGCGGAACTGGAAATGATGACTTAGGTATATGTATGGGCATATACCTATGTAGAGTTGGTTGATACTTTGAGTTTGTGTCCTTCCTTTCTGGTTTATCCTTTTTGGATTTTGGGAGACCTTCGGGAGTCTCAAGGTCCCTACTGAGTATCGTATACTCATCCCTGCATTGGCCATGCCCGCACTATGTTGTGTTGGTTGCACACGATGGAAATCGCTGATTGTGGTTGAGGCCTGTGGAGCGGGACGGTACCCGGAGGTGGACTATCAGGCGGGACGTACATGGAGCGGACGTCCAGACCCGAGGAGCTGAGGAGACCATCTGTACCAAATATTCCGGTGGGATAGCCAAAGGATGACTCGGTGGTTGCTGATTCACTTTACTGTTGCTGTACTTTCTTTTCTGTTGTACTGTAGTTTCAGTTGGGTTTGTATTCGGGCCCATTTACTTCCATCACTTACTTTTGTACCTAGTTTCTACTTAGTTCTTACTTCAGCTTGCATACTCTGTTTTGTGTTTGTTTACTTATATAATGTCAATGCCTTCCCTTTATTGGGATTTAACCCTTTGGTGCTAGTCGCCATCCCCTGGCCTATAGAAGTCGGGCTTGGGGTAGTCGCGGCACGGGCCCTGAGGACGGGTCGTGACAATTATCATTTTCTCTAGAATAGATAATTCCTTATTTGACTCTATATATACCCATTAATTCATATATTATGAATTTTATACATTTATCAAGATGAAACAGAAACAATATGATATAGAATTTGTATTGAAACCCCTTAATGGTAACATGATCACATCTTACGTATATGATTCTTTCATGTTCAATGTTTTTTTGGAAATTATCCTCCTTAAAATCTTTCTATTCATCATATTGATAGGTTTGAGGATATATTAGGCATATATTGAATTTATCTATATAAATACAAAATGAATTGATAAATAAAATTATTTATATTTTCTTTTCATAACCAACCTAAGATCTTTTTTCATTGTGATAATGAATATGAACTTATAATGAAAATGAAATCGTTTTTTCAAGCCTTAATTCTTATTCAAAAGGGGTGGTCGTCCATATAGGTTGGAGATAGACTCAATAAATATGATATTCTTACTATGTTAGATTTTTCCAATGAATTTTCAAAATATTTTACATGTATTTTTTTCTAAATCATCATGTAGAGTTTCTAATATAACTCATAACGGGTTCTATAGTAATTTTAAACACTCCATATAAAACGGACCTGATTTAATTGCTTGAATAGAATATGATACTCCATGAGAATATTGAAAAGGTATCAATTTGGCTAAGTGTTTGACCATGGGTGGAAATGTTTTTTTATTAAAAATAAATTTGGATCGATGCAAATGTACATTGATTATTAGCAGATAAAAAATTTCACAATTAACAACAAGTATCATTTACCCCATATTGATGAATTTTTTTATCAACATCATGAAACTAAATACATTTCCAAGATGAACCATATTTTTGTATATTATCAATTTAGGGTCAATAATGAGGATATACCCAAGACCGCATTCCTAATACGGTTTTCAAACTATGAGTATATTGTGTTTTCATTATATTTTATTGACTCTACCTTTATTTTCCTGGATTTAATGAGTAATGTATTCAGATATTACAATGATTATTATGCGGAATTCATTATAGAGTATATTCTTATAAATTCAATGAGAAAAAAAGATTATGATGATCACGAGTTAATTAGATGAAAGATACTAAGGAATGATATAATTAATGTAAGATTTCAAAATTATTAATTTCCACCACAAAATGGTCATTTTTATATTGTAAAATCTCAAGATATAATATATCTACATATAAATCTACGATGGATGGTATTTAGTACTGAACCAGGACATCCACTATGACTGAGTCCATTGTTATCTAGTTTAGAAATATATTAAGATTGATTTATTGAGATTTTCTCAAATTTTTCTAAGACACTCACCATATTAACGTCTAAGGTATCCAAGTTCCACAAAAAATAACAATGTGTGGGAATTTTCAAGGAACTAAAGAAAAGATTTTCCAGTTAACCTATTCATATATTACCCTACAGTTGAGACGTGTTTGTAAACTATATTAATGAATCCAAAAAAGTGATTTCTATCATTTATCAAGGAAAATGACATAGTAATAGATAATTAATATTAAAAATTGAATTTTCATGAACTAAATTACCCAATTCATGATGTGGAGTTAACTGTGGTAGTTTTTTTCATTAAAAATATTAAGGAATTATCTTTACAGATAAATGTGTGATGTATATGTTGATAACAAAATTTCAATGTATATATTCACATTAAAAGGAGTTGAACTTGTTTTGATAATATTTTTATGGATTGTTATGTTGTATAGCTGCTAAATACATTACCACCAGAGGAAAAAAACTAGGTGGGTGATACATTTAGGTTAAAGGATAATTAAGTCATCTGAATGATGATGACCAAAAAAGATTCAATGCTTATTTATTTTAAAAGGATGGATCATGAAATATTGATGGTAATGGGTAAATCATATTCTTATAAAATCTGTGGACTTCCATCTATCTACGTAAACATTAAAGATTCATGGAATGAAGATGTAGAGTTAAAGAAAAATGTGAGAAATTGAACTAAGTTTACCATGATTATGATGGAACAATAAGGTTCATGAACTAATTATTTATTCTATGAATACCCTATTTTTAAAATGATCTATTAAAATAGGACAATAGTTCTTCATTATCAATTCATTTGGAAGTACAATGATATATACACACATTATAGAATATATTTTTTTGTGATAGAACGAATAGAGATATCATAGAATTTTAATCTTATTTCTTGGAATGTTATCAATTTAAGGGTGAGAGGAAAATGTATCCAGGGATTTCAAAAACCATCACGCATAATATTGTGGAAATGGGAAAACATCACCATGGAATTTTTCAGTGGACTACCCATAAAATATAAAGGGAATAATGTTATATGGGTTTTAGTTGATCACATTACAAGGCCATCACACATTATTGATATCAGATAAAATTTCTCTCTTGATTAGATCTCTACAGTATAAATTACAGAATATATAATGTTTTTTGGAGTGACTAATTCAACTCTATCTTATCAGGCTTTAAGGATTTCCATAACGTTTTTCTGAAGTGTTTAGTAATATATTCATGTAGATTTAAATTTCAGAACTATGTATCATCCATATGTATATGGTCAGTCAGGGAGAAAACAAGAAACCTTGTAAGATATATTATGATCTAATTATATATATTTTAATGTTTTTTGGGATAGACACCTATCCCTAGTTAATTTTTTATACCATTATATCTTTCACACATGCATTCAAATGGCTACTAATGATGGTTATCATGGAAATATGTATAGAAATAAATCTTATTTGGATAAATATTTATAAAGAAATATACTGAGACCAAATATTACTGTAGATTTTTCATAGAATGGTATATCTACTAAGAAACATATAAGGGAAGAAAAAATTCTGTTGAATCATTTTGTTGATAATTATCACGGTGATATAGAATTTAAAGTTGGTAACATGGGGTTTCATAAACTTTATCCATCAAATAATGTTATATGATTTTGGAGTAAGTGGAAACTATTCCCAATGTATATCAGTACTATTGGAATTCTTAATTAAATCTGTATTGTAGCTTATTTCATGCCACATATAATGAACCTCTCTCAAGTTCATGATGTTTTTCGTGATTCTACATTTAGAAAGTACATATATAATCCTTCACATGTTTTTAAATTAGAGATTTTACCACTAGATATTGATATTTATTATAGGGAACAAACATTAGAGATTATAGATCATTTATAAAATGTTCAATGAAACCATACCACTCATCTAATCAATGTTTTGTGGTGAAACCTCATATTTGGGGAAGCTATGTGGGAACCTGACAACATAATGAGGCTGAATTATCATCGATTTATTATACTAATGTGATAGAATTTTGGGGGATAAATTTATTTTAAAGACTTTGAGCGGCAAATTCTTCCCTACTCGCATGCCTAGGGTTTCTTCCTTTGATGTCTCCTCCCCTCCTCCGACCAGTCTAGCCCGGCCTCATCGACGGTTGTCTCGCTTTAGATCAGCGATGATGGGTGGAAAATCTGCATGGTCCAGCTTTGTTCCCGACCTGAAATTGGCTTCATTGCGCCTTTCGGCTTCGAGTTTTCACCTTGGCTCCGGTTGGAGCAGCGACGACCTCAACATTCCTAGTATTAGGATTTTTGCTCGGCATCAGGGTGTGTCGTCTTCAGATGGTCTGGATTTGGGATCTTTGCATGATGATGTCGGATCTGGTTCTTTTGGTGATGTTTTTGGCTTGTTTTTGGCTTCGGGATCTAGTTATGGATCTAATGTGATCGTCGTCGGTGACTCTGGTGTGCTCATCATTAGCTTTGGAGTGGTTTTCAGCTCTGAGATCTTGGGTCTGCTTCATCCTAGATCATCGTCCGCTCCTGCATTTCCGGTGTGCTTGGGGTTAGTTCCAGTGGCTTGGAGGGGGGAGGATTATAGATTTGGTGCTTCTGTATGTTGATTCCTGGTTTTGATTTAGCTTTTGATTTGGTGAAGTTTGGACTTTGGTTGTCCGATGTGATTTTGGTGATGCTGTGAATTTGCTGTGAATCTGCTGGTAATGGTTGTGTCTACAGGTAATCTGGTGGTTGATTGTTGCTGGTTGATTGTTACTAGAGGTGCAATTCAACTTTTGGGGAACCCAGACAATCTACAAGGTTTTTCTTCAGATGAGGAAACAGCTGGTCTTCTCCAACATGCATGACTTTTCGGATTTGGTTGATTGAGAGGGTATGGAATTGGCATCGGTACCGGGATTGTGAATTCTTGCACAAGACATTTTGTTGAGTAGCCATGCTTTGGTGGAGTCGTGCCTTAATGTTGTTGATGCTGGGTTGAAGTATCTCTTTGTAGTATTTTTTCTGGGTTGCATCCTTCTATTTTCTCGAATTTTGTTAATGCCTTGATATATTTTGAAGTCTTGGTTCCCCCCCTTTACCCTTAAAAGGGGGCTTATCCAAAATCAATAAAAATTTTGGGCTTTGGGAAATTAATTTAATTTATTTTAAGGTGGATATAATTTAAAACTAGATATTATATAATATATATTTTGGGATTAATTATTTTTTTGATGGCTCGTGTTAAACACAACACCAACATTTAACAATCAACGATAGATTATTAACAATATTATTTAAACAATACCATCATCAACAATCCATTAAACTTGTAAGTATGAATTAGAACAATCAACTTTGTAATATTATGTATGTTTTTTATATTAATAAAACTTATTTATAATAATTAATCAATTTTTTGTTATGTCTTTTTTAGATTCAAAATTACTATGTTCTAAAAAATTTGAGTTTATTGCTTTTTGTGAAAAAAACAAAATTTGTGAATTTTAAAAAATTTATTTGAAAAGTAATTTTCATGTTAAAGATATACCTGTCAAAATTAGATTTCTATATTTTTTGTTGAATTTTCTATAAATATTAGTATTTCTTTAATAAGTAAAAATAATAATTATTTTTATTAAAAATTATCAAATAATTTAATGCTTTAAAAGAAAAATATTATTTAACGATAGTTTTAAAAATTACAATTAGTTCAATTATATATTTACAAATCATATATATTTTATTGGAATCAATTTCATAATAAACATTAATTTTAAAAAATGCTATATTATTAATAAATTACCCCTTGGAAAACCTATTTTTTATTATATATTATTGTTTAATATTAAATAAAAATATTTTGAACAGAATTCGGAAAATAGGATTACATATTTTTAATAATAATAATAAATATTATTTAATATGTTCATCCAAATTTTATCAATTTTGAATATTAAAAATACTAAAAATGAATTATTAGGGTTAAGGTTAAACCGAGTTTATCATGGGTTAAACTAAAACAACAAGGTGTGAATGACCTATAAAATCTTTCAAAAAAAAATTTATGGATATATAATGACCTAAAAACTTGTAAAGATATATAATTAAATATTTTCAGTCCTCTGGCATGTGAAAAATGTGGACTCACATAATTATTTTAAAAAAATCATTTTGTGTCCTTTACCCCAATCATAAAGGCGGACACATATCCTCTATACTTCACACACAAAAAAACCATTATTTTTTACACTAACTAATATAATATATTCCTTATAAGATACCCACATCATAGAGGTCTATTTTTTAGAAATCCCTCCAAATAATGTATTCGGTATAAACCTAAATTGGTTGACCGATGAAGAGGTATAACATAAACACATTTCTTTTTTATGAAATATTTTCTAAATCTTCCATATAATGTTCCTAAACCATAATAATATATTAACACCAGTGTCTAAAATATACGTAGATGTTATTATGATAAATTAATGACGAAATTGGATCTTTTCTTCTATTAAATGATATATGAAACTGTTTGTCATGTGTACGACAGACTACCACCTTGTGAACCAATATTATTTATTCTCCATCCCCACCACTAAAAAAAAATAAAAATATGGATTTTACACACATAAATGTTATTTAAGAATTTATTACATTTATAAAACTAAAATACCAAATATACTTTCTTACATTCTATTATGTGGGAATATGATAACGTTTCTTCTGTGTACGTTTGATGACCTCCTTGTGAAGTGATTTGGTTTGTTCATCAATTACTGTTTAGATGGATAATAATATGAATAATTTTATTGAATATTTATGAAAAAATATATGGAATATAAATAATTTTTTAATGGTAAAATATCTTTTTACTATTCATTCAATTCATCCTTTGAAAAATGGAAACATTGTTTATGTATATGTATGTTCAACCATATCCATGAACAGTATAACAAATTTTCCATATCACTCATAAATGGATTAATAAAATATATTATATGATTGATATATAGGATATTATTTTCATTTTTTACTGTCATTATATTATTAAACTAATAGAAAAATGAATATATTGACTACACCAAATCGAAACATGCATGAAAAACAAATCAGTTATTGCCCGAAACATGATTTCAACAACGTCTTGCTAATAAAAATGTAAGAAAATGTCAAAAAGAAAAAATATATATGGTATGATAGATATATATGTATTATACTATAATATATATTTAATAAAACTATATTTTTTATACGCGGGGTTTTAACGTGCATAATGGATGTCATGATTTTAATTAGGGGATTTTTTCTCAGTTTGTATTAATTAGGAAATGTGTTGTGTTATGCACATATATTCTTTTTTTATGTGTATATATATAAATATTGAACTGGAATATGGTGAATATATTTATTATCATGATATTTTATTTTTAATTTAATTTTACTCTTTGGTGGAAAATATGATTCAATGTAAACAATGTATTAAGGGTTTTATGAAGCAATCTCATTATTTATAAGGATTGCTTATTTTTATGCATATAAAGAAATAATATTATAATCTATCACTCAAAAAATTCATTATGTTTATTCTCTTATGGTTATTTCATGAGAATATGTGTGTTTAGTTCATTTTCCACTCTTTATCTAAACAAGAGTTCAAAATATTATTTTTAAGAAAATAATTTTTTTTCTCTCTTCGATCAAAAATACATTTTATTCCATATGCATGTTTTATGAATAATTAACGAAATTTTACTATACTTAAATAATATTTCAATAAAAATTATACCATTTTTTACCAAAATAAAAACCATTTATTTGTCATTTTCCAAACAATGTATTTGGATTGTACCAAAAATGATAATGGAATGTTTGTAATATAAATTATGGCACGAAAATAAATTTCCCAGTATCATGGAATATAATTTATTTAATGAAAACATTATAAATTATGGTGTTAATTTTATGTAAATGTTTATCAGAAATATTTTAGGAATTTTTAATTTTAAAATATTTTTTCTAAAGAAAGGTTATTTTCTACAATAAATTATCCAACATATCTTTCAAAATCATTTTCCATCTATGTTGAAATCCAATAATTTTTTTTTATTTATTATGGATATGGTCCAAGTATACCATTCATATTCATTCTCTAGATTTTTTGTAGTTAGTATGAGAATATTTTTATGAAACACATTTCTCTTCCATAGGATATATCATGACAAAATGATTTTGAAACCAACATTTTCCACTATCTACACAATGATAAAATGATAAATGATTATGAAATAATCTTCTCTTCATGGCCTATGATGTAATAACATGTTTCTTTTTCCCATATCAACTCAAGGGTTCGTATATGATGAATTTTAATGATATTTTGGAACACCTCTGTATGATGTTCATCTTGAGATTGGCGGGACCTTTATCTCCTACCAAATCATTTGGAAAAGATAAATATCTCAGAAGATAAATAGGAATATATTGGGGAGAAAACCTAGCTGAATAAGGGAAATTTTCCATTATATAAATATTGGTGGTGAACCTTGGCTACATTGGTGGTTTGGGTAGTCAATCCATTTCACTATGTGAGTTTTGGAAATGATCCTTGACTACTATAGTAATGAATTTATATTTTTTTATATATGAAAAAAATATAAATATTATTGAAATTTTATGTACTCATGAATCAAGGTCATTGACTGAATTATAATTCATATCCTAGGAAATATCCTAATTTACACCATAAAAAAATTTATATTCTATGATTTATATGGTAGGATTTTTAAATGTTAAGATCATGTTATCATACAATTATACAAATGTTGTTATTATGTGATCATTGATTTCCAATTTTATACACTTACGAAGCTTCTAATCACAATAATTATTATGTTACCCTTCTAGATGATATGAAGAATGTTTATATTTATGATATTTCTAAAAATCATACTCTTTATACAAAACATTCTATAAAATGACGTATCACACTTCTGAAACAAATTTTTATGTTACCAAGTACCTAAAGGCAATGTACATAAACAATCCTAATTTAGATCGTTAGATTATATAATTAATATTCACCTGTTAATATGTAATATTTATATATGTCAAGTTTGGGTCTTTATAAAAATACTCCTACATATTTCCCTCTAATACCTTGAGTCAAGATACACACCTTTGTTCATATATTCTCCTTCAGTTGAGATACTCTTCCTGGTTACATTATATTCGTTCAGTATATATACTCCACATGGTATCCTCATTTTCATAATTAGTTATTATACTCTTTTTGATTACATTATATATTTTGAGTTATGATATATCTCTTGATTACTTTATATATAGGCATCAACCAAGGTGTAAGCCATAAAACATTCCCTCTCCTTCCTTATCTACCTAGGTATGAATCTATGTGGGAATCCACAATGAAAAATCCCAACTCAGTATTATATTTTAAACCTTTTCCTAAGGTATGAATCCTTTATTGGACTAGTTCATGGTAAAGGACCAAAATTATTCTTTTGATATCTAGTTACCAATATCCCATGATGAAAAAAATGTATCATAATGTGTAAGACTCATTAAATATCTTGTTGTGAACTCCCTTATAATACAGTTGATCTACTGTCATCATTTATTTCTTACCCCAAGAATTACACTTTTTGTTTTAGAGGTTTTATTTTATTTTCTGATTAGAATTAATGATATTAAACCTGGTTATAAATATAAAATACATATATAGACCTACAAACATGAATTAAATATATATATATATATAAATATATATCATTCATCATTAATGCTTGATGTTAACGTTTATGGTTTCTTCCTGATTTTTGAACTTAAAAGTACACCTCAAACATTTTTTCCTTTATTACTATTAACCAAGATATGTAGGATGCCTCTATATCCTGAAATATTCTTTATCTCTAATGTGATGAGAATTATATGGTTGTGTTTACCTAGATACCTTGAATCAAGATACTCCTCTTGTTTCCTCAAATGTATCATCAGTCAAGATATTATTATGTCTTCCCTTATACATGGTATTCCCAGTAATAATATGACACATCCTCTATATACATATATTCCTATCCAAATACAATGATATTAGTTGTAGAAAACAACACATCATACTCTAAGTTTCTATAATCTAAAAACATTTATTAATTTTTAATTTTATAAATATATAAGATGAATTATAAAGGTTTGATCATGTGTAGGTCCCAAAGTATCCATTTTAGGAACCCTTCACCTATTCAGCCATTTTGTATGATGTTAAAATACTATGATGTGGTCCTTAATAAATAATAAACATAGTATAATAATTAATTCATGAGTACAAGAAATTTACTGCAAGCCAATACACTCTTTGGTAAAGTCAAAATCATCTATATATCCCCCAAAGGCCGATATAATCTTATCCCCCAAATCATAATGATTTATAGTTTATAGAACTCATCCCTTAAAAATTCTTAGAAAATGGGCCCAAAAATTCATTCTCTTCGTAATATAAGTCCCCATCCTACGATACACTACATGAAACCATAAACTATTTGAAATTTGATACCATTACATTAAGAATACACATAATAATTCATCAATAAATTGATAGAAGTAACTATGATGCACCTACAAAATTTTCCATTTCTTATGAAATACACTATCTAGATAATAGAATATGTTAATAGATATTTTTCTCGAGTGGTGATGTTCACATAAAATGAATATTAATACAAAATTAAAAATCATGAAATTTAGTTGAAATAAAAACAACCCCATAATACCAAATCAACCGTCCCTTCATTTGTTGGTTAATCATATACCATACTAGGATATCATAACACCACATCTCTGACATATCTATTTTTTGATTCCCTACATCATACCTCTACACTTCCGAGAAGTGATTATCACAAATCAACACGAACATTATACTACCCTTCATATTGAAGTAATTATTTTGATAGAGAGAAAATAAAGTAAAATACATATTATGGGAATATCTATAGTAAAAAAATAATTCAAAGGGGAAAAGTAAGGAAAAAATGAACCTAATTTAAAAGATATCAGATTTCTTAAATCACCTTCCAGAAATCACTATATAAAATATACTCTATGAAATAGTTTTTTATGTATCTAAAAATTAGACCAGGAACTAAAAACAAGGTTTCATAATACATCCACTAAAATGTGAAGTTTAGTTTCACTCCTCCTACTACTGAATAAACTAATGTTTCAGGAAAATCACAATACAGAACATATAGAAAGACTAGATACTCTCTCTAAAACCACAGAAACTAGATCATCCTCTTAATACAAACATAATATATTAAATGATTGGTAAAGGGAGATAAAGGAAATCAATTTCAATTGTCCTATAATTCCAACCTCTAAACTAGTAAACACAAACCATGAAAACATAGTCTGTTAATGAATATACATGAAATCCATGAAAAGAAACATATTATAAAAATCAATAGATTCATCCGACGGAATTTAAATATGTGATTTCTATTTTATAAAATTATATAATACACATCAATCATACCCATCAAAAAAATGAATGAAATTTTCAAATAAAAAAATATCATTTTTAATTAAATAATAATACAAAAAACATTTGAAAAACATGTTTAGGGAATAATTTTTTATATAAAACTCTCTCTAAGACACAAAATCTAGACACTCTAAATATAATAAACCTTTATTGCTCATTTAAATATCTAGATAAAAAAGCTCAACCTTATATTATGTATACTCAAGAGCGTTTATTCTATGTTCACCTTTGGAATGAATCATGGACCTACGGATTCAGACTATCGATAAAGAATATCTACTGTAGACCTTCCATTATTCTTTATATTATATTGATTATTCAAAATACACAATTGGTTCCTTTAATCCAAATATAATCATTCATTAATCACTTAATCTTTTATCTAGATCCAAAATTATGATAACACAAACACCATTCCAACAAAATTATAATGAAAAACATAAAATGCAGGAAACCAATCCATAAGTAGTATTTTTTTAATTATATAATTTATTTCAAAACTAATAAAAAATATATGCATTATTTATCTCAACAATTTTTTAAAATAAAAAACTGGATTCACCTACCAAAAGAATATATCCCCGACATTGTATAAATTAGAAAATATTAACTTTAGAATACCTCTTACCACCAAATTACAGAAGCTATCTACTTGGTCTAACTCTAAAAAATAAAAGGAACACTTCTTGTTAAAAAAATAAAAAAGTATGACTAATTTACCTATATAATCATCATCAGGAACACCTTTTAATAATTTATCCCCATATTTTATATATTAAAATCATAATATCAATAAATATTTATGAAAAACATTTTAAGACTAATTTATTTGGACAAAGAACCCCAACTGTTTCTAGAAAAAATATCTAGTGCCCATAAAAAACACAAACTCTATACACCTTCAATTGTAATGAATGTCATACATATGTATTGAACTAGAATTATAAACATATCAATGTACATATTAAACAAATAATATATTTTCTATAATAAGAAAAATTCCCATATTTCCACCCAATAAAAAAATTGATGAAAATAATTTAAAAATATAAAATATATATATATATAATATACAAAAATAAAACACTCACATCTATTAAATATTACATGATATGTAATTTATTTATTTATTTATATGTGATGGTCATCAAACATAGAAAAAAATAACACTCAACTCTCTCAAATTATAAGAGTTATAACGATTCTTTATTTTTATTAATTTAACTATTAACATTACCTCCCTTGAAAGATCTTATGAATATATTTTTTATTTCACATATTTATTTAAATTTATATTTATTGAATAATACCATATAAATAGTTTTAATGAATATTAAAATTATTAATTGGTTGGATAAATATTTGGAATAAAAAATCCAATAATATTTTTTAATAGTTACTCTAAAACAAAGATGTTGTATTTGTAAGAAACATGGTTTTTGGTGAATTTTATAAAATAAAAATGTAGTTATAAACAATAGTTCTGTATTTTTTTATTAAAAGTAGAGTTTTATAATTTTTATTATTCCACATTGTGGTTTGGCTAAAATTTAAATGGTTATGAAATACTTTTTCTATTAAATAATATGGTTTTGTAAATTTTTTTGAAACTTATAAATTAACAATGACTAAAAATAAAATAATTGTTAGAAATTGAAATTTTATATAGTTTGTAAAATCATGCACACAATTGGGGGGGCCACATAAAGGATTTATATTAAAAAATTAATTTTATCAAAAAACATTTTCTTATTTGGTATTGAAGAATACATTAATAATGAAAATTATTATATATCATACCAAAACATGGTTATGAAATTTGATTTTCTCTATAGTGGATAACCAATGTAATATCCAATATGTAATAATTTAAATTCTCCCATTTTAAATATTCATTATTTTTTATTTTATGTACTTTGAATATGTGTATTCATAAAGTGAATTTTCTAAAAATTGTTTCTTAAAAATATTTTTCAATCATTTAATGTGTTTTATTCTTGATATTTAATGGTTGTTTTATATAGGTAAATCAAAACTTATGATTTCTTTTATCTTAGTGACTAATTTTAAATTGATTGTAAATATTATAGAATAATTGGATCCAAACATGTATTATAATATAACATATCTTTTGAGTAATGATATTTTGATAATGGAACATTTGGATAAGACTTTCTACTAGCATTGCAGGTTAAGAAATTTATCTTAGAAAATTTTTCAACCTATACTTCATTCAAAATTCATTGTTAGCCAATTTTTTTGAATTATATAAGATTAATCTATTACATAAATAATATTTTTACTTATCATTTTCCTTGGATTCATTTGGATATGTTATTGATATTAAAATTTCAATTTTATTTTTATATTGTAATAGATATCTACATTTTGATAATTATTATATGTTAACATATTTAATCAATGATATTTTTTTGGACGGATAAATATTCAGATATTTAATTGAAATAATTATGTATTTACTTAGTTTATTTCATTAGATGCAGTATTCATGATGTATATGTAGGAAATTAAGATATATTTATGTTCCATTAATATACAAAAGACATATATGGATTCAAAAGTAATAATTCTTCAATACATCAATCATCCAATTGTTTAAGATATTCTAAATATTAATACCTATTGATTATCTTCCATAAAATCTCAATAATATAAATAAACCTAAAAATTTTGTTCGTATAATTCATATTATTCATTTAGTGATACAAATGAGCATTGTGTTACTCTTCATTATAAAAACATAATTTTATTAAAATTATTATTATGATCTAAAAATAAATAAATTATTTTCAATATTAGTTATGGTAAAAATTTATTTTTTTTCATGACTAAGAAAAAAACATTTTCTAAAAAAATTATTAAACTTTTTATGATATACTGAATATGATCAATGAGACTTCAATTAAATAAAAATACGGTTTAATCTATATCTTGTCATGACCTATCCTTGGGGCATGTTCCATGACTACCCCAAACCCGCCATCCATAGGCTAGCGGCTGGCGACTAGCACCAAAGGATAATACCCGATAATAAGAGAAAGCATTGCCTTTAAACCTGTAACACATATAGTCTGAACAAAAGAAGTGTGAGAAACTTTTACTAGTATAGAAAAGAAAATTGTGCTGAATGTAAGTGGGCCAGAATATAAACCAAACTGAAGAACAAGTACAAGTACTAGTAAAAAGGGAAAAAAGCTCAGGGATCATCCACCGGGAATACTACTAGAAGGGTAGGTACAGAACTCGAACAACTCATCCCTGAAGTATGCCTTGTCTAGTATAGCTTTGAGAATCCTCCTATCCATCACCCTAAGAGTTGATCTCTACTGACCATCATCTGCAATGAACCCAACAAGGTGCGGGTGAAGCCCGTGCCGGGGTGAGTGTAACAATACTCAGTAGGGGACCCCGAGACCCCTGATGGTCTCCCAGAATCCACTAAGGATAAACCAAAGAAGAAAAATAAAATCACAAAGTATCAACAGACCCTACTTAGGTGTATCCCCTTACATATAACTTTGTTTCCAGTCACAATCTGACTCTAACTCTCGATCCCAAGCACAAACCAGTACACAAATGAAGTAAAGTCAATCACCTCGATGATAATGATTGATAGTCATGACATAGCTCACAAAGATATACACCATATGAAGAGAGGTAGAGATGATTAGATGTAGCCTCTGAATCATCTCCTCTATCGAAACCATATAAGATCCTGGAACAGTATCAGTGCTATCAAACCCACGTTGGATCCTGGTATAGAAGTCATCACTCTCAAACCCACAAAGGATTCTAGTAGCAAAGTTACTACTGTCGAACCCATGGAGGATCCTGGTACATAATTCATCGATGTCGAACCCACATAGGATCCTGGTATAGTATCATCACTGTCAAACCCACGGAGGATCCTGGTATAGTATCGTCATTTTCAAACCCACGGAGGATCCTGCCATCTCAGTCGCAACCAGCCATAGGGTTCCTGCACACAGAACGCTCGCTTCCGGGAGGGTCCGCTCCTCGATCCAATTGTCGATACAAAAAATACCATAATGTCTTGAGTTTTTGTATCCTGTAGTTCCATCTCATCATAAGGAACCCAACATGAAAAAAGGCGCATCTATCAGATGCCCGGTTTGAGAGTTATTGGCATTTCTGTTCTAGGGGCCCATTTGTTTTTTAGGATCAAACCAACATGGTTTACCCCAACTACGTCCAAAACTCAAGTGGAGTATTCCTAAATAATAGTCTCACTCCAAGAATTCCATCATCGTAGGCGATACATCAATCGAACACCCGTAGCCCTAGATGCGGGATAAAAGGTGTAAATGGCCACAGTGGGTCCGGGTCCGTTCTGACCCTGTCCGACTGACCCGGCCCGACCAGATCTAAACTGGGGTCTGACCCAGTCTAAGGACACAACCTGAGACAAGGGGATGGCCTGACCTGAAGAGACGACGTGACACGACAAGCGGACCGGCCTGAGGGCGGCCCGGTAGAGGGCGGCCCTGCCGGTGGAGGCTCGGCCGAGGACGGCCGAGCTGGGGGCCGCCCGACCTCGGGTGGACAAACCGAGAGGCAGCCCGGCCGAGTGGCAGCCCAACTGCAGAGCGGTCCGGTCAGCCCCGCGAGGGAGGGGGGTGTCGTGCCCCTCCTCGGTTTGTCGACAGAACCGGGGCGGCCCGACCCGTGGCGGTCTTGCTGGCCCCCCGAGGGAGGGGGTGTCGCACCCCTCCCCAGTTTGTCGACAGAACAGGCAGGCTACGCCAGTTTAGGGGCTGCGGGACCAAGATGGTCCCACTAGTACGGCTCCACAGAGGCCGCCTCATCCGTCCACCACCACTCCTCCACCGCAGTGCGACGGCGCCCAGGTCCTCATAAACTCCGTGTGGCGCGACGACACCACGCTACCACCACTGCAACCCGGTTTTGTCATGGCGTGTGGCTCTTCCGTGCTGCACGACAGTGCCACACCTTTTTCTAGTGGCATAGCACTGCTGGTTTCCTCGCAGTCGGTCCATCGTCGATCGCCGATGATCCACCATGCTTCTCTCTTACAGTGGCTCCGTTGCACCACCACTGTCATCAACCAATCAAGAACCAATGGATGGACGTCAGACATTGTTTTTTTATACCCACGCTCTCCGCGTTAGGTGATAAAAAGTGGCTATCAAATAAATAGAGGTTGAATGATGAAGAACTAGCCAATAATTCATCTCAAACCCCTACCTTGTGCTTTTCTTTGAATGTTTACGAGTCACGGAAGAGGAAGCATCAATTTGTTGATGTCGGGGAGCATCTGAGGAAAAAGTGTCATCGACATTCTTCGCGGGTAGCACATTCTCTTATAGCTTGGTCGAAGATCGAGGATGGGGTTTGACATTCTTCGAATATGAGGAGAATTCTTCCTTGGTTAGGATGTCGTTTTTCATAGGAAGAAGTTGTTTCTCCAAGAACTCCAAATCTCAACCAAAGTGAATCACCAACCCCAAAATAAAATATTAGCTCCCTATTATTTTATTAGTGCCATGCATTCCAAAAATAATTCAAAATATTTTGAAAATATAAATAAAACAAGCTACCTTACGTTATTAATGGGTGAATTGGAACCATTATGGGGAAGGCGGAATGTTTTAAAATAAATAAGGTAGGGTTGGAATTAATAAACTCAAGGGATATTTAAGATACTTCCCCCAATTTAATGAGAGTTACATGGGGGTTAAAGGGGGTTTATACTCGTGTGGGTACATCCTAGTTATATCCTCCTAAGGGAGGTTATGCGTGGGTTGGCCCCACATCCATCCTCCCCTTGGAGGATTAAACCGCCACAAATAAAAATATGTTGTATATATTTTTATTTAATTTATTTAGAAAACCCCCAAAAATTAATTTCCAACCTTGATAAAATGCAACTGTTGAAAAGGTACCCTTAAGTGAATACTGGCGCAGCAAGTTCAACGACGTCCTCGAATTTCAATTCCAAGCACTGGTTGAAAAGATATAAAATCCCACACTTACATTTACTGAACATACCCGAACAAAATATCAGAAATTGATTTCGGGCATACCGAGCCTTGGAATCAGGCACTGTCATAAACTGCAGAATCGTAAAATTCACATGTATTTAAAAAAATTCCATGGAAATTCTTGGTCTTTACATTCTTCTCACCTTTGGGCTTTATATCCCCTCAAAATAAAACTCACACTAAGGAAACAAATGGGGGGTACTGAGCATACATCTGAGCCTCCCGCTCCCATGTGCTCTCCTAGTGGTTCTCGTACTGCGAGAGAATGCACACTAGAGGTATCAACTGTCCATGTAGGACCCACTCCTATCAATCCTCAATATGCATTGAAACCTCTGTGAGTGTCTCCCCTTCATTTATGTCCATCTACTCATGGTCGATGATGGGGGAAAAACCGTGCATGTACATTCTCTGCTGGGATACGTGGAAGATGTCATGCACCTAGTGCAACTGAGGTGGAAGAGCCAGGCAGTAAGACACCTCGCCTACATTTCAGAGGACCTAGAATAGTCTGATGAATCACAAAGATAATTTTCATCCTCGGACAAATCTCTGTAGACATCATCGAGGTGAGACCCGTAGAATGACATGGTCACCATCCTCGAACTCTAGTTGTATCTGTATCCTATCAGCATAGGACTTCTGCCTGCTCTGTGTATTTTTCATCCACTCCTGGATGATATCCATCTTCTCCATCGTAGCATGCACTATCTTTGGTCCTACAAGGGCTGAAACCCCTCAGCCAGTCCGCCACAGAGGCGATCTGCAAGGTCGTCCGTCAAGTTACTCGTAATGATCCATCCCGATGGTGGAGTGGTAGCTATTGTTATACGCAAACTTTACCAAGGGTAAGTGATCCTCCGAACTATGACCAAAGATGAGGATGCATTCACGGAGCATGTTCTTAAGAGTCTGAATGGTCCTCTCAGTCTGACCATCTATCTTATGATGGAAGGCAGTGCTTAAGAGAAGTTGAGTCCCAAAAACCTTCTGCGACCCCTTCCATAGCCGGGAAGTGAAATGAGAATCTCAATCGGAGATGATCATCGATGGCACACCCTGAAGCTTCATGATCTACCGTACATAGTGTAATCCTAGTCCCTCCACTTAACCCTGCTATCTAATCCGTAGGAAGTGGGCGAACATGGTGAGTCATTCAACAATCACCCAGATAGAGTCATGTCCTCTATATTTACATGGTAGTCTCGTCATGAAATTCTCGGATATCCTATCCCACTTATACTATGGGAACTCTAATGGTTGAACCAAGACTACTAGAACCAAATTCTCTACCTTTACTTTCTGAAAAGTGAGGCATCATGAGACAAACTCTGCTACTTCCTTCTTCAGACATGGCCACCGGTGCTATTTTCGGAGATCCTGATACATATTTGCCACTCCTGGGTATACCGCTAAAGGAGAAGTGTGGAAATCCTTCAACAATTCCTCTATAAATGAAACTGGTACCATGGTATGTCCTCTGAAGAGAATGATGTGCTCCCCACCTACAAAAAATCTGTCAGGTGCCTGCCCTGTGGATATCTGGGCACGTCATATCTCGCAGTCAATGTCCCCACACTGTGCCTCCCTGGTTCGCTAAATAAGTGGACGAGTTACTATAGAAATGTTGCTCCATATCTATCAAGAAAGGATATCTTCAACCTGGATACCTGCTTCATCGCCTCTTCTAGCAACTGAATGCCTAATCTCATGCTGAGAGCATCTTCTACAACGTTCCCCTTCCTAAGAGTATAGACTATCTCAAGTCATTTTCTTGGAGAACTCAAGCCATCACCACTATCTCTGGTTCAGGTCCTTCTAATGAAAGACAAACCTGAGTCTCCGGTGGTCAGAGTAAACTATTAAACGTTCACCCATATGATATTTCTACCAAATCTTCAAGGCGAAGACCACTGCTACTAATTCCAGGTCATGGGTAGCGTAGTTCTGCTCATGCTGTCTCAATAGATGAGAACTATACATGATCACAACTCTCTCATGTATTAGGACACACCTGAGTCCAGTCCCTAATGTGTCACCATAAACTAAATACCCAACGCCCTCCTCTGATAGCCTAAAGATGGGAGCACCAGTCAATCTCTGCCTCCTCTCCTAAAAGCTCAGTAGGCATCTCTCTGACCACACAAAGGGTTTCCCCTTCTTCGTCAAAACTGAAAGCGGAGCTGCAACTCTGGAGAAGTATTGCACAAATCTCCGATAGTACCTAGCCAGAAACAGAAAACTCCGTACCTCCTTCACACTCCTTTGTGGCTCCCAAGATAGTAATTCCTCAGTCATCACTGGATCCATGTTAACTCCAGCTTCTGAGATGACGTGTCCCAAGAAATAAAACTCTCGGATCTAGAACTGGAACATCGAGAGCTTACCATAAAGTCGGTGCTCTCGGAGTGTGTAGTACTACCCTCAAATGGTAGGCATGCTCCTCCTCAGAAGTCAAGTAGATCAGAATGTCGTCAATGAAGACTCCAACAAAGTGATAGAGGTAAGGCATGAAGATCCTATTCACGGGACTCATGAACACTGCTGGAGAATTAGTTACGCCAATGGGAATAACCACAAACTCGTAGTTGCCATACCGACACCTGAAGGCCATCTTCTGCACATCCTCATCTCGATCTATGAGCTACTGATAGCCTGGCCTATGTTCTATCTTCATGAACCATCATGCTCCCTTGAGCTGATCAAAGAGGTCGTCAATCCTTGGGAGTGGGTACCTGTTTTACATGGTTTCCTAGTTCAGTCGAAGATAGTCAACACATAGTCGCAAGCTCCCATCCGCCTTATTGGCGAACAAAATTAGGGAGGCCTAGGGTGAAACACTGGGTATGATAAATCCCTTCCCCTACAAGCCCTCCAGCTGTACTTTTAGCTCACGAAGCTCGGTGGGAGCCGTCTGATATGCTGGAGTAGATATCATTGTTGTCTCGGGGTACATGTCAATGTAGAATTCCACATCTCTGTGAGGAGGTAGTCCTAGAACATCGTTTGGAAAACATCCACGTACTAATCCACCACAAAAGGAAAAATCGGATACTGCTCATCAACCTCTCCGAGGATGTGACTAGCCATCTAATGTGTGATCAGCTACCCCCTCCTCTCGGTAAGTCCATATTGTGCTGCAAAGTCTCCCATCTCACCGGTGAAGGTAAAACTCATCCATTCCTCACAGATACACCACAAATTCCGCCTAATACATTCAATCTGAGCATGAACTATGTCTAACCATTCCATACCCAAGATGACGTCGTAAGGCCTCGACGCCACTAAGAGGAGATACCGGCCTAAGCTCTCACCTCCTAGAGTAAGCTGACACTACCAGCACCAATGTGTAATCGTCGATCCTACACCCATAGGAGTCTCTATCCATAAGGATCGAGCCAATGGATCCGTCATAATCTCCGAGCTCCAAACAAGGGCAGCGACAATAAAAGAATAACTCACACCTGTGTCTATAAGTACTACAACAAGGGTGGAGTAGAGATAGATAGTACGTCAAATCATCTCAGGTGCACCGTGGTCATAATACTCAACTGCATAGATCCATGCATGCCTCTATCTTCCAGCTCCATGTGGTCGGGGTAGACCTCCTTATGGTGTTGGTGGTAGGGCCTCGAAATGTCATCCACCACCTGCTGCTTGGCCAGCTCCTCTGCCAAGTCCACCTTCTCCCAGTGGACCGCCACAGTCAAATCGCTGCCTATACCAAGGAGTTCCCTCTACTATCTTCTTCTCATCTACATGATGGGTCGGGTAGTCTCAAGTCATGTCACCCTGCCCACCGCATGCATAGCACTGCCTGCCCCTCTTACGGCTGGCTCTGTCTCGTGTGCCCCGCATAACCGAACCTATATCCTGGGGTCGCCCACCTGATGGCCTACTCTGCTTGGACCTCTATGACATCTGTCTACTGCAGGCCGCAGAAGACTCCGCTACATGTCTCCCTATGTTGGGTCTCGCTGTTGGTGTCTACTCAGCAAGAAAACTATCTACAGAATGGATCACTCCAGCACCCCCGCCTACGTCGGGATGTTGAGAGAGATCATTGTAGCCCTGATCTCATGCCTAAGTCCCTATTCGAAGGTCTGGACCCTATAGAATGGGTCTCATACTATATCTGTGGAGTATATCGAGAGTTCGGTGAACCGCGCTGATTACTGAGCTACTGTCATGATGCCCTGTTGCAATTGAAGAAACTCCTGAATTTGCACCATACTAAGGGTGGGTGGAACAAACTCTAACCGGAAAAGTCTCTCGAAGTTTCCCAGAGTAGTGATGCCTCATCATGCACCTGGAGCATCAAGATCAACCATCTTCCAGCTGCTGCATGTAGGAGGATCACGACAAGGATCACCATGAGGTAGGTTAGTGTCCCTACCAATCTGAAAACTCTCAAAACAGCCTCCATCCAATCCTACGATGCCTTTCGGTCCATATATACCTTGAACATGGGAGACCTCTGTCATAGAAACTCATTCAATGCACTCAGATAGCATGCACTCTTTTCTACTGGAGCTGGTGGTATCAGTAGCCCAGCGGTTAGTGGTACCTCTGCTACCTCCGCTATGATGGGCCATGTACCGAGGCCTCGTCGCTCGGTGGGATATAATCTTGTATGGATATGTCGGCTGCCGCTCCAACACCGGTTTCCTTAAATTGATGACGACACCCAAAACACATAACACTATAGCCACTTAAAAGAATCAGATTCTATGTTATATGGTAAAACTGACTCCTCTGTTACCATTTTGCAATGACCCACCCTCGGGGCCCGTACCGTGACTACCCCTAGCCCGCCTTCCATATGCCAGTGGCGGGCGACTAGAACCATATGAGAATCCCTAATAAAAAGGGAAGGCATTACCTTTAAATTTGTAACACACATAGTCTGAACACAAGCAGTGTCAGCAACAAGTACTCATATAGAAAAGAAATGTGTGCTGAAAGTAAGTGGTCCAGAATACAAACCCAACTAAACAACAAGTACAAGTACAAGTAAAAAAGGTAAAACATCTCATGGATTGTGCACCGAGGAATACTACCTGAAAGTTAGGTACAAAACTCGAACTACACGTCCCGGATGTACATCCCTTCTAGTCCAGCTCTATGTAGCCTCCAGTCCTTCACCCTCATCTTTGATCACTGTTGATCATCGTCTGCACAGAATACAACAAGGTGCGGGCGAAACCCGTGCAGGGGTGAGTATAACAATACTCAGTAGGGGACCCCGAGACCCCCGAAGGTCTCCCAGAATCAACTAAGAATAAACCAATGATGAAAAATACAATCATTATGTATCAACCAACGATACATAGGTATATTCCCATACATATACCTATGTTTCGAGTCATAGTCTAACTCCAACTCTCGAGCCCAAGAACAACCCTGTCCAAAAAGGAAGTAAAGTCAATCACCTCGATGATACTGATTGAATGTCAAGTCTCAAATCATACTGATATAAAACACATGAAGAGTGGTATAGATGAATCGACGTAGCCTCTGAATCGTCTCCTCTATCAAACCCACGTAGGATCCTAGAACAGTATCAACGCTATCGAACCCACGTAGGATCCTGGTATTGAAGTCATCACTCTAGAACCCATGTAGGATCCTGATACAGAAGTTACTGCTGTCGAACCCATGGAGGATCCCTGTATAGAAGTCATCTCTCTCGAACCCACGGAGGATCCTGGTATAGTTTTGTCGCTATCGGACCCACGAAGAATACTTAAATAGTATCGTCACTATCAAACCCACTGAGGATCTTGTCATCTCATTCGTAGACAGCCCTAGGGTTCCCGCACAGAGCACGCTCGATTCTAGGAGGGTCCTCAACTTGAGACTAGTTTTGATACATAAAATACCATGAAGTATCGAGTTGATGTATGATGTAGTTATGTCTCATCATAAGGAACCCAAATGCAAAAGATGACACGTCAATCAGACACCTGGTTTGAGAGTTATTTGCATTTTTGTTCTAGGGGCCCGGTTGCTTTTTAGGCTCAAACCAACCCGACTGTACCCTAACTGCATCCAAACCTCAGGTCGTGTATTTTAAAATAATCTTATCGCTCCAAGAATTCCATCGCCACAGGAGGTACATAGTCAGACACCTGTAGACCTAGATGCGGGCTAAAAGGTGTAAACAGCCATAGCCGGTCCGGGTCCGATCTGAGCCAGTCTCACTGACCTGACCTGACCTGCTCTGAACCATGGTCTGACCTGGTTAGTGGGTCTGACCCGGTCTAATAAAACAACCCAAGCTGAGGGTATGGACCGGCCCGAGGTCGGCCCCGCCCATGGTGGCCCGGCCGGCCCCACGAGGGAGGGGGTGTCGTGCCCTTCCTCAGTTTGTTGACAAAACTGGGGCACTGTGCCAGTTTAGGGGCTGCAGGACCCAGCTGGTCTAGCTCCTCCAACTCCACAGCGGCAAACTCGGTCGGCTTCCACCACTCCTCCATCGTGGCGTGACGGTGCCGCAGTCCTCCTACTCTCCGCACAGCGCGACGGCGCCGCACCTCCACCGCTGCGGCCCGTTTTGGCCACGGCCCGCGGGTCCTCCGCACAGCACGACGGAGCCGTGCCTTTTTTTGGCAGCCATGCGCTGCTATTTTCCTCATAGCCAGCCCATCATAGGTCATCGATGCTCCACTGTGGATCTCTCTTCCGGTGGCGTCATTAGGCCACTACCGTCGTCAATCAATTAAGAACCAATGGAGGGAGGAAGAGCTGTGTTTGTTCATCCCACGCCCACCACGTTAGGTGAAAACAAATGTCCAACAAATAAACCAAGGTTGAATGACTAAGAACAAGTAAATAATTCAACTCAAACCCCTACTTCGTATTTTTCGTTGAACGTTGACAAGTCACAGAAGAGGCGGCATCAATTTGTTGACGTTATGGGGCGTCCGCGGAAGAAGCATCATCAGAGTTCTTCACGGGTGGATCCTTCTCTTATAGTTTGGTCAAAGATCAACGATAATGTTCATCGTTCTTCTGATATGAGGAGTGTTCTTCATTGGTGAGGATGTTTTTCTTCGTTTGAAGAAGTCATTTCTCTAAGAACTCCAAATCCCCACCAAAGAGAATCACCAACCCCAAAATAAAATAATACCTCCATATTATTTTAATGTTTCCAAGAATTCCAAAAATAATTGAAAAGTTTTTGAAAAGATAATTAAAATAAGCTACCTTAATTCATTAATGGTTGAATTGGCACCATTATGGGGAAGGTGGAATGTTTTAAAATGAATAAGGGGGAGTTGGCTTTCATAATCTCAAGGGAAGTTTAAGAGACTTCCACAAATTTAATGAGAGTAACATGGGGGTTAAAGGGTGTTTATACTCATGTGGGTCCCACCTAGTTATATCCTCCCAAGGATGGTTATGCGATGGTGGGACCCACCTCTAACCACCCCTTTGAGGATTAAGCCGCGAAAAATAAAAATATGTTGTACATATTTTTATTTAATTTATTTAGAAAACCCCTGAAAAATTAACTCCCAACCTCAATAAAATGCAACTCTGGGAAAGGTCCCCTTAAGAGAACACCAGCGCTACGAGTTCAATGGTGTTCTCATATTTCAATTCGGAGCACCAGTTCAAAAGATATGAAATCTTGCACGTACGTTTATTGAAAATACCAGAATAAAACTACAGAAATTGATTCCATGCACACCGGGCCTCATAATCAGGCGCCGTCAAAAACTACAGACTCGTAAAATTCCCATGTATTTAAAAAAAATTCCATGTAGATTCTGGGTCTTTACATATGTCATGGAATTTGAAGTTAAAAGATTCAATAATATTTATTTTTTAAATTTTAAGAATTGATATATAAATGATAAACACGTTTAATTTTTTCATAATGATATATTTTTGGTGTTATTTATTATCAAATATTTGATACATGTGAATATTTTTTATTAATAAAGATAACCAAAACACTATTTTATAGAAAATTAGAATGTGATAACCTTGGTAAATCTTTAAATAACTCAATATAATGATTTAGATGTATTTGTTTTATTAGTTCATAAACGTAATAATTTTATAAATATGTTTATAAATATTTTCAATAAAAAAAATAAATAATTTCAATTAACTAAAATGTTTTCCAATGAATTTTATTGATTCATTTTAAGGATAAATTTATTAATTCTCGATATTTAATTTTATTAAATTCAATTAATTTTTCATTTCATCATATAAGGTTTTTATTAAAATTAATTTTTTTTATTTTTGAAAAATAGTTATTTTTTTTGGGAATAGTGACAATACTGATTTTTCCAAATACTATCACTTTTATGACATTAAAATTTTATAATAATGAAATAATAAATTTTTAAAAAGGATATTGAATAATTATGTATTTTATGAATTTATTTAATGTATTTCATATAATTTTTTTCAATTTGGAAACATAATCGTTAATTTTTAGAATAATTTTTTTTATTCAAATTAAAAACTATTTTTTGAGTATTTTAATTTATTGGAATGGTAGGAAAATAAATTTGTTTTTGGTTTTTTAAAAAGACTAATAATCCCCAGTTATTATTAAATGACCATAAAAACCGAAAATAAAATTGTTCCTTTTTTAAATGTCTAATAATTATTACGCTTATATAGATTATTTTCCAAAGAACATTATTCTATGCGTTTTTGGATATTATATTAAAAGTAATTTCATTAAACTATAATATATTGATATAATAAAATAGAGTCCATATTTTTATTCAAAATTTAAATATTTAGGTATATGTCCACTTTTATTTTTTGTTAAATACATATTTTGTCATGGTATTATGTTATGTTATAATGGATGATGTTAAATTGAGTTTAAAGGAGTTTTGATTATATAAAAGACCTAAAATGTATACAATACTTGTAAAAATGTGATTTTTTTACTGTATTTATAATATATAAAATAATATATATTATTTCATGGTTCGTTCGGGATACTTCAAAATGAATGTTGCCATTTCATATTTTCAAACATTGAACAATTATAACAGTACCACTCCTACACACTTATAAAAGAGAACCACTTGTCTTTTATTATTTACATATCCTTAGTGAAATAGATTTTAAAATAATAACCCATATCCATTACCAATATTCAAATAAATAAACCTATATTGTTTGGTTTCATAAAAATAACCTCCAAGAATTCCTAAGGTGTAAAACAAATACGGTTTTATTAATAATAATTTCTAATAACAATTGGGGGATTTTGTTTTATTTATATTCCCAACTCATTAAAATATTATATAATCATGAACATATAATGACTTAATTTTTTTAAATATAATAAAATTTAATTATTATAGATTAATATTCATTTTTAATATTATTTTTAATGCTATGGGAAATGAAAATATCATTCATGCATACGTTTTTAGTACCACATTTATAGAATGAAGTGTATTACTTTTCATTATAGAATTATATAAATGGGTAAAATTAGGGATAAAATTAATTTATAAGATATTTATGAAACAATTATGATTATTTAAATATAATATTCTATTTAAAATCATTACCTTTATCTTTGTGAGAAATTAAAAACATCGCTTGTTCAAACATATGGAATTCCACCTCTATAAAGTGATGTGATTAATATTTCATTAATGAATCACATGGATGGTCACAATGATGGAAAAATGAATAAATAGAATAATTATGTACTATTTATTTTTATGTTAAATAAAATCATTATCTATTTTACTCCTCTTAAATCATGTAGAAAAATAAAAACATCATTAACAAATGCATATGGACAACTATCTCCATGAAACGAAAATGTTCATTTTTCATGACTGACATAGATGATTTCTCTTAAAAGTTCCCTAAATGTATAAATATGATAATACTAATTTTTTTGATATTTTTTATTTTTTTAACTATTAACATTTTTACAATGGTCAATTCACTGATGTATTATGAGGTTATAAACTGAAATACTCAAAAACATCCTTCATCAATTTAATCATTTTAGTATCTAAAAAAATCCTAGTAAAATATGAAATAAATAGAATAATGAAAATTTGATGAATTTGAAAATATTTATCTATATATTAAAAATAAAATCTATATTAATTATTTCTAATTTAGAGAGTTTATGACATTAGATCGTATTTAATGTAAGTGATTCACCTTTAAAACATTTTTTTAATGTTTTAAACACATTCTCCTCTATATTGATTTTCATTTAAATGTCTCAAGAGTATTATTATTTTCAATTCAATAGTTTATAATGGATATATTAAACTATATTATGCATTCTTTAAAATGTTCTATAAAGAAATTTTTTCAATGTTTTCTATATGCTTTATTTTTAAATACATTATAGGAAAGTGAAAAAATGACTGTTTTTAATTTATACGTCTTAGACACCTTTTCCCTACATCATAGATATTATTTTTTTATCAATATAATTTTATAATTGAACATGGTTGTTTTCAAATCGAATCTTTTTTTCAATATTCTAAAAATGTTTTTTGAAAAAAAAATCTTTCAAGTTCAAAATTTTTCTTATCTTTATGAGATAACTTAAAGAGATTTCTTATTAATTCAAATGAATATTTCTAGGAATATTTGATTTTAATTGAATGATTGAAAATCTATATTCATGATATGTTTCTTTATCACTATATATCATGTTGGGTGAGCTAGTTGTGTCTCATGATAAGGGGAAAACCTAATATATCTCTCCATTGGATTTGGTAATAAATTATCTTCGAAGGTAAAATATTATAGAAAACACATGGTAGATTACAACTATAAAATTAAATAGGTTATAGTAATTTTATTACTTATTAAATATTAGTGAACATAACTTATGAATATGATGTTGAAAGAAACCAATATTATGCCTTTAATAAAATGGAATCTATAGAAAACATATGATTTCATTAGTTAAGGAAATATTAAAGGTGAAAGGTTTCTTTCAAAGGAAATTTTTCATGGATTTGGGCGGGCCTTATGAATCATAAATGGATTTTACGATTGTTGATAATGGTTTTAATAGGTTTAATTTAATAAAATAATGGTTTTACATGTTTAACTTTTATATTTATCTATTCAATGTTGCATTTGAAAAAATGTAAATGTCTTCATTGGTTTTCTTATTTTCCACTATACTAGTGGGATACCTTTACTCTTTTATCCCATAATAATAATTTTCCCTCACAAACAATTCATTAGTGTTTTTTAAAGGATATAATTATGATTATAAATTTTAGTATGGTCTTGATTTTTGTTATGACAACTCATCATAAAAATTTATTATGTGTCCTAATTAAAACTATTTTTTAAACATAATGTCCTATTTTTAGGGAAAACATGAGATCCATGTAATAATGTCCACATTGTTATATAAATATTTTTTATAAATCTGTAAAACTATAAACCTAAAATGTCCTGGTAATGTAATAAATTCGACAAAAAAATTCTTAAGCTTATATTTATGGTTTTTAATTTCATCAGTTATTATAATTGATGTCATATTAGAGTTTATATGCCTTTATAGGCAAGGATAATGTTATAAATCAATTTATAGAGACTTTAATTTATTTTTATATTGTAATGATATATTGTTTGAATATTTCCATGTTCCATCATCTAATAAATATCTATTAATGATGTATCTATTTAGAGTAAATAAGGTAACCAATGTAGGAAGTTGATAATGGGATAATACCCTTTAAAATAAAAAACTGATAATTATAAAAATAAATATGATTATGGTAGTTCAAACTCAGTAGATTAAGGATATTAATAGTGGTACCCATAAAATATAGTGATGTAATTATCCATAAAAGAACATATTTATAGTGAATAATTTAATGAAACATTACCCTCTAACATGGATTTAATATTCAGACATGATGAATGTTGAAGGATAAAAAATTGAGCTAGAGAATATATTTGATCTTTTTGGATGTATGAAAATAAATATATTTATTTTTACCTTAAATTTTAATGCTAAAAATGATCTATGGTAAATTAGATTAAAAATACAAAAGAAAAAAATAAAAAAATTGATTCCATGGGGTAGATGGATTTAATTAATTTTCGCAACATATTTTTCCCAAATGTTATTTAGTAATTAATAAAATTTAAATATAAGGAGTTGAATAAAAAAGTTAAAGATACAGTGGCCACTAATGAGGTAAATATTTCAATATAATCATGGTAAAAAAATTATTCTAGACCAAGAGAGTAAAATTGAAATATTTTATAGAGGTCTAATACCATTTATTTAATAATTTTTTGACTTTCATGAATTTAAAATTTATAAGGATGTTTATTTATTTATTGTCAAATATTATATGGAGTATTTTGACAAATATAAGATTTCGAAAAAAAAATACCAAGAATAAGTAATGGTGGAATGCAATGGAGAGGTAGTTAACCTATAAATTTGGATGTAAGATACCAAAATCATCCACACATTTTAGAAACAAATTTATGTAATGTACGGTAGGACTAAGAAAATATAATTGATATTCCGGTAGAATTAATTTGGATTATTTTTATATGTAATGTATTTCTTATTAGACTAGTAATGTGAATAAAAATTATTTTGAGAGTGTTGATATTTTTTAGTTTAAATGAATTGGGTTGTGGAACTAATGCATACCCAATGTCAGTTACTAGAGGTAGGAGTCATCATGATTGAATGATTAAACATAAGACACCGATTCTTTATATTAATAAAAAACATGTTGGACAAGAAATTCATTTGATTTCATATACACTACAAACTTATTACAATTATGGAAAAGTATTTTGTAGTTATAGATCGATAAATTCATTTATTTCATGAATGTTTGTAAGAAAATTGAAAATATTGTATCCAGAAATTATGTTAGAAAATTTGGTAAAAACTAATATGTATATTATAAATGTAATAAAAATTTATTTAAATATTTAGGTTATTATCTAGAAAATGGGTTTCCTCTAAACCTTTTTATTTGTTCCCATTATATAATTTATTTATTTATTTCATTGTATTGACTGTCTATTATATTATCATGATTGAATTAAATTAAATTCTAAGGAAGTCATTTTTAATTTTTAGAGTGTGTTTAATTTATTATAAAATAATAATTTCATACCACTGATAACATATCACGAAATTACAAATTGATAATATATGGAGGTGTACATTATATTGAGTATATTATTGAAAATAATGGAACAAATCAAATTATTGATTTGTTATTAAAAAATGAATATATTTATAAATTATTCCAATATGATCTATGGAGCTCAGTGTTATTCATTGGTTATCTTTAGGTTTTGTTATCACCATGTAAGAGTGATTTTGGAAGAAATTTTGTAGATATCCTTATTTAATTGGATTATTAATTATAGGTTTGTGGTGATACCTTTTATGTTAAGAAACACACCAATTTTATTTGTGGATATAATGAATATAGTGTACTTGAAAATTTCAGATAAATTTTTGGTCCTGTTTATCTGTAGTATTATAATTTATTTTTAAATTTATGAGAAACATGTGAAACACCTCTCTATTATTCAATATTTTTTATAAAATATTTTTTATACAAAATTCAATAATAATAAATTATTGATAAAATAGATTTCACTACTATAGAACATTTTTTATTAATAAATAATAAGTATTTATCCTATTAAGACTAAAATCACGGAATAGTGGAAAGGGACTATAAATTTCTTTGACATTGAATGTTTTCTTGGATTAAAATGTTATTAAAAATCGATTGTTAAAAATATTTCATAGGTAAATAACACACTTATTAGGTAAACTGAAAAATATATAATTTCATTTAGATAAATAAATATAATGAATGTATCTAGGAATGAAAAATGTGATTGTTTATTTATCTAGTTGTATCCTTGATGACAAGAAATGGTTATTTTTTTATAATGACCCTTATTTTATGGTACATGGTTGTTAATTTATTATAAATGAATTTTTTATCATATATACCAGTTGTTAATTGAATCCCCATGATATTAATTATATTATTCAATACCCAAAGGTGTTTGTAAGTTCTTTTAACATTAAAAATATGGAGGAATAATAAATATTGGGAGAAATGAATAATATATATTGATCATACATATTTAATGTATATATTAACTCAGAAAGAGTTTAGTGTGAGGTAGAGTTTTTATTTCAAAGTAATTAAGGATTATGATTTCCCAATTCATTGTAATCTAGGTCAAAAAAACAATGTAGTTGATAAATTGTGTGGGAAAGATAATGCATCATTAACTATGCTATATCTCAAACATAACCCTTTAGTTGTTAATTAAATATTTCCTGACAAACAAATTTTGAATGAATTTTTTTTTTGATTAAGCTTATTATTAGTGTAGTTGTCATTATCACATAGAATTAAGGAGACTCAAAGAAAATATTAGTGACCAACAAATAGTATGATCAATCAAGAATCTTATGTTTACTAAGGCTAATATAGGTAAAAATGATTTATTAGTTTTATAATGAGGTTATATGTTTCATGTGATACCTAGATTTTGATGTAATTATTGAGTGAAGCCCATATCTATACATTTTAAATTCATTGATGTATTACTAAGGTATATAGAGATGTTTTTGAATAATATTAGTGGGAATCTATAAAGAAATATATTTATGATTTTACCAAGAAATGTTTTAATTTTAATCCAGTTAAATATAAGTGAAAACAACCAAATGGAATGTTTCAACCTTTTCCTGTGATTGAATGAAAAATGGAGAATAAAAACAAGGGATGTGTTATATAATTTACAGACATATATTTAGATAGTAACATGATTTGGTATATTTCTTTCAATTAACTAAGCCAATTGAAATTATTCCTATTCAATATACAACTTCTTTGGTTTGACATAACTAGATATTATCATAAAATATGATTACATTTAATTGTTATATATCTATAAATTATCTTACTGTGTCCCATTATTTACAAAAAAAAATATAGAAAGGGAATCAAAATCAGTTGGGTGTTTAATCTAATATTAGTCCAGCATTTCATCTTTAATTAGATTGAAATTAGAATGAAAAAATAAAAAATTTGAAAATACACTTTATACATTTATATTATATTATCAGAGAATTTGGGATCAAAAAATATCATTGAGTTAATTTTATTATACTAATAGTTTTGATTATGGTATACAGATTGATGTTTTTATGACATTATACCAAAAGTGATATCAAACTCTAGATAGTTCAGATGAACTTCATAAAAAAAATTTATAGCAATGTAATTGGTGAAAGAATGTATGGAGATGGTAAATCCAATTCATTAAAATATGTGTTTATCTCAATATGAAAAGAAGAGGCATATACACAATAGGAGAAAGGAACTTTCTCGTGAGGTAGGAAATCATGTTTTTTTAAAGTATATCCTTGGAAAAGTGTTCTGTGTTTCCATTAAATGTAAGGTTTAGTATATTATTTATTAAAACTAATGAAATTATAGATAAATTTTATTTAGTTTCATACTAGGTATTCTTATCACCTTTTTTATCATAGGTACATAATGAATTTCATGCTTAGTTGAAAAAATGTATGTGCTTGATTTATCTCGTGCTTTGATCTGAATGGTGTAACAGTTGTAAGAGAATATTTCCAATGAAGTAAATTGAGGAAAAATTTTAGATAATAGGGAAAATTATTATGAAAAAAATGATTCATTTGGAAAAAGTATCATGAAAATTTCACATGATTGAGGAGAAAATATCGGAATCATAAAACGCTATAGTGGAAAACAATACCCTCACTTAATTGATTATGAATAAAATTGTGAGGATTCAATTACCAAAAGGAGAAAATGTAATTTCTTAGGTATTTTTATAAATAAATAAAAATTATGATTTATATGTATTAATTTTATGGATCCATAATCATAATTTTTTAATAATTTATTGTATAAAAAATATCAATGGAAAAAATAATAGATTTATTTAACTAAGTTGAGTTTCCATGAACTACGGAGTTTTATTAAAAAGTTATATTTGTCAATTTTAGATATTAAATTTAATAAATTGAATTTCATTCTTCATATCATCATATCAGTTTTTTATAAGTTAAATTTTTTATATTATTCTAGTAGAGTTCATTTTTTGGGTGAATAAAGAAAAAACTGATTTCTAAAAATACTATCTCTTTTATAAAATTAATATAATTCTAGAGAGATGTAATAATTTTTAACTAATTTTTCAAGAACTTATAAATGTTTAATTTATTTGTTATAAAACATTTTTTTAGTACTAGAGGCCAATCATTTTTTTAACATACTTTCTAATTTATAAAAATTAAAAATTATTTTAGGGTCATTGTGTTTAATGATATGGTTAGAACATTGCATTAAATTTTTCCTTGATAATAATTTCTCTAAACCATAATTTATTATTTGAATAAAAAATGTAAATTAAATATTTACTTTATAACATCATCCCTGTGTATGTGTAGACTACAAAACCTACAATGTAATGTGTTTTATTTTTCATCACCAGATTATATGAAAGGATAAAATAATGAATAAAATGAATAAATGTTATATATAACAAAATAATTGTTATTTTATAAAGAAATTATATTGCATACCATATAAATTATTCCCTATAAGATCCAAATATATATAGATTCCTTAATTACAAGAGGGGGATTAATAGTAGGTTTAAAAACATTTGATTTTATCCTTATAAATATTTATGTTTACCAATATTGAACAAGATGAATTCACAAGACGTGGTTAGTTTCGAATAGAGAAAACAAATTTATTTTTATCTGATAATTCGGATCTGATAGAGAAACATAAACACGTTTACATAAGAAATGATTCTACATTAAAACATATAAAATCTCAAATAGAGTTTGTATAAGAATAAGAACATGTAATAAAGTTACACTTTTTATCTGTAACTAAATGCGGTGAAATATATGGAAACATTAAACAAGTAACACGTAAAGAATAAATATTTTAACACAAATATAAGGGTATCTAACAACCATGGACAAAGGTCCCTTGATTTATACATTTAAAAATTTATATCTTATCCACACCAGGGGAAGCAGTCGATAAGATGATCGGTATCTATTATGCTATCTCTGCAGGCCCCTGATTAAGTAGGTACATGATACTTATTTCTACCTATCTTCAAAAGCCATCAATTGTAAACTACACCAATCAAATTTTCACTAAGAAGATTTAATTGTTTTTCATAGCTTGAACAAGTTCTTCACAATATTTTCACAAGGAAAATTGAGAATAAAATTTGTAGGGTATCACTTCATCTCAAAGCTTCAAGAATTTTATTCTTGAACAATGTATCTATATGAAAACTCCACACCCATGAATAATTTCATATCGATAGGTATTTATAAAAACATTTGCAACGGTCAAATTCCACCACCAATAGTTGTATTTCACTAAAATTACAAAGGGACCTTTATACATTGAATTCATGCACTGATTAATTTATAATAGGTTTGACAACGTCATTTTGAATACCATACATTGAAAAGTATTTCTGAAATTGCATCGTATCACTTAGTTTTAGAAACATTATCATATTTTGGATTTGATAAAATGGAACATTACATTACATAAATTTTGTAATTATAAGAAAAAAAGTAAATAGATTCTATAAATATTGAACTCAAATTATAATTTCTGGAAAACTCAGAGTTTGATTTCCAAATAAATCAGTGTTTGATTTATGTGTAAATTGATGTCATATTTTAGATAAAATTGGATTTATATTTTAAAAGAAATGTTTGTTTAATTTATGGGAAAATTATATTCATATTTTCGATGAAATATGTTTCATATTTCAGAATAAAATGGTGTCGGATTTCTGAATAAACCACAGTCTTATTTCTGAGGAAATCCGAGTTTTCTTTCAGAAGACATTGAAGTAAGATTAACATTAAAAAAAATTCATAAGAACAAAAGTTAGAGTTGGTAATGAAAACATTATGTAATCATATGATGTCTATGGTTAAGTTTTAATAGGTCATATTATATAAACATCTTTTTGAAATAAAACTATATTTAATAAAATGTGGTTGTGATATTTAGAACAAAAATTAATAGAAAAGTTATAAGAAAAATTATTACATCAACAATCTCCCCCTTTTTTGAAATCAAAATTTTTTTTTAAATGAATATTTAAGCCAATGTTATTCACTTAAAAGAAATAAATATCTCCCCTTTTGTTTACGAATCATAATAAGTACAACTAACACAATATTGGGTTATGAAATCATATAAGGATCGTATTCTAATCTTTTTTTTATTTTTAGAAAATATCCACCCTCAACTTGTGGATTTATTTTTAATTAACCTCTCTCTTTCTTGAACATCCTCCCCTTTAGTTTAATATTATTTTTGAATATTATTCTTTCCCCCTTGGACATTTTCCAAAAGGAATGGTACTGTATATATTGCACCTATAAGCATAGGATACATACTACATAAAACAATTGTATATAAAAAATTTAAAAAAAGATATCAAAGTGTAACTAAAATTTGTTAAAAAAATTATATATAAAAATTTAATCATCATTATTATTTTCACTAATCATATTTTTCATCATAGATTTCAACTTCTTCAACTCCTTGTGATCATCTTCAAAAATGGTAAACAAAAAAATTCTAGATCTTTGATGCTATTTTCCTGAGACATAATGACTTCCTCCACGGTCTTCAATTTATCAGACAAGTATTCCATGATTTAGTTCTCCATTTTATGATTCAGATAAATGGAGTTTAGCATTCCATTATGATCTCTAACTACTTATTTGCAAAGATATTTCTCATCCTTCAATTTCTCTAATAAAAATTTTGAGATTTTTTTATTTTTTCATCGGACTTATCAATGGAATCATTTCCAGAGTCACTAAAGTAATCATAAACCTTAATATTATCTGAAACAGTTTCTAACCACCTAGTTGTATCTTTACAATATTTTCTATGAGCATATTACTTATTGAGGGAAACCATGAACTCAATTTCAAGATTGATGAATTTTTTCATAAGAATATTTATTGAATATGTCTTCTGATTAATTTTTTCTTAAATCTATTGACATATGTATTCTATAATTGAAAATATTAGAGTATAGTTTACAAACATATTTTGGAAATTACCCAAAAAAAATCTTCACCAATTGAAGAGGGTGTTTCACAAATAGAAATATTTCTTGGCGAGGTAACTTCAACATTCTCATCATCTTTCTGGGATGTACTAGAAAAATATTACATTGTTATTGGGAAAAAAATTTAGGCACAACATCAACCACATTCTAACCTTTCTCTACCGTATAGATTTCATTTTAAATTTTATGAGTTTCATTCTCACTATAATAAACTTTTTCTATTCTAGAATCATCATCAACTACTCCTATATCATTAAAGTTTTTAATAATATCAGTATATTTTCATTCAACATGCGGTGTAATGTTATCATAGTCATCGCTTTCATCATTTGAAGAAATTTTATTGACTTCCTTTTGATAAAAATCATCCTTCTGAAATGATTTTCCTTCTAAAATAATACTTATGGAGGAATCATGGGAATTCATTATTAACAACTTTTTAGATTTAAATTCTTTCTCTGCATCACCAAAAACATTAATCTTATCCTTAATATCCTCTTCATCATTTTATATATTATTATTGATTTACTTATTCTTCTATTTTTATTGCATCTAAGACAATGTTATTTCCCTTATTTAATATCAGAGTCTTAATAGCTATAGGTTCTGCGGAAATCTCATGTTTTGGAAAGAATGATTATGGTACATGAATTTGTTCAGAGGCTATCTTAGTGTATCTATAATTTTTTTGAATAACCTTAGAATCAGACATTTTCATCTTCTTGCATATTCTTTTTTTATTTGTCAGAATCTTCAACAGCTAGGATGTTGAAGGCCTTAACATCAGTAAAATATATTCCAAAAATAGGATATGTTTATTTCATATTTATCTTCACTTTTATACAACTAGAAAAAAATCATCAGATAAGGTTTTCAATTTATTAGGATTATTAGCTACAGATACAGGTTCATAAGGTTGTGTTGTGTTTTTTGATACTACTACAACCGGTTCTAATGCCTGAAATTTTATTTTCTTCGGCTTCATATTTGAACTATCATCAATATTTTCTTCCTTTTTGGATAGATCGATGAACTCATATGTCTTATTTGAAAAACCAAACATCGTTCTTCTAAGGTTTTCATCAATTAATAACCTGATTCAGAATGTCCTACGATTTGACTTTCAAGGACTATTTCACATTTCTAAGAATATAACAATGATCTTATAAAGAATTTATGGGTATATTTGAATCTAAAATTTTATCATTAAATACTTAATGTTTCTAATGGTTAGAAATATATAGTTGATCATATTAATCATTTATAGATTAACTAGAAAATACATCATAAAGATGTACGAACTTTTAAGGGTTTCCTTACCTCCATTTCTAAAATTCAGGAATCCTTGCATCCAAAGGGACACAATCATGTGGTTCATAAATAGATTAGAAGTCTTACATTTCTTTCCTCCCAGAATTCTTAAGATTTCCATTTCTGCAACCTTATCAAAAGAATATTATTTTCTTAGTAACATATTAGAATAGAAACATGCTTCTCCCTCGCAATTTCAATCATGAATACTAGTAGCCTTCTTGTAGGACAAAGAATATGTTCTTCCATTAATTTTTAATTGAATCATATATTTTCTTATTTTTTCAAAAACCTGAACGGTATTATAAAATTCAATAATAATATCTTCATAAATTGGATCTTGATTATTTTCCTTCTCTATACAAATACATTCCCATCAGTTGAGTTTGATGTTCATTCTTATCATAAAATCATACTTATTGAGGAAATTCGAATCTACTAACCATTCTAAAAAGATTAACCCATCCTTGAGCTCCTAATTCGAAGGCATCAGAGTTTGAGAATAAACCTCTAACGACTTTTGAAACTGTAAGTAAAAAAGTAATAATCAGATTAGAAGGTCTGAAGGGTTGTAGAGCATGAGTATAAAAGCTATGGAAGCTGATGTGGGACACAAATGGGGGACCCTTAATTTAAACATCGCGGAGACTGTTCAACATCTTGCATAGATCCAACGGTTGAGATTATTTTGATCTAATCTAATAGATAATATAAAAAATGGAAAATTATTTGCAGGTTCTGATATTTTGAAGCTTCAGGGAAATTATTAGATTTAAGGAAAGATGAATTTTCTAAAAAGTTTCTTTTTTTTGAAATACAAAAAAATAGAAAGATAAATATGATGATTTTTGTAAATAAATGTACTATCTAGAGTTCTCAAAAATACTAGTTAGATTTGAAAATGTTTTTCTTATGAAAAATAGGTTCCAAAAAGTTTCGGTTTAAAAGGAAAATTTTACATTTCTAAAAAAAATTATGAAGGTTATGAAAATTTTGTTTCAATAAAAAAATGAACTCCCACTATGAAAAGGAGTAACAAAATGTTAGGAAAAGATTTAATCCAAAATTATATCTAAATTATTACATTATATTTATCATTATAAAATTTTGTTTAATATATTTAAATCTATCAAAATATAATTATTTTTTAAAAATACCAAAAAGTTGTTATTTTTTCAGATTAGTTGTAAAATAATACTTCTATTAAGTGAGTAATCTCTAATAATGAGATGAATTATGTATATGTGGTTTTTAGGTTAGTGATTGGAAGGGTTTTTCTTTTGTAAATGTCAATAGTATTATCACACGTTTTTTGTGTTTTTGTAAACCTCAAGTCATAGTGCACGATTGTGTGTTTCATCCACAATAATTTTTCACAACAACTTATAGCAACTGCATATTCAGATTTTATAGTGGAATATTCTAATGAGGGTTTTTTCTTGCATAACTACGATACTAATTAATGTACTAATAAATGAAATGTTCCAGATGTACTTTCTTAATCTGTACTATATCCCCAAAAATCGTCATACAAAAATATTTTTTAAACCAAATCATTTCCAGAATAGTAGAAATGTCATAAGTCCACAGTTCCCATTAAGTAACATAAAATACGTTTTATATCTGTTAAATGGAATTATTTTCAGTTAGATTGATATCTTTCACTTAATAATACTGAAACCATTATGTTTCTATCACTAGATGTTATGTATATTAGACTTCCAATTGTACCACTAATTTTTTTTGATCTACTAGTTTTGCATATTCATCATGATCAAGAGTGTTTGAGGTACAAATTGGAGTAGTTATACATTTTGTGTTATCAGATCCATATATATTATGATGAAATTTAATATACTTATATTGTGATATAAAATTTCCTTTTAGTTTTTGAGATATTTTAAAACCAACAAAAATGATTACTCACACATCATACTCATCTTAAGCTTAGATATCATAAGATTCAAAAATGAATGAGTTACAGATTACAGAGTTCATCAAAATATAAAATCATCTAGATAATTTTGAATAATCAAAACATTTTTCTTATCATTCATTATATATAGTGATGGATTAGTAGTTCCCTTAATATATTTTTTTTTAACAAAAATATTGTTATTTGGTAATACCATGTTATATGGGATTTTTTGAGTCCATATAAATCTTCAGTATATTTATAAACATGTTTTGGATGTTTTCTATCTTCAAGACCATGAGTTTTTTCAATATATACATCCTATTGAACATATCAATTAAGGAAAGAACACTTCACATGTTGGAAATAAAATTAAATTGAGGAATGTGGTAAATTCTAGTAGTATACAAATATGTTCATGTCTAGATACTCGAATATGGGTTTCTTCATATTATATGATTCTTTATTATTTCCATTATAAACTTATATTTCTTTATTTATTAAAATAATTCCTTTTTCATAACATTTATTTCTAGAGAACCACTTTACTCTAATTAAAGATGTTTCTTTAGTTTTTCTACCGAGGTCTAGACTTTGTTCCTTCTGAATTCATTTAGTTCATATTTAATAGCTTTAATCCAATCATCATGACTTAACGCTTCATTATTAATTTTGGGTTCTAATTGGGAAAGAAATTATATATTTTATACTTCAATTCTAAATGAATATTAAGTCATTACTGGTAGATGTACATCACCAATGATATTATCACTAGGATGGTTCTTAAAAAACACTGACTAGGGTTTTGTAAAAAAACTCACCAACATAGGGTAGAAAATATTTTAGGGTAATTAATTCAATAATAGTTCCTAGATTATTTTCAATATTATAAGAATCATCCATTCGAGGATGACAATTAGTTTTAAAAAACACATAAGAAGATGTTAGTTTGGGCTGTTTAAAAAGATAAGGATCAGTTTCATTAAATTTAACATGTAATGTTTCTTCAATAGTACATGAATTTCTATTAAAACACTATAAGACATATATGTAGTGGAATATCTTAAAAAAATTCCTTCATTCGATTTGGGTGAGAATTTTTGTAAGTTATCATTAGTATTGAAGAGTAATACTTTGCATCCAAATACTTTAAAGTAATAAATGTTATGTTTTAAACCATTCCATACCTCATAAGGTGTTTTATTAATAAAAGATATAATTAAAACATGATTTAAAATATAGTAATTAGTATTAACAGATTTATCCCAATAGTGTTTAGAAATAGAGTATTCACTGAACACAGTTCACATTTTTTCTTAAAGAATATAGTTTCTTATTTCAACAACTTAATTTGGTTGAGTGTACCTTGAGCTGAGAAGTTATGAGTAATTCATTAATTACTATATAAGGTTTCTAAATATGAATTCTTAAATTCAACCCCATGATCACAATGAAAAAGTATCAATGAAAAGTTTTTCTCATTTTCATGTTTAGTAGAAAATGATTTAAAATAAGAAAAGGAATCAGACTTATTTTCATGTAAATAATCCCATTTAAATCTTGTATAATCCTCAACTAAATCAAATACATAGTATTTTACACCAATACATCCTGTTTTTCTTAGACAAAAAATATAATTATGCACTAGATGTAATGTATCCGAAGTAGATACGTCGCTAACTGATTTAAATCATGACTTATGTTCCATTCTATATTGATAAGGATCACATACTTTATAATAATCAAATATATGATCTGTTATATCCTTAATATGTATTTTCATTGAGAGGTTTCATAGGTTTCGAATATTAAAATTTCCTAATATTCTATTCTATAACCATGATTGACCTCCCATTGCACTTTGTCAAGTTAAGTCTTGGCTCTTATGGTCTTCTATGTTAGGTGTATAAATATTATCATGGAAATGGGTAGATATAATAAACACATCCTTGGAATTGTGTAATATGAATTTAATATTTTCCAAATATCATAGGTAACCTTCATCATTGATTTATCTTATGGTTATATGGTTGTTATTATGGCCGTTAACTAATAAAACATTTGAAATTAAATCATTTCTATGAAAAACAATTACCCATACATAAAATTTCTTTGTCAGTGTTGTCTCCGAATGTGACTCTTCCTCATTTCATGTTAATAATATTTTGAAATAGTTTCTTGTTACCATTCATGTTCTATGCACATATACTATCCGTGTACTATGTATTGTGGTTGAAAATTCCTCTATTTTCATGAGAATAAATAGTTAAACTATCAGAATCCAAATTTCCTGGATCCAGATATTTAGAAAATAAAATCTTAGGTATCAATATTTTCTTAGAAAAGTGATCTTTATGAAGGCCTTAGGATTGGGTTTTATTCAAATAAAAAAATTTAACCAATATAGATCACATTGACACATACTACCAAAAAGGATCACTTTGGGGAAAAAATTGATATTACTAAAAACAAGTTATTATTGAAAAAAACAAAATCCAAAATTATTTCTAAGATGATGAATTTGTGAATACATTTTATCATATTTTTCTTTACCAGATTTATTGGTTGAAAAATTTTCATTAAGGAATATATTTCATATTGTTTCCTAATGTCCAAATTTTTATCCTCATATTTATTAGTCTTATAATTTGAGTTTGTCTCTAATTTTTTTAGAAATATATTTTTCCAAATTCATAGAAATATTATCCTTTTCATAAATTAAATCCTTATGGATTTTTGAAACATTTTCAATATCTAGTATATTTTGATCGAGATATTTTGAAACATAAAATACTTTATTTATTAAAATAGAGATTCTACAGTTTTATTTATCAATATTCTAATAGATCATATAGTTTTCATTCTCATGTAACTTGGAATACATAGATGCTTATTCAATAGAAGGTAATGTATTATCCTCTGATGAAGAATATTCTTCAGCTGATGATTAATTTTTTTCTTCATTAGGATAGTTAAAACATAAATAAATGTTGGACAATGATTTTTCAGTGTTTACCATATCCATGAAACAATGATTTTTAGTCGATATTATTACTAGAAGACCAATATTCTTTGGTCCAAAAGATTCAATTTCCAAATATTCATTAGAAGAGTATCCACCACTAGAACTCCATGAATCATTAGCTTTTAGTACATTCATTCCTTTAAAATTGTAGTTCTTCTTCATATTCCTTTATGAATGTCTATCCATTCATTCTTTCTTCATTAGTGGAGGAAAATTTGGTTTGATATTTCTTGCCTTCATTAATTCATAGTACATCACTTCAGATTCATTCTTATCTATTCTATCTTTCTTCTTGTATCTATATTTGAAATCACTCTTTTACACAATTTTTTTCATCCTTTGAGTAAGACTTTTTATTGAATTTATAACTAATCACTATCAGTGGTTTTTGATATAACAACTTTCTTAGACATTATCCTGGTAGCCCTTTAAGGAGTTTTTGTTTTTCAATTAATTCAAAGTGGTTGTAAAGGAATCAATACCATTATTCTTCTTAATAATATCATCATATCTTTTCATTATATTCTTGAACTATAAATGAGTCCTAAATAACACATCAAGAGTAGCTATTTTTACTTTCCCAGATTCAACAATAACAGTTCTCTTAGATTCCTGCTCATTTGGAATAATATCATTAATCTTGTCTATAAGAATCTAATCATCTAAAACTTCTTCTACCATTTAATGTATGATTTTCAGAATTTTCATAAACCACTATTTAACATTATATATGGCTTCTTAATAAGGAAATAAAAACCCATGGTAGATAGCTCTAATTTTATTTTAGATTGTTTCCATAACCTATGATATGAAAAAATGTGTAACATCTAATTTCTTCCAGATACTATTAGCAGCTTCACATGATGAAATGTCACTACAAATTTTCTGAGTCATGGAATATAACAATGTATTATGTACCTTGAAGTTATGTTGATACTCTTGTTTTCCTTAATTGGTGAATTGTCTAATTTCATTTTTAGGAATCCTTTAATCGCTAGTTAACAAAAACAAAATTATCCACACTAGTATTGATAATAAAATTCTTCATTCATTCCCTCTTATATTCACAGTCATGTCCATCAATGATTGGGGGACAGGTAGGAAATAATGTTTCTATTAATCCAATGTTCATTCCACCCATTCAAGAAAAATATTTTCCATAAAACAGGTCCGTCGAAAATGAATATAAACGACATTATAGGGAAAATACTAAGAAAATAAGAAAAGGTACATTAATGTAAGAATATTAATGCATGAAAACTTATATGCATGTATAAGTATTTTAGAGACCTCCTTTGACACCAATTTTATCAACAAAATGTATATGTACATTTTTTAATTACAATATCTTGTTAATTATAGGATTAAAAAAAAGTTATTATATTTATGAAAATCTATGTTTAAAAAAGTTAAAAAAGATGAAATCACAATCCATATTTATTTATTAATAAAGAAACAATCTTTCTTTGGATTCTATAACGTGTTTCTGATATGTAAACCTAAATAAGATTATTTATGGAATTTTTCTTCCATGAAGCATATAGAATCTAAAATAATGTTTTTACAGGAATTACCAAGTAAAAAAAGTGGTTGAACTTGCTTCCAAAAGCTACCTTCATGATATCTACCCCCTTCACCTTATGTTTGTGGTATCATGAACATAATTATATCTTATTAAACCACTTATCACCCATCAACTGACAAAAAAAGACATCTCATTGGGGATAAGGATATTTTATCTTGATGGTTACCTTGTTCAGCTTATGTTAGTCAATAAAAAACTGGAGGGATATGTCAGTCTTCATTGCAAAAAGGATAGGAGAGGCCCAATGATAGATCTCAAGTGAATGAATCGTTATTATTTAAAATCATGTAGATGTATCTTTTATTCCCTTATCTAGGAAATTTCAATATGATACGGGGGGAAGAGATGTAAGGGGAATGCCCAAAAATCATCCAAAAACACCTCTGGGAACTCATTTACCAGGTGAGGTAGTTTTCCAATAAGAACATGAACATTATCCTATAGAACGTGTGTAGATAGAAAAAAGATATGATTTTCCATCATTGAGAGTGGAGGTCCTACATGACCCGTCCAGGATCCCATTCCCCAGGAAAAACCTGAGGACAGTTATCCGGTGCTATGAAACTCACCTGCCACCTATAGAAATCAATGTTCCCTTGAGTGTGAACTAGCTAATCCATGATGAGGATTTCACCAATTATATCTATATTTATGACCCATAGGTCCTACTTCATATCAAACCTAGAAATAGTAAATGCACACGATAGGCACCCAAGACCATGCTCCTTCTCTTTACCTAGTTGTGTCACCAACTCCATCATAACAGATAACCACTGAGTTGTAAAATTCAATGTTATCACAATACGAGCATAGATAAATGCAACATAAGCACCATAATTGAAAAGATAGAAAAATATATATAATTAAATCAAAATTGTACATATAACTATTGAAGGCCATGCATATGATTCTGCTGAATCCTAATCCACGTCATGACGACGCCTACTCTTTTCCTGAGAATGACCGCTCATATGTGGATCTTCTCGGAACTGGATCTACGCGGAAGATGAACTGGCCCTGACGCCATAGCTGCCGAAAAGATATACAACCATCTGGGATGGATCCGACTAAACTGGCATCCCCCTAGAAGCCGTAGATCCGGCCCCACTCTAATGTGGAACTTCCATCATGTAAAAATGCTGCAAGTGTCTCATACCTCCACACTAATAAAAGGTATTTAGAGGATATTTTATTGCTAGTTGGGTGGAAATTGGCCTCCCACTATGGTTTTTCATGAAGAAACTCAAATCATAAGACACACAAGAATGATTCTTAGAAGGGAGTCCTGAATTGACACCTTATTTCTTCCCCTTCTCCTACCATTTCCTCTTCTTTTTAGATGAAGAACCACTACTCATCACTAATTATTTTCTAGAGAAACCATATATCCTCTTTTGGTCAATCTCTAAAATAAATTCTTGGTCAGACACATAATTATATGTCTTTAGCTTGAACATGAATACTTGGAATACATATCTGGCCAAAAGACTTTCTCAAACCTTTGATACTTTATTTGTTCATTGCAGCCGATTTCAGGAGTACACTGAACAAGTTTTGTAAAATAGTTGAAAAAATCCATCACCAAATGGCCCGCCAAGACAACATCCATAAACTCCCATGATCTATCGTATGAAAAGACAATAAAGAAGTATTTGTCATTTAAAATCTCCTTTAATTATTTTGATCTTATCTTTTCATTCTTCCCAGTTTGAAGCACTCATTCCAAACACCTAATGTCGGGACCCTCTTAATGAAAAGAGGCACATTTCAACCTAACCACATTAGGTGTTTCTAGGAACATGGAAATGGGATTGATCTTTTTGAGACACTCCCCTGTTTCCTAGTGTTATGTGTTACCTTGATAGGTTGGAGGATTGGAATTTAGAGACTCCTAGACTTCTTCATTCATATGACTAGACTCCTCTTCTCTTGTTAGAGCTGGATTGGGAGATCCTCCTTTTCCTAGGGCATGGACAGCCTAGACCACAACCTATACCATCCATTGATCAATTTTTGAGGGCTAACTCTCTCTTGAATCCTCTAGTGGGTTCATGGGTGCTTTCTAGGGAGGCATGTTTCTATAGAATGAAATAATCCGAAAAAAATCATCAATAAAAAAATTGTCTAAAAATCACCAATTACATAAAATATAAATAAGTTAGGAACGTCAAAACAATGAAATAAATAAACACTTCACTTCCACTTGATGTAAACATGCAGTCTGTAGCCCACAGGTCAAACCTAGAAGACAAGTCAAGAAAAAAATCACAACATCCCATGGAGACTCGAGGTCTATCACGAGAAGTAGTGTCCAGGGACCCTAATCATAACCGAAACACTAAGACCCGACAGTCATAGATTATCTCTAACCAGGATCATCCCAAAATAATGATATAAACCAAAATATTAACCCCCTCTATTAGGATTTTGTCACTAACTGAATCGTGTCTCTATAAAAACCGTCACCTGACCCAGTCCCTCGCATGGACCGAAGCACATTCTTTGTCCCCATGGGATGGATGATCTACCTAGGTATTACAAACAATGGTTTGATAATAATTTATCCATCTATGGATACATAAAACTACCGATAATGAAGAAGAAATCAAATATGATAATTCATTCTAGTCAAGCCTAAAAAAAATTCAGATCTAAATACCAGGTTTTAAACAAGACACAGGAGGTCCAAAGCTACAAAAGTGTTAGCCAAAATATCCCAGGGACAACCACATGACCAGGGGTCATCACCCACGAGACCTCTCCACAAAAAAACACCAAGGGAGGAATCTAACAACCCAAACTGCCATCTCTTAAGTCATTTCCCATACCTGTATCAAACATAATAAGGTATCATTACACACAAAACCGTAATTAGGTTGTGATAATAATCCCAATATGATTCCTTTCAAATATTTCGTGGTATAATCATTTTACGATAAGAAGTTACGAGTTTTTTTATCAAAAATAAATGGTAATAATAGTTTATAAAATCAATCCTTTAAAGGAAATAAATTTTCAAAGGGGTTTCCTCAAATAATGAATACAATTAAATAAAACATGTAAGATATATAATTTTTCAGCAAAAAAATCCTAAGATAATGGTAAATTACCAAATATTCAATGATCACTAGTGATAGGAACACCCCTAGGTACAAACTAGTTGTGTTCCCTAGGTACCTCATATCTTAGTTTAAAACTAACTAGAACAAATGTCTATTCTCATTCATAATCCACTAGTATGGAATATTCCCATACCCTAGTGTTCCCAAATCATCATAATTATTTTTTTAGTGTTTTCAATGTCAAACATTCTAAGTGACACATGGAAAACCCCACTTTGGATCACTAGTATACTAGTACACGTTCTCCCACCTAGATACTCGGGATTCCCTCTTTGTGATAAAACAAGTTCCACATGCTATAAAATTCCATTTACAAATAAAAAAACCCATTCTGGTTATACGAACTCAAAATAGTAGCTAAGAATTCTTTTCACAATTCGTAAACTCAATAAAATATATTCAATTTCCATAATGATATTTCAAAAATTATAACAAAACATTTCACATGAAATACATTTAAAACCCCTATTTTAAAACCAAATTCATAACAATGTTACACCAAATAAATGTTTTTATCACTAAATAATTTTAATAAAACCATTCCATGAATTATAAAACAACTCCAACTGGTACAACATGTAATGAACATGATAAACAAAAATTTTCACACAAAAATGGAATTTAAAAATAAATCACAAAACAAATGATACCAAAAATAGTTTTTTCAACAAAAAAATGAATAAAGAACATGCTAAAAATTTAAATCCATAAATTCGAACTCATCCAATATTTCTTACACATGGAATCCCATAACAATATTGTCAAAAGGTCAAATATTTGTGTGAAACATCATCTACACCACCGATGCACCACTAAGAATTAAAAATGAACATAAAACCACTATATTGGACTAAGAAACTCAAAATAAATCCCTAATTATGAATCCCTATATACTAGAAGTATTTAACATCAAAGAGAAGGGATGAAACCATAATGAAATTGAAGAAACAATGAATGAAAATCACTAACTTGATAATACTTGATTTTTGTACACCAAAAACCCCTTCCAAATGGGTTCCAAGAGAGTTTGACGGTTCATAGGGGTTTTCTATTCATACTAGGGTAAAATGAGAGAAGATATTGGTGGATTTGGATTAATTACGGTGGGGGGGATTTATAATTATATAATATTTTTAATGACCTGGGAACCTATGCCTTGTTTTTTCACACAGTTTAGTAAACTGTACGAGCCATTCTGGTCTCCCCAAAAAGGTGAAAAAACATTCAAAATAAAGGGGGCCCCAGGGTAAATATTGGGGGCAATGATAACCCAATGATACTATAGAAAAAATTGCCTTAAAATAAGGATATGGATGTGAAAATTCTTTTGATCCTAGAGTTGGAACCCCCCCCCCCACCTCCCTCATAGAACTGGTGTAATAGTCCTATAAAACCATTGAGGATTTACCATTCATCCAAAATATTTACAAACCTACTACTTATTTAATTAAATGGTACTTCAGGTATCAAAACCCCCCACATTGCTGGAATGTCCCATCTTTACCCATTCGGCTACTCGTACATATATTATCCAAATAATAAAACTCAAGGAAATGCTCCCTCTCATTGGATGAACTTCTTCCATTTTTAGGTATGGAATTTATATACAGATCACCTTCATCTTTTCTCAAGTTACACTCAGAGGTGAGATCTTAATTTACCATCTCAAATATAGTCTTCAAATAACATATTTTCACATTCAATCTGATGGCATACATGATCCGACAATCAAATCACATTACTCTTAATAGCTCATCACTAATCATAGTTGGAAAAAAGTTATAGTTTTATGATCAATATAAATATTAAAAAATAGATTAAGAGTTTTTCTCCAAATTAATAAACTCACTATCTCAATGTACTCTCAACATCTCTCATATGAAGTAATCATAGAAACTATTGTAGAAAACCATCCATTCGATATATTAAAATTTTCCATCCTATGTATTTATATATCACTACAATTTTGGAGATCCCCATAGGATTATGTTACAAAATTTAATATCCTCTATTTAGGAGTATACATGTTATTAATGATTGAAACCACATCCTCCATGACCTACCTAGAATCCTAGGATTCTTCTTCCCCTTAAAAGGAGTAGGGTGTTGCTGTTGGAACTCGCTATTCAAAATAATATCATTAGTCTAGGTCACAGAGGTACCACCATTAACTAAAAAATACTTAGAAAACCCTATAAATGTTGACCATTTATTCCTAAACTATGATAAACAATAGGTTCCGTAGGTGTAACTACTATAGGTAAGACCAAAGGTTCAAGTCCTACCACTAACAATCCATGGTCTTTTTCACACTCCTGGATTTCGATCTGAAGACTTCATAAGGGTAAATATCTATAATTCAAAGAAATCAAATCCAAAAAATGATAAAAAAAGAATATGATGGGAAAAAACAGACACTATAGACTATTGACTAACATGGTTTGGTGATGTTTAATGATCAATGTTTCACAATAGAGGTATTGTTATTTGGAGTGTCTATTGCGAGTTATAAAGTAAAACTCTTTTTTACATTGGAATAGGAATCCCCATTGAATGAAGCCCATTATTTTAACATCCAAAATTTAAATTTCTGAATTTATATATATATATATATATATATCATTGTTTTTTTTGTATGAATTACCATTCACAAGTTATAATTTCATAACATTATAAGTTAGAATTGGAACTAATTAAAACAAAAACCATAATTTATAAATTATTGTCCAATGGTATGTTGTGATGTATAATGGTTAGACTATAGGGATTATTATTCCCAATATTGATATTAATATTCTTTATATATTAAAAATGGAATCCATTTAATCACAACCAACAAACATTTTAGTTCATTTAGCCAAAATTATTGATATCATACATGGCATAATTAGTTTATTAAGGTTCAACTATAAACAAATGTGTAAACCCCCATTTAGGTTGATGAAGTTAGTTCATGTATCACATCTTTTATCATTTTTCATGGAATAATTATTATTATATTTAATTGTATTAGTCTCAATGATCTTTTTATTTGAAATAGGTGGTATTGGTAATGAAATTAACAAGCATGTGACTCGCATTACATAAAAAACTCAATGTACGTATAAGAATGCATGAATCAATTCTGTATTTACATAACTGGCCAATGATAAAACACATAAATATAACAAAAAGATAAATAATTTATTCCCCCAATGGAAAAAAGTTATACACTTGTAGCAAGAATGAAAAAAAAGGTCTCATCCCTGAAAATGATGACTTTCTCCAATATAGGGGTAAGCTACACCTAACTATGGGATCATTACCAAATTCTAAAACATCATAATCTCTAAACTAGAAACCTAAAATACAAATTAATGAAAATACATATCATCTTATACCACTTTATGAAGTCCCTGGTATGGTTTAAAATTATGTAACTAAACATGAGGGTCATATGGCCAGAAGCACACCACTTGGTATGCTAGAGGCTTCTGACTAGTTGTGAAGGCCTATGGTGGTATGGTGGTTACACTATACCATATTGTTTTAATGTATAACATAATGGTGAATAATCCTTAAATTAATTTAAGAAGTATTATCGAAAATTGGAAGGACTAATATGGAAAAAATATATGTAAATATTCCAAACATATAAATAATCCACAAAATACATGAAATTATCATATACAAAATAATGATTTCATGATGATATCAAAAGGGATAAAGGGGAATATTTTAGTAAAAATATATCAATTCATTCTATAATGAATATATAAAAAGTTGAAAATATAAATTCTAACAAAATAACAAGAACTAGCTTTTTTACTCTTCTCCATTACTCCATCCAATTATAGAAATTCATACGTCAATAATAGGGAACATTCCCTTTTCCATACCTAATTACATTAAGTCTATCCAAGTACCAATTGGGGGCCCAAATAGGGTTTGAATAATACATATTAGTGTAAAACAAATGAATACTAATATTATCAATTCAATGATTATAAAATTCCCATTGTGTATGTGATAGAAATGAAAAATAAAATAATTAAACATCATTTTAGGTTCATTATGGGATAGTGATCTGATCCTACCTACTTCAGGCTAATCTGGAATTCCTCTAAGAATTTTATATTCTATAAATAAGAGGGCATACAGAATATACATGTTTTCCCTGTATAATAGTAAACAAGAACCTAAATAGAAATAGAGTAATCCTAAACCTTAAATGTAACACCCCGACCATAGTTACCCAGAGTTGGTGCATTATTTTAAAACATTGGTATGATTACAAGGAATCAAGTCCCGAAGGACCGATCGGTTTAGCAATCATGGAAAATAGATTAAATACATGAACGTTACATTACACATTATAAAATAAAACACATTATAAATAATCCTTTGAGAACACCAGTAATCCCCAAGATTAACCTTTCTTATCAATCATAATACATTTCATGGAATCCTAGGAAAATAAAACATAAGGGGTGAGCTCAGATGCTCAGTAAGGGTAAATAATTTATCGGAATCTATAAAATTTTAAAGCTAGATGTGGGATAAAAACAACAGAATTTTTAAACATAAACATGAACATAATATAGAATATAAAATCAAAAATTACTATATAAACATTCACATGGATAGTTTACTAGTATAATAATCACATGTAATAACTAATTTCATAATGAGGGAATGCCTAATGCCGGACACCATTACCACATAGTCAAGTCCATGTGCTAAGACTAAAAATAATTTTTTTGTCAAGTCCTGGTTCCAAGACACTACATTTTCTCATGAGACCTACCGATGTATTGAGGAGCTATAGTGGGCTCCACCCGTCACAAACTAAGTCCACTGCATTCCTCATATGAATAGTTGAAACATAACACAAACATTCATATTAAAAATACCATACGAAATGTCAATACCTTAACCATAAACCATGAATGCTATAAAAATAGAATATCCACAGTCAAACATATCATCACTCATTCATTAAAATATGCAATATTGTATCATAATAAATCAAACTCAAACTAAAATAATATCCTGTAAAGGATGCTGACATAGTAGAAAATGACGAGTAAAACTTTTTAAGAGAAATACCCTTTTTGTAAAATCATTTAAAAGTAACACATTTATAAAGGAAGTAATTTAAAATAGAATTTTGAATCAAAGTGTCCCATACCACTTTTAATATTTTTAAAATAATTATCATTTCAAAACATTTGTATCCATATAAATAAATCCATAAAATCATTTGTAAACATGGACATTAATTAAAAAGATTTCGAAAGATAAATCTTTAAAACAATTAAAATTCTGATCTTGATAAAGAGTACCTTTCAAAAATACTTAAAATATTCATTTTAAAATCATTTTTATGAAAAATGGACATGGATGCTAAAAATTTCCCAGTAAATACTTACACATAAACAATCTCGGATAATAATGAGATTGAGGAATTATCCATTACCGTGCAGTTTCCTTTAGTAGAGGGTACGTTTAACCTATTGTATGAAGATTTTAGTATGTTATTAAATTATAACATAACCATATGAATATTTATGATATCATTAATAATTCATTTATGGCTTTATTCTACCCATGTAATAATAATTTCCATGTTAAATTAACATATCGGGTAATAATCGCTTTCTTTATTGTATGTGTTTTAATTTGTTACTCTTGATTGTATCACATAGATCATGATTTAAATACTTCCAGAATATAAAAAATGATTTATATATCATATATATTTAGAATATAAATATGTATAATAAATATATATATTAAATGGAAAACACTATTTATGGAGATGGTAGTCTGTACATACGCATAAACGTTGTTTCTATTTTCATAACTTATTGAACATAACTAAATGAATAAAATATATGTAAGTACATATACATATATATATATATATATCTAGTAGAATTGTTATTTCATATATTAAAAACATATTAGTAATATATATTTTTATAATCATCGATGAATGGTTAATGTGGAAATAAATCTCATCGCGTCGTGGAGACAGTTATTTGTACGTACGCACGAGGGACAATATAATTTCTATAAAGGTGTTGCATTGATGGTATATTAATTTTACAGAGACATTATCATGTTATTTTCATTATTTATATACATATTAATCATCGTTATATCCATCCAAATAACATAGTGTTGAATAACAAATTACACCACGGCATGGGGACGGTAAGACGTACGCACGCACGCATGGTGACATTATCATTCATAAGATGGATAGAATATGGAATATAGTTGTGCAATATTTATAATAACATCAATGTATATAGAAGATACTGGATTTATTCTTTTAGAATGGAAATAACAAAGAATGAAGAAGTGGAAGAAGAAAGGAACGTGGAAGAGGGTGGTGAAATCATTACCTCTTCTTCGGGTTCTTCCTTTTAATTTATAAAAAGGGATCATTCGGTTGGATTTTTGATCAAAATAAGGCCTCTAGGTTGAATTAAAGGAAGTTGGGAGAATATTTGGGTAGTGTCTGGCCTCGAAAAATGGCTTGGGAGGTTTTATTTTTAGAGAATGTGAAGTGCCCTTTTATAAGAGGGGTGAGGGTCACTTTTGGAAAAGATTAAAGTACTAATTTATTATACAATCATATTCTGTTAATAAATGTTCCAAATGAATTTATTTAGATACTTAGGTGGTTATGGGTCGAAAACCTCTCAACCAATTGGTTTTATATATGTTTAGGTTACCATGTTAAGATTATCATTTAGATAATACTCTTAGTTAAATAGTTTACCTTTTAACGCGTCTTCTTGTATTCTTACTATATATGGTTAATAAAATTACTATAAACTTTCAAGAGAACCTCTAGTGGATCATTAATGACATATATAATATTATTTAATCCCTTTGGAAGAACCTTAAAATTTTATGAATATTATATCAATTAATAATATAGTAGTTGTTTTAAATATTAATTTATGTCAATTTTGACACTATTTGGTATTTTGTTTTTGTGAAAGTCATAACAACTTGATTACTTCGAAAAAGATACATTAAAACATCCCTTACATGTCATAGTCACCTAAAAAATTCGTGGATGTCATAGAAACATTGAAATTATATTTATTTTAATATTTATAATACCATTTATTTGATTCATTCATTAATAAGGTAATTACTGCATCATCATTGTGTCATAAATAAATTTAATTATTTAATATGTAAAAATTATAAATAAAATACTATTATGTAGGAAATATTATTATATTTCTAATTAATATTTATAGTCTAATATATCTTATGTATAACCCTATATTAAAAATGGGTTATTTATTAAACATGGATTTTATCTCTTTTAACTCTTCTTTAAATAAAATAATAACAAACGTCTTAATCTAATACATGTAGACCCAAATAGTCATATATTATTACTTAGGTTGTTTTTGGTCGAATTAAACTTATCCAATAGAATTAGGACATGTGTTAGGGTAATAATATTATTATTTTTACCCTTAATTACCCTATTTACTTTTAACCATGGTAAAGAAAAGTAAAAAGTAATTATTCACCAAAAATTATTTTTATCTAATTGAACCAAATTTTACTTACTAATATCAACCATGTCTCTTGGATTTTTGAAATTCCACTCACAGAATAGGTAAAATTATGTTTTATTTGAATTCACAAATTCTCCTAGGAGGTGGGTAAAAGACGGTGAAAAGTTCAATAAAATTTTTATATATCTAATGTTATTATAAATTGAATCCAATGAAATAAAATTAACTTATTTAGATATTATGTATCTATTTTTATCTAAAATAAATTTAAATAAAATAAATAATTATTTAAATAAAAATTCGGTTTTAAACGATAACTTAGTGTTTTTTCACTATTCATCAAAAAATTGAATGTTTCCCGAAAAATACCAAAAATTCACCCTAGGATAATATAGATTTTCCTAATCCAAAAATGAAGACTATTTTTCCAAATTCAAAACATAGAAGTTTAATTTATTAATTTAAAATTAATTCTCATTGTCAAAACAAATGGCGTGTTTTTAAGAAACAATAACTATCAAACGATTGCCACTTGTTTATATATAATTTCAATGTGAAATTAATTTCAATAACCAACATTGGATTAAAGGGTAAAAATATAATCTAATTATACTTCCAAAAAATTAAAATGTGTAATTCAACACTATAAATTATTTTGATTAAAATGTTTTTTAGTTAAAATATAGTATTTTTCACTATTCACCCAAATATGAAAGTTATCAGAAAAGCACCAAAAATTTATTGAAACAAAATATTTATGTCCCGATTCTAAAGAAGAATATTATTTTGTCAAATTGAATATATAAAATGTTCAAATATTTTATTTGAAAAGGCTTCTCCATTAAAAGGCGGTAATATTTCATTTTTTTAAATACTTCTTTTATCTGAAAAAATGTATATGTTCTTACATTATGTATAACAAACACATAATAAGGATTCAAAAATTATAAGGATTATATAATGTTCAAAATTCAGTTAATACTATTCATAACCCCTTTTGAACGGCTAGTTTGGTAAGTCATGGTGCGCTAGAACTCGTTATTGCGTGTAGTACAAGTTATTGAATTACTTTGAAGAAATAACGTACTATGAAAACATGGGGAGTTACATTCTTCCCACCTTCCATAAATTGCGTCCTCACAATTTGATATTATTTTTCAAAAATAAATGGCTGAAAATAGAAAATACCTTTAGGAAAACCCACATCAAGAATTAAGTTAATAAAATTTAGTCTTAATTAGAGAAAAAGGGAAATGAAAGGGTCATCACAAAATTACGATCTCGATTAGAAGAACGTTGGTGGAAATTAGAGACATATAATTAGAGGAAAAAGTAAATATTTATAGGTAGTGATTGAGTTCATCAATCATAAACAAGTGTATAATAGAGGTCCTTCAATTCATCAATCTATGATGATTTAAAATAACATCGGTCCAACAAAAAATATGGTATTAGGATAACACATTTTTTGTTTTAATATCCATTCACTAAAGTATGTGAATTAATTTATTCATATAATAAGAGAAGAAGAAAAATATATACTTGACATATAGAATCTCATACTTTAACTAATTTCTACCACAAACTCATCTTTCACTCTAAAAGATAATATAACTTTAAAATAATATTCTATTTATCCTATTTATATAGGGTTAAAAAATGAATTTATAATTCATGTACCAGAATTTTTTAAAAAAAGACTACATTATTCAATCTAGGACATCATGTGGGCCAGTGGTAGGTGATACACCATTGTCTCCCTTCGGTTGCGGGTTCAAGTCTCATGGCCTTGCTGGACGCGACGGGTTGCCGCCCGACCTCCGGGTTGTCCTTTTATGGAAATCCAAAAATAATCTCAAACTAAAATTATCCAAAACACTTCTGTTCAAACACATAGTCCAATATTTATAAGGAAGGTAAGCACAATGAAGATCCTTTTTTCCGCTTAATTACATGTGAACACCTTCATCATGTATTCTTTTAAAACACTGTAACATTCTGAATTACCATAAAACCTTATTGATTACATTCATGATCCCTTATTACTTATAGAATACTGTATATACTCCTTATATCCAAAAATTTTGTGAACTCTAACAATAATGGAATATACAAATCATTAATCAGTTTGAAGGTAGTCAAGAATATCTAATATAATTTATCCAAATCAATAATGTATTATTCCAAAATCAGTACATCGGTATCAGAACCATATTATGGTTTATCTTTCTCTCAATAATAAATTTTCCAAATATTTAACCTACTATTTAGTCACTTTTCTTGGGTCCACACAATATCAAGTCCTTAATGAAATAGTATTGCGGTACAGTCCTTATATACTCCATAATTATTATAACCAGTACATTGTTGATACAACACTCAAATGACATAATTCTCTAATAGCAACATAAGAATTCAACCCATTCCTCCTCATCTATGATAGTATCATAACATGATTATTATCAAATAGTATCATTTGATCCATAATCTGATGATTTAGATATTTGTTCGTGTAGTGTCCCAACTCCTTTCAGAAAAATAATTGTACATTTGAAACCTTTTTCTTACCCTTGGAGTCACGTACATGGTGTCCGTTTTCTCCACACTTTTAACAAACTCTCATTCCCATCAGGCAAGTTCCAGGGTGTTTCTTCTCATAGTTTTCATATATAGAAAAATTTCTTCTTTTCCCTCTTCCCTTTATCCATCCTTATCTCTTCCATCATTTTCTTCTCTTGTTTCCCTTCAAAGCCATTGGACTCATAGAATTCTTTACATATCTTATTAACACATGATATTATTTCTTAAAATGTTGAGAATACATGGGAGACTATTTCCCCTCTAAATGTTGGCTTAATACCGTGAAAGATATGATACTTCTTACTCTTTGGATAATATGTATTACTAATGTTCACTTTCAATCTACTGGGCACCATTTCTATAAAATAGCATAAAATAGGTCAGTTTGTGAATTGCAATTAATAATTCCAAACTTGTAAAATACGTAACGTAAATTGATCTGTTTATGGATATATTCCATAATCATAAAGATGTTTTCATTGAGGAAGTATATACTCATAAACCCTTCATAATAATTTTTAAATAGAAAGAGAATTATTCTAAGCATATCCCCCAGGAGTGTTGTAACCAAAAGTGCAGAAAGGCCCGTTGTCGTGCACCAGTTCTCATTCGATTCTAGCTCAATGCAGTGTTTTCGAGATTTACCCCTAGGTACATCTTTTCCAAATCCACCTCTACCTGCTCGTATCCAAATGGGGATGTATTTTATTGGGAAAACCCCCAAAATCATTACATTACCAATATTCTAGGAAGTTCTTCTATAATAATCTCCAAATTCTATCTTACGTTAATGTTCTCTAATCAGAGTTTATCTAAATCTAGTTTCCAAGGTTATTTCTAAACTTCCTCTAATACCAACTATAACACCTTGACCCTAGTTACCCAGAGTCGGTGCATTATTTTAACACATTGTCATTATTAGAAGGAATCAAGTCCCGATGGACCAATCAATTTATGAGTCTTGGAAAATAGATTACATACAAGAACGATATATTACACATTAGAAAATAAAACACAAAATAAATTATCCTTTGACAATTCCATTAATCATTAATCTTAATCCTTCTTATCAATCATAATACACTTCTTGGAGTCCTTGGAAAATAAAACACAAGAAATTGGTGAGCTCTGATGCTTAGTAAGGGTAAATAATTTAGAGGAAGTTATAAAATTATAAAGAAATATTTGTGATAAAAAATAGCCTTTTTAAACATAAACATGAACAAAATATGTCAAATATAAATCAAACATTACCATATAAACATGAACATGGATATTCTATTAGTCGAATAATCACATGTAATAACTAATTTTAGCATTAGAGAATGCCTAACGCTGGACATGATTACCACATAGTCAAGGCCTCGTGCCAAGACTAAAAATAAAGTCTTTGTCAAGGCCTTGTTCCAAGACACTAGTTTGTCTCATGATACATACCGATGCATCAAGGAGCTATATCGGGCTCCACCCGTTACTTACTAAGTCCACTGCATTCCACATATGAATATTTGAAACATAACATTAACATTCGTATTAAAACTAGCATATGAAATGTCAATACCTTAACTATAAACCATGAATTGTATAAAAATATAACATACACAGTAAAAATATCAAAACTCATTCAGTAAAATATAGATGATTGTATCATAATAAATCAACCTCAATTTAAAATAATATCCAGTAAAGGATGCGGACATTGTTGAAAATGATGAGTAAAACATTTTAAGAGAAATATCATTTTTGTAAAATCATTTTAAAGTCACACTTTTATAAAGGATGTAATTTAAAATATATTTTTTAATCAAAGTGTCCCATACCACATTGAAACTTTTGAAAATAATTATCATTTCAAAATAGTCATGTCCATAAAAATAAATCCATAAAATCATTTTGAAAACATGGACATTAATTAAAAAGATATAGAAAGATAAATATTTCAAACATTTAAAATTCTGATATTGATAAAGAGTAACTTTGAAAAATCCTTAAAATATTCATTTTGAAATCATTTCTCTGAAAAATAAACATGGATGATAAAAATGTCCCTGTAAATACTTACACATAAACAATCTCAGATAATAAGGAGATTGAGGAATTAACCCTTACCTTGCACTTTCCTTTAGTCGAGGGTACATTTAACCTCCTGTACGGATATCGTATTATGTTATTAAATTATAAGATAACCATATGAATTTTTTTGATATCATACATTATTCATTTAATACTTTATACTACCCATTTAATAATAATTTCCATGTTAAATTAACATTTTGGGTAATAATCGCTTTCTTTATCGTACGTGTTTTAACTTGTTACTCTTGATTGTATCACATAGATCATGATTTAAATACTTCCAGAATATAAAACATGATCTATATATCATATATATATATATAATATAAATATGTATAATATACATATATATGAAATGGAAAACACTATTTTTGGAGACGGTAGTCCGTACATACGCAAAAACACTGTTTCTATTTTCATAACGTATTGAACCAAACTAAATGAATAAAATATATGTATGTATATATATATATATCTCTCCAGTATCATTATTATGTCATATATTACAAACATATTAGTAATATATTTTTTTATAATTGTCGATGAATGGTGAAAGTGGAAATGAATCTCATCGCGTCGTGGAGACGGTAATTCGTACGTACGCACGAGTGACAATATCATTTCCTTAAAGGTGTTGAATTGGATGGTATATTAATTTTACAGAGACATTATCATATTATTTTTATTATTTATGTACATATTACTCATAAATATATCCATCCAAATAACATATTGTTGAATAATAAATTACACCACAGCGTGGAGAGTGTAGGTCGTACGTACGCACGCATGGTGACATTATCATTAATAAGATGGATAGAATAATGAACATAGTTGTGAAATATTTTTAATAACATCATATTATATATAATATACTGGAGTTATTATTTTAGAATGTAAATAATAAATAAATAAGAATTGTAAGATGAAAGGAACGTGAAAGAGGGTGGTGAAATCATTACCTCTTCTTCTGGTTCTTCCTTTTGATTTGATCAAAAGGGAGCATTTGTTTGGCTTTATGATTAAACTATGGCGTCTAGGTTTAAGTGAGTGAAGTTGGGAGGATATTTGGCCTGGGGTTGGCTGAACCAAATGTCTTTGGATGTGTTATTTTGAGAGAAGGGGAAGTTCCCTTTTATAAGAGCGGTGAGGGTCACTTTAGGAAATGATTAAAGTATTAATTTCTTATACAATCATATTCGATTTATAATGGTTCCAAATGAATTTATTTAGAGCCTTAGGTGGTTATAGGTCTAAAGTCTCTCAACCAATAGGTTTTAGACATGTTTAGGTTTCAATTTTAACCTTATCATTTAAATTTAACTCTTAGTTAAATTGTTTAACTTTTACCGTGTCTTCATGTATTCTTACTATATATGGTTAATAAACATACTCTAAACTACCAATAGAACCTAAAGTGTCTCGTTAATGAGATATATAATATTATTTAAACCCTTTTGCCGAACATTACATTTTTATGAATATTATATTAACCAATAATATAGTATTTGTTTTAAATATTAACTTATGTCAGTTTTGACACTATTTGGTATTTTCCTTTTGTGAAAGTCATCGCAACATGATTACTTCAAAAACGATACATTGAGTCATCCCTAACATGTCATAGTAACATATAAAATTCATGGATTTCATAAAAACTTTGAAATTATATTTATGTTAATGTTTATAATACCATTTATTTGATCCATTCATTAATAAGGTAATTACTCGATCATCAATGTGTCATAAATAAATTTAATTATTTAATGTCTAAAAACTATAAATAAAATATCCTGATGTAAGAAATATTTTTATATTTCTAATGTATATTTATAGTCGAATTTATCTTATCAATAACCCTATATTAAAAATTTATTAGTTATTAAACTTTAATTTTAACTCTTTTAACTCTTCTTTAAATAAAATAATAATAAATGTCTTAGTCTAATAAAAGTGGAACTAAATGGTCATATTTTCTTACTAAGGTTGTTTTTGGTCGAATTAAATTTATCCAATAGAATTAGTACTTGTGTTAGGGTAATAATAATATCATTTTTACCCTTAATTACCCTATTTACTTTTAACTATGGTAAATAAAAGTAAAAAGTTACTATTCACCAAAAATTATTTTTATTTCATAGAATCGCATTTTACTTACTGATATCAACCATGTCTCTCGGATTTTTGAAACTCCACTCAAAGAATTGTTAATACTAAATTTTATGTGAATTCACAAATTCTCCTTGGAGGTGGGTAAAAGACTGTGAAAAGTTCAATAAAATTTTTATATATCTAAAATTACTATAAATTGAATCCAATGAATTAAATTGAACTTCTATAGATATTATGTATCTATTTTGACCTAAAATAAATTTAAATAAAGTAAATAATTATTTAAATAAAAATTCAGTTTTAAACGATAACTCCGTGTTTTTTCACTATTCATCAAAAATTGAATGTTTCCAAAAAAATACCAATAATTCACCCTAGGATAATTTCAATATTCCGAATCCAAATATGAAGTCTATTTTCCCAAATTCAAAACATAGAAGTTCCATTAATTAATTTAAAATTAACCCTCTTTATCAAAACCAATAGCGTGTTTTTAAGAAACAATAACTATCAAAAGATTGACATTTGTTTATATATAATTTCAATGTGAAATTTATTCCATTGACCAACATTGGATTAAAGGGTAAAAATATAATCTAATTATACTTCCAAAACATTAAAATGTGTAATTCAACACTATAAATTATTTTTATTAAAAAAGTTGTTTTCAGTTAAAATATAGTATTTTTCACTATTCACCCAAATATGAAAGTTATCAGAAAACACCAAAAATTTATTGAAACTAAATTCTTATGTTCCAATTCTAAATAAGAAGTTTATTTTTTTCAAATTGAATATATAAAAGTGTCAAATATTTTATTTAAAAAGGCTTCAGCATTAAAAAGTGGTAAAATTGTATTTTTTTTTTGAAAAATACTTCTATTATTTGAAAAAATGTATTTGTTCTTACATTATCTCTAAGAAACTCATAATATGGATTCTAAAATTATATTGATTATATAATGTTCAAAATTCAGTTAATACTATTCATAACCTCTTTTTAATGGTTAGTTTGGTAAGTCATGGTGCGCTAGAACTCATTGTTGTGTATAGTGCCTGTTATTGAATTGCTTTGAAGAAATAACGTACTATGAAATCTTGGGGTGTTACATTAAAAGGTCTATCAAACCCATATTAGAAAATATTATAGTTTTTCTATTGGGTTCTGATTTCAATATCAGGATAATCTATAATAAATTCAATTATATATAAATTTTAACTAATCCCTAGGAATAGATCCAATGATTCAATAGGATATGCCTGATTAGTTCCTAAGGAGATAATCCATGGTGGTTGTCGTACTTAGACATCATGGAGATTCTGAGGAGTTAATTCCACGAATTTTTATTTTTTTAAGAAATTAGGGGTGAATCCATGGTACCTTCTAGAGTAATTAAACTAATTAAGTCAATGTAAAAATCTATTATGGGTTTCTACACAGGGAAATTATGTCTACGAATTAGGTGGCGTCCTCTAGGTAGTCACAGAAAACATAGTTGTGGAATCCAAGAAATTCCTAAGGCAATACATCCAATAAAAGTATATTGAAGTAGTATAAATTCAGATTATCATATATAATCATTCATAATGAACAAGTGATGTGTCAAAATAATTCCCCTTTTCATTCAATCTCATTTATTCAAGGGAAGAATTCATTGTTTAATAAGGTCCAAGTGACATGGCCTTGCAATTCACTTTTCATTTAATTCATTTAACCATTTTATTTAAGAGATAATTTATTCCAAAAATAGGATGTTCTATGTTCATATATTCATGTTAAACATTCCTAGGAAAATATTCTCAGAATCCCAAATTTGTTACTATAGTTGAGGTCATCAACCTCCCATTTCATCATAGTTTTAAGTGAGTATCTCTATTAAAGTATAAAAATTAAAAAGGGTCAACCAATATTTAATACAACATAGAGGATGAACAATGTGTGGCACAATAGTTTGTGATATAGACAACTATACTTTTATTAAATTATTCTAGAACACCTATCTTAAACTAGTAGATAACTCATCCTTTGATATCAACTTCATATTTTATCTGGTGAAGAATAATTTGAAAAACCACATGAATTCCATAAATTTAGGGTGAATTAGGTCATATTGATTTATCACCATAGATACTAAGATCAAACATGAAAATATGTTATAAGGATTGAAAACATACTAAGGGTGATTCAACGCAACTGATGTAATTCGATTAGGAGTCTTGTTAGGGAAAATTTCACAAACCATAGAAGGAGAAATAATTGTAGCCAAAATTGAATTGTCATGTCTAAATGGGACGAGGAGGAGGAGGATAAAAATGGTTGTAGCTGTAAAAATAGGGTAAAATAAAAACATCAATAATTTTTAATCGAGTACATAGAACGGGTAAACAGTTATCCAAATAGTATATAATCCATTTTTTTGGCACTGCCTCAACCCCCACACCCATCACGGTTTAGGTTCATAGTTAAACAAACCATGAACACACCATAAGTATTACCTCTGTAATTAATTTCTAGTTTCATATATCCATGTGCCACACATATAATAGTTAAATTAACCATGATCTAACTCATTTTTAAATCATGGTTGAGTGGGATGGTTACAAAAAATATGGTACCCTAGCCTTCTTTCAAAAACAACGACTCTTGGAGCTGAAGTCGGCTCTAGTTTTCCTAAAACCACTATGATATAATTATAAATACCCTATTAGATAAAAAATAATAGATTACACTAAATTTAAAATCATTCAACCCTTATGAGGAAAGTAGGGATAATACAAACACCCCTCCTTATAATAACTCACCCCAGTGATTCCCTTATGATAGAGGTTGATATGCATCTTAAAATAACATCAAACATTGAGCTTGTATTAGGACTCTCACTCCCTTGTCTCATCCTATAAATTATTTTTCTTCTATAGAACTAAAAATAGAGGAACAAACTTATCATGAATAATCATCCGGGTTTGTTTAATGATACAAATCAAATATTGTCACGAACTAGCTTGGGTACCCTGGTATCCCGATAACCAAGGTGGCCCTAACATATCCTGGAGGGTGTTCCTGATCCCCACGGGTTAGTGACTAGCACCTAGAATCATACAACATACAAGTGGGAATGATTTTTTCCATAAAAATACATAAACAAAATAAAACAAAGCAGTATGCATTACAAAAGAAAATCTAATGGGAGTAATGTACTAGAATAAAAAGAGCCATAAATTTCCCAAAGTACTACGACCCAAGTTCTAAAAAGGGGGAAGCACCCCCAATGTCCCAAAGGACACAACTCACCAAGACCAATGATAAACAGCTAGATCCACCTTTAAGAGATCCCTTCGCTTTTATCAAACCAGGAAGAAGATATTATACAAACACCCGAAGGCAAAAGTAGGGTGTGATCCTAAGCCCAGTTGGATACTACCGAAGATTCTGTAATAGATTCCAAATATAGATTATCCAAATAAAAGATTTCAATTTTCAATTAAATAGGTATGGCAATTCAAAATCATATTTAAACAAAACATGCTATACGATTTAAAATGATGTAAATAAAATTTTATGTAATAATTTCACAAATGATATAATATTTATAAAACAATGCCTTATCTAAAACATTTATATAAAATAGTTTATATAAATTAAGCAGGAATTTAAAGATGTTAAAAAGAATTGTCATACATTTTTATCTCAAATATAAATAAACAAGCGAGCAACATGGTCATCTGCCGAAAGGTACGATAGTATTAACCAGTTAATGGATTCCTCACTCTCTATAAGACCTCAGAAAAATGTGTATAGACATTTCCTTATGACACTGGCCAAAGGAGACTTATCACCAACCCCTTGGGGATGTGACCTGCCACAATTATATTTTACAACATTGACGTAGCGTAGAGTGTATCCAAATAACTCACTAACTACCTAAGGCTTGCATGTGCTCTTACACGATGGACGAAATTTTTTAAGACTGCATAAAATATGATAAATCCCATTCTTCCATTTCAAAAATTTCAATTCCATTCCGTTTTAAACCAATACAGGTATTATTCAAAAACATTGCTTTCCATAAGATAAAACCATTGGGTTTTTATCAAATCATTTTAAGCCATTTTCATGAGTTTTAAATCCATTCAAAACCAATTCCGTCATTACAAAATTTATTTCCAAAATTAAATTCAACAACATAATTGAAATAATATCCATCAAATCCACAATTTAAATCACCCAATTTCCATAAACATTCCCAATTCAATGGAATTGGTGGTTTTCCAAAAAAAATCCAAAACCATTTCAAATATCTCGATTCACTGGAATCGATTTTTTATCAATTTAATTGAATGAAAATTTTAGAAATTGAAATTAAATCAGCAATTGAAATAAATAATACAATACAAGGATAATCAATTTGGAAATTTGGGACGGAACCACTAACCTCGGTTTATTGATGGGGGTTATCCCAATGAGAAATCCCAAAAACCGAGCGGCACAACATCGTTGATCATGTTCTGGATCGAAATCATTAAAACAAAAAAATAACATCAAATGGAATCAAGATATTGTAAAAATATATCTATATCCACAATCATAGATCGATATTTCAACTCATAGGTTTAAATCCACAGAAAACAGTGGAAATATCCCATTAAAATATCAAGGAACGATAGTGGAATGAACAGAAGAAGTAACAGGTTGAAATCCACTTACCAGGAGGAGAGCAGATCCTCAATCCGAGCCTTCAATCTCAATGGAAGAAGTTTGTATCACCTTGGAATCTCTCCGGGAGGATTTGGAAACACCTAGAATGTGTTAATCCCAAGGCAAGGTCGGAAATATGGAAGTCTTAGGGGTTCAGGTGGTTTTAAGAATGACTTTCAGAATAAAAAAAATCGTATGCATGGTTTCCTAGACAGAGGCACACGGTCAGGCAAACCGCACACCAACCATGCCGAACCCACTTTCAAGGTTTGCAAGTTTGGCATAGTTTGGTCGCACAGTCTATCAAACTATAAGACAACCGTGTGGACCTCTCTATCTAGTTCTGCATGGTTGGCACGGTTTGGTCGCACGGTTTGTCAAACTGTGCACAAACCGTGCACAACACACTTTCCTTTACTTTTCCTTAAAAGTTCACCCAAGCACACCCCAAGTCACTACTCCAAAACAGAGGTACTTAGAAACATCAAAAGTACCTAAAAAGTAACGTGATGTCACAACCTCCCCACCATAAAATCGTTATGTCCCCAAAAATCCTATGAAGAAACCTCTAAGTCAAAAATATGAGGTCACTGCTCTCACATTAATGCCTCCCTTTCCCACATCTAATGAGAATTAGAACCATGCTGCCATAGTATAGAGACCAGAGATATCGTTCTCCCATGACGTACCTTGGTCTCATAATCAAAAACCTTGACTGGTCATTCAGTCACAGTTAAATATGGCTCATTATGAAGATCACTCCAGCTCAAAACATGATATAGATCAGAGATATACTTTCACAGCTATGATAAAAGGAACATGTTATGCATTGACGTCAGCTATGGTGGTAGAGATACATGGTAAGCACCTTTCCCTACATGACCAACAAGTTCGAAAGATCCCAAAAAACAAGGAGCATGCATCCCTTGGCTCCAAATCCGTCGATGACCTAATCGGTGTGAAACATTTAAGAACACCTGGTCACCATCTAAGAAATATAATGGTCTACGGTGATGATCAGCATAAGTCTTGTACCAAATCTATGCTGTCAACACTCGCTTACAAATCAACTGGATCTTAGTTGTCGTCTCTTGGACCAAACTCGGTCCTCCCAAGGATCATTCACAAATCTCTAACCTACATAAAGGATATTTACAAGTATGGTTATAAAATGCCTCCAAAGGATCCATTTTGATCACATATTGATAACTATTGTTATAAAAAAACTCAACTATCCCCAGATGATCATCCCAAAACACAAAAAATTCGAGATCACATGTGCAGAGAATATCCTCAAAGATTAGAGTAGCTCTCTCTGTCTAGCCATCTGACTGTGGATGGTAGGTTGTGCTCAAAAAGACCTGAGATCCCACTGCCTCATGAATGCCTCTCCAAAAGTGGGATGTAAAGGGAGGATCCCTATCAGAGACTATAGAAGATGAAACTCTGTGAAAAAGGACAGTTTCTTTCAGATAGATATTTCCCAACTCCTCAATATTGGTTGTATCTCGAATAGGTATAATGTGAGCCGACTTGGCCAGCATGTCAATCACAACCCATATCATGCTCTTATTCCTCTGGTATTAAGGTAACCCAACCAAAAACTCCATAGATATTTCATCCCACTTCCATGTAGGGACTATAAGTGGTTGAAGCAAACCTGGCGGTTTTTTGTGCTCAGCTTTCACCGGCTGGCATGTATAGCAACGAGATACAAACTCAGCAATGTCTCATCTCATAGCTGGACACCAGAAATATTACCACATGTTATAGAACATCTTCATGGATCTTTGGTTCACAACCCACTGAGAGTTATGGAAATCCCCCATCACAACCTTCCTTGTTGATAATGGCACACCGTAATGGTTTCGATAACACATAACACACTCTTTGGAGAACGACCACCGGGTGTCAGTCTCCCCACCATAAAGAGAGTCCCTAATGCTATGTCATTCATCATCCAGTTGTTGTTCCTAAAGAATTAACTCAAGTAGAGCAGATGTCAACTGGACACTAGCTAAAGAAGCTTCATTCCCCTTCCACTGAACTCCAATATGAAACTGAGCAAAAAGGCCCATAAAACTCCACTCTTCTGAATATTCTTTCATAGCCTATGATGTAAGTTTCTTGCTTAATGCATCTACAAATACATTCCATTTCCATAGGGTATAGGCAATGTTACAGTTGAATGACTGCAGGTACTCCACACAATGCCTTTGGCGGAGATTAAATCCTTTTTGGGAGAAGACATAACTCAAGCTCTTGTGGTATGAATACACAATAAACATTTCTCCATAAAGGTAATGTTTCCAACACTTAAGTGCATGCATTACCACTACATGTTCAAGGTCATGGGTAGGATTTCTCTTGACATGAGGCTTAAGCATACAGGATCCATAGGAAACAACATGATTACCTTGCATAAGGACACATCCCAAACCTGAACTCGATGCATCATAGAAGACCATGTAACCAATACCAGCCTCATGGAGAGTTAACATAGGCGCAGTAGTAAAAAGACTCCTTAGATCAACAAAACAACTCTGACATTTATCATTCCAGTAAAAAATCACCCCCTTTCAAGTTAGAGGAGTCATTAGAGATTCTAACTTTGAGAAGTCTTTAAAAAATTGGTGATAATATTTTTTTAAGCCCAAGAATCTACGAATCTAGAAAACATTTCATGGTTGCTCCCAAGTAATAACATCCCTCACCTTATTAGGATCAACTGATATTCCTTGTTCTGACATGACATGTCCCAAGAAATATATTTTCCGAATCCAAAAATCCCACTTTGAAATCATGGAATAAAGTCGGTGATTTCTTAGAATACTAAGAACTATTCTTAGATGATACACATGATCCTCCTTAGAATTGGAGTAGACAAGAATTTCATCCACAAATAATACCACAAAATTATCTAGATACTCATGGAAAACCTTTTTCATTAATTCCATGAAAACTGTAGAATCATTTTTTAGGACGAAGGACATAACAAGGTACTCATATTGGCCATACCTACTCCAAAAACGGTCTTATGAATGTAAGATTATTTTACCCTCAACTGATGGTAACCAGATCAAAGATCAATTTTTGAAAACCACTTTTCCCCTTTCAATTGATCAAAAAAATCATCAATTCATGGTAACAGATATTTTTTCTTTATCGTAACTCGATTGAGATTTCGATAATCAACACATAAAAGAAGAGAACCATCAGCCTTCTTGGAAAAGAGAATTGGTGCTGCCCTAGGTGACACACTCGGGCGTATGAAACCTTTCTCAAGAAAATCGTCTAACTAACAATTTAGTTCTTTTAGTTCTACTAGGGATATTCGGTAAGAGGGAATAAAAACCATTAGAGTACATAGAATTAAGTCAATAGATAAACCAACCCCCCTTACTGGTTGCAAACCAGAGAATTCAGAAGGAAACACGTCGGGAAACTCAGCGATTACTAGAAGAAGATCACCACACGTTGAATGTATCTCTAGACCAAAAGAAAACACTGGTATAACTTTCCCCAACTCTGGATAAGAGGTTCCAGCTCTACTTAACCATGGGTCCCATTCTACGTGAAAAATAAGTGGCACAACACTAGGTGTAGTAAGGTATACCCGTAGAAGATAACAGTTGATCAGGACTTTATTGGAAATGAGCCAGTCCATCCCAAATTTTAAGTCAGATGTTTTCATGTTTAAAACTAAAAAACTCCAATCCTGATCAACATCTGATAGAGAGAAGACACAAGCAAGACTATGGAGACCCTTCTCTCTTGTTGAACCAAGGGGTGTAGTAATATCCACCAAACAAGATAAAATCTCCATGGGTAGATTAAGAAGATTAACTACATGGGTTGAAAACAATGAGTGAGATGAACCAGTATCAAAAATAGCAGTCACCGAAGATGAAGCTATAGTAATGGTACCTCTCACAGTTGCAGGACCTATATTATCTATATCTGGCGACTCTTCCATTGGGTGAAGAAGCTTCTTTCCGGATGTCTGTGGTTGGAACCCTTTTGTACGTGAAGCATTTGATTAACCCCTGGTTTTTGGAGGTGATGATGATCCTATTCCACTATGTGGAGTAGAGAAGTGATCTCAGAATCTCTATAATTACCTTAAACATCTGCAGGAGCTATAATTCTTGGGTGCCTCAGTGCAAACCCTCTTAAAATGTCCTGGATTTTCACACTGATATCAAGTCAATGATGCCCCTCCTGGTGCTACTGATGGTCTGGAATGACTTTGTTTTCGAGAACTTCCATGAGAAATGTTGTGCTTCTGTTTTCCATTAAAGGAAACAACAATGCCACTAGGAGGAAAATGAACTTCCTTCAACCTAGAATTTCTTGCCAGGTCCATCTCAACTATCATCTCCCTATCCAACACATCAGTATAAGTGGGTAGCTTCAGTAAGAAAACATGAGAAAAAATATCTGATCGATGTCCCAACATGAATAATCGATCCTTCATCTTCTCATTAGATACAATCTTTGGGGAAAACTGTACCAACTCAGAAAAGTGATTTGAGTACTCAGTCACGGATTTGTTGGCCTGAACCAGCTTGAAAAACTCAACATCCCTGGCCAACACCATTGATTCTGAATATAACAAGTTAGTGAAAAGAACCCTAAAGTATTTCCACTCCAAACCCTCATGTTTCGTAGCTATCACCATTGTGTCCCACCATCTCTTATTTGGTCTCTCCACCACAAAGGTGGCACAATTCACCTTGATCAGACTAGGTGTCTCCAAGATCCCAAAGAGACGTTTAATCTTACTCAACCATTCCTCAGCATGTTGAGGGTCAGTGGAGAATTTGATAACTAGTGGCTTCTAGTGTAGGAACTCTTGAGAATGATTTCAGAGAATATCACTATGAGGATCTATAGCTGGAGCTTGAATAGGAACTAGAGGTGGTGCCTGTCCTAGAGCTTGGAGAGTTCGAACAATCACCTCAACTAGACACAGATCCATGATAGGACTCACTTTCTGAGATTTAACAACAACATATTTTTGGATCTGATTCCCACATCATCTCGGATGCATGATACAACACAACATAAAAAGACATTATATTAACACTCAAAAAGAGTGACAAGGATAGCTATTCCTAATAAAAAGGATAAAAATATTTGGATTCCACTCAATCCAAATCAAAACAGGGAAAATACTAGAACTAATACACAAGTCGTATTTCCCTAAACAACCTTGGGGAACTAAGGTTCATTGTGGGGTGAGCTGTCTAGGAACTCGACCACAACTACCTCCTAAGTCCTGAAAAGAATACTCAAATGCATACAGTCATCAAGGAAAAAAGCTTAACCTCCCTCTGATACCATTTTGTCACGAACCAGCCCAGGAACCCTAGTAACCCAATAACTGAGCCGACCCTGACATAGCCTGAAGGGCATTCCCGATCCCCACGGGTCACTGAATAGAACCTGGCTTCATACAACATACAAGTGGGAATGATTTTCTCTACAAGAATATGGATGCAAAATAAAAAAACAGTATCATTACAAATGAAACTCCACCTGGAGTAATGTACAAGAATACAAAGAGTTGTAAAATGTCCAAAGTACTACAAACCAAGTACTAAAAATTCGAAAACAACCCCAATATCCCTAAGGACACAACTCACAAAGACCAAATTCAACATCTGGATCCACCTCCAAGAGAACCCTTCCCTTTGCTTGAACTTAGAAGAAGAATGTCTACAAACACCTGAAGACAAAAGTAGGGAGTGAGCCTAAGCCTAGTAGGATACCTCCAAAGATTCTGTAATAGATTCCAAATATAGATTATCCAAAAAAATATTTCAATTTTCAAATAAACAGTTTTGGAAATTCAAAATAATATTTAAAAAAACATGTTATACATTTTCAAATGATTGAAATAAATATTTTATGTAACTATATTACAAATGTTGGAATATCTCTAAAACAATGGATTATGAAAACATATATATAATACAGTTTATATAAATTCAGTAGGCATATAAAGAAGTTAAGAAGCATTGGAAAACATTTATATGTAAAAATTTAAAAAAAAGCGAGAAACATGGTCATCTGTTAAATGGTACGATAGTATTAACCAGTAATAGGATTCAACACTCTCTATTTGAACTCATCCAAATGTGTATACACAAGTCCCTATGTCACTGGCCAAAGGAGACTCACTACCAACCCGTTGGGGATGTGACCCACAACAATTATGTTTTAGAACGTTGTCATAATGTAGAGTGTATCCAAATAACTCACTAACTACATAAGGATTTCATTTTCTCTTACACGATAGAGGAACTATTTTTTTACTTCTTAAAATACGATCAATCCCATTCTTCCATTTCAAAATGTCAATTCCATTCCATTTTAAACCAATACATGATTTATTCAAAAACATGCCATTCCACAAGATAAAACCATTGGGTTTTTATCAAATAATTTTAATCCATTTTCATGAGTTTGAAATCCATTCAAAACCAATTCCATCATTACACAATTTATTACCACAATTAATTTCCACAATTTAATTGAAATCATTTCCATAAAATCTTAAATTTAAATCAAATAATTTAAATCACACAATTTCCATAAACATGCCCAATTCAATAGAAATGGGGGTTTTCAAAATTTTTATTCCAAAACCATTTCAAATATCTTGATTCACTGGAATCGATTTCTTATCAATTTAATTGAATGAAAATTTGAGCAATTGAATTTAAATCAACAATTTAAATAAATCAAGTAATATAAGAATAATCAATTTGGCATTTCGGGATGGAGTTGCCTACCTCGATCTATTGATGGGAGTTATCCCAACAAGAAACCCCAAAAACTAAGTGGCACAATATCATCGATCAAGTTTTGGATCTAAATCCTTAAAAACAAAAAAAATAAGATCAATGGCATCAATATCTTGTAAAAATAGATCTAATTCCACAATCCTAGATCCAGATCTCAACTCATAGGTTTAAATCCATGATAAATTGTGGAAATCTCCCATGTAGAGATCAAGGAATGATAGAGGAAATAACAGGAGAAGTAACAGGTTGAAATTTACTTACCAGGAGGAGAGAGGATCCTCAATTCGAGCCTTCAATCTTGAAGGAAGATGTTCAGATCACCTTCTAATCATTACAGGAGTCTTTGGAAACACCTAGAATGTTTCAAGACCAAGCCATGGTCAGAAATATGTATGTCCTGGGGGTTTAAGTGGTTTTAAGAAGGATTTTTGGAATAAAAAAACCATACACATAGTTTCTTGGATAGAGGTGCATAGTTAAGAAAACCGTGCACCAACCATGTGGAACCCACAATCTAGGTTTTCAGGGTTGGCATGGTTTGGTCTCAAGGTCTGCAAAACCTTGAAGAACTCTCTGTCCAGTTCTACCTATTTGGCATAGTTTGGTCGCACGGTTTTTCAAAAAGTGTCCAAACGCACCCCATGTCACTAATCCAAAACAGATGTACTTAGAAACATCAAATGTAACTAAAAACATAATGTAATGTTATAAATACTCTTCAAAATAAGCATTTTCAACAACTCAATATCCTTAAAATCAAAATAATGGGATTGTTTTGAATTAAAATGGAGAAGATGATAAATATGGAAAACGTTCTTCATGTCTTGGTACACCTGAGGGAAAAGAATCTAGTAGGATACAAATCTTACACTCTCCACCATATAAAAAATAATTTAAAATATGGGAGCCATCTTCTCGTGTCATTGAATCTATAGATGATCCAATATAGGGGAAACACACAGGAAAAATCAATCTCCTACCTAAAACTCTATAGGGAAATGGAAATAATTTTCATTTTACGTCTTCATAGAAAAATATATTTCAATAATTTTCCTCACAATTTGTATATTCGATCAGATCTCCTAATGTGACAGGGTCCCAATAGCTCTTACATCCCTACTTCTTACCATGATAGAGGTTAAAGACATGAGTGTGATATATCTTACTTTGGAGTAATTGTAAATCCAAATCCTTCTACAACCCCTATGAGAACTCATATGTAAAGAAATAATAATAATATTATGTGTTGTTATGAGGAATCCCATATAGAATTATTATGATTGGGTCATATATTCAACAATGTTAACAAACTAATAAGTATTCCCTGGTAGGAAAGAAGAAGGAAACCTTTTTCATCTAGTCTATGATTACTCATACTATGTTACTACTACGAGGTGAATTTGGAACACACATCATGGAATCCTTGGAGACGTCATCCCATTTCCACCTTATGGTGGGTAATGGCAATAAAATTCATAAATTTCACTGGTGTTTCTCCTAAACATACTAGAAGAATGAATACCTTATAATGAATCTTGTGATTCCCTTTTTCATACTAGGCCACTAAACCTGGAGAATTAAATCATGATGCTTTATGGTAAGACTGTGATATGTTTTCCATTTAGAAGCACAATATTATCATATCACCTCTAATAATATTAATATTTTTTGTCATACAAGCCCATAAATTTTCAAAATATCATCCTCATTGGAAACCAAACCATGCGGTGGTTCCTCACAGAAAACGCTACCTCTTAGAAAATATACCTTGGGATATGATAACTACCTCAATCTCACTCAAACAAAACATTAAGAAGTCACTAATAGAGATCCAATTATGTTCCGACCATGATTCTCTTGTACATTCACATACATCTTAGGAAATATATCCACCATATACATTTGACTACTAGATTCTAGAATATATTGTTTCTAAGTATTTGAGAACATGTCATCAACCATTTCCTCTCTATTTATAGGAATATAATCTATGTCAAAATAAAAATACTTTAGGTATTAACCCCATGTTCATTGTTGGATGTTCATGTTACACAGAGTAAAAATTTACTTGATTCTCTTGTAGTCTGTCTATATGAAAAATTGTTCCCCAATAAATTAAGGTCTGCATCACCATAATAAATGAAACATATTGGTTGACTAGATATAATTTATCATGTTTGTTTTCTCATGAGGACTCAACTAACGATCCTCAAATTCTATTACTATTTCCCCATGTATCAAAACATCTCCAAGAACAATACCTGATGTGTCACTTTAAACTGTATATCTTATGTTCTGAAATTTAAGAATTTGGATCAGTTATAATGTTAATCATCCTTTAATCTCTTGAAAGTCCTTCATAAAATAATTAGACCATGTGAATATGACAGCCTAATTGTTAAATAAGTTATGGCATGGTATAAGGTACAGTAAATTAAAGATGAAGAAACTATAACACCCATCTATACCCATGAAAAATCATATAAAAAATATTCTTTGGTTGTTCATATGAAGAAACTTCTCCCACATTTTATAGATCCATAGATACCCCTAATTCTATTTTTAGGTGACCAAATATATTTATATTATTGATATATGTTAATATTTTAATGATATTATAATATAACCAATGCTCTCTTAGATTACTCAATATTATTTTTAGGTGTTTGTAATGATCTAGTTGTGTCTATGAGTACTCCAATATGTATTCCTTAAAAATGACCACAAAATAATATTAGTATGGGTGTAAAATAATATTTATAATGCCATATTGATATTCAGTGTATTTGTTATACCAAAATTCATTACTATATACTCATAAAGTATGTATCTTCTTTTATTATAATTTCATGTTATAACTTAGTGCCTAACTCAAAACTAATGATAGATTGATCTCTAATATATCATTAAAAATTCCATGTATCCTTAAATAAGATAAAAGATATCATTTATACATGGAGGTGTGTAATTTCTCTCAACCATAGACTCACTCAGTCACTGGTAATACACACATTTCCTAAAGGTCCCATTTTCATTCTTAGTGATTTGGATTTATCAAACCCAATGAGTTATACTAGGCTGGATAAATCAATTTAAATCTATATCTTCCAACTACATCATTATATCTTGAATTTCATTAGGATCCATCATTTGTGGAGGCATAGATACCAAGTCTAATCAAATAAAATGTTTGATAGTGAAATTTTCTTCTCATTAAGGATGCGTCCAAGAAATATAATCGTGAAAAATTCCTATAGCATATCTAACATTACATGAAAAATATCAAAAAGTACTCACTGGTAATTATGAAATTAGATTTTAATAAGGAGAAACACTCCACCTATGTCATGATGCATAGATTAATCTCAACAATCCCTAAAATTCCATTCTCACAAATAAAAATTTTTACCCCCTCAAATGGTGACAAGGACACTCATCCATTATAATAGTCAATATAAGGGAAATAGGGAACTAAAAATTTATTATGATAATAAAATAAATGTATTTCATAAAAAATATGGAATGATTTCATAAGAAAAGGTAACCCCAAATCTTCATGGGACAATACATGAGTTTGTGTACACTTTCTGACCGTACTCTAACTGGAGTATCAGGAGACATTACTCAATAGAGTTTCTAAATATCATGACCAGAATGTACTATGATATTCATGGATATAAAATAATGTAATGCACATGTTTAAAATAGAGTATCCAGTATATTTGAGGCAACTAAAATTGTACCTTGAATTTTTGATGGCTCGACACTCTGCTTCTCGCCTTTCATCTGGAAAAAAAATTGAATTACCCATGTCCCTAAGATAAACCCAAATACCCTAAATAGGATTGACCTACTGGTTTTTTATATCCTAGATCTAGTTTCCTTCCACATGTTTGGAAATATATTATAAGGGAAAATTCTCTTTATTTTTAAACTTCCATCCCCATTTATTATAAACCACTACTTTTTATCAATATCAATTTTTTTATATACATATACAAAACATTGTTTAGTTAGATTAGTTAATCTTCTCAATCTATAAATTCATAACTTTTTAAGTTACAATTGGAAATATATATAACTAAAAATATAAGTTTTCATTTGGTCATAGAATATATCGATTCTATATAGGGTTCTTAGACTATATGGATCATTATTCCCAATTTATAGTGGAAAAAACTATATAAATATAAATTAGCTTATATTTAATCCCAAAAAACTAATGATTCTGCTCATGTAAAAATGATTACATAGATAAAACTATTAGTAATTGGTTTGTTAAGATATCGTCATCAGAATATTAGGGAAACAACATTTTGGTGGATGTATACACTTTATGTAACCAATTTTCTTATCATTTTCCCTGAAATAAATGTTAATAACTTTATATGTATTACAAACAAGGCATATGTGATATTAAATAGGAAAGGCATGTAAAGAAATAATCATGGAATGAACAAGAATTACATTTAAATATCTAAGTTCCTATAATGATGGATGCGTCAAGGATTCATTTCCATAGTATGAATTGGATAAAATTAGTAAATATAAAAAACCTATAAAGAAGTCTGTCACACAATGGTAAAAATTTATACATTGTAACATGAAATATCCAAATAAATTTAAAATCCAATCCCTAAAATCATGTATTTTATCCCATAAGTGGGATAAATGTTCCAAAAAACATTCTTATTAATAAATTTCGATGAATCCTTGTATAATATTTATGAATCAAAAATAGTAAGGAAAAAAACTAATCATCTATGAGAGTACTTTGTGACATCCCAGGATTGTTTCAGAAATAAATAATTGAACCTAAATGCCACATGTTCTCAAGAGAACCTCCCCAAAAGCTAGTGGCTACATAATATTAGTGAGTGTCTATATTTATATGGTGGGGCTACTATACACTATTTTTTAATTGTGTACCATACTTATGAATAATTAATAAATCATAGAAAATAATATAATTAAGCTATGGTAGAAATAATAAGATGTCATCTGAATTAAATCATCTAGACAAATAAAAACCAACAAAATGATAGATAGTGTTGTATAAAAAATGGGGATGTCCTAATTATAAACAAAAGGGTGATCTTGGGTAATGTGGTATAAGGTATAGGAAAATAAATTATAAAAAAAATATACAAATATATAAAAAAATACACTCTAATATAATCACAGGTACTATCTTTTTCATCTTCTCCCATCTGTAATTTATTATAGAAAACAAATACTCCATAGCAAGGTGATTCCCATTGTACCCACCATCATTGATCAAATTTTTTTGGGTAAAAATCTGGGGCCCAAACATTTTGTGAGTAAAAATCATTAGGTTATAATCTATAATGTCAAAAAATATCCAGTCATTGTATATAAAATTAACATTTTGCTGGTAATAAATAAGGGAAGTAAAATAAATGAACAATTTAATCTTTGGTTATTAAGGGTATATCCATATAATCCTATATACATTGGGCTTTTTTATAATTCCTCTGATAATTTCATATATCCTAGATAAGTCTTCGATATGATAAATATAAAAGGAGGAAGTGAATAATAGTCATAAAGTACATTATGTGAAACAAAGGAATCCAAGACCATATAATGTCAAGCTAAATCTTATTAATAACTCATTCAATTATTCTATAAATGGACAAAGTGGAATCTATGGATTAAACCTCGGCATGAAAATTCTATATAAATTCTATATGAGTGCTATGCACAAGTCCCCAGTGGCCTCATGATAGGCCAAATTGGATCCTAAGGAGATAATATGATGTAGTCCACATCCTCATACATCAAGAAAAATCCATGGATATAATCCACTAAATTCTAATTTTTATGGATATGAGTGGATAATACATAGTACCGTTTTGATTAATTCATCAATGTAAGATGATGACTAAATCTGTGAAATGTGTCTTTGTTTGGAAATAAAATCCAGAAATGGGTTAGCACCCTCTAGGAATTGAATGAAATCTTGATTTGGGAATACAAGATATTCATAAGCAATTATTCCCTTTAATAGTATATAAATTTCATACTAATATTTATAATCATGTTTAGTTATCCATCAAGGCCTCATTTAGTACTTACTCAATTTCACTTTTGATTCACCCTCATTTATTCATGGGAATTATTCAAGGTTTAACAAGCTCCAAATGATATGACTACACAATTTACTTCCAACTTAATTAATTTACACATTTAATTTAATTGGAAATTAAAACCCATATTAGGAGTTGATTTGGTCATAAAACATGGTAAAATATTCAAGGTATATAAATAATTCCACTTAGAGAGGCAGCTAGAATTGAAGTTATAAAACTTTAACATCGTTGTTGGTATATGACTGTCTCAAAATTAAATTATAAATAGTTTAATATGGGACTTTAGGTTTTAATGGGAATGTGTTTATAGTCTGGTGTGTGGCGTAATAAAATAATATATGTAAAAATATACATTTAGGGAAATTTACTTGACCACATTCCATAGACTGATAGATGGATCTTCCCTCAATATAATCTTTATATTCAATCCATAATTGAATATATCAAAAAACTAGATGAAATCCATTTATTTTTGTTGAATTTGGTCTCAAATAGATAGAACCACTAATGGTGAAAGAAATTAAGAAAATAATTTGGATGACTTATAGACACAGTAAGGGTGAAAAACCATTATAATTTATTTCAGGCTTGGCATCTATACATAGGTCTTCTCATATGGTCTAACAAATTGTTCTCCAAAATATTTCATCCATGCAGTTTAGAAGCATGGTTACTACTAATCATGTACCAAAAATGTGCCTCAACATTTTTTCCAAAAACTGGAACTCCGATCCTTTAACCAAGCTCGAATTGTCCTAAAAACACCAATAAATCTTTTGAAATTTCCATTTATATTTGAAAAAAAATTATACTAAAACTAAAATTATAACAACATATAAATAATGATAAGGTTATTACTTGTATACACCATGATATCCCATAACATTCTTCACCTCCATATGTTCTCTTGACATCCTAATGCATGTTTAATATTTTTTGATAGACTGATAGAGATGAGTTATTTGAATCATTTTATAACTCCGTTTCCAAATATAGTACTTAAGGTAACACCTATTAAATTCATGAATTTTATAATTACATAATTATCATGTTTAAAATTTATAATATTCAGTATGGTAACATCCCATTATAATCATTTAGTTAATTCTTGACCATTTTTTATAACCCATTTCTTGTCATGGTTTTTATCATTTTTTGAGTTTTTTTAATATTTTAATGTCCCATGGGGTTTTCTATGGTTATTTGAAGGTTAGTGAAAATAATGTATCATCCCTATAAAAACATTAATGATTAGATAGTGGGTGTTTAAATAGTTGGTGCCCGGTTAGTCAACCAATGTACACAAAGTGTGTAGCCTTTCCCGAAAACCGATGAGGGTGCACATTTAGTTCTAACCTTGCCTTCCAATGAAGAAAATGTTCCCTTTAATTTTTAATACATTGAAAATTAAATTTATATATTGATACCATTATTATTTAACATTAAAAACCTAATTTTTAACCTTATCTCAGTCCTTTTTGATTTTAAATCCTCTCAATAGAGGATTTTTGCTTCTCCAACCCCATTCATCTCTAATTGAATAGTAGATACATTCATTTATTCTCTATCTAGTATATGCAATATATTTTATTTTAAATTACCCTTTATAATATTCTCACATCATTGAATGTGATAGATCATTATGTTATTGGATAATTTAAACCATAATTTGAGAGATTGTGATTCTAAGGATTCCTCTAAGATTATCCTCGCCTATGATGTTCCATTAAAAATTTCAATTTTTGAGATTGAATGATTACTTAGTTATTTTATAAAAGGTAGGTTGTTACATAAGTCTTTTACCTATAATTGAAACCATTATTTATTTTTTACTTTACATTTTTTCAATTCTATTCTAAATAATAAATTGTAATAGTTTCTATGGTTTCTTTCAAAGGAATTGGGTTTTTGAAATAAAAACCTGTTTTCAAAGTATCTAAAAATCTTCTATGATTTATAATAAAATATTTATTTATATTAAAAGGTTCTTAATCAATTTAGTTTACATTTATTCTTGAGAAAAATTCTATTCAATTGAATGTTGATTTTTGAAAATCATGAATTTCATGAAAACAAATTTTTTGGTTTGGAATTTTAAATGGAATATTGAAGTTTAAATTAGGATTTGAACCGCGAATTAATAATATATTTGAAAGGAGTTAATTGTAAATGATGGATTTTTTGGTTAATTGAAATCACATGTGTGCCTAAATAGACAGTGGTGGATAGTTAAAATCACACTAGGAGTTTTTATTCATTGAAATACATTGATGGTGAAACCACTAACTAAAACAATAATCATGATTAATCTAATGGAGTGTTAATTGATTCTAATAATGGAATAATACATATGGATGTGTGGACAAAAACGTTAACTTGTGATGATTGAATTAATAGTTTCATGATCCTCTATACAAAAACAAATTAACCATAGTGATTATGAAAACGGTGATTCGTTTTGATAAGATTATTACATACTAGTAGTTTTAGAACTACTTATATTCCAACCCGTGATTTATGAAAATGTATCATAATGCCTATTTTAATATATCAACAATCATTTTATTTTAAAATATGTTTTATAGATAAATGTGAAAATAACTATTTATTCATTATATATCATTAAATTTAATCGTATAATGTTTATTTGTATTGGAACTTCTAATAAACAAATTTGAGAGATCCTACGGGGAGGTTTAGTGAACACCCTACCTATTACTCTGGTTTTTTATTTATTATGTTATTCCAGTTCTAGGAAAAAGGAATCAAACACATGTTTGTGGAGGTGTGTTTAATTCATAGAAACCTAGAGTGACTGTGGTAGTGGTATATCGATGGTGTACGTGTTAAATGAGGATTATGAGACTTTATTCAAAATGATGTTATACAATTTTCTTTTGGTTGATACTCTATTTGGGTTTCTATCTATATACTTTTGTTAAATTTATCATTGAGGAGGTCTTTACATATTAAACAGGAATTGATTCTTCTTCCATTATGCTATATTGATATTTATTTCTAATGGAAAACTAATTTCACATAAATTCATAATGATGTTAGGTTCTAGTAATTAACCTGTGGGGATCAATAATACCATTCATGTTATGCCAGTGCACACTTGGGTATCAGTTTATTATGGAATATGTGACAGTTCATGTAAAAATGGTGTTAGATGTCTTATGTGGTGCATATTTCCTTGATGTCTAAATGCATTTTGAGAAATCACGAAAGATATGAGGAAATGTTATCCATAATTAAGGGATAGATACAAGTCGAGTTTTAATTCATCTCCCACTATAGAGATCATTTTTTCACTGTAGATCTTTGGAAAATGAATCCATGTGAAATAAATTTTGCTGATTCATTAATTTTATCATCTTTTTATATGATTATAATGAAATACCCGATGACTAAATTATTTTTGATTGAATTATTATTAAAATATCTCTTGATCAAGTTGATTATCATATTATCCTTACTAATTTTCATGTATTTCATGTGGATATTGGGTAGTGGAATACCTTGATGAATATTTTTAAATAGACCGTAGGAGGGAGCTGACAATAAATCATGAAAAGGGAACCCTCTATTAGACAAGATTATCATTAAGAGGGTAGTTTGTGCTATCCAAACTCTTCAATAGGCTGCCCCACTCATTAATTTTCGATCTCTAGAAGTGGAACCTCAAAGGGTTTAACTAAATATCATTATTAGTATTTTTTTTCCAGTAACCAACATCGTTCCAGGGCTCAAATTATTCTCAAGATATAGAGTATTTGATGAAATATATTGAGAAGATTTTTTTAGTTCAATGAAGTTACAACATCCATAAAGGTGAAATTTTCAATCATCAATATTGGAGGACTGAGAATATTGTGGTCGAATTTGATGGTTACAGTAATGAATGATAGTGATTTTGACTGGAAAGACACCATAGTTATTTTCACAGAACATTTATAACCATAATCCATGGTTTGAATGATGTCCAGGGTATTTTTCATCCTATAGTGAGATGAATGAACTATGACCCAATATTAAACCTAATTGGTTGAACGTTTTCAGTTTTCCCTTATGGTAGTGATGAATGAGAAGCCGGAGGCTAGAAGGTTCATGATGGGTCTTCATTGTGATATCAAATATTTGGATCAACATAATGATTTTTTCGTTCGTGCTTATGTATGGATTACCGTCTCCACGGACACGATGAGATTCATTCCCCATCATAATCATTCATGAATAATTTTCATTTTATGTTTAAAAACAATGTCTAAGAACTTAATATCATTCTATATATTAATGAAATACATCCTATCAATAAAAAACATGGCTCACGTAACCGGGGATATAAAGTAAAATGAATCAGTTTACACCCGAAATGATGATACTACAAAAATATTATTAACAAAGATATATTGGACGATTATATATGATATCCTATTTATGTCTATAGTTCTTGTATAATTTAAAAACAATTATTAAACTAATATAAAGGAGGTTAATGTACCCACGACCAAGGAAAACTACAAGGTAATGGTTAATTCTACAATCTCTTTACTTATCAGAGGTACTTAACACATAAGTATATACTGAGACCCCTTTGACATCCAAATACGTGTTTTCATAAAAATATAATTACAAACATTCATATAATTTACTAAAAAATGGGTTAAAGATATTTATACCCTTATTTGATTATATATGTTTTTAAACTAATCCTTCCGTCGTTTTTCAAACAAGGTACTTTATGACCTTTTCAACACAATTATGATAAGAATGTCTTTTTTTAACATATATGGTGGGTGCGGCTATTTTCCACAATTATAAGATCATCAAAGCTTCTCATACCAGCTTATATGAATATTTTAAAAATTATATTTTTTCTTTTATAATTATATTACTTTTAAATGATTACAAAATAAAAGAGATATTTGTCTAAATTTTTTTTTGATTTCATATATGTCAACATAGTTTGTTGGATTTTAAGCTTGAATGTAGTTGATTTATTATGATACAAAAATTCCATATTATATTAAAGGTTTTTTGGATATGTTTTAATGTGGATGTGTTATTTTTACACCATTCATGTTTTATGGATAAAGTATTGATATTTCGTATGCTAGTTTTAATACGAATGTTTATGTTATGTTTAAACATTTTCATATGAAGAATGCATCAGACTTAGTAAGTGACAGGTGGAGACCACTATAGCTCAATGATGAATCGGTAGGTCTCATGGGACAAACTAGTTTCTTCTCACAAGGCCATGAAAAAATCATATTTGTAGTATTCTAACAAGTCCTTGACTATGTGGTTATGAAGTAAGGCATTATGCATTACATCATTATGAAATTGGATATTCATATTGCATGTGTTTATTCGACTAGTATAATATCCATGTGAATAAATAAATGGAATTATTTGATTTATATTGGCTATATTATGAAGAAGTTTATGTTTAAAAGGCTTATGTTTTAGTCTTATACATTGCCTTAATTGTTTGTGCTTATTTATGAAATTTTCCCCTATATTGTTATCTTTACTGATCATCTAAGATCACCCCATTATATGTATTATTTTTCCTAGGATGTGTTGAAATATTTTACGGTTGACCTATTGGGATAGTATAAGGATATAAGTGTGGTCAATGGGGACAAAATTTTATTGATGTTTTTATTTCATAATGTAATTTAAAACTTATTAATGTATCTAGTAATTCTGAGGCTACTAAAGTGATCGGTAATTCAGGATTTGATCCTTAGTGATCATGCCAGTGTTATGTAATAATGCACTGACTCTGGGTAACAGGGGTCAGGGCATTATAGATGGTTTCAAAAGAAGTTTAGTACAATCCATGTAACATAGATTTAAAAAACCTTGATTAGAGAACATTTTCCTAAGATAGACATTGAGGATTAGTATAGATGGAATTCCTAGAATTTTTGTAAATATTTTGTGAGTTTTCCAAGAAAAACATACTCGTCTAGATACGATAAAGTAGAGGTGGATCTGGCCCAGATGTACCTGGGGGTCGAACCCAAAAACACTACTTTGAGCTAGAGTCGAATGGGAACTGGGGCATGATGACGGGACTAAATGAACTGTTGCTTATGAAAATCCATGGGGATATTCGTAGGATAAATTAAATTTTATTTACAAACCCTTATAAAGTATTTATGGGTATATACCTCATCAGAGAATTTTTTTTATGATCACGGATTATATATATAAACATTTCAGTTTATTTTAATTATTTTTCAGGTTTGGAATTATCTATTGTGATTCATAAACTAATATATTATATTCTGTTCTTTAGAAATGGTTCCTAGTAGAAGGAATGGAAACTGTATCAATAAACATAATCTATATATAGATATCCCTTTTACTAAATATAATTATAGTGGTGTTGGTGATGCAACTGGGGCTGATCAGCTTATCCCCATACTTGGACAACTCACTCAGGTTATGAATAATAAACTTACCCTTATGGAGCACCCTGATCCACAATGTGGAGAATAAAGGTTAGAAAACTTTATGGGGAAACAACCATCAACATTTAGTGGGAGTACAAATCCATTATTAGCTAATCAATAGATAAATATCTAAGAGAAAATATTTCATGCATTAGGGAGTAGCGAAAGGGAAAAAGTTTTCATATAAGTTAATCATCTCACGGGAGATTAAGATCAAATGTAGTCATTAATCTGAAACAAAAAGGAATATTAAGAACTATGAATATTGAATGGTGGTAGTTTAAATTGATTTTTTTAGAAAAATACTTTCCTCATGACCATTGATTAGATATGGAAAGATAATTTCTGAGTCTGAGGCAAAAGGAAGACGAGAATGTCACAAAGTATGAGTATAACATTACAATTTTAGAAAGGCATACGTCAAATTATATATGTAACCCAAAGAGTATGATTGGTAAATTCTTTGAAGGGCTAAAACAATTTCTTTGTCGAGCATTAGTCTCACAATCCTTATCATCATACAATGATATTGTCTCATGTGATATCAAGGAAGAAAACAAATTCTCTAAGTCTTATGACTTTAAAGAAAAAAAGAGAAAAATAGATCAAATGAACACTCTGGAAATGGAAATAAGGGGAAGAAGGGAAATGTTTAATATCCATCTTAGGGTAAATTTGGGATGAAACAACCTAACACTTGCGTGAAGGGAATTAGAGTCTATTACAAGTGAGGTGAAAAAAGCCACCATGCTCTTAATTGTTAGGGGAAGAAAGATTCTATTAATGTTTAATGATACAATTGTAGAGAATATGGTCATTATGAAAATGAATGTCCTAATCACCTAGGGAAATTATCTTTGAAAAGGACAAGGGAGAAAGGCCAAGCTTATGCAATCACTACTTTTAAGGATGAAGCTCTGAAAGACATGGTGGCATGTAATTTAATGGTTTCTTCATGTTTAACCAATGCTTTATTTGACTATGGATCATCACATTGTTTCATATCTTCCTATTTTTATAAGAAAATTAGATATTTTCAACTTTTAGCCAATACATTATAATGGAGGTATGCAATTTTATTTGTTTAGCATGTTATTATCAATTTTTCATCCAGAATATTGCCCAGCTAGCTAACCCATTAACCAATATCACACGTAATGGGGTTAAATTAGTTTGTAAAAAAGAGTGTGAAGAATGTTTTGAAGAACTTAAGAGAAGATTATTCAATGCTTCTTTCTTTACACTACCATCAGTGAATGGTGGGTTTTTATTTATATAGATTCATCAAATAAAGGACTATGGCGTATCCATGTGCATAATGATGTTGTTATTTTCTATGCATCACGAATGCTAAAAATTCATGAGAAAAATATTCCTAGTAATGATCTTGAGTTAGTAGCTATAATAGTTTCTCTAAAAATATGGATACACTATCTCTATTTTTAAAATTGTGAGATTTCCACTGATCACAAGAGTTTGAAATATATTTTATTCCAGAACGTACTCAACAGGATGCAATGCTGATGGCTTAAAATACACATGGATTATGATTTCACTATATACTACCACTCGGGGAAGGCGAATAAGGTGGAAGATGATTTGAGTTGAAAGGATCATGGAGTTTTGAACAAGATGAGAGTTGAAAGAGATCATATTTTCATGGATCTAGTAATGATGGATATGGGAATAACCATGGAAGGTGAAAAATTAATACTTTTTCAAATGGTTTCTAACCCATATATACTAGAAATGATAAATAGTTATCAGACTGGTGATGAGGAGTTTTAAAAGAAGATTAATGATGTGAATGATGGGAGATTGAGCGACTTCATATAAGAAGATGGAATTTGGAATTTTGGGAAATGACGTTGTGTTTATAACATACCTGATCTAAAAAGAGACTTTTTGGATGATGATAATAGCTTCATTTTCACAATAAAGCATGGGAGCACCAAGATGTATAGATATTTGAAGGAACATTTTTGGTGGGACAATAGGAAGAGGGAGATTGCTGATTTTGTTTCAAGATGTATGGTTTATCAACAAGTGAATGCTGAAAGGAAACAGCATGGAAGATTCATAAAACCTCTTCCCATAACTAAGTAGAAATGGGATAATATTATGATGGACTTTTTCATGGGACTACCAATGAATCTTATAAGAAATGATGCAATATGGGTCATTGTTGATCGCCTTACCAAGTCAACACGTTTTGATGCTTTAAGAGAATATTTACCACATGAACGTTTAGAAGGAAAATATTTTAATAAAGTTGTAAGACTTCATGGAGTACCTCTATAGATTGTTTCTGATCGTGATCCCCATTTTACATCATGATTCTGGAAAATTCTTCAGAATGTCCTGGATACTGAACATCATTTGAGCACTGCTTACCACCCTCAAACTGATGGACAATCAGAATGGACTATTCAAATCCTATAACACATGTTGAGATCCTTCTCACATGACTTTCAAGGTACATGGGATTAATATTTACCTCCGGTATAATTTTCATATAATAATAGCTTCCATTCATGTATTTAAATGGCACCATATAAAGCGTTATATAGAAACAGATGTCGCACACCAACTTTTAGGGATGATGTTGGTGAGAGAAAAATCACAGGCGAAATGTTTTTGGGGAAACAATGGAAAATATAAAGGATATCAAAACACACATCAAAGCATCCCAAAGTAGGAAAAAGAGATATGTTAATAACCAAAGAAAGGATTTGGAATATCATGTAGGATACTATGTTTCCAGGATGATATCTCAATTAAAGGGTGTTATACGATTCAATAAGAATGGTAAATTGATTCCCAGGTAAATGAGACCATTCAAAATTCTAGAATGAATTGAAGTTGTAACTTATCGTTTGGAAATGCCTCCAAGTCTCTCCAATGTTCATGATATGTTCCATGTATCACTTTTTAGAAAATACATGCCTGGCCTGACGCATGTACTCTCCTATGAAGAAATTGAACTAAAACTTGATATGTCTTATTTTGAAGAGCCTGTATAAATTATATATACAACAGAACAAGTGCTGAGAAACTGGACGACTCATTTGGAAAAACATCTACAGAGAAACCATAATATGGAAGAGGCAGCAGGGGAACCTGAGGAACATATGATGAAGAACCGCCTGAATATTTTTATGTAATAATATTCTAAAATTTTTTAGGATAAAATTATTTTATGGAGGGGATAATGTAACACCCCAAGATTCCACATGACATTTCCCTTTTAATAATACAATATCTTGTACTGTGTTAAACTTGATGTTTTAACACTCCCCCACCAATGAAACTAGATGTTATGAATAGTAATACCCACTTTTTGAAATTTTATAAATTTTTATTTTCAAAATGGGCATCACTTTTGGATTCGGAATATCAAAATTATTTTAGGGCGAATTTTTGTTATTTTTCTAAGAAATATATATTTTTAATGAATAGTGAAAAACAATGCGTTATTGTTTAACACAAATAATTTATTTAAATAATTAGTTATTTAATTTTAATTTATTTTAGGAAAAAATAGATACATAATACCTATATATGTTCAATGGCATTCATTATAGTAATTTTATAATGTGTTTATATATATATAATTTTATCGAACTCTTTACCGTCTTTTACCCACCTTCTAGGAGAATTTACAAATTTCAATAAAACATAATTTTACCACTTCTGTGAGTTGAATTTCAAAATTCAGAGAGACACAGTTGACGTCAATAAGCAAAATATGGTTCAATAATATGAAAATACTTTTTTGTTAATAGGAACTTTTGACTTTCATTTACCACAATTAAAAGTAAATAGGGTAATTATGTTTAAAAATGATATTATAATTACTCTAACACAAGTCCCAATTCTCTTGGTTAAGTGTAATTTGACCGAAAACAACCATAGGAGTAAAATATGATCATTTTGGTAAATGTGGATTAGATTAGGACATTTATTATTATTTTATTTAAAGAAGAGTTAAAATTAATAAATTCAATGTTTAATAACTAATCTATTTTTGATATAGGGTTATACATAAGATAAATTTAACTATAAATATTACATAGAAAGGTAAATATATTTATTAAATAATGGTATTTTATTTATAATTTTTATACATTAAAAAATTAAATTTATTTATGACACAAAGATGATGATGTAATTACATTATTAATGAATGATTAAAATAATAAATATTATAAATATCCAAATAAATTTAACTTTAGACTTTTGATGAATTCAACTAATTTTATAGGTTAATATGTCATGTTAGGGGAGATTAAATATTTTTTTCGAATTAATCATGATGTTTTGATTTTCACAAAAACCAAATACTAAATATTTTCAAAATTGACATAATAAAGTTTTTAAAAAAAATACTATATTATTAATTGATATAATATTCATTAAAATCTAAGTATTGGGAAAAGGACAAAGATAAGTTTATATATATTAAAAATTAACCATTTGGGGTTCTCTTGGATTTTTATAGTATTTTTATTAACCATAAATTATAAAAATTCAAGGAGAAATGGTAAATGTCAAACTATTTAACTAAGAGTTAAATATAACATATAAGGTTAATATGGTGACCTAAACCTGCCTAAAACCTATTGGTTGATACTTTTTTTACCCATCCCACCTAATAAGAAAAATAAATCATTTTGGATCCTTTAGAAACTGAAAATTATTTTACTATAAAATAATATTTCATGCTTTTCCAAAAGTGGCACACACCTCTTTTATTAATGGGTACTTCTTCTTCTCTTAATTAACACCTCCAAATCCATTTTTCTCAGCCATTCCCTACCTAAATATCCTCCCAACATTCCTCCCTTCATCTTAGAGGCCTTCCTTTGGTCATAAATCCATCAAATGGAGCCCTTTTGATCAAATAAAAAGGAAGAACCTGAAGAAGAGGTATATATTTCATCACCTCTTTCAAGTTCATTTCTTCTTCCACTTCCCCTTTCTTTATTTTTTCCATTATAAAATAATAACTCTAGAATATTATATATACTATGATGTTATTATAAAAATGGCAGAATCATATTCATTATTTTGTACATCATATGAATGAAAATGTCACCATACGTTCGTACGTACAGTTTACCATCTCCGTGTCATGGTGTCGTTTGTTACTCAAACACATCATTATTAAGATGGGTATAATAATGTGTATAACTGATGTAAATAATAAATATAACATTTTAAAGATTCTGTATATATGATATACCATCCATTTAGATATTATTTCACAATCAATATAATGATATTGTCGCTCGTGTGTACGTACGGATTACCGTCTCCACGAACGTGATGAGATTCATTCCCCAACATAATCATTAAAGAATAATTTTCATTTTATGATTAAAAATAATTTTTAAGAACATAATATAATTTTGGATATGAATAAAATACATAATATCCAATACAATCATGGCTTATGTAACAGAGCATATAAAGGAAACCATATCAATTAACACCAAAAATGATGATACGACTAAAATATTATTAACAATGAAATAATAGATGTTCATATATGATATCATATTTATGTATATATTTCTTGTATATTTTAATAACAATTATTTTAATATTATACATGAGATTAATGAAACCGTAATCCAATTAAAATTACAAGGTAAGGGTTAATTTAACAATCTCTTTACATATCTAGGGTTGTTAATACGTAATTATATACTGGGACCTCTTTATCATCCACATCCATGTTATCTTTAAAATGCAATTCAAAAAATTCTTAATATTTATAATACTATGGATTAATGTCATTGACACCCTTATTTTGGAATATATGTTTTGAAAATAATCTTTCTGTCAGTTTCCAAATAAGGTACATTATGACCTTTTCGAAAAAATTAAGGTAAGAATGTCTTTTTTATCATATACGACGGGTGTGGCTATTTTCAACCGTTATAACATCGTCAAAGTTCTTCATACAAGATTATAAGAATATTTTGATAATAAATGTTTTCTTTTATAATTATATAACTTCTAAAATATTTCTAAATAGAACGAGATATTTCTCTAAAAAATGTTTTGATTTCATCTTTGTCAACATCCTTTGATAGATTTTAAACTTGTTTGACGTTAGTTTATTATGATACAAAACTTCTATATTGTATTGAAAGTATTGTGATACTTTTGGATGTGTGTGTGTTATTTATACACCATTTCTGGTTTATGGATAATGTATTGACATTTCGTATGCTAGTTTTAATACGAATGTTTATGTCATGTGAAAACCTTTTCATATGAGGCATGCATTGGACATAGTAAGTGACAGGTGGAGCCTGCTATAGATCCTAGATGCATCGTTAGGTCTAATTATACCAACTAGAGTCATGGAACAAGGGCTTGAAATAATATTATTTTCAGTCTTGGAAGAAGGCCTTAATAATACGGTTATGAATCCTGGCATTAGGCATTCCATCATTATGAAATTGGCTGTTGATATTTCATGTGATTATTCAACTAGTTGAATATCAATGGGAATAATTAAATGGAATTATTTGATTTATATTGGCCATATTATATATAATATTATTTTTAAAAGGATTATGTTTTAGTCTTATACATTTCCTTAAATGTTTATTTTTATTTATGAAAGTTTCCGCTATATTTTTATCCTTACTAAGAATCTAAGCTCACCCCTTTCTATGTTTTATTTTTTCCAGGACGTGAAGAAATATTTTATGGTTGACCATTAGGGATAGGATAATAATATAAGTGTGGTAAATTGGGGAAAAATTTTGTTGATTTTTTATTCCATGATTTAATTTAAAACTTATGAATGTATCTAGTACTTCCAAAAATACTAAATTGATCGGTCATTCGGGAATTTATCCCTTATGATTATGCCAATGTTTTGTAATAATGCATCGACTCTGGGTAAATGGGGTCGGGGAAGTATATGTATATTGTGTATTGAAAGTATAATTGGATCCAATATTGAGTACATTCAAACCACCTCTTCCATAGATTTGTAGAGTGACATATGTGATTTATTATTACTGGTTAATTCATATTGGAGTGGTGGTCCCCCTATAGTTTTCATTGAGTTTCCAAACATGTTTCCATCTATCATTTCTAGTTTACCACTAATATGGAAGGTAGATTACTATAATAACATTATAACAAGTACTATTCCCTTATTTTTTTCCTACTTACCATATATAACACACCAAATTTATAGATCTAATGATCCAAATCAATGATTTACTATATAGAGTATTTATCCCCCATGTGTGTCCCCAAGGATGGTTCATGCACTTTTTTCAAGGAAAGATGATGGAATAGTTCGTAATTTTTTTTATTAAAGATAACTACTATATTTATGAAATTTAAATTTCAACCTTTTCCACATATAAATTGTTTTCATTATCAGTTCAAATATGTGATTTTTGTCTCAATGATTAATCTTTGGTTCTATAATCACCAACAGAGGAAGTGATGTTCTTTTAAGAATTTGGTCTTGTAACATTATATATAAATTGATCCTAAGAATTTGAATGCTATTATGATGTGATAACAACAACATAATGTGCTCAATATTTAGAGCATATTGGGATTATTTGGGTATTATCACAAATTATTCAAATATTTATTAAAGATTCATTCTACAATGTTCACTCTAACTGAGAAAAGAGTCATTTTTTTGAGAATTCATATTGTAATATTTTTTTTGAGTTTAATCACCTTTTTAATTATATGAAAATATATACTCCACTACAGGATGGGTAAGGATATGTAATCTTTATGAAACATAATGTCTGGCTTTGGGGTGATTTTTCATCCAAGGTGGTCATATGATGTCTTTTGGTTCTATACACCTTTGGAAACGTGAGAAGAAATACCCTAATCATGATCTTGAACTCATAGTTATGATGAATTATCTTATGATTTATCAAAATTCATATTTTAGATAAATTTTATCCGTTTTTATTATAAAATAATTTTATGTTAAATGTTCCATATCATATATTTGATTCTTCGGAAGATATATTGGGTATAATACACATAGTAATTTATGTTCCAAATTTCCTACACCCAGTGAATGGGTAATTTCATCATTGATACCTTGATCAAGAAACATTTGATACAATATTTTACAAAATCATCAGACAAGTATAGCATGATAGATCCCTTTACTCTTTTGAACATAGAGGATTGGTGGGATGATTCTAATCTCGTTCTATAAATATTTATATTTACCATTACTATTCCCAAGAATATTCTTTAGTAGCAGCATATTCATGATGAGTTATTTGGATTAAGGGACACTCTTTATAGTGGGATACCATTCATTTTTTTGTTTGAATCTAAGGTTATTATATGTTTCTAGAACCTATACTCATACAATTTCCTTGAGAAATGATATGATGGGGTAATTCTAAAATTACAACTGGGTGGAACATACAACAACCAAAAAGGTATTATATTACATGTAGTGATGATTCTAGTGGCTAGGTATGATATGATACATTGAATATTTTACAACTTTTATAAACATTATAATCGGTAAAGGTTGAGCACCAAGAACAATTTGGTATTGTTTAGAAGCTTCATTTGATTACAAGGATGTGAAATGAGATTTTGATGGATTTGGTGGTTGGGTTTCCTAATACCACATCAAGGAATAATTATATGTTGGTATTATTTGATTAGAAGACCAAATAAGAAAACTTTATTGCCATTTGAGATAAAATAGAAGTTGATGACTTTGAAATCTAGTATATTAATGAGATATAGTGATTTTGTGGAGTTGTTTTTGTTATAGTTTGTCTTTAGGCATCCCTATTTTATTTATAATTTTTTTATTAATCTTTAGGAGGCATGGAAATAGCCACTTAGTTTTATCATTGAATATAATTCATATATTTATGGATAGACATAATGAGATAAATTGACTCCTGAAGACAGTTTTTGTGCTTATGTTATTTTTTTTAGTTGAACTTTGGATATCTATTTCGAACTAGTTGAGTTTTCCAATTAAATTATTAAATTTTCATCCATCAAAATGAAAGACATTTATTCATTGTTTTTTCATCCACGTAAATATATGTTCGTTTGGTTGTATATTGGTGATGATTTTTGTTGAGACTAGTTTAGTCCATCAGATGAAATTAAATATCTTATAGATTCATCAAATAATGGGGGTTATTATAGATGGTATAAATATTATGTAGATCATTGTATATTTCCATTATATTTATCCACTGGTAACTATGGGTTTCGAGAGTTACACCATGGATTAGAAAATAATTACTTTGAAAATAATGAAATCATGTAATGAGATGCATGGGATAGTTTGTTGTTTTTTATTAGATTACAAAGTTGTCTAACCATTTTTCTTTTATATATTGGTTGAAGTCAATTAACTATTTTCTTCATGTATCACATCTCAGAAAGTATCTCTCTAGCCTATATCATATCTTGTGCAGAGAAGATCATGATGTGGAACTTTATTTATCCTGGATTGAGTATCGATTTCTAATATTTGATTTTTGTGATAAAGTATCTTCAAGGGAAATCTACACATTTGGTTTGTGATCATGGGTAGTATGTTCTTGAATTTCATGAGGTATGATAGAGTGAGCCAGTAGTGGGAAATAAGGGGCCACGTATCTTTTAAATGGAGTCCTCTTCTTATATTTTTTACGGGTAAATTTCTTTTTGGGGGGGGGGAGAGATTTTAACATCCCAATACCAAAATTCCGTAACATATGGAACCCTTTTTTGAATGTTCCTTTCCTAGATCTTGTTTTGGGTCATTTATATAGTATTTTTAAGGATTTTTTTATTTTTATGGGAATATTTAAACACAGTTTTCTCACATAATTGTTACATCATTTTTAAGATATACAACATAAAATAATTACAATATAAGATCCAAAGGTACAGTATCTTGGCATAATTAGGGCCATACCTCACTTATAAAAATAATTTACATGTATTTTATTAAAATATTCTTCCTTATACTTCAGAATCTCATATACTATTTAGTATGTGTAGTCACCTGAAGATATACATCAATTAAAGGGGTGAGCTAAAATCCCAGTAAGAGGATGAATAAGGTCATGAATAAATTTAACATGGGAGATCATAGTCATCATCATAAAAACATAATAATAGTATCATAATCATAATTATGAGTTGAATAATTACATAAAGGCCTGGAATGTGGCTTTGAATAAAAATTAAATATCATGACTATGTGGTAAAATACTGCACATAGTTTTTCACTAAGATGTCATCACATTCATTCATAACATATGTGGATAATAATAACATACTCATTTTGATCAATTATTGCAACATTTTCAGGATTATTATACCATATATCATAACATACATCACATAATCCATTTAATTTTAGTGATATATAATTCTAGTCCCACCAATCACGTCATAATATATATATAATTATTCATGTCAGATAGAATTTATAACAACCATAGTCATGAAATAAATCCAATGAGGATAAAGGCTTTCATAATGATTTAAAAAAGAATAAACTCATGAGTATGATTTTTGGATCACAAGTTAAAGAGGTAAAATATATTGGCATAACCATTATCATCCATGAGTAAAGAACAAAGAACTCATGTAGAGAAAAAGGTTTGTTTTGGGAGAAATATTTCTTTTTTAAAATCTATATATTTCTCATAAAATTATGTGGGAAACAAGTATATTAATCAATAATTAATTTTAATATTAATTAATTAATTTTTAGGTATCAATAATGGAAAAACCAAATAGAAACTGGTGTGAATACATGAAAACCCAAATAAAGAGAGTTTGGTCTGAGAATCCCCATGCCTTATGTCCGGATGCCTTTTTTACATGCACATATCCAAAATAACATAGTTAAACTAATTAATTACTAAATTTGGAACCTATTATTCATTTATATGATATGTTATAATTTTATTAATTCTATTTATTGACTTTTTAATGGGTTATAATGTCTAATTTCGTTGATAATGAGGTGTTTATATCATATTTTTATGGTCGGTTACTCTGAGTATAATTATACGAGTTCTTGTCAAATAGAAAAAACAAGAATTGGAATTAAATGGTATAAATATAATTTTTAAATTTTAAATGGTCCCATATTTCATTTTTTCTAATATTAGGGTGATTCATTAGATAAAACTATAAGGAAAATATTTAATTTATTTTTAGTGGTTTTTACAACAATCACAAACTAGAGTAATTTTAGATAATATAAGATTAATTTTTGGCTCTAGAACATGCTGAAAGATTTAATATTCTTATTTAGATATTATGTAAACATAATAATGGAATTAAATACATCTCTATAGGTGGTAATAGAAATTGAAAACCCATTATTCATGAAGGCGATGAATGGACGTATAAGAGACGATATTTTCATTTTTAGAATAAAAAAGAATGTAATTGATTTGATAATGGTTATTATATTAAAAAGTAAAATTAAGGTATATATATATGATAATGGACTTTTTATGAAACTTTTTATAGGATAGGTGATGAGATAAATAGAAAATAAAGGAAATTAAAAGATAATAAAGTGGGATTTTACCTCTAGAATATCTTCTTCTTCAAAACCTCCTTAAGGCGCTTAGATTTCCTCTTTGGTTGATAGTAGTAGCTCTTGGACAAGTGAAGGGGTTTTGGGAATTGACCTAGGAATAATTAGGACAATATATCATTCCTATAATTTGTGTGTAGAAGAGGTGGTGATGAGTGGTATATATAGTTGATGAGAGTGGTGTTTTTTATTATTATCATTAGTTTATTATTTTGGATCCAGACTATCAATTGGGTTTATTACTATTATTAAATATAGTAAATGGGTTGGGAGAGTTCAAAATAATGGGCTCATACATCATCCATGACAAAAAATTCAGGTATTTAACTAATAATGTAAAATACATAAAATAATCAAATTTCAGTATTCACCAAAAATTAAACTATTTTAGAAAAATCCCTAAAAATCACCCTAATCAGTTTTCAATGGGTAGATTTCAAAAAAGGGAAAAATTTATGAATTAAATTTTTATATTTTTTAAATTAAAATTTTTAAATAAAATCATCATTTATTTAAAAAATATTTATTTTTATATTATAAAATATTTTATGAAACATTAAAAAATAAATTCAAGTCTTAGAAAATAACCTTTTAATTATAATAAAATCAAATATTTATTTATGAATTTATTTTATGAAAATAATTTTAAATTTAAATAATTATATTAATGATAAAATTTTAAATAAACATTTACGTTTTACAAAAACATCAACACTTAATTTATCATTTTAAAAAAATCTTCACTTATACTTTGAAATAGTTATATCATTTTTTCAATTTCTTGATGCCTTAATTTTAGTTATACATTCATAGGTGAGGTTACTATTTTTTGGCCATCTTAGTGTTCATAATAATCATATTACAATTGAAATGGTTATGTTACTAATCCATTGGTATAGGTTCCTTAATTGCTAAAAATATCACTAATTACATTATTCATTTATGAGAATGATTTATTTATTGGTTTCTCTATGTGATGTATTTATTTTATAAATACAATAAGATATATTATACTGATAAAAGTTTTAGTCATCACATTCTTCCCCCCTTTAGAAATTTCAAAAAAAATTATATACATACTAAGGTGAAAATTAGCCAGTGGTATTTCTCCTTCAACACATCATTCGGTTCCTATGTCTCCTAGCCATACTTATTGTTCCTCCAAAAAACATTCACAAGGTGATTCATATTTATGTGTAGTAAATTTTCTTTATGGTCGAAGATCATCATTTCCTAGTCTCTATAAGATAGGTCATTCTCTAGTTGTACAACCTAGGGATTCAATACATGTGATGGTTTTCTATTTGCATAATGAGAAGATATAAAAAACACATCATTAAGAAGAGAAATATTTGGTGGATGTTCATGCTTATAGGATACTACACATATTCAATTAAGGATCTCAAAGGGGATAATATACCATAGGATATGCATCGATTTCTTTACATAATGCATGACTCTCTTATATGGTGATATTCCAAGGAATAATTTGTCTCCAACATTGAAATCCTTATCCCATTGATGTCTCTTAGTGAAATGTTTTTGTATAATCTGAGTTGCATTGATATTTTGATGAATTTCATGAACTTTCACAATTTTATCTGACGCAATATCAATTCCAAGTGACTTCATTCTCCAATATCATCCCAATAAGTGGGAGTTATTCATAAATTCAAATACAATGACTCATATGGATCCACCTGAATAGTAGAGTGGAAAATAATTTTATCTGAGACCTAAACCAATGGGTGATGTTGATCCAAGCCTCATTTTAATTCCATTGAGTAGGGTCTGAACATGTACTTGAGAGTATGAATATTAGATTTAGAATAGTCTCAGTTTGGGGCAGATTGGTCTTTCTGAAATTCAATTCAGTAATCGAATCATTTTGAATACTTATCTGGAATTTAGATTTGAACCATGGATCATGATCCAATATTATTGAAAGTGGAATCCCATGAAGACTCCCCACTTCCTCCACATATATCATAATATTTTGATCAATTATGGAATCTTACTAAATATAAATTTATTGTGTAGTCTGGGAGAGTCGATCCACCTCAAATCATATCAAATTTTTTCCTTTGGTAGTTTTTTGGAGTCAAGTGACAAATTACATAGTGAAATTTCCTAATTTCCATGTTGGTATATAAAATTGTTATATCATCCATTTATACTTTTTTACAACTTCCTTAACATGCTGACATACCAAAAAAATTATTATATAATCAACAATCTCGTGCCCCATGTCTTCCAACAAAAACATGACTCAAAGGTCAAATACATCTTGGTACTTATAGGATGGATAGAGAAAGACAAGTAACGTTCATTTTACATTATCTATTTTTTATCCCATAAGAAGAGGGTGCACAAATCCTAGTTCAAACTAAGAATATGCTATCATCATCAATGTAATACTCATTTAACTTCCCATTTTCTGCATCTTTCACCTTATTTGGAAGCTTCACGCCATCTATTTGTGCTTCGATGACCCTCTCTTAGGTATATATTTGGAATTAAGTTGATAAATATAGGATTTATTCCCTTCCATTTTTATTTTACAATTTATCCTTTGAATATCAATTAATATAGGATATTTCTTAGTCCACATCACGAATAGAGTATCATGTTATTTACCCTTAAAAGAATCATATACCTTATTTTCCTTCCCATGATGATTGTGAATATAGAAATTAGAGTCCTTGATTAGATATAATATTATCCTTTGACTGATTTCAATCTCCTTTTGTGTGGATATATAATTCAAGATATTTTGATCAGTATACATGTTAAACATGTCACTATATATATAGTGTCTTCGTATTTTCAAGGAATTTTCTTTTTGCAAACTCTAGATAATGAATTAGGTAGTTAGGATTGTGGATTGTCAACTACCGTAATGCATAGTCTATCTCTTTATCATTCTGTATGAGTACAAAAACGAATCATTTCCCTCAAGCATAACTGAATATCACATAACCTTCTCCACTTTTTTTAGTGTGAGTACAGATGCATTGATTAGCCTCTTCTTGATAACTTTAATGATTTCCTTACATTCTTTTGACTAGTCATACATTTTACTTTTTGGGTTTTAAATTAGTTATTGAGTAAGACTATCATGAGAAATTCCTCCCAAAATGCGGGTAGTACCTATCTATTCTATGAAAACTATGAAATTACATTATACCTGTGGGTTTGATTCATTCCTCATACGCTTCAACTTTTGAATGGTCAACAAATATTCCCTCAGTTGTGATTATTTTCCTAAATAATGTTACCTTCCATAGAAAAAATTCAACTTTCTATAATTTGTATTCAATTTCTCCTTCCTCAATTTTGCTATAAAATTCATTCTATGTTCTAAATATTCCTAATTTTTCTGGGATTAAATTAGAATATATTATAGAAAAAATAAAAAAATCTTCAAGGTATTCTCTAAGGAAATTATTTATTAAATCCAAGAATATTTCATGGAAATTAATAAGTCCTAAGGGAATATATTGGAACTCATAATTCTCATTCCTTCCATGGAAAGAAGACATCTGAACATCTTCTTTTTTACCACAATTTTATGATATCCAGAATGAATAACCATGTTTATGAAGCACTATTCTCCACATTGTTAATAAAATAAGACATATATCTTTGGAAGATGGTATATTTTGTTTAAGGTGACCTTATTGCAACCTCATTAATGGATACATATGTACATTGATTCATCCTTTACTTTAAAATGTGCACTGGCACCCTGTAAGGAAATTCTCTAGGGTGTATGAACACCTTATCCAAATTCTCTTGCAGCTATTTCATTAAATATTAATGTTCAATAGGGGACATCACCTAGGTTCATTTTGAGATATATGTTGCTACATGTATGATCACTATTGAGAACACTACTTCAGGATATATGAAATATCCGGGAAAATGTTTAGTAAATACATTAGTGTATTCCCAAACAATGGAAATTTCTTCAAGGTTGATACCAACCTTTAAATCAGTCATTTGAGTGAGTATTGATTCTTCACAAATAATCAACACCCGAAGTGCTGAGTTATTTTCTAAAGGGTATTCATGGTCTTACTTGAATTTGTGAGGAGTGTGGTATGGTTTAAAATATTTAAAGATATTTACTTTTCCCAAAAAAATTTGTGTGAACTATATATTGAAAGCCCATCCATACCAATTATGGCATTGAATTAGTACAAGGTAAGTATTAAATGATTCAATATATGAATACTCTAATATATTCCTCTAGTATATGAATCCAGGACTTGGTTTACAATGATCGCCCCACTAGATGTTTTTATAGATATCTCTACATCCAGGTTTCTTGGATTTGATTCAGTATTTCTACCAAACATTGAGGATATAATTGATTGCATAGAAAAAAATCATATAATTCTTCTTACTTAATTGAGTTAATAGTAATTATACATTACCTAGATTTTTTTCTGGATTTTCTCAATAGTAGTGATGGAATAAGCTATTACTTTCTACTTTGGACACATGGGTGGTTGCATCCCTTTTCCTCCTTTCTCATTTGATCCACCAATAAGAAATTACATTCTTTCTCTTCTTATCTCCATAATCAATTGACTAGTCCTATAACTATATCTTTATATTTAGGGGATATCTAACCACTTTTTCAAAAATACTAAATAATTATATACTAAGAGCCTTTTTAAGTTGTGGTTTCAAACCATGAAAAAATCTTTCTATTTTTTCATCACTATTGATAAGAAAACTAAATGTATAACATAAAATACTAGTGAATATCTCATTCTATGATGTGTTAGATTCACCATACTTTTTCTACATCATTATAAATTCTCTCCCTATCTTTGTTCATTTTGGTATAACGAATTACTTATTACGAAATATTTTATTAAAATATTCGAACTCCATCTCTTCTATTCCATCCTTTAACATGGTGTTATTTATCAACAACAACCATTTATATGCTTCTCTATCTAACTAATATATAACTAGAATCACAATATTTTTCTTATAATATTGGATTACAAAAAATATCATTTCCAATGAATTAACTCATTATTCCTCATGAATTGGATCAAAAGATCCCCAAAATTCTGATAGTTGTTACTAAATAAATAACTCAGGGTCCAGATTCTTATTCTTGGGTGAGGGGAAATTTTCCATTTCGTTCATTTTATGTTCATGTCATGGGGTATCTTGTTAAGTGTCACAATAAGGTTTTTGGAACCACCTCCCATGGTATTAGGTATTTTATTCGGACAATCATTTTATATTTTCACACAAGTGTTGTTGTCAAGGTTTCACCTAGTTTACACCATTTTTTAAAATAGGATGGTTTTGAAAAAAACATATGTCAACAAAGAATTAATAATTAATCATTTTGTGAAATTATCATTAAGGAATAGGTTATGGGATTCCATTGTTAAAAAATTCCATCATACATAGCTTTTTCAATGTTTACAAATAATTAATATTGTTATAATAGTTTTCACCAATTTTCTCTAATCCAAATTTATAAATAATATAATCCATTCTTGGATACCAACTATAGTGAACATACGTTTTCTTATATTACTATTATATCTTTTTAAATATAAACAACATAAAATCATTATATTATAAGATCAATAGTTTTAGTTTAATGGTAAAATCAAACCCACACACCACTTAGGCATAGTAAAAAGTAAAAATTTATTTAAAAATTTATTATTAATACTTATAAAACTCACGTTTTCCATTGTCTATATAGTCACTAGATGATATAAATCAAAGAAATGGATGATCTATAATACAAGAAAACTACGAATAATGACCTGAGTCAAATTTTCATGGTTGATAATCATCTTAATCATCATAACATATGAATAATATCATCATAATAAAAGTGAGGTAAATCATTAGTTAAAGTTATTGAATATAGAAATGCAAAAAATATAACATCTTGTCTTAGTGGTGAAATACCACAAATAGTTGAGAACAAAACTAGATTAGTGTTCATGCATAAAATATATGAATTATCATAACATTATTATTTTGAAAAAATCTAGAAATATTTCTAACCATTTTACCCAATATCTCTAGAGGTAAATTAAATTACCCAAATGAATTTAATGAATATTTAATTCTGGTCCCACTTATCACATAATGATATTTACATAATCATTTATACCACATAAAATGTATAGCAATCATAGTCATGAGTGAAACCTATGGATAAGAAAGGGTTTCATAAGTATTTTAAAAAGAATACACTCATTAATAAAATTTAGTTTTCCCATGTGAATGTGGAAAAAATAGTTTTCATAACCATTATAATTCATGAGTAAAGAAAAAACAGCCTGAGGGGATTAAATGGTGTGTTTTTGAATAAATATTTCTTTTGGAAAATATTTTTATTTTTAAAAAAATCAAGTAGAAGTAATGTTTATACCGAAAAAGAAAAGGGAACAAAAATTAACTTTTATTAAATAAGCATTAAATGAATAACAATACTCAAATTATATTAAAGGAGTGAAAGCCTCAATTAAATGGAGTTGGGTTAGATAATCCCTTTATCATATGTATGGATGTGTTCTGAATATTCGCTTAATATCAATAATAATAAAATTAAATTCATTAATTACTAAATCCAAACCCTATACTATATTTATATGTATTATTATTATATTAATAAGTTCATTTATGGTCATTTCAATGAGTTGTAATATTTGATTTCATTGTTCCAAAAGCGTTCATTCTATTATTTTATAGTCAGTTCAATTCAGTATAATTATGGGAGTTATTTTCAAATGGATGAAAAACTATAGAAATGTAATGAAAATGTATTAATATACTTAAATAATTTTTACTGATCCCATTTATCTGTTTCTAATTATATTATCATGATTCATTATAAAAAACATTAAGGAAATATTTATTTATTTTCCATGATTTTATGTCCATCATGAACTAGTATTATTTTGTTTAATATTATATTTATATATTGGTAAAAAAAAACATGGTAGAAGTTGTAATATGTTTATTAAAATATTCTTTAACAATTAAAATTGTTTTACGATATTAATTTATGATTGAAATGAAATGTGAAAACTCGTCATCCATGAATGTGGAGAATCAAAACATCAGAGAAAAGGATTTCACTTTTATAATAAAAGGAGAATATAGGTGATTTTATGATTGATATTTTATTAACACTTGAAAACTCCTGTATACAAATTATACTTTAGCTATCATTCCACTTTGTAAATGGGATGTGATGAAGGAATGAGAAAATAAGAGAAATTAAAAAAAAGAAAGAGGGTTGATTTTACCTCTTGAATATCTTCTCCTTGAAAACCTCCTTAATCCAATTGAATTTGTCTTTTTGTTGACAAAATATATTGGACATGGGGGAGAGTCTTGTTATGGTAATTGAACAATATACAGGGATTATAATGTTTTAGGAAAATAGGAGGATAGGGTTTTTAATTATAGGGGGTGAGGGCTTTTTTCATTATTATATTGACAAGTTTATTATTTAGAATCATGGATATCAAAAGGGTTGATTCCCTTTACAAATTATAATAAATGTTCTAGGAGATATTGAACAAATTTTTTCATACATCGATCATTTCTCAAAAAATAAGGTATTTATGTTATATAGTTAATTACCATAAGTTACAATATTTCAATATTCACAAAAAATTCAACTATTTTAGAAAAATCCCAAAAATTTACCTTAAATATATTACAACAAATTGATTTCAAAAAATTAATCCATTTTATGAATAAGAAGTATAAATATTATAAATTCAATTCTTAAATGAAAACATAATTTATTAGAAAAATATAAATTTTAATATTACATCCAATTCAATGGAAAATTGAAATATTAATTAAATTCCTGTAAAATTAACTTATAAAAATAATAAAAATAATATTAATTTCTGAATTTATTTTATGAAAATAAATTTAATCTCAAATCATTGTATTAATTAAAAAAATTGTAAAAACTAGTTACTTTTGAAAAAAATATCAACAATTAATATATAATTTTAAAAACATTTATCTCCTTATACAATGATATAATTATATCAAATTTTAATCTTAAAGAAGATGAGATTTTATTTATACATTTAGAGGCGACTTAACTATTCAATTAGTCGGATTACTCTTCATTGTGGTCATATTACTATTTCAAAATTCAGGTTACTATTCAAAGAGTATAGATTCCTTTATTTTTATAAATAAAACTTATTTCATTCACATATTATGTGAATAATGTGTTTTTGGGTTCTTTGGGTTATGTATTTTTTTTAAATGGAATACAAATGAAATTCCCTTAATAAAATTCTCAATCATTATAATGGGATTATGCATGTTTTATGCATCGTTAGTGAAAACCATGAATCCTCCCCTATAAATGGTGAAACCTTAGATAGTATGGGGTTAAATTATAAAAAAAATTAGTATAACTATGTAGGAAAATGGATTACCATTTCTAGCTCCCAGTATTACTGCATGGTTAATAAAAAATGAATCTAAATGTGGAAACCATGAGAATGTTATTTTAGTCCACCTAAAAAGCTAATTGAATACCCCTGTCCCCTATTTTCCACAAAAATCACTCTACATTAAACCATAACTCATACCCTTGGATTTTGGAGGAAATAAATAGAATATTTTATCATATCAAACATCTTTCCTATGGAATCAATGTTTCAATGGGTGTTTTTAATCTCTCTCTATTATATATAATCTCTTTGATATGGAAGTCCACTTTCTTCTCTTCTCTCCTACATTGAGGCTTATTGATCCTAATGTTATTGGGGGATACCAATATAGAATTTATTCACTATGATTCTAGGAATTCCCCTTTGATCTTTATCATTATTTTTGATCTATTAGAGATTCCCTTTTTAGATATTGATTTATAAAATAACCATGTGATAAAAGATATATGGATTATATGGATTTTCTCATAAATAAAAACTTGATTTAATTATTGAGTGGAAATGTGTTTTAAATTTATTTCTAAAACATTATTTTTTTTGATTTAGAAGATATATTTCATCAACTTGTGGTTTGTGAAGTAAATACCTATTTTCAAATCATTTGAAAATGTATTATGATTTAGGAGAAAAAAAATTGAAAACAAAATTTATTTGATAAATTGGTTTGATATTTATTCAAAAGAAAAGGGAATCACATGAATTTGATTATTTAATGGTATTAATTTGATGAAAACCACTATTTTAGATATGAAATTAAAATACCATGTTTAACATGAAATTATACATTAAAACAAAAATGATGAATTTATTTGAAATTAAGAAATTTCTTATTAATTATTTATAGATTTATTTATGGTGTATATTACCCAAGGAAGTGATTGGGTTTTTGGGATGAAAATTATTGGACTCTGAATCCCTTAAATTGGTTTGATGATGACAAATATAACTATATTTGTTTTGAATGAATTCCTTGATGGAGAGTTGTTTTATTATCCTGATGGTCTATCCTTTAAGGACATGTGTTCACACAATTTTTTTTGCGATGATTGTATGAGTAGTTTAACGATACAATAACTAGGAATAAACCAACATTATGTATTATGAATATATTTCATGGTTTTGATAGATTATTACATGCTAAATAATGTAAAACATTTTTATTATTTCTCTTGATTTATAAAAATTCCATTAAATCATATTTTGATATATCTACCATCTTCCTAATTTTAAAGTGTTTTTGACTGATAAATGTTAAAATTGTTTTCCATGCCATGTCATTATTTAAATTGAAGTAGAAAATGTTTATTTTTATTTTAACTACTTATTGAATTATTATTGAGATCCAACTATGATTTTTTATTTTACAGCCTACATTTTTTTTTGAGTATTTTTATATTATATTGTCCCATATCCAAGAAAAATAATATTTCACATAGTGGTTGAAGGTGTTCTTGATTCTCGGGACCTTGGAGTGATGGGGATGACTAGTGGACTTGTTGTTCTCTAGTTAAACGTGTATTTTAAGATTCTTTCCTGATGGATGTTGTTTCAATTTCTTTTGGAATATGCTCTTTTTAGGTATTCTCTTTATCTACCTGTGAAACATTTTTTCCTAAGGGTAGTTTAGAATACTTTGTTTTTATTGTTTATTCATCCTCTGTTCTATCTTGATAATTTTTTTCTCATTGAAATAACTATTACCTTTGACATCTTATTAATTACATGTTCTAGTTGATAACAAGTGGTTGTCCGGAATGCCCTTCAGTTTACGTTAGTGCTATCTTGTGTATCAGTGCACCAATGTATCTGGGTTACTTTATGAAACAGAACTTAATTTATATGGTTCTATATTTTTTATAGCCTTTTTAATATTCACTCAGATGATGGATACGTTGTCACGTTAGAGATACCTGATTTACCCCATTACCATTAGATCTTTAGGTATACCATTTATAAAGAGATAAGTATAAGGTTTCTTTTAAACAATATAATTGATATGGTATCTTGATACTTCTTATTCAAAGAATTTTCAACCTTGTTCTCCATTCTAGGGTGATAATGTATTAATAAACCATTGTAATTGATTCTATCTAACCATATCCATTGGTGCATGATCAACCCTATTAAAGTGAATATTTACATTAAGCAATTTTTATCAATATATATATCATAGTTGTCACTCTATATATAACACCTTCATATCTTTAATGAAAATATTAGCACTTCTAACTAAAAATCATGCATCATTAATTTTTTCTAATTGAAATTAACTTTACATGAGGCATAGGAAACCATGTTTTCATTTTATTGATGCACACACCCTCAAACCATCATTGATGCATCACTATATAGCAAAAACCATTAACCAATTTTGGGATTTGTGTGTACAAGATTAGTCACCAACCATATTTTAGGATCTATTAAAATAATTCAAATTCATATTTACAATTTTACCATTTTAGCTTCTATGTTATCATAGTTAATATATTTTTCAATCATGATTAATTTACAAAAAATAATTGATAGTATTTAGTTAATATTTGAAGAATGTGGATCTTTGTAATTGTGTTTAGTCAAGGCCCCTCTTCAATCAACTCTTTCTTTGAAGGATCCATTAATATAAACTCTATTTTAATTACATGAACTAATAATGATAAAATATATTTATAAAATTGACACTTGGAGAATTTTAAATATAGTTTCACATTTCTTAATGTTCTAAAAAATCCTCAAATACTCCTCCATACCATTATTAACTATGGAATATATGAGAATATCTTCAATAGATTCAAAAAATGATAGAGGTTAACTCTAAAGAAAATATCAATCAAATACATAATGATAAGAGGTAATTTTGATGTCCAAAAAGAAACACTCTGAATTCATATTTTTTATACCATAAAAAAAAATTATTTTAAGTATATACGTTGTTTTTCCATTTACTGACGGTGTGAATATCGAACACATATCATTGGGAAGAATAAATCCCCCTCAGATTATTTTATAAGTCATTAATAAGGAGTTGAGGATAATTTTTTTGATCAAATATTTTTTTAACATTAGGATAATAATTATAATGATTAATTGATATATCCATACCCCTAAAAAAATTTAATGTTGCTGATATAGTGAAGTACCTAGTAATATATACCCCTGATCCATGTTATCATTTATTTTCTTCTACAATTCTTCTAATTAAATAATGTATATTCTATAAGTAGTCTTTAATATCGGGATGACATTGTGTATTAATTTAATAAAGCATACAACCTCAAACTATAGGTGGAGATTAGGAAACTGACTGACTGAATAGCCCAAAGGCCTTAATTTTTATTTATTTTTGAATAAAATCCATTTTAAGGAGAAAGGGGAAACCTCACATGACTTCAAAGAAATGGATGCACAAATATAACCCAATGCCAAAACAAGACTACTAGAAATGACCCTCCCTAGCATCAACATCATTATGGAAAGCCTCCACCACTGCATGGCTACTCAGCAAGCTATCCTGTGCAAAGATACACAGGCCTGGTACCGATGGCTATGCCATACCCTCTCATCAATCCAAATCCAAATAACCATGCACAGTGGAAGCTACATGCTCTGAGTCCTCATCTGAGGCATTAACTACTAGAAAGTCTGGACCAAGCTATCATGCAAAAATAAAAACCTTCAAATACTATCATTCCTCAACATTTCAAACTGGTCTGCCCTTACTCCGAACAAAAATATAGAACCATAGAACCTCCATCACCAAGCAATAACTCCACCGCCTACAACTCCCATTCCCATCATCAAACACCAGCAAAAACAAATACCAATCCGATTTCATCATCTATATTTCGAAGCCAACTGCAACCAGACCGAAGCAAACCGTGAGGAAAAATCCACGTAGCACACTTCAACGCTCCACTGCCTTGACAGGGAATGCCACAGCCAAGAACCGTCTCTGCTGAGCCAAAAAAGACATCACAACAACGCCAAATTGGCGACCAAAGTCTACTGAACCCGCTGCTGCTGAACACCAAAATAAAAAATCACAGCTTCCCTTACTCCAAAATCAACTCCAAAGCCTTAGATCCATGGCAACACCCGCTTCCAGAGATCAAGACCACCATCCTCAAAAATTATTCTCTACTTCCCCATCACCCGAAGATGCACAGCAAACACCGCAGGAAACCGAAAACAGCCTTACACAAAGCCCAAATCCACCAACAAACAACATTGATTCGAATCGAAACAGCATCCAAATCAACCATAATAGAAAATGCGTCCCTATATCAGGGCACTAAGTGAACTAAAACCAAAATCAGAATCAAAGAAATGAAGAAAAAACTAACCATCACCAGCACTCTTGTAGAAAAACCCATCACGATCCAAACCTAAACCCCGACGCAGCCTGCCTGGTCACTCGTGAAGACCCCGACACCTCCCAACGCACATCCAGAGACGAAGCAGCACCCTCAGGCCACGGCATCAGGATCTCGGCCATTGAACCAACACTGCGCTTCCATGGAATCCCTATCCAACAAAAAGGAGTTGAGCAATAAGTAGGCAAGCTACAATGTAAAATGCCGAGATGGCCGAGTCCATGAAGCCGCACGAAACCATCGCGGCATGAAGCCACCATCACGAGCTCACCGAGAACGAGGAGGGGAGCCGAGCTGAGCAGGAACGATGGAAGGAGGTGGCGGCGACGAGGGGAAACCCTAAATCTTCAGCGCCCTTTACAGGCTCATTTCTAGGTGGAGATTAGGAAACATATTTGGAAATACATTGGAATACTCTAAAACAATTGGAATATCATTAATAATGACAGTATCCATATCTATTTGGTCTATATATATCTCATTATTATGTATCAAGACCCATAAAGAGGATGTAATGTTAATGGTGAGTTCATAGTTATCCATTTTCTAATATATTTTCTCTTTTTTCCAAATGGAAAACATATTTGTGGAATTTTTTAACCATGAACACAAGGGAACCCCCTCCCCTTAAATAGAATACTTCGAAGAGAGTCCTTACAAGAAGGATCCATTGTTATCCATGATGAAATAGCATCTCGATGGGTTGAAAACCCAGTTGGTGATGGTTTGACATAGCAATTCATCCACATGGGTGGGTTTCACCTCATTTTTTTCCACTTATTTATACTTCTATTGATACATTATCAGGGTTAGATTAGGGATATAGAATTTTATTTTGATAAACTAGTAAATAATATGGTCAATATGTTGATAAAGCATGATCGTGATCAAAATTGAATCAAATTCAACCATATGGAGGATAAAATGATATATAAGAAATGAATTACCAAAAAAATTAATTGCATATTAGTTATAGAAATGGTATATAATCATTACAACACTAGGTGGTTCAATCTATAATTCAATATATAATCATCATGTTAGTGACATAAGGCTATTAAAAATCATTTGAGGTATAAAATTTTCAGAAGAACCATAAAACAATATATTTAATTTTCATGAATAAATGTTAATAATACTTGCCTCTTTTTGATTTTTATTATAATCATTAATAAAAATATAATTACTATAATTAATTATTAATAATACCTATATTAAACTAAAAAAATATAATAAAAATAATTCTAAATATAACTTATATTATGAAACCATATATATAATTTTAGTTCATCCTACACTTCTCTTGTTACAACCATTTACAACAACTCTCTTTTGAACCAATGTTTCTTTTACATTAATACTCTTATTAATCACAAACTAATCCCCAGAAATAACTAAATGCCACTATGATACCAACTATGATTACTTAATTACATAATTCATGATAATTACATAAATACACATTAGTGTCTATTATAACTCATAATAAATCAAACCCATATAATATATAATTATAGTTACATTTGATATTAGATATAAAAATACCTTGTACTACAACACATAGAATATTTCCCCAAAAAACACCATAACAGACCCCTTTTTTGACATATTATATGTTATACTCGACTTTATAAATTTGGTAATGGAGAAATAATAATGGATGATCTCATATAGACATAAAAATGAAAAACTAGTGATTTATCAACTAAAGATCATAATTTGTAATAAATAAACTTATGTGTATGATACCATAATCAAGATATAAGAATACATCTTAAAGAAATAATATCCAATGAAAAATAATCCACAAACATGAATTTATCATATATAATTTATAATAACATGAAAATATTGAATAGGAAGGTAGAAATATGATACATTGACAATGAACCACAAAACAAAACATATGAATGTTGAAAAAAACTACTCATTGAAATTAATTTATTATGCCGGGTTTCACTACCATGACAATCATCAAAAGGTTTACTGGGTTCATACACCATTTTTATTAACATTCGGGATTGGGATTACTCCAAAACACTATATATATCATCTCATGAGATAAAATTATTTACCTAATACATTGGTGGGATGAATTATTTCTGGCCCACAAGTCACATAATAACAAATCATATATATTTTTTCCATATGAAAATGATCAACTTCATAAATCTACCATATCATTAATAAACCACATGAAAGAAATATGATTCATGAAAATATTAAAAAATAATAAATATATTATTTATTGAAATAAATTTGGTTATATAATTAGAATATATCCTTAGTGAATCCAAAGTAGCATCAAATGATATTGATATAGAGGGTAAAAAAATTAGAAGAATATTACAAAATAATTGTGAAAATAAAAATGTAACATCCCATGAAAGTAAATAATTATGTATTTTCATATCTATGTCTATTTATAAATTAGATAGTGTTTTAGAGGCTTAAAATGAAAATAAATCCAATCTTAAGCATAGAATTCTCTAATATTTTTAAACGATTGTTTTACCGCCTTTTGATGAAGAACCATTTTTAAATCAAACTTTTGACAATTTTATAAGCTCTATTTTTTAAAATAAACTTATTCTTTATTATTAGGATATTTAAATTTAATTTGGATAAATATTTGGAATTTTTCTGAAAATGTTCATTTTTTAATGAATAGTGAAAAATACAGCATTTTACTTCAAAACTGATTTTTCATCTAATTTAATTATATGTATAGATTATATTTTTAATTGGTTTTAAAGTGTAAATATAGTATATTATTACCATTAAATCCAATGGTGGTAATTGTAATTAATTTCACTTTGAAATTAGGCATCAAAAATTGCCAGACTTTTGATAGATACTGTTTCTAAAAAACCCGCTATTTGTTTTGACAACGAGAATTATTTTTAAATTAATTACTAAAATTTCTGAGTTTTTAATTTGGTAAAATGGATTCCATATTTGGAATAAGAAGGTCCAAATTATGTAATTAAGATTATTTTGTTTTTGGACATTATGAATAGTAACAACAGTAATTATCTTTAATTATCGTGATTAATTAGTAATCGGGTAGTTAAGGGTAATAAAATAATATCATGATAATAAAAAATGACCCCAAAATATATCCTAATACTAATGGTTGTGTAATGGCTGACCATGGGATGCCGTTTGCCAAACTTTGGGACCCCATGGAATCACTTTTGTGTGATAGTGACATTTTATTATATTTTTTTAAAGGGAAAGTATGACCAAAGTATGTATCACCCAAGTAAAACAATTTTAGTTTTGTATTCATAAATGATATCTTATACTATAAAGGGTCATTGTAAATCTAAAACGATTTCCTACATCATGATATTTGTTTTATAATTTTTAGACATTAAAAAAATTAATTTTTTTATGACACAATGATGATGCAGCGATTACCTCATTAATGAAATATTTAAATAAAATGAAAACATAACGTAAAATATAAGACATAAACTTGTAAAAAACCTATTGGATGGGTGGATTTCTAACCCTTATCACCTTATCTTAGAAATATAAAATTTTTGGGCCTTTAAAATTTGAAACTCATTATATAATAATGTAACATTTCTTGACATTCCAAGAGTGCCCCTCCTCCATCTTATAAAAGGCCCCCCCTCCACCCCCTTACCCACACCTATGAAGCCATTGGATCGGCCAATATCAGATCATTTCATCTCTCCACATTCCTCTATTCATCCTAGAATCCTTACCTTATGCAGAAATGTCTTCAAGAAACCCTTTTGGTTCAAACCAAGAAGAGTTATCCGATTTAAAGGTAAAGTCTTCACTTGTGTTCTTTTGTTTAATTTTGCTTCTCCAACCCCGTAAACTCTTCTTATTACATTATTTTGTAACAAAACCAGTATCTCCAATATAATAGAATGTTTGATGAGAAGTATTTTATTTACACTTACACACACTCTCGTCTAATGGTTAAAGAACATACTATTTCTGTGGATGGTGAATTTCTGCCATAGAAAACGATGATTGTTCAATCTTCTTTTAACACCTTTAATGGTGGCCATTAAGATGTCACTATATTTAAATATGATATATTATGTTTATGTATTCTTTATTCTTCTGTATTTTTCATTTATGGAATACCTTTATAGTTTTCATTATGGGTAAACGTGATATCTTCGTTTTAAGAAGTGCGGACTACCGCCCCCTCAAAGTGATTTGATTCATTAATGAAATATTTGGGATGTATAATGGATGGATTTAATGATTTTATATATGATATTATACTGGAATTATAATACACCTTTATATCATTATGATTTCACTCCATTAAATACGAAATAGAAATGAAAGTAGCGTTCATTCGTACGTACAGATTACTATCTCCATGAACGGTGAATTTAATTTCTTACTTCTAAATGTTATGTAATATTATAAATTCATGTATATACTTGATATATAGGATATTTATTATATCTAAATCATGAATAAAATTCTGTATATAATGAATATTTTACCATATGACCTACTTGTAATTATAACAAGTTTATTTTTGACTCAAGTACCAAGGGTCGACAAAACGACCATTATTAACTTAAATAATTACATAATTTTCATAACATGGTAATAAGTGATATAAAAGGAATAATGAACTTCAATAAGGTTCTTAAGGAATTATAAATTAACTCTAGTTTATTATTCAGGAGATTAAAGAATGATCGAGTCAAGTCGGACACGAGGTATGGGACTTCGTCTCAATCTCCTTTCATTGAGGAATATTTTGTTTTATACACAACATTATTTTATACGGTGTATAAAACCCTTTGATTTTTACTTTTATTTAAAAGGAATATTTTTATACGAAGCATTTTACTAAATGAAAAAGGGAATGTTTTTGTCTTACGTATGTGGCGACAACGACTTCTCCACCGTCGTGACCATTATTTGTGTTTCGTCTTCCTCTACAAGCCATAACATTTTTTTAAATGAAAAAATAAATACCATTTTTACATTTCTTTTATTTTGGTATTGAAAATGGTTTTGATAATGTTTTTTTATATTAATGCATTCTATTGATATCTTGTTATTAAAATGTGGAAATGTTATGTTTTCTTTATTCATGTTTTATGTGATAAGATTATGTTACGGTTCTTCGGAATTGTTTATGAAGACGGGTGGTTCCATGATAAACTAAGGGCGGGAGAGCCCGATATAGCTCTCCAATGCATTGGGTAACGCGAAGGAGTTAAAAACTAAGGTTTCTCCAAAGAGATTTAGGGAATATACTGTGATGGGTATTCCAAACGTAACCATGAGGGTTACTCCCTACGTAAGAATGTTTTGAATGCCTCAAGTTACATTTATGTATTATGTTTTCTCTGAGTTATTCATAAACCGTATTATTTCATGAGGTATGTTTAAGTTCTTATTTTTACGAGTAAAGTATGTTTTCAATGATTCTTATATATACATGGACTATGGTTTTCTTTCTATATTTTTATATCCATTACTGAGCTTTTCATGATCATCCCATGTTTTTGAAATGTTTTTCGCGGGTCAAGGGAAAGGTACATGATGTGATGATAGTGTTGAGAATGTTTCAAGAAAGAATCCATGTTTTATATTAAATATGTTTCCTTTGATGGGAAAAAATGAATATTGTCATTTATGTAACCACCTTGTTGAAATGTGGAATGTAATGCATGATTTAAGATCTGATTCTCTAAAACTCTAAACCTGAAAAGATCCTCATTGTGTATTCTTGAAATAACTCAAGATTATCTAATTTTTAAGGCCAGGGCTTTATATTTGGTATCATAGGGAGGTTTAGATAACTTTAGGAGTAATAATTCTATTAAATAATTATCCAAAAATATTTTTTATGGTCAATTTGAAATGATATATCATTTGAAGATTAACATGTTGTTTCATCTAAGACATGATTGTTCAGAATGGTTTTCTGTAGAGAAAATAGGGAAGCAGTGCTAAGAAGGCATACAGAAAGAAATGACCTTCTGAATCAGCATCCTGAGATGGTCAGAATTGGAACTGAATAGTTTTTTGTAGTAATGGCGCAGTTGAATCAAGCGATAAATGATGGTGGTATCCATGCATGAGATCATCCAGATAAACTGTAGAGGAACATGTGAGTGGTGGAACATTTCATGAGGCAACATCCCCCATCATTTAGAGGATCATCTGACCCTGCGCAATCTGAAGGGTGGATTAAAGCACTAGAGAAGATTTTCAATGTCATGGGGTGTTTAGAAAATCAAAAGGTTAGTCTTGTTATTTACTGTTTGGAGGGTGAAGCAGATCAGTGGTGGTCGATGGTTAAAAATATTAGGGAGGCTAATGAGATTGATGCTCTTAACTGGGATGAATTCAAAGGTATGTTTCTTGAGAAATATTTTCCTATGGTTTTTTGACTTAGGATGGAAAAACAATTCTTGGAATTGATTAAAGATAATGACTCAGTGGTTTCTTATAAAGAAAAGTTCACTCGATTGGCATGGTATGCTCCAAATTTTATCTGAGACCTTAATAGTAAAATCAATCATTTTTACTCAGGATTAAAGCCAAAATATCTAGAGGATTTAGCTTCTCATGAGTTCAAATGTTATTAAAATCTTGTTTGATGTGCTTAGAAGGTGGAAATGTAGTTTGTTGTTGATCAAGTGTTCTATAACAACCAATAGGAGAAGAGACCGAGGTGGCAGGAGAAAGGGAAGAATCCTTCAAAGAAGTCTGATGGTATAAAAACAAAGTTCTCAGTTTGTGATAAATATGGTAAAATGCATACTGGGGAATGTCTTTTGAATTTTGGAAAGTGCTACCGATGTGGTAAGATATGTCATAATACTCCTGATTGCACTAAAAAAGATCAGGGTGATGGTAAGACCAAATTTTATTTTCAGTTAGTGAAATGTTTCAAGTGCAATGATATGGGTCATTATGCAAATGAGTGTTCGAAAAAGAGCTCAAATGATGGGAAGCAGTCAGACTACAAGCAGAAAGGTGTGGTGAAATCATTTGCAACTATTTCGGCAGATGTTGGGCCATCAAATGAAGTGGTATCAGGTAATTTGTTTGTTTTTTCAGATTATGCCAATGTGTTGTTTGATTCAGGGTCTACACATTCTTTCATCTCTGAAAACTTTTCTAGTAAATTGGGAATTCCATCTCAAGAAATGACTCCTAAACTTTTCGTAAAAACACATGGGGGAAATGTTGAGGAAAAAAGAATTTATAAGAATCTTCCTATCCTTACCCATGGAAAGAACCTACTTGAAAACCATATTATTTTACCTCTAGTAGACTTTGATGTTATCCTGGGCATGGATTGGCTCTTTGTTTACCACGCTAAGATTGATTGTAGAGATAGAGAATTTTATTTTCCGAAATACTTTCAGTTTGTGTACAATAATGAACCCTTACTGTTGATAACATATCAAAAGTCTGAGAAACTTGTAAAATATGGAAATGAATGTTACCTTGCACATATTGTTGAAAACAAAGTAACCGTTTAGATTAATGATGTGCCAGTGGTAAATGAGTATCTTGATGTCTTTCCTGATGAGTTTCCTAGAATAATACCAGATCGAGAATTTGAATTTACTGTTGACTTAGTTCCTGATGCTAATCCAATTTAAAAAACCCCTTATCGAATGGCTCAAATTGAACTTTTATAGTTGAAGGAGAAATTGTATGATTTATTAGAGAAAGTTTTCATTCAACCTAACACATCACCATGGGGTGATCCTGTCTTATTTGTTAAAAAGAAAGATGGTTCTATGAGACTTTTCATTGATTATAGAGCCTTGAATAACATCACTGTTAAGAGAAAATATCCTTTGCCTCATATCGATGATTTGTTTGAACAGCTCCAGGGAGCTCAGTATTTTTCAAAGATTGACCTGAGATCAGGGTACCATCAGTTGAATGTAATGGAAGCAGATGTTCCAAAGACCGCGTTTCTTACAAGATATGGACATTAAGAATTTCTAGTAATTCCTTTTGGGTTAACTAATGCACCTGTTGTATTCATGGACCTTATAAATATAATTTTCCATGAGTTCTTGGATAAGTTTGTGGTTGTTTTCAAAGATGATATTTTGGTGTTTTCTAAACGTAAAGAGAAGCATGAATGTCATTTAAGGGTTATTTTTCAGACCTTAAAAGAAAATAATTTGTATGGGAAATTAAGCAAGTGTTAGTTTTGGTTATAACGAATTTTTTTCCTTGGTCACATTTTTTCTAAAGATGGAATAACTGTCGATTCTGCAAAAAAAAAGGTTGTTGAAGAATGGCCAAGACCCACAAATGTAATTAAGATTTGTAGTTTTCCTGGTTTAGAAGGCTATAATCGAAGGTTTGTTAGAAATTTTTCATGGTTATCTCGTCCAATGAGTAAGCTAACTCGGAAGGGTGTTATGTTTATCTGGAAAAAATAATGTGATGGTTTTTTTCATGAATTGAAAAGAAGATTGGTGAATGCTCCAGTTTTGGAACTACCTTCCAGGAATGGTGAGTTTCTTATCTACAGTGATGCTTTATTGAAAGGAATTGGTTGCGTCCTAATGCAGAATGATCAGGTAATTTATTATCCTTCATTACAGTTGAAAACTCATGAGGTAAATTACTGTACATATGATTTGAAATTAGATGTTGTTGTTTTCGCATTAAAAATTTGGAGGAATCATTTTTATGTTGTAAAGTGTGAAATATATACTGATCACAAAAGTTTAAAGTATATATTCACTCAGAAATAATTGAACATGAGACAGATAAGATGGCTAGAATTAATCATGTATTATGATTTTACAATTCAATACCATCCGGGAAAAGAAAATAAAGTGGTTGATTCTTTGAGTCGAAAATGTAATGCTTCATTAACCATGTTACATTTGGAACGTGATCCTTTGGTTAAGGATTTTATGAACATTGGCATAGAAGTTGTTGGTACAAGCTGTTCTTCTGTTTTGTTTTAGGTATCAGTGAAATATTCTCTATCAGACAGAACTAAGCAAGCACAAAAGCAAGATAGTGAGTTCCAGAAAAAGGTAGAGTTGGTTCAGAAGGGTAAGTTTCCTGAATTCAACTCTGATAAAGATTGTGTTTTGAGATTTAGGAAGAGGTTGTGGGTGTCGGGTGATTTAAAGTTGACGAGAGAGTTGTTATGTGGAGCTCATAGTTCTCCGTTTTCAGTTCATCCTGGCAGTACTAATATGTATAGAGATCGTCGGGAGTATTACTGGTGGGATGGAATGAAAAGAGATATTGAAGATTTTAATATGAAGTGTTTGACTTATCAACAGGTTAATGTAGAGTAGAAGTTACCGAAAGGGATGCTTCATCCTTTACCGGTTCTAGAGTGTAAATGTGAGAATATACTCGTGGACTTCATTGTGGTTTACCAAAGACATCTCGAGGTAATAATACAATCTGGGTTATTGTTGATCACTTGACTAAATCTGCTCATTTCCTTGCTATACGAGATACTTTTTCCCTAGATCAACATTCTCGTTTTTATATTAAAGAGATAGTCAGGTCACACGGAGTTCCCCTCTACATTATATCTTATCATGATCCATGGATTACTTCTAACTTTTGTAAAGGCCTTTAGAAGTCAGTTGGTACGGAATTAAATTTTAGCACATCTTTTCATCCTCAATCAGATGGGAAGTCAGAACGAACAATTCATACGTTGGAGGATATGGTACGTGCTTGTTCGATTGATTATTAGGGAAGTTGGGACCAACATATTTCATTGGTTGAGTTTTCTTATAATAACAGTTTTCATTCCAGTATACAGATGACACCATTAGAGGCTTTATATGGGAAGTGGAGTCGAACTCCAGCTTTTTGGGATGAAGTGGGTGAAAGGAAGTTCCTGGGACCAAAATTGGTATAAGAGTTGGTAGAAAAATTTTAGCCGATACAGAAACATAAGAGAATAGCTCATAGCAGGCATAAAGTTACGTGGACAACAAGAGGAAGCATCTCTCTTTTGAGGTAGGTGATCACGTCTTCCTCAAAGATTCACCATGGAAAAGTATGATGTGATTTGGTAAGAAAAGAAAAATGAGTCCAAGGTTCATCAGACCATATGAAATTTTGGAGAGTGTTGGATCAGTTTCATACCGAGTGGCTTTACATCCAAGTTTATCTCAGGTACACAATGTTTTTCATGTTTCAATGTTAAGGAAGTACATGCCAGATCCATCTCATGTTTTGAGTCCTAGGGTAGTTCAGATGGAAGAGAACCTATCTTATGAGGAACAACTGGTCTAGATTCTTGACCACATGGAGGAAGTATTGCAGAATAAGGTGATTTATCAATTAATGGTTTTTTGGAAACACCCCATGATTGAAGAGGCAACATGGGAATCTGAAAATGCAATGAGGGATAAATACCCCCACTTATTCAATAAGTAAATAAATTACGGGGACGCAATTTTATAAAGGTAGGAAGGATTTAACATCCAAAGTAAGTAAATAATTATGGATTTTCATATATATGTCTATTTATAAATTAGTTAGTGTTTTAGAGGCATAAAATGAGAATAAATCCAATCTTAAGCATAGAATTCTCTAATATGTTTAAAAGATGGTTTTACACCTTTTGATTGTGAACCATTTTTAAATATATATTTTGACAATTTTATAAGATCTATTAGTCTAAATAAACTTATTATATATTATTGGGACATTGATATTTACTTTGGATAAATTTTTGGTATTTTCCTGACAATGTTCATTTTTTTAATGAATAGTGAAAAATAATGCATTTTACTTCAAAACTGATTTTTCATCTAATTTAATTATATGGATAGATTATATTTTTAATTGGTTTTAAACTGTAAATAGAATATATTTTTACCACTAAATCCAATGGACGAAATCGACATTAATTTCACTTTGAAATTGGACATAAACAATTTTCAAACTTTTGATAGATATTGTTTCTAAAAAACCCATAATTTGTTTTCACAATGGGAATTATTTTTAAATTAATTACTACAATTTCTTTGTTTGGAATTTGGTAAAATGGATTCCATATTTGGAATCAGAAGGTCTAAATTATGTAATTAAGAATCTTTTGTTTTTTGACATTATGAATAGTAACGACGGTAATTATCTTTAATTATCGTGATTAATTAGTAATCGGGTAGTTAAGGGTAATAAAATAATATCATAATAATACCCAATGACCCCAATATGTGTCCTAATTCTACTTTTTGTGTCATTTCAGTCCATGGGATGCCTTGTGCCGAACTTTGGGACCCCATGGAATCCCTTTTGGGTGATAGTGACATTTTATTATATTTTTTAAAGGGAAAGTATAACCAAAGTATGTATCACCCAAGTAATACAATTTTAGTTTTGTCTATATAAATTATCTCTTATACTATAAATCTTCATTGGAAATATAAATATAATTCCTACATCATGATATTTTTTTTATAATTTTTTGGCATTACATAAATTAATAATTTTATGACACCATGATGATGCAGCGATTACCTCATTAATGAATGATTTAAGTAAAATGAAAATATAATGTAAAATCTAAGACGTACACTTGTCAAAGACCTATAAAATGTGTGTATTTCGAAACCTTACCACCTTATCCTAGAAATATTTAATTGTGGGACCTTTAAAATCTAAAACTCATTATATAAAAAGGTAACATTTCTTGACTTTCCCAGAGTGCCCGTCCTCCCTCTTATAAAAGGCCCCCACCTCTTCCACCTTACACACACCTCTCAAGCCATTGGCTTGGCCAATATCTGCTCATTTTATCTCTCCACATCCCTCAGTTCATCCTAAAAGCCTTACCTTAGGTAGAAAGCTCTTCAAAAAAACCTTTTGGTTCAAACCAAGAGGAGTTACCCGATTTAAAGGTAATGTATTCATTTATTTTCCTTTGTTTTATTTTTATTCTCCAACCTCCTAAACTCTTATTATTCCTTTCTTTTGTAAAAAAACCAGTATCTACAATATACTAGGATGTTTTGTGAGAATTATTTGATTTAAACATACACACACTCCCATCTAATGGTTAAAGAGCAGACTGTTTCTGTGGATTGCGAATTTCTGCCTCACGAAACGATGATTGTTCAATCTTATTTTAACACCTTTAATGGTGGCCATTAAGATGTCACTATATTTATATATAATATATTATTTTTATTTTTTCCTTATGCTTCTATATTTTTCATTTATGGAATAACTTTATGGTTTCCATTATGGGTAAACACGATATCTTCATTTTAGGAAGTGCGGACTACCTCCCCCCAAAAGTGATTTGATTCGTTAATGCCATATGTGGGACATATAAAGGATAAAGTTAATGATATTATATATTATATTATACTGGAATTATAATATACCTTTATATAATTATGATTTCACTCCATTAAATACAGAATATAAATGAAAGTAGAGTTCATGCGTACGTGCGACTTACCGTCTCCATGAACGGTGCATTTCATTTCTTACCTCTAAATGTTATGTAATATTATAAATGAATGCATATATAATGGATATATATGATATATATGATATATAAATAATGAATATAATTTTGGATATATTTGATATTTTACCACATGAACTACTTGTAATTATAAGAAGTTTATTTTTGACTCAAGTACCAGGGGTCGACAAAATGACCATTATTAACATAAATAATTACATAATGTTCCTAACATGGTAATAAGTGATATAAAAAGAATAATGAACTTTAAAAAGGTTCTTAATCAAGTATAAATTAACTCTAGGTTATTATTCAGGAGACTAAAGAATGATCGAGTCAAGTCAGACACGAGGTATGGGACTTCGTCTCAATCTCCTTTCGTTGAGGAATATTTTATTTTATACACAACTTTCTTTTATAAGGTGTATAAACCTCTTTTACTTTTACTTTTATTAAAAATGAATCTTTTTATATGAATAATTTTACTAAACGAAAAAAGGGAATGTTTTTGTCGTACGTATGCGGAGACAACGACTTCTCCTCCACCGTGACCATTATTTGAGTTTCGGCGTCCTCTATAATCCATAATGTTTTTTAAATGGAAAAATAAATACCATGTTTTACCTTTCTTTTATTTTGGTATTGAAAATGGTTTTTATAATTTTTTTATTATGTCAATGCGTTTTATTGATATCTTGTTATTAAAATGTGGAAATGTTATGTTTCCTTTATGCATGTTTTATGTGGTACGATTATGTTGTGGTTCTTGGGAATTGTTTATGAATACGGGCGGTTCCGTCATAAACTAAGGGAGGGTGAGCTCGATATACCTCTCCAATGCATTGGGTAACGTGAATGAGTTAAACGCTAAGGTTTCTCTGAATATATTTATGGAATATATTCTGATGGGTATTCCAAACGTCACCATGAGGGTTACTCCCTATGTAAGAATGGTATGAATGCCTCAAGTTACCTTTATGTTTTATGTTTTCTATGATTTATTCATAAACCTTATTATTTCATGAGGTATGTTTAAGTGCTTATGTTTATGGGTGAAGTATGTTATCTATGATTCTTATGTATACATGGACTAAGGTTTTCTTTCCATATTTTTATATCCATTACCGAGATTTTTATGCTCATCCCAAGTTTTTGAAATGTTTTTCACAGGTCAAGGGAAAGGTACATGATGTGATTATAGTGTTGAGGAAGTGTCAAGAAGGAATCCATGTTTTATTTTAAACATGTTCCCTTTCTTGGGAAAAAAATGAATATTTCCCATTATGTAACCACCTTGTTGAAATGTGGAATATAATGCATGATTTATGAACTAATTCTCTAAATCTCTAAACCTGAAAAGATCCTCAATGTGTATTTTTGAAATAACTCAAGATTAAGTAATTTTTGAGGCTAGGGCCTTATAAAAAAGATATAACTTTTATATTTTATAAATTTTTTAAATAAATAAATATTATATAGTTTATTTTAAATTGAATTATAATTATAAGTAAAAATTAAATATAATATCCATTATTAGTTGAATTAGAATCTATGTAAAAAAACTAATGAAAATAGTGGGTGAAAATTACTACTAATAAAATTTAATGGATGAGAGAATAAATGATTCCTTTTAAATATTTTCTAAAAAATAAAAAACACTTAAAAAGACACCAAAAAAATCAGAGAATTATATATAGGGATATAAAATAAGTCTATTTCACAAATTTTAATAAATAAAAAAACAAGAAAAAACATTCCAATTTGAAAAATGGAAGGTAAAATAAATTCCATTTATGAATGTAATTCATGTAAATTTGAAATCAACCCAAGGGGAAATTATAAGAAAGAACATAAAAACAAAAATAACTATAGAATGAAAAATAATGTAGTATTATATATAAATATCATTCAATTTTCCAGATGTGAGTTTAGATAGAGAAAATTTTAATTTAGAAGGGACATTAGAAATTATACTTTTACTTTTTACCCCTCCATCTCCTTCTACATAACAATCATATATAGCTTTATAATGTATTTATGAACCTTATACACATATATTAAATTTAATAACACTAAAAAATAATCATTTATTACACAGATATTTTATTTTCATTCTTTATTTTTATTATCAGATGTCAGTAATTTTTATTGTTCCATAAATACTTCAACATGGTGAGGTTTTTTAATACCGCAAACCAAGTAGCCTACAGTCTACGGTCACATTATTTAATTTATTTGAGATATAATTGATAAGATCCCAAAGTACCAAATATTTTGATAGCATTATAAATCTAGATAGATTTGTTAATTTCAAAATAAATTTAAAAACATAAAATAAATCATATTATTTTCTAGAATAACACCATTATTAACTTATTTTTATCCATGAGCATTACTCAAAATACACTTCCTAGCATCCTAGGGTATAGAAACATAAAAAAGGATGATATAAAATAATCACATGGATACCCATAACAAATCTCAATATTATGGATTTAATAATAATAAAAATCATGAACATACCTCCATGTCTATGTGCCATGTTATCATACATAAATGAAGAAGGCCTCAGTTGAATTCTCAAAATAGTTTTTTCTCATAAAACTTACAAAAGAGTCGATAGTCTATATAAGTCCCCACAGATCATTACTAATTTCAATTCATTCCTTATATGAAATGGTAAAAACATAATTAACATAAACACTCATAATGAATGACTTGCATAATAAATGTTAATAATTTCCAAAATCAATAAACATAATCAACATAAATATATTTATTAGAAAAAATGGGATATGAATGTGAATACATTTCATAGAAAAACTTATCATAAACCATACTTAAATTGAATAATTATGGTATCATTAAAACATATCCCAAGTGTACCATAGGGAAAATATGTTTTATAAGATTATTAATACTAAGACTAAATAAATGTCAGTGAAACATTATTTTTAAAAATAAAATTTTACATTTCAAAAAATTATTATTTCAAGCTAATGAATTTTAAAAAAGGATAAATTTTCAATTTAAATGAGTCATAAAAAATTATAAAAAATTTTCCATATAATATAATGGTTATGATGGAATAAAATTTAATTGATTTAATGTATGTTAAAATAAATATTTATTTCACATTTTCAATAAATATTCCAAAGATCTTATTTGGAAAATGAGAAGAATATTCTTTATAAACCATGTTTTAAAAATTGAAACTTTTTTAGAAATTTAATTATAAACAAAATTTAAAATAGTAAAAATATTATGGATTTTGTAGAATATAAGGATATAAAAGAATTTTTTTTTCAATTAAAAAGCGATATAATGATGGTTTTTCCTTACATACGTTCTTTGAGATTGTGGAGTTCATAAATAGATGAACATGAAATGAAAATATAAAATATGTAAAAATTATCTATAGGGGATGAATTTTTTTAAAATAAATAAATGTCACAAAATTCCCCTAATGAAGGATTAAAACAAATCTCATATTATTATATGATAGATAAGTAAACCCTTACCCCGAGTCTAATTTCCTTTGACTGTGTTCGAACCTCAAAAATAATAATTATAAATTTTATATAATTGTATTATAAAAAATAATCATATACATATAACATATTTTATTTTTTTATGACTTTTTATCACAAGTTTATTATCAATTGTTGGTTAAATTGAATATTTTTGTTGATAAATATATTGTTTTTGTTGTATGTTTTAGCCTTGTAGATTCAGTCCTTGTACATTGACTTATAAAGACACAAAATTATATCAATATAATTTCCATTATTCTTTATTAAAATAAATATATCACATAGATAACATAATAAATAATTATTCCCATAAATTTATAATAATACAGTATTCATCCAATAAACCAAAAATAATACCAAATATTAAAGAAAAATAATAAAAAGAAATTAAGAGACTAATAATAGAAAAAGCCACAACTGGTCACCACACAAGATGGAACACACTTCCCAAATGGCCCGAAGTGCATCATTTTTATTTATTTTTGATAACCCCCCTTTCAAGGGATGAGGGGGAACCCTTACATGGCCCATAAGCTCAGAGATTACATGGCCCGTCAGCTTAGGAGATTACCTGAACTGAATGTCTTATGGAATTCAACCAGACTATCTACAGGGTACTGCCCCTCCCCAACATCTTCATCATGATAGTAGCTCCCCACATTCACATGGCCATCTGGCTAGGCTTCCCGTTCAAGCATAGGATGGTCCCGACGGCATAACCATACCCTATCATTTAAACAAATTTGTGTGAATAATTTATAATGTTAATAATATAATATCCATTTTCAAGTGTTAATTACATTACATTAATTGAAAGTAGTACTAAATGAAGAATGAGTGAAATAAAAGGTATTTATATTAATTATGGAACCTATATCATGGGAATAGTAATCATTCGAATAGGAAAAATAATTTTACCATTATAAATTTAAATTTATATATGAAAGTGTAAATAAAATTTATATACCCTATAAAGGAAAATTTGATATAGTTCTATCATGGTATAAGTAAATAAATCCTTTAAAAGTGATAATTTTTGTGTTGGTATTTTTTTTAATGTAAATGTCTATTTTCAATTTAATTATTAATCTAATGATTTAAATGAAAATTTATTTTCATAAAATAGATTCCAAAATTAATATTATGTATTTTATAATTATTCAATAAATTTAATAAACTATAAATAATTATTCCAAGTGTCCTAAAATTGACTATAATATTAAAATTGGTAATTTTTGAATAAATAATGATTTTATTTAAAAATTAAATATCTCATATAGAGAAATTTATTTTCAAAAAATTTATTCCATTTTTGTAATATAATTTTCAAAAAAATTAAGATGAATTTTTTGGTTTTCTCTATAATTGTTGATTTTTTTGAATAGTGAAATACAAAAATTTATGAAATTGAACATTATAAGATAAATAAATGATTTTTTAGTCATGGATTCTCTAATTATGATGTGATGAACCATTGGTTAGAACATTACTAAACTACTTGCTATATTTTCTCATAATTATCAACACTATTGATAGTCTTAATCCAAAATAGTAAACTCATGAAAATAATAATGAAAAACTCTAATTCCTCTATAAATACCACCCTTCCTCCTCGCACATTATAATACATATATGTTTTAAATATTATTCACAATTCCATTCCTAATTATATTCCCCACAACCAAGAGCTATAATTCTAAAAAAATACAAAAGCCAAGTGCCTTATGTTTGTTCTTACAGAGACAACATCATGTGAAAAAATCATTAATCCATCTTTTTTAATTACTTTTCTTTACATTCCCTCTACTCACAACCCCCATCCAAAGAAAAATTATAACTACTAAATCATATATATAAATTAATAAATTTATTTCTTATGTTAATTTTATATCTATCCTAAAATATATTCTCTTCTCTGTTTATTCTAAAAATGAATGCATCACCCATGATATGTTTGTTCATTTCATTCATGGATAACGAGTTTTCGTTTTCCAATACCACTTTGAAGGATGTTTATAAGAAAATATTACTTTTAAAGTTGTTTTTAATGCGAATTTCATAAATTTGTTATTTTCATGTAACTGATATATATATAGACAATATTTAGAAAAAAAACTAGTTCAAGATGATCAAAACATTACCAAAATAAACTAAACACGTTATCAATAACGTTTTATGAAATGAATCATCATCATATAAGTAAAATTGTTATAAGGGACAATTAAAATATATATAAGTTTATTAATACTATATATTGTCTCTTTTGAAAAATAATTCCCATTTTATATGAACATAAGTAATTATAAGAAAGTAAACTGACCATGAAACTATAAAAACAAACACTCATGGAACAAACAGTTGAACATTATAACAAATCATAATGGTCATAAAAGAGCATAATAATATTAAATAACATAAAATAATTAGAGTATTTTTTTAACTAATTATAAAATTAATGAATCTAATTTGATTATCTAGAATATTATGTCTAAGTGTATAATGTATTCAGACATATGGTAAGGGATCTCTCTGAACCTCCATAACATAATTGGCGTTATGCTTTCTCTCCCTTTACCATAATTTATTTATATTTATTAATATATAATTATCCTATGTTCTATATATATGTTCCAAACAAGTTTATGTGTCTCAATTCATATTTCATTTATGGGGAATTATATTTTTGAAATGGTTCCCTCTCAATTCCACTCGATAAAGAAGCCCTATTAAATGGAACATCTATATTTCTTACACATATTTAAGTAAAATCCATCAAATTATATAATCCACCATAAAAACACTTAAATCTCTCGTTTTATCATGAAAACTATTTTATTTTTGTTTTTGTTTTATAAAAAAAATTATTAATCAATCCTCTTTAAAGACTATAATATTTTCCATTAAGATCCACTATGGTGGTTTATTTCTGATGTTTCTTAAATACTCTTTTTAATTTATTCACTTTAGTTGACCATCATTATTCAAGGCTGAATTTTATTTTTATTTTATTATTTTCTATAAATAATTTAATAATTTCATTCTTGGATATCATTATGATACACCCTTTGGTTATTCATTATGAAGTTAGTATGATTCCCATTTCATTCCATTGGTTACCCTTATGTTTATTCCTTTTGTTTCATTCTTTATATAGAACACTTATTAATGAAAATTATTCAATGGGTGTTTCAAGATAGTGCTCAAATTGACTGGGAAACTATAATTCTCATGAAATGTAATCTATGAGATTATGAGGTAAACCTAATCTATTATGGGAAATTATGCACTATGTTATATAGTCTTAGTAGTTGGGATTGACTCGTGTTAATTTCATGTTATTTCTTTTTCCCAAATTAAAATATTTCTATGATAATATGATTCTATATTTTATATGTTATGTTTCCACATGTTTATTCGTGATTCATACCTTAAATGTTATCATTTCATTCAATATTACTTTTGTTCTATACTTTATTCCAATGTTAATTCCCTCATAGTAATTTTTAGGTCATCCATTTGTTTATGTATTCCACAGGTTATCCTATAATACTATAGCAACTCAAATAGATTTATTAACACATAATAGAGATTATATAAATGATTTTTAAATTTTATTTTCATGTTTTTTAATCATGTGCCTAGTCTTACAAATATAGTACATTATTCGATACACGGATTGTGTTATTCTAGATATCCTATAATATTATGTGTAAAAGGTTAGGGTCACTATATTTGGTATCAGGGTATGGTGTAGTTATTTTAAGGTATTATAACTAGAAAACATTATTAAAACTCTTAGGGATAATTCTATAACCATGAATAACCTATGTTTAAATATAGGGAGTCATATGTTAGGATATAATTTTCATATATAAGTTATTTTTCCCAGGTTTAGAGTTTCTATTTTATATTATCATTCAATAAGTATTAAAGAAACCAAATGGTTTTTTGTATCCTTATTTATTTAATGGCAGGAAATAGGAGAACACATTCAATAAATCCATGTGATATGAATTTTGAAGATTCCCCTAGTGAGATTCTAAACTCGATAGTAATGGGATCTAAGAACTTCATATTTTATAGGATCATCGAGATAAAATTATAAATAGTAACTTAAATAATTTGGAATTCTCTTTGTCTTTTATGAAGGAAAACGTCAAGGTCAAATATTTTTTTTTCTGAAAAAGGAATTCTATCATTAGTGTATCTTCTGATTCACTCATCATGGAATAAATGATTAACTACATTGATAATATATTATATACCCTCTAATGTTCACAAGAAAGAAAAATTTGTACTAGTAGTCTATTATTTTGATGTTGATGCTCACCAGCAGTGGAAACTGATCGAAAACAAAAATTAGATGGAGGAAATTTATTCCACGTATTCAGAAGGATTTTAAAAAATTGTTTTCCATAATAAATTTACTCAAACTCTCTATCTTATGATAGAGAGGGAATACCTCTTACTGAAGCTAAAATATGTTCAATTTATCAAGGTGTTTCATGAAAATAATACAATAATTTCTCAAAATACCTCCTACTTTATCATAAACACTAATATTTAGTTGGATAGATTCATTAGTGGATTGAAGGATAATTTATAAAATGCCTCTATGATTTTTGAATTTGACAGTTATGATTATATTGTATATTTTTCCCAAATATTTGAGATGGATATTGGTGACTCTCAGTAGTCGCATGGGCTCATAGATAAAAGGTGGAAATATATTTTAATATTGGAGGATAAAATGATAAATACCATGATTTAATGAAAATCCAACATCCCACATTTCATAATTTTTTGAATAATAATCATGGGAACTAACTATAGAGAACCAGGAGAATATTCCATTGGGGAAGATAGGGGAATCAAGAAACTTATTTCCAAAGGGACATGAAGAATCCCACTAAATCAAAAGAATAATAGAAGGTTCAGATCAACACTCTACCTATAGTGTGTTGTTTCAACTTCAAGGATCATGGAAATTTTGGAAACCAATGGCCTAAGACAAGGATTACCATATTCAATCAACACCTACATCGTCCAAGGTAGAAAAGAAGAGCATATTCCATAACTAATACTGCCTTGGATCCCAAAAATGATGTGGTGAAAAGTAAAGAGGTTATAAATTAAATAATATAAAATATATTATCTATTTATTTTTTTTCATTCATTCTTATCTATCAAATTTAATATAGCTTTTCAAACTACACCTAAAAATACAAAGGTAGAGTTATCTATGAGAATGGTGAATGGGGTAATAATTTCATCTAAAGTATATTACTCATCCTCGGTCAATGTATTTCAACTGAACATATTCTAAAATTTCTTTATCCATACCATGGTGAATTTTGAGGCTATATAGGGACTGAATTGGCTATCTTAATTTCATGCCAACAACAAATTCATGTAATTGGATATCAGTCTTCACATCCCAATAATTAACAAAATTCTATACAACTATTATGTGGAGGATGAATATCCTTCCTAATAATCATCTTAATTGTGGATATTATAGTCTTATGATAAATAATATCTAGATCAAATAATTTAGACCATATAAGGGATCATGCTCGAAGACACGCGCCTTGTGAGGGACTACCCTAAGGTGTTCCCTCAAGAATTTTTTAGTCATCCTCATGATCATGTGGTTTAGTTCACAATTGATCTTATACAAAGATCTATTCTAATATCAATGACTCTTAATAGGATTTCCACCATTGGGTTGGAGGAACTGAAGAAGCTGTTATAAAAGAATATGGATAAAGGTTTCATATTCTCTTTTGCTTCATTTTGGGGTATGAAAGTCATATTCACCATGAAGAAGGATAGATAAAAGAATCATTACATTAATTATAATGTGATAAAAAAGATAAATAACATGTATCCCCTACCATGGATTGATGACATATTTGACAATCAATGTGGGGGTGTGTATTTCTCCAATGAGGACCTTTAGATAGGATTTATTCTGTTAAATATGAGGAAAGAATAAATTCTCATGAATCAATTTAAAAGGTGAAATGGATACAATGGATTCATAATGATGACCATATGAATCACTACATATATATAAATTATCATGGACATAATTAAAAGAGCCTCGATATACACCTCAACATATTTATGGTATTATTTATATATGATATTTTGATATACTTTAAGTTAAATAAAGAACATGAGGATTATTTTAATATTGTGATAAATAGTTTAAGGAGGGAGAAAATTTATGAAAATTATAGTAAATGTGAGTTCTGGATGGGGGATATAAATTTCAGGGTCAGGTTATCTCCCATAAATAGATATTTATAAACCGATTTTGGATAAAAGAAATTGATGAGTGGAAGAGACTAGAATCTGTAATAGTGATATGTGGGTTCCTCAGTCTAGATGGTTATTACTGTCACTTTTCTGAGTAACTTCTAATAATTGAAAAAAAAAACTAAAAAATAAGACTATAAAGGCAGTAATGTTTTTTGGACCCGTGAATGCGAAGGCTACTTCATAGATTTGAAATAGAGGCTTTTTGTTTCACCAGTAATTAAACTACCAACAAGTGGGAAACTCTTTTTTGTAGGATGGGTTTATTCAAAGATGTTTTTATACTATAAAATGATGAAAAATGAAAAATTGATTTCCATATCCACATATCAGTATAAAGTTCATGAGAAAAAAACCCATGTATGATCTAGATTTTGTAGATATTATCTTATCTTTAAATTTATTTGGAATTATCTCAATTTGGAAATGTCTGATATATATACTAATCATAAGATCCTCAAATATATATTACCACTGAAGAATAATAATATGCACTAGAAAGGAGTTTTGGATCACATCAAGGATTATGATTTCATAATACACGATCATCCTTTTAAGGAAAATAAAGTGGTATTTGTTCAAAGTAGAATTTATTATGTAACATTATCAATGATGATAATTGAGAAGGATCCAAACATCTCAAACATTCCAAAGGTGGAAATATTAATTATTAATAAGGGAAAACTATAAATAATTTCCCAAATTATTTCTAATGTAATGACCCAGAAATTTCAAGAAAATTTTTTTCTTAATTTTATTTGGAATTTTACAAGAACGCAGTTTCTGAGGGCGCCTGATTCTGAGGCCCGGTGTGCCCGAAATTAATTTCCGAAGTTTGGCTCGGGTACGTTCAGTGAACGAACGAGCGGGAATTTCTAACTTTTGAACCGGTGCTCAGAATCGAATTCTGAGGGCACCGATGAACTCGCAACACCGGTAATCGATTAAGGGAACCTTTACTGTAGTTTCATTAGTGTGGGTGAAGAAGTTAATTAATGGTGTTTAATTAAAAAAAGTAAATAAAATTGTTGAATCAATTTTATTTCATATCAAGTGGTTATTTTCTCCCATGGGAAGTTGGTGGTGGGGCCCACATCCACCCAACTTCCCATGTGTGTATGATTGAAAGGGTGGAGCCCACACGAACCCCCCACCTTTTCAAATCCCTTAACTCCTTAACCCCTCTTAACCCCTAACCTTCCTAACTCCCCATTAACTCACTTTCATTAATTTTTTGACAACTTGTTATAATTAATACGGTGAGTTATTTAATTTCAAACTCTTGAAATTCAAATCGTTAGGTTGTGTTAATAAATTAAGACTTGGTCTTATTTTATTATTGTTAGAGTTTTTGCCACCTTGAGAGGATTGGGAAGCGTGAAGTCTTCTTCTTCTTTAACCTCGACGAAGAACGCGAAGAACACCGTTCTTCAACGAAGAACACCTCCGCCGAAGAACGCGACGTCTCCTTCCAATGACGTTTCCTCTTCGAACGCACCTCGATGACAACGGAATCGACGTTCATTTCCAGCGATGCCTGACCTCCGCGACACTCGTCTTTCGCGGCTCGATTAACGTGCACCGTTCCTGAACCAAGGTAGGGAATTTTAAGTTGTGATTGTTGGTGAACCCTCGTTTACTCCCTTATAAATTTAAGAACACGGATCAACTAATATTATGTTGATCCGCGAAGATTATTTTGCGGGTTGGGATTACTGTTATGATTCTTTTTATTTAAAAGGTTGTATGGGAATTTTATTTGTTTCCTCTTAACCCTGAGAAAGAACAACGAGCGCAGACCAACCATTACCCGGTTGATCCGCGGACCGTTCGTCCATGAGGGGTACTTTGTTGGGTGTCGTCTAATTTCTTGGTTAAGTATGTGCTCAATAATTTGTTGGGAACAAATGTTTGATTTTCTAATTGATATCACTTAACGCGGAGGGCGAGGGGCGAATGAACACGGCCCGACAACCCTCCGCAATTTGTTTTTGATGCGCGGTTTTGACGGGCGATGATGAAGGAGCCCGTTATGGAGTTTGAATCCATTCGCAGTGAATGTGGGGTCCCGGGGGGACCATAGGCGAAGACGGTAGGAGAAACGGACCACCGGAGCGCGTCCGGTGGTCCGCAGAAGGCGGCGGCAGCGCGCCGCCGGAGGGTTGGCGGCCGGCGGATCTGCCGCCGGCCCCAATTAGCGGTGGGAAGGGGAGTCGTGCACCCCGCTCGGCGGTTTGGCTCGGCCACGCTGGCCGAGCCACGGCCGGCCGGTCGGGCCGGGCCCAGCCGCGTCGGCCCGGGCCTAGACCCCCTGTTTTCGGACTACTTTCGGTCAAATGCATATTTCTTGGGCTATGGGCGTCCGATTGATGCGCTGTCAGCGGCAACGCGAACCTTGGATCGAGTCGGTCGTTTTGGTATATTGCACTCAAGGTTTCAGAATACTTTGAGTTCGTCCGGGTTGGTTCGTACATGAAACCAACCGGGCCCTTGAAACGGAAACACTCATATCTTGAACTCCGGACGTCCGATTGACGAGTCGTTGACTTGGTTGAGTTCCTCTTAGTGAGACGGATCTTTTGTCATACTCTGCCCGGGGTTTGGACCCAGGTGGAGTACGGTCGAGTTAGTTTTGCCTTAAAAACCAACCGGGCCCCTGGAACGAAAAGGCCAATAACTCTCAGACCGGGTGTCCGATTGACGCGCCGTCTCTTGCGTTGAGTTCCTGTTGACGATACGGAACTTTTGGATACATCAACTTCGGAATATGTGTCAGTTGATATATCAGCCTCTCGGTTCGTGGAACGGACCCTCTTGAACGAGTTTGCTGTGTGCGGGAACCCTAGTGCTGGCTGCGACTGCGACTTTGACGACGACTGTGCAGAGATCCTCAGTGGATTCGACGACGACGACTTCAGCACTCAGTGATCCTACTGGGATCAGTGCTACAGATCCTGTGTGGGTTCGATCCTATGTAGGCCTTTGCGGGTATTAGTACCTATCGATCCTTTGTGGATCTGACAGCTTAGATGATTCAGTACTGGTCTTGTATCCTATGTGGGTCCCAGTATAGATGAATCAATGAAGACAGCTGGTATTGTATCCTATGTGGGTCCTAGCTATGCTGGTCTTGTATCCTATGTGGGTCCCAGCTTAGATGATTCAATACTGGTCTTGTATCCTATGTGGGTCCCAGTATAGATGAATCGATGAAGACAGCTGGTCTTGTATCCTATGTGGGTCCCAACATAGATGATTCAATACTGTTCTTGTTTCCTATGTGGGTCCCAGTATAGATGAATCAATGAAGACAGCTGGTCTTGTATCCTATGTGGGTCCTAGTTGTGCTGGTCTTGTATCCTATGTGGGTCTCAGCTTAGATGATTCAGTGCTGGTCTTGTATCCTATGTGGGTCCCAGCATAGATGAATCAATGAAGACAGCTGGTCTTGTAACCTTAGTGGGTCCCAGCTTAGATGATCCAGTAACTATATCTGATCATCTCTTTCACCTTTTCGATGATGTATACATGTGTGAGATGAAACCTATTTTTGCTTTCCTGTGTGGAATATGATTTGCTATCCTATGTGGATTTACTATTTACTCTCCTTTGTGGATTGTGTTGAACTATCCTGTGTGGATTTACTGTTTAGTTTCATTTGTGGGTTGTGTTGAGCTATCCTTTGTGGATTACTTTTGTTCTCCTTCGTCGATTGTGTTGTGCTATTCTGTGTGAGTATACGTTTTGCTTTCCTGTGTGGACTGGGTTGTGCTTGGGCTTGGATGTTGGAGCCGAACGGGAATTGATGACTTAGGTATATGTATGGGCATATACCTAAGCAGTGTCTGTTGTTAATTCGTGATTGTATCTTTCCTTTGTGGTTTTACCTTTGTGGATTTCGGGAGACCTTGGGGGGTCTCGGGGTCCCTACTCAGTAGCTTATACTCACCCCTGCACGGGCTATGCCCGCACTTCATTGTGTTGGTTGCAGACGACGGGCAGCGCTGATCACGGTCGAGGCTTTCAGAGCAAGACGGTACCCGGAGGTGGAACACTGGGCGAACATACTCGGAGTAGACGGCGGGACCCGAGGAGCTGCGGAGGCTATCTGTACACACCCTTCAGGAGGGACTTCCAGTGGACGCCTCGAGGCTGCAGTTTTACTTTTCAGTTGTTGTTTTCCCATTCAGTTGTACTTTACAGTTGGGCTTCTATTTCCGGCCCCTTTTACTTTCAGCACAGCTTGTTATAGTTTTTACATAGTGTTTACTCTTTCCGCTTGCTTACTCTGTGGTGGTTTTTTACTTTACAAAGGAAATTCCTTCACTGTTTATCGGGATTTACGACTTGGTGCTAGTCGCCAGCCCCTGGCCTATGGAAGGCGGGCTTGGGGTAGTCACAGCATGAGCCTGAGGACGGGTCGTGACAAATTGGTATCAGAGGAGTTTGGTTCTACCGCATAACTTTGGACTCTGATCTTTCTTCTATGTGAAGCAATAGTGTTAAGCGTATTGAGTGTGGTTATCAGTTCAGGGAGTCCAGTGTTGGTGTGGCGGCCGACGTATCCATACACCAGGACCCTGACTTCTGATTTCCGAGTTAATGCACGAAAACATTGATTGCATGCGTGTTTCATGTTTTCTTTGTGATTACTTGTGTCAGCTCACCTGGTATAAGACTTTGAACGTGTCTCATCTGTTCAGGATGTCTCCACGCAGACAGTCAGTTGGTGTTTCGAGAGAGTACTCGATGACGGCTCACCGAGCGACGAGGCTCTAGTGCAGGGCCCTTTTTACTATGTTGGCACCCTCAGGTGGTGTACCAGCAACACCACCACCTGTTAGGCAGCAGATGCCAACAGCTATACTAGCAAACTGTGCACGCTGGCAGAGCGTGTTGCACAAGTTCCAGCAGTAGAGGACTCCGAGGTTACGAGGCGAGACAGATTCCCAGACAGCAGAGCAGTGGCTGGAGGCGATTGCTAGAGTTTTCCGCCTAGCTGAGACATCAATAGAGTGGATGGTGGACTTTCCCACTAGTGTTTTCAAGTGAATGAACATGAGGATGGTCCGCATAGTGATGAGGCTTCAATACGTGGACCGATGTCTGAGATAGTGCCTTTGGGTAGTGTGTCAGCTATACATCACTACCTGTTGGTCAGCAGTTACAACTGGTGGTACTGGTAGGTGACACGTGTAAGCTTACTGCCTTACATGTGTTATAACTTCAGATACCCTCAAGATCCGAGGCGAACCTGACTCATAGGCGGCTGAGGACTGGCTTGAGGAGGTGTCCGAGAGTTTTATAGAGCTTTTACAGTTTCGGCAGGACGACATGTTTATAGCTGAGAATTCATCGAGGTGTACCGAACATACCGGGTACTCGATGAATGCATTTCAATCAGTGCAATAGATCTCAGACATTTGAGCATGGTTTGTTTAAGGACTTCTGATCCAGCACCTTTTCTCTATGCATTCCTATTTAGGCTAGGGTGCTAGAAGGAACCTTTGTGGCTGAGAATTCTTTACTGATCGAATACATCCAGAGAATGTTAAAAGTTTGGAAAGCAGGAAACTGACGCTAGTCTCAGAGACTTGGGCGTGTAAAATATTTCAAGTAGAGGAAATGTTAAGGACATATGAATCTGCAGAGCAGCAGACATGGAGGCAGATCTAGGAGAGCAGCTTGTGGTGGTGTACATTTCAACATGTTACCATCACCCGCCTTTGTAGTCCCCGCTAGACTCAGGGAGTTGGAGAGCAGGGGAAGAGATTAGCTGCTTGCGGTCAAGGAGTGCGACCAAAAAGGGCTGTAAGGATTATTCGAAGTGCGGACTTTGTCTTATACAAGCTGCCATAGCCACAGACATCAAAACGAATCATCCCTTTCTTCCATGAATCTAGTCCCAGAACTAGAGTTTCCGGTTAAGCCGTTGACTTGACCCTCACGTCTAGGGATACCTTTGGGAGGAGAATCGATAGTCACACTTACGCCGACAGTGTGATCTGACCCTTGAGGCGAGAGTCTCGGTTGGGACCTCTTGGTGGCAGCGTCGAGGCCTTACGACCTTAGTTTGAGTATGAATTTGGCAATTACTGTTCATACTCAAATTGACGGTATTAGGCAAACGTAGGGATGGGTTTTCCTTGGTCAGCAAAAAGGAAACCCTGGGCAGCACAAGTTAAACTCATGCACGGGAGGGTGCGACCGATCACTCTTGAGACGGCCAACCTTACCCTCGTGGCAGCAGTCGTTCTGAGTTTCAGTTCTAACAGGAATTGGAGACCTTTTTAGTTCGAGGATGACGATCATGTTCTTATATGGGTCTCACCTAGACGAGGATTACATATATTTGGACAAGGTGGCAAGTTGTCTCCATGCTTCATCGGACCCCTCCAGGTCCTCAGCAGGATTGGCGAGGTGGCTTACCGCCTAGCTGTACCGCTTTTGTATCCCTAGTTTGTGTTGAAGCTTTACGGGGACGTAAAGCCCTGTGGTGGGAGTAATGTAAAGCCCCGGAAATTTCAAGGATATTTTTATCTTAATTTTCTTTGGAATTTTACAAGAACGCAGTTTCGGACGGTGCCTGATTCTGAGGCCCGGTGTGCCCGAAATTAATTTCCGAAGTTTGGCTCAGGTACGTTCAGTGAACGAATGAGCGGGAATTTGTAACTTTTGAACCGGTGCTCGGAATCGAATTCTGAGGGCACCGATGAACTTCCAACACCGGTAATCGCTTAAGGGAACCTTTACCGTAGTTGCGTTTGTGTGGGTGAAGAAGTTAATTAATGGGGTTTAATTAAAAAAAGTAAATAAAATTGTTGAATCAATTTTATTTCATATCAAGTGGTTATTTTCTCCCATGGGAAGTTGGTGGTGGGGCCCACATCCACCCAACTTCCCATGTGTGGATAATTGAAAGGGTGGGGCCCACATGAACCCCCCACATTTTCAAATCCCTTAACTCCATAACCCCTCTTAACCCCTCACCTTCCTAACTCCCCATTAACTCACTTTCATTAATTTTTTGGCAACTTGTTATAATTAATAAGGTGAGTTATTTAATTTCAAACTCTTGAAATTCAAATGGTTAGGTTTTGTTAATAAATTTAGACTTGGTCTTATTTTATTATTGTTAGAGTTTTTGCCACCTTGAGAGGATTGGGAAGCGTGAAGTCTTCTTCTTCTTCAACCTCGACGAAGAACGCGAAGAACACCATTCTTCAATGAAGAACACCTCCGCCGAAGAACGCGACGTCTTCTTTCAACGGCGTTTCCTCTTCGAACACACCTCACCGACAACGGAATCGACGTTTGTTTCCCGCGACGCCCGACCTCCGGGACGCTCATCTTCCGCGGCTCGATTAACGTGCACCGTTCCTGAACCGAGGTCGGGAATTTTAAGTTGTGATTGTTGGTGAACCCTCGTTTACTCCCTTCTAAATTTAAGAACGCGGATCAACTAATATTATGTTGATCCACGAAGATTATTTTGCGGGTTGAGATTATTGTTATGATTATTTTTATTTAAAAGGTTGAAGGGGAATTATATTTGTTTCCCTTTAACCTTGAGAAAGAACAACGAGTGCGGACCAACCATTACTCGGTTGATCCGCGGACCGTTCGTCCATGCGGGGTTACTTTTGTTGGGTGTCGTCTAATTTCATGGTTAAGTATGTGCTCAATAATTTGTTGGGAACAAATTTTTGATTTGCCAATTGATATCACTTAACGCGGAGGGCGCGGGCCAAACGAACACGGCCCGACAACCCTCTGCAGTTTGTTTTTGATGCACGGTTTTGACGGGCGACGACGAAGCAGGTCGTTATGGCGTTTGAATCCCTTAGTAGTGAATGTGGGGTCCCGGGGGGATCATAGGCGAAGACGGCAGGAGAAACGGACCACCGGAGCGCGTCCGGTGGTCCACAGAAGGCGGCGGCGGAGCGCCACGCCGGCGCGGCAGCGCAGGGGACTAGCGGTGGTGGCACGCCGCCGGAGGGTTGGCGGCCGGCGGATCCGCCGCCGGCCTCAATTAGCGGCCGGCGGGGGAGTCGCGCACCCCGCTCCGCGGTTCGGCTTGGCCACATTGGCCGAGCCGCGGCCGGCCGGTCGGGCCAGGCCGGGCCGGGCCCAGCCGGGCCGGGCCCAGCCGGGTCAACCCGGTTCGGGGCGCCCGGGGGGGTGGGGTCGGGCCAGGGCGGCCCGGGCCCAGACCCCCTGTTTTCGGACTGGTTTCGGTCAAATGCCCATATCATGGGCTACAGGCGTCAGATTGACACACCGTCAGCGGAAACGCGAACCTTGGATCGAGACGGTTGTTTCGGTATATCGCACTCAAGGTTTTGGAATACTTTGAGTTCGACCGGGATGGTTCGTACACGAAACCAACCGGGCCCTCGGAGTGGAAACAGTCATATCTTGAACTCCGGACGTCCGATTGACGTGTCGTTGACTTGGTTGAGTTCCTCTTAGTGAGACGAATCTTTTGGCATACTCCGCCCGAGGTTTGGATGCAGTTGGAGTACAGTTGGGTTGGTTTTTCCATAAAAACCAACTGGGCCCCTGGAACGAAAAGGCCAATAACTCTCAGACCGGGCGTCCGATTAACGCGTCGTCTGTTGCGTTGAGTTCCTGTTGACGATACGGAATTTTGGATACATCAACTTCGGACTATGTGTCAGTTGATGTATCAGACTCTCGGTCCGTGGAGTGGACCCTCCTGAATGAGCTTGCTGTGTGCGGGAACCCTAGTGCTGGCTACGACTGCGACTTCGACGAAGACTGTGCAGAGATCCTCAGTGGATTCGACGGCGATGACTTTAGCACTCAGTGATCCTACTGGGATCAGTGATACAGATCCTGTGTGGGTCTGATCCTCTGTGGGCCTTTGCGGGGATTATTACCTATCGATCCTTTGTGGATTTTACAGCTTAGATGATTCAGTACTGGTCTTGTATACTATGTGGGTCCCAGTATAGATGAATCAATGAAGACAACTGGTCTTGTATCCTATGTGGGTCCTAGCTGTGCTGGTCTTGTATCCTATGTGGGTCCCAGCTTAGATGATTCAATACTGGTCTTGTATCCTATATGGGTCCCAGTATAGATGAATCGATGAAGACAGCTGGTCTTGTATCCTCTGTGGGTCCTAGCTGTGCTGGTATTGTATCTTATGTGGGTCCCAGCTTAGATGATTCAATACTGGTCTTGTATCCTATGTGGGTCCTAGTATAGATGAATCAATGAAGACAGCTGGTCTTGTATCCTATGTGGGACCTAGCTGTGCTGGTCTTGTATCCTATGTGGGTCCCAGCTTAGATGATTTAGTGCTGGTCTTGTATCCTATGTGGGTCCCAGCATAGATGAATCAATGAATACAGCTAGTCTTGTAACCTCAGTGGGTCTCAGCTTAGATGATTCAGTAACTATATCTGATCATCTCATTCACCTTTTCGATGATGTATACGTGTGTGAGCTGAAACCTGTTTTTGCTTTCCTGTGTTGAATATGATTTGCAATCCAATGTGGATTTACTGTTTACTCTCCTTTGTGGATTGTGTTGAACTATCCTGTGTGGATTTACTATTTACTTTCCTTTGTGGATTGTGTTGAGCTATCCTTAGTGGATTAATTTTGTTCTCCTTCGTGGATTGTGTTGTGATATTCTGTGTGAGTATACGTTTTTCTTTCCTGTGTGGACTGGGTTGTGCTTGGGCTCGGATGTTGGAGCCGAACGGGAATTTATGACTTAGGTATATGTATGGGCATTTACCTAGGCAGTTTCGGTTGTTACTTCGTGATTGTATCTTTCCTTTGTGGTTTATCCTTTGTGGATTTCGGGTGACCTTCGGGGGTCTCGGGGTCCCTACTGAGAAGCTTATACTCACCCCTGCATGGGCTATGCCCGCACTTCGTTGTGTTGGTTGCAGACGACGGACAGCGCTGATCACAATTGAGGCTTTCGGAGCAGGATGATACCCGGAGGTGGACCACTGGGCGAACATACTAGGAGTAGACAGCGGGACCCGAGGAGCTGCGGAGGCTATCTGTACACACCCTTCAGGAGGGACTTCCAGTGGACGCCTCGAGGCTGCAGTTTTACTTTTCAGTTGGTGTTTTCCCATTCAGTTGTACTTTACAATTGGGCTTGTATTTCCGGCCACTTTTACTTTCAGTACAGCTTGTTATAGTTTTTACTTAGTGTTAACTCTTTCCGCTTGTTTACTCTGTAGTGGTTGTTTACTTTACAAAGGTAATGACTTCCCTGATTATCGGGATTTACGCCTTGGTGCTAGTCGCCAGCCCCTGGCCTATGGAAGGCGGACTTGGGGTAGTCACGGCACGAGCCCGAGGACGGGTCGTGACATCTAAACCATCCCTTTTGATGAAGATAATGTATTTTCAAACTATTTATGCATAAATTAAGAATATATTGGGAGATGTAAGAAAGGGTAAATCCTAAGAGTTCAACATTCATAAGGAATAAGTTGTAAAATTTGTTTTGTGACTATGTGTACCATATAATCCATATATAAATAAATTTCTTCATGATTATTCACATAGAAAAACATTATTAATTTTCTAGGAAGAAAATGATTTCTCAACATATCTAAAGGCACTATTTGTAGGAAAATATGAAGATAGAGATCCTTGATTTTGAATCAACGCGCCTAGAATATCATCAAGTGAAGCTTAAAAGGCCAAAGGGAATTATGCGATCAGTACCTATACCTGCATGTATGTGGGAAAACATAACTATGGAATTTTTCACTAGACCTATAAAGACATCGAGAGGAAATAATACTCTATGGTTAATTATTTATCGTCTAAAAAAGACTTCTCACATTTTTTTGATTTGAGGGAAATTCCCACTTGACCAACTTTCAGGGATATATATCAGTGTAGTGGTGAGGCTTCATGGATTACCATTATCGATTATATATTATCACAATCATAGATGTACCACCATGTTCTATTAAATTATCCAATATGATCTATATTCTGATTTGAACATCAGTACATCTTAACAACACAAAACTAATGGAAAATCAAAGTGGACTATTCAGACATTGGAAAACAAGTTGATAGCATGACTAATGGAATTAAAAGGAGGATGGGATCAACATTATCATGTTGTTAAGATAAATTTAAATAATAGTTTCCACTCTTGTATCTAATTTTCTCTATGTGAATCCCTTTATTGGAAAAGAGAAATATCATTGGCATTCTAGGATGATTTTTGTGAAAGTAATCACCTAGGACCTTAAATGGTTGACAAAATAGAAGAAAAGATAAACACTATAGAATAGCATATTCGGGCATCCGATAACTAATAAATGATCTATGAAGATAATTATAAACATAAATTTGTGTTTATGGTTGGTGAAAATGTATTCCAAAAAATTTTCTATAGGAGAGGGTCCTAATATGTGGGAATAATTGAAAGCTTATTCCCATGTACAATAATCACTTCAAGATTCTTTATTGGGTCAGATCTAGAGACTATCTACTAACGCATACACCATATATGTCCCAAGTACTTGATGTATTCCATGTATCCCTCCATAGGAAGTACATATCAAATAACACACATGTATTGAAATAAGTGGTCATATGGAAAGAAGATAATCTCTCTTTTGATGAGTATCTGGTGAAGATTTTGGACTGTTGAGAAAAGGTCTTATATAACAAGAAAATTCACCTGGTCAAGGTACAATATAGAAACCATAAGTATGAATAATCAATAATGGAAATAGAAGAAGTGGTTAATGATAAATACTCTAACCCTTTTTTCACATTAGTATGTTAAATTAAATTTCTAGGGTGAAATTTATTAAGGGGGATGAATATAACAACTAATATTTATATTAATTTAATTTACCTTCTTATTTCATAAAATACATATATATAACAGAACACATTATAAAAATTATTCTCAAAAATTAATAATGATATATTTGCAAGGAGATAAAACTACTAAATTCCAAATATTATGATTTTATAATAAATAGAAACTAAAAAATAAAAAGGAGAAATTTTAGATATGATCGATCCACTAGAATTACCACACTCTTGAACAAAGCATTAGAAATAAAAAAATATTTTAATAATGTAATATTCAATCTGAATATGATTATATATATATATATATGAAATAATTTATATGTGAATGAATAATTAATTAAATAAGTGGTGTTTATAGAAATTAAACAGCATATACCAACGCGATAGTAATGTGACCATTGGAAATATTAATTTTTTCAATAGTATAATAACCTAACCTATAAAATTTTAAATAAAATTTTGGTATAATATAAATAAATATATGATATAATTATAATATAATTAATTAATTTTACTAAAAAAGCTAAATTTAGTGTGTGTATTTTTTGTAAAACAGAAATAATTATTTACAATTTTAAAATTAATATAACGATTTAAAGGGAATTTTTTCCTAAATATGTTTATAATTTATTATTATATTTATTATAATTATAATATTATTTTATGATACATTAATTAATTTTTAAATGTGTTACAAACTTTATTATAATATTAAAATTGTTATTATTTGATTAAATGATAAGTTTTTTTAATGAAAAGAAATTTCACAAAATTTGAAATTTATTTTCCTAAAATTTAGTATATTTTTTAATAATATCCCAGAAAATATTAGGGTTATGTTTTTTCATATTTCATAAATATTTAAATTTATAATGAATAGTGAAATAGAGTAATTTTTAGTATTTATCTTTTTAATTTAATTAAATTAATTTTTTGAGTCATGAATAATATAGTCATGATGTAAGAACCCATTGTTCCGAACTATCCTAAAACAATTACTATATTTATATGTAGGAATCAACATTATTGATTGTCTTGATCGAAAATAATAAACTGTTGAATATAATAATCAAAATGCCCCTCTCTTCCCCTTATATATATAACCCATCACCACCCTTTGCCCTTTCACATTATAATCCATGTGTCTTGCCAATATTCTACCCAATTACCTTTATACTTATCTTCCCCATTTACAATAACTACTGGTCTCAAAAAAAGACTAAACTCAAGTGCCCTAAGGTGGTTTTCAGATAGACAACATTCTAGTGGAAAATCCACTATCATTCTCTTTTATTTTCATATATTTTATTATCCTCTACTCAAAACCACTATATTAAGTATAATGATAACTCTATAATCATATATATACTATAAATTTATTGGGTTAATTAAATATCAATCATAAAGTCTATTCTTTTCCCTCTTTACTCAAAAGATTAAAACAATGTCTCTGATGTGTCGGTTCACCACCTTCGTGGATGATGTGTTTTAATTTTCTATTACCAATTTCAAGTATTTTAATAAAAACATTATTATGTGTAAACCATATTATAATTTTAATGTTATATTTTTTTAATATTCTCGAAATTATATATAGAGAATATTTTAAATAAAATGTAACTAGTTTGTGATGATCAAAAAATCACTAAAATAAACTAAATACTTATAATTAAATATTTACCAGATGAATCAGCATATAACCTGAAAAAATGATATATGGGACCATTTAATCTTCTGTAATTTCACTAATATATATAATTTTAGTTATGGATAATTATTCATATTTGAAAAAATGTTTCACATTTATACACAAGTAAACTCACCATGAATCAATGAAAACCAATTCCTTCAGAATGATGAAATTGAAATTTATAACACAAAATATTTTCTGTAAAATAACATAATAAAACAATAATAAATCATATATATATATATATTAAATATGTTTTAAATTATATGAGTAAATAATCCAATTTTATTATTTTGGACATTATGTGAACGTGCAGAACCCATTCAGACATAAGGAAAGGGATCTCTCTAAACCTCCATTTTTCCATTCAAGTGAAGTTGTATCTCTATTTACCCCAATTTATTTTTACTTAATTCTTATAAAATTCCCCTATATTATATTTATATGTTTCAAACATGTTTATTTTCGTCAAATAATCTTTCTTTTATTAGAAACAACATGTTTTAAAAGGATCCCTTCATAATTTCACTTGATAAACAAGCTCAATTGAAGGGAATTTGTCTATTTAATTCCCATTTTAATATACACTCCATAAACCATTTTCATCCGCAAATATTTTTCTAAAATATACCATTTTATTATAAAAATTTATTTTATTATATTTATTATTTTATAAAACTATATATTCATTTTTCCTCTTTAAGTTATCTTTAATATTTTTCCTTAAAATTCACTAACGTGGATCTTTTTCAAATTTTATAAAAACTATTTTCCATTTATACAAATCCACTAGACAAAATTATTCATTATATATTCTTTTTTATATATTTTAATTTTCCAAAATTATTTAATCCTTTCTTTCATGAATACTGTTATGATACACTCTTTGGTAACATAGAATGACATGATTATAGTACCCATTTATTTCAATGGGTAACCCTAATATGTTTTCTTTATGGTTGACTCTTTTTGTTGAAGTCATATGAATTAAAATGTTATTATTGGTACAGCTAGATATATCTCCACTTAATTTTGTATTTTTTAGCCTTCAAAGATGTCATATATGGGACTACGGAGTAAAACTAACCCATTATGGGACTTTTCCCACTTTGTCACATAGTCTTGCAGTTATCCTTGACTAATGTTTATGAAATGTTATATGTTTCATCCAAATTCCAATATTTCCTTGAAAATTTAAATTCATTTTATATATGAAATTTTTTAAAATTTTTATTTTTGATACATACCTTTTATGTTATCATATTATTCTTTCTAACTCATGTTTTATGGTTTATTCCCATTTTTATTAGGTTAAGATGATATTTAGATCATCCCATTATTTTTGTATACCCTAGTTTATCGTATGTAGTCATAAGATTTAAAAGGGAGTTAGGGGATCATTACATAAATTATAAAGTTATTTTTAAATTTCAGTTTCATGTTTTATAATCATGTACCTAGACTTCAAATGACACTAGTCTATTTAATCCTAAATTTATATTATGCTTGATGTCGTGTAATATTATCATTAAATTCTAGATCTGTAATATTGATCATGACGATAAAATCTATAGAATGTTTAAAATGATATATATATATATATATCATATATATTCATCAAAATGCTGTTTATAATATTTCATATAATCTATGGATAGAAAAATGAGTTACACCATTCAGGTAGACGGTAAGTCATACAAACGCTTGAATTTATTTCTGATTTTTTAACTGATGGAATTAAATAATGTAAAATAGTAATTAACACATATAAAATATTTATTATATAATATAGATAATATATTTTCAACAAATATAACCTTATAATCATCTATGTCAAAATAAAATGAAAAACAAATCTTATTTCTTTGTTGAGGAGATTGTCCACATTTATGGATGAGTGATATTATTGTTTTTTAAAATATTCGAATTTAAGAAGGTAAATGTGATATTATATTTATGTAATTATAATTAATTCATAAATATAATATATTAACATTGAATAAATCATTATATCTATCCTTGAGAGGTGAAGATATAAATAAAATTACATCCATTCTCCATGTAGTAGTCTACCATACACATTATCAACACTTTTGTTTCCCATTTTAAGAAAGAGAACATTAATATAGGTTATCTAATTAAAAATATCTCAGTATTTTTTTGATACTATTTTTCTTATTTTATAGTATTTTTATATGATTTAGTGCTATTATAGGAAGAAAAATGACGATGCATGGTTAAGAACTATACCTCCTCTTGAGAAAACCACAATACGGTAATACCGAACATCTTTCGAGATTAGTTTTATAATAATACAATGACAATAGGACGGGGTTATGGATTTAATAAAGGTACTTATTATATGTATTTTTTCAAAATATGGATTTTGAAGTGTTTAGAGGAGAGGATATTGGTTCCCTTTTCTTTTTGGGAGGAGGGCACACTTTGAATTTTTTTAAAAAAACAATATATCCACATTTTACACTTGATAAAGGAAAAAATGGAACATTACAAAACCATATATGATATAATGTATAACTAATTCCATTACATTTAAATTAGCCATATTTTTAGTTCTTTTCCAGACTTATCATTTTAGTTTAACCCTCATAAAAACTCATTTTAACCTTAATCGGAGAAATAAATTCTTAATATTTTTACTATTCATTTTGATTAAATTAAGTTAAGCATGAAATAAAATATTAATTATTATAATTCAAAATATTTAAGCCATTTTTTAATTAAAATCACAAAATTGGTATAATTGAATATTAATTTAAACATTCTTGTGTGTTAAATGAATGGTTTTCCAAGGGAAATTTTTTCTAAGGTATAAAACATATTAATATAAAAAATCAAACTAAATTGATTAAAATGGATTATGTTGGATTAAAAATTATTCAATTTATATAATTTTAAATATGAAACAATTTTAAAAAATAATTCATAATTTCTTTAAATTAAAAGGTAGTTTTCAATTAAAATTGAAATTATTCACTATTTTTCAAAATAAAAATTTTTTATGGAAATTTCTATTAAATCATTATAAGATAAATTTAAAATGATTATATCAAAAATAAATTTAATTTTATAAGTATGTATTGTAATTGTGGTAATACTAATTTTAAACAATGTTCTAAAAACCTGATGAAACCACTATTTTTTTAAAATAATGTTTCTAAGCATAAAACAATGTTTATTATTATCTCATGACTTAAAATATATGAGATGATTAATAAAAAAATTATTGAAACTATATTATTTATTTAAATTAAAACAATTCAATAATATTTTTATATTTAATTTATTAATAAAATAACACATCGATCCTGTAAGTAGATTTTTAAGAAAAAAACTTCTTTTACAATTCCTGAATTTTTATTTTCCTCTCTCACAAATTGATGGCTAGTGGATTTAATTTAAACATTTATAAACTATAAACATATCATAATTTAGTTAGAAATATTAATAACTACTGATTTAATATCTAGGTTACAATTGTATACTATATTACAGTTCTTTCAGTCATAGGGTTGTGTAGACTACAAGACATCAAAAAGATTACTTTTATTTAAAAAATAAATATATCATAAATTCTCATGGGGTTTCATTCATTACCACTTAAAAAAATTTAATCCTTAAAATTTACATAACATCACCTCATGACCATATTGGATTAATAGTTCATAAAATTTTCTTTAGTTTACATTATTACCTATTCTATCAAATGATTTTTCCAAAGTACCATTACCTACTGAATCATATAATTCCTCAACACTTGTTCTCCATTATCTAGAATCTAGATAGGCTCTCTATAGTAAAATAAATTAGTTCCCAATTAAATGTCTATATAGATGAAAATATGTTTATGTTTTTGAATTTAATTCCTTAATAATTATATGTGGAACATATCATGGACTTTAGAGAGATGTGCTGGCATTTTTCAGTGTTAATAATTAGATCTGTATCTTTATATGATTTCAAAAGATGTGATGTGCCTAGGGCTCAGTATCCCTTTATTACTGAACTTTGTAACATTATTTAAATTCAATGTAAAATTAAGAAATGATGATATCACAATTATATTCAAAATATTATATATAGTTATCAACATATAAATTTAAAATACTTTGTGTTTATTTGATGTGTTTATATATATTCATTAACTTTTCAATTATCTGCTCCACATCTTTTCTTCCATCAATCTTCCTTCCAACAACATATATATTAATGAATAAAAAAACCCCAAAATATAAAATATTTGATAAATAATTTATCCACATACAATATAATGTAGTTTGTAATGTCACCATCCAAATATTTCTACACATTGATTATATATCCACCAGAAACAAGTTAATAACCTATATTAATATAAATCATTAACTGAAACATGCATACTTCAAAATATTAAATCTCTATTCATTCCATAAATAGAATATATGCTTATTTAATTAATTCCAAAAATCCAAAAATTCTTTAAACACCATCAATGATAACATAAACTACATTTCATGAAACAAATAATTTATGCACAGGTCATCAATATTATCCCATTTACTTAATCAATTTAAATCATCTATTTATAAAATATAATCATCTTTATCTCATCATTATATTGATATTAATTGTTACCCTTCCCTCAATCCTGTGTTTTTCGAAAATATAAAATTACCACTAAATCATAATCCTTGTTAATCAATATCATTCAACCTATTATTTCAAATCCTTTAAGAAATACTACTAAAATAGAATCCGTATATGATTCAAGAATATTATTAACAAAATATAGTTCATAAAATACATTTTGAACATAATTTATTAATTCAAATACATAATCACTTTAATCATTCCATGAAAGTTATACTTAAAACCTAATAATGGATGTCATCCCATTGTTTCATTTGATGTATATTCCATTGACTCTTGGGGAATTCATTTACGCAGAGAACATTTTCCTTATATTTAAAATACTAAACAAAATTTTTTTATTTCATAACCTTTCATTCACATTATTTATGGAATTTCACTCCTCACTTGAGGAAAAATACCATTTCCTTCAAGAAAGTATTAGGGTGTTTCTTTCTATAACTATATCATGTTAGAAAATAATTCTTTCTCTTTCCCCCTCCACTGTCAATTTATTCCCTTTGTTTGTATTATTTTATATTATTTTTTCCTTCATGTTAATAATATGACATGAAAAAAAATTTCTATATTATCATAGTACATGATATTATTCCCTCATATGATGAGAATGTTTGGGGGACTAGTTCCACTCAAATTATTGTATTTATCCCATTTATGAAATGTTTTATCTAACTCTTTAGAGTTATATAAACTCTATAGTATTCCATGTTGACCTTGTATGGTTTTATTTATACTTAGCTAAATTTTCATATTTCTTTTATCTTATACTTACGAACTATCCCTCCATATCCACTCGTTGATCGAAGAAAAAATATTTTTCGAAGAATAATTCCTCAAAATACTTTTATTCCATGTTCGATATTTATTTTTCAACATTGGTGTTTTGATTATAGGACCATAATTGATCTTCATTACCTGTGATACAGTAAACATCCATGAAAACCATTTCCCTTTCATTACATCCCAATGTTAGAAATATATTCTCTAAGGAACTTATTGATTTCTTTGCTAAAAATAGATTCTTAGTCCAATTAAATGATGGATATTGTTTGTCCATGAAGAAGAATAACATTGTTATATTACATTTTAGATCTATATGAAAACCCATATGATCCATGTTATTATCCAAATCCTGAGTCACTTACCTTAATATAATTATAATTTTCCCAAATCCAACTGTTGCTCTATCAAGAGAATCATTTTCATTCTAAGGAGCTAAATCCATACAAAGATTAAATGAATCGATATAGTTCCCATTAATTCCACTTGGTAGCATTATTCAAAAATTGAATATAATATACTAGATCAAAATAATATGAAACATAATTTTTAATTCCAAAATGACTTAAACACAAAACATAAATTGAATATTTAAGCCAAAACTAAACTCATAATATTTAACATGGAATCCATGGGAAGAATTTGAAATCATTAAAATATTTTCAAATCCTTCAAAATATTTGTAATAAAAATGTGAATTGACATAATAATATGCCCATTATTTTGAAACTAGGTGTACAAAAAGGCACATTTCCATTCACGAGGTGATGATCAAGTCAAATCGCAATGATCCATTATCAGTGTAATTGTACCTAGGTATAAATTTTTAGATCCAAACCCAATTGTTTTATCCAAACATGGATGTATTTAAATAAAACCCACTTAATCTAAACCATACCAAAACATTATGATGTTTTAATATACTAATAATTATTTTTATGTTCATTCATTTTGTAATATTATGTAATTTATATTTTCTTAAATAACGTTCCCATGGTTTCAAAAATATAAAAACAGATTACAACAATAAAGACCCCAACACATGTTTCCCAGAGTCATTGGTTACATTATTACATTCATTTTAGATACAAGAACTCACATCCCAAAGGAAAAAATATTTTATTAGTATTGGAAAATTATTTACATACTTTAATTTCTTATCCCATTTGAAAACATAATTTACATTATAGTACTTTCTTGGAAAACATCATAATTTCTTAAAAAATCCTTGATTATCTTTTATAATACACCAACTGTAATCTTAGAGAAAGAAACATAATTAAGGGGTGAGATCAGATTTATAGTATGGGTATATATACAATGACATCAATCTTGAATACATAAGTAACAATCAATATGTAATGTTAAGTGACTAAAAACACAATGTATTTAATTAATTATATGATAAAAAATAATAGTATTTCAAGAATAAATTATGAACATATAATTCAATATAAACAATTATATAATATTGAAGAAAACCCATTGATATTATAAATAATAAAATAATCACATACCCATCAATTACTTCTCTCATAATCCCTGAATTTATAATTTTTAACATCATAAACATAATGTCAAGGCCTTGTTTTAAGACATCATATATAAATGGGTAAGGCCTCATCCAAATACCAAAAATGGTTTTTCTCAAGAGACCTTTAGATTCATTGAGGGATATAGTTATCCCTATCAATTATATACTAATTCCACTATATTCCTCATATGAATGGGGGTAACATAATCAACATAAAAGATCATATTTAAAAAACAATAACATTAAATTTTATTAATTTCCCTAATAAATAAACATAATTAACAGTAACATTATTGTTAGAATACACGAATAAAAATGTTAGTATATTTCCAAGTAAAACATATCATAAACCATCTAGATAATAATAAATACGGTATCAATACCACATATTCCCATTTAACATAATTAAATTAATGGTTTCTAATTTTTATGAATAGAAATGTAGTAAAAAAATTTCTAAAAGCATTTTTGATGAAAATACCATTTTCCCATTGAAAAAAATCACTTTTAAAAAAATAAAAAAAAATATATGGAAAAAGTTTTCTATGAAAAGAATCATGGAAAAATTTGAAGAAGCTTCAAAATATTTAGTGTTCTTGATTAAGGAATAAAATTCATGTGATGTATGTTGCAACAACGATTCCATTATTAATTTGAATAAAAAATCAAAAGTACCTTATTCAAAAAATGATAAAAATATTCCTTTTAACCAATTTTTTATAATTTATAACATGGGTAAAATAAATTATTTATTATTTTTATAATATCAAAAACATACTTACTAACTTTTTCCAGAAAATTGGAATGGAAAAGAAAGTTATTTCTATCAAAGAGTGGAATAATGACATTTTTTTATAAGAACCCTTTTGAATATATGAGTACATAAAGTGATAAAAATTATATTAAAACCAAAAAAATAAAAAATAACAGAAGGAAAATTAAATATTCTATTTCCAATAGAGTAATATTAAATAATTCTTCCACTAGAGTCTTATACATAAATAATCCAGAATAATGATTAGATTGTGAAACAAACCCTTATATCGGGTCTCATTTCATACGTATGTGTTTGAACCTCCTGTAGAGTAAATATAAACTTATTAAAAATATATCATAGAACATTATTAATATATATATATATATCATACAACATATTATTTATTTATCACTTTTTATCACCCATTTGTTGACGATTCTTCATTAAAATCACTATTTCGAGTGATAACTACATTGATTTTCTTTTATATTTTGGTTCAACAGTTTTATTATTTTTACATTTATCATTGTAAAATATATTTCATCACATTAATCATGATATAAATTATATATATTCATTATATAATTATTTATAATATTCTATAAAATTTAGAGATATTATAATTAGTTACACTGTTAAAGGAGATGACAAGTCGTATATATGCATGAGTATTGTTTTAATTTTTCATGGATGGAATAAAATAATGGTAAATAATAATTAATAATTTAAGAATAATTATTATATAATATATACCATTTATTTTATCAAATACATACTTATTACCATACATGTAAAAAAATAAAATGAAAACTGAATCCCATCACTTCGTAGAGGTAGTTGTCCACACATACGCGCGATCAACGTTTTAGGTTTCCAACAGATTGGAAGGTAAGAATGGAGATATAAATTTAAAATTAAATATGTATAATTATGAATTTAATATCATATATATATATATATATATATATTCCATCATTAGATCTAGATGATTCAGGTGGTGTTGGAAACTGAATTACATCGGTTGGTGAGGCGGTAGTCCGCTAAACACAAGATCGATGGATTTGTTTTGTATTTTATTGTATTTTACATGGATATAGGTTATGAAATTAATATAATAACATATAATTATATTTTATATATTTTTGTTATTATTTTATCATTTTTTATGAGGTATTTGGATAAATAAAATGAAGACTCATATTTAAGACTTATATCTATTCTTCATATAACCGCATTATATTTATTATAAAAGCCATCCTATATTGGATTTTTACTATAAATAAGGACTCTAAATTATCGGGAGTAATTCAAGGAATTAATTTTTGGTTTTATTCACAAAACCACTGCTCTCTTGATGTGTGGATTTTATTGTACAGTGGAATCCTTTTTATTAATGGGGTAGAGGATGCTGATGAAATTTTTGAACAGAAAAGGATATACCCATGTTTTAAAAATTAAAAAAGAATCCCCAATTGATCATAATAGAATTATATAAGATTAAAATTCAAAATATATCCATCCCATAAAAATTAGGTATGTTTTATGGTCATTTTAATTCCCATCATTTTATTTTGACCTAACGGTAAACCAGTTTTACTACAATGAATTTAAGTAATTTTTATTATTTTTAATGTTCATTATGATAAAAAAATAAGTTAATAAAAAAAATAATAGCAATTGTTTTTATTCAAAAAATATATTCCTATTATTCAAATTCAAATTATTGATTTGGAATAATTTAATTTAAAACTAAACCCGGCAGGGCAACGAAATTACAGTTTTTCAAATGATTATTTTTAAAAGTATTGAATGTTTTTATACCAGAAATAAATATAAAATTAATTTGATTGAAAAAAATTGGATTAATAATTATAATATAGTATCACTATTTTTACTTCTAAAAATTGAAAATAAAATAAATATTAATAAATATTTTAAATGAAAAAGCGGTTTTAAATACAAATAATTATTATTCAAAATTCATCACATAATTAATTTTTTATAGAATTGTCAAAAATTAAAATATAATAAATTTTACATTATGATTTCAAAAATGAAGATATATTTTTAAAATAAAATGTCTATTATTTTAAAAGTAATAATTCTAAATTATTTGTGCAAAAGGCGAAGAAACTATTTTTTACAAAAATACAGTTTTAAGAATAAACCTGATTTTAATGTTATCTCATGTATAAAAAATTAAATATGAAAAATAAAAAATTAATACATTTATAATATATAAGTTAAATTTAAATAATTCACCAATTGTTACTAATTTAATTAATTAATACAAAAATTTCACAAAAATGTTTTTTTTCAGAAAACCGTATGTTTTACTCCCAAATATTTTTTTTTATTTCTAATGAATTTATGAATAATGAATTTATTTTGTGCATTAATATATTATATACATCTAAAAATTTAGTTATTCCTATTCTTACTCATTAATTTAATTTTTTTATAATGTAATAATATATTAGAGATCATTTAGACTCCTGGTTGTCTGTAAATCATCATATAAAAGATATTATATTTCATTAAAAATAATTGTATTACCAAGTATTAGGGTGTTAAAATGTCAATACTCATACTTCTATGAATTTCTTATTATTTAATGACTATTTAGTAATGTTTATTTATTTTATTACAATGATTTATATACTCGAATTTTCATTTGAAGAAATATATATGTATAGTTTATAAGAATGGAATTCGTGATGTTATTTGTTTCTTAATTTTACTAATAACAATGAATAATTTTATAATGATAATTTATTTTTTATCACCCATATAAGAAAATAATAAAAACATTAATTAATCCATAAAATCATATATTATAATAAAGTGAGTTTTTATATTCACCCATGATGGAAATTGTAAATATTGTATTGGAAAAATCAGGATGGTGGTTGAACTAATTGAAATAAGTACATTTAATACGAATGAAAAAGTAAGTGTATAGAGTAATATTATAGAAATACAAATGTCATTGAAGAATAATGAAGTTAAAAATACATCATTATATTGGAAAATTTTATTTTTAAAGAGTTGATAGGATAACATAATTCAAAAAGATAAAAAAATAACTGCATACTAACCTTAATCAATTTAGGACTTCCACAAATGGATTCTAAAATAATGATGAATTATTTCATCCTACCTGGTACCATAGGCTACAAAATTTTTATTAAGCCATTAGGATTGTGAATTTTTTATTTTATTCCAGATAAAATTTATGAAGAAATATATTTTGGGGGATATAGTATGGGTCCTTTAAAAGGTGAGTATGTGTTTTATTTCATAAAATACTCATTCTCTTACGCGTAATGAATTTCAATTTATTTCGAAATTAGATACATAATAGCTAAATAATTGAAAATACCCGGAATAACACTATCACAATAATATAGTCATATTTTAATAGAAATTTTAGGTCTCAAATCTTAAAAGTTACTACTTTAACCTCTTTTTACCCTTACCGTGGATACTTAATTTTTACCTCATTAACATATTTTTATTCCAAAATTGAAATTGATCATATCACCTAATTTAAAATTTACTATTATAAATATAAAATCTAATTTATTTTATTTAATTTATAAATGTTATAAATTTTAATTTTAGTATAATAATGGGTAACACAAAAAAAAATTGGAAATGATTAATTTAAAACATTAAATGATTTTATTCTTATTTATAACCTATTATTAATCATTAGATAAATAAAAATTAATTTTATTTTATATAATAATAATTATTCTTTACAACTCTATCCTCCAAATATGATATTTTTTTCAATTAAATTAAAACATTCAATATATAATGAAACTATATAATTAAATAAAACATATTTCACTAACCATGAATGTTAAAATACTTACTGTCTACAATTTTATAATTAATTATTTGATGTTTTTTACATATATTACCAATAAATCAAAAAAAAGTATTCAATATATTTTATTAAAATAATACATTATGAGGAAAAAAATTTAAGAAAAATATAATTTTAATAGAATCAACATCATTGAAATAATTTATATTTCCATAAAAATAGTATAATTTTAATTCATTCTAAAAATATTTAATTTATGTTAATTTAATTTAAAATATATTATTTTTAATTTAAATCATTTGTAATTATAAAATATTAAATATAATTATTTGATTCATGTGTACCCAATGAAAATATATCTAACCATATATCTGGATAACATTAATCTTGCTTCCATATAGTAGTCATATTTACATTTTTCACCACTCAATATAACCTCAAACATTTATATACGATTAATTAAAACCCTTATCTTATTTCCCAATATATATTTATATCATATTACTACTTTTTAACTTTTTCTATTATATTTATTTGTGATATTATCATTAAGTAAAATCCTGAGGATGAATATTTCTTTCTCATTGTATTTTTATTAAATTATGATTCTTATCCTATTTTAATTTTTTTAAAGATGTTGTATATTTATTTCTCTAAATCGTATGAAAGTTTTTCTTTTATTATAATAAATTATCTTAATAAAATATGTCATGGTTTTTTTAGGATTTTTGTTTCATGTGAAACAAACTATTAAAAATGTTAAATGAATTTCAAATTATATTATTACATTAAAAAACATAATTTCGATAGAAAACCAAAATACGGAACACTTATTTACAATTATTAAATTAAATATTGAAATTAATTTTTATTGTATTTACCAGGTTTTTTACAATGTATTTGTAAATTATTACCCCTTCATTTTATTATGAAATTTTATCTGATGAACCTTAATGTCTAATACCATTTTTTTCTCAATATAATACTCAACCTCATTTGATGTGTAATCTAAACCTTTATTAAAACAAAATATTTCTTTCAACAACCTATTATAATTTTAAACTAACATTTGAAAATATTTAATACAATAAATATCGTACTTTTTGGTTTTCAAAAATATAATAAAACCAATCGAAAATTAATCAAAAAAAAATTAAATAACTTAACCTTGGAGTTTTTATAAGTAACATAAGTCAAAAAAAAACAAAATTATATATGTTGTATGGAGTCATTGTATTTTCCTTTTAAGTATTTGTCACCATTTTCCCTATCATACAAGTATCAAATTTAATTAACCTACCTTGGGTCAAATTTAGAATATCAATCACTATATTAAGATTTAAACAATTGTCCATGTATTCTTAATTAATTTGGATAAATCATAAAAACAAATAGATATTCACCCCAATAAAAGATGAAACATGTATTATCTTTATTTTTCACTAAGTAGATATTATAATATGACTACCATCCATAAATAAATGATTTCTTATATTTAATTAGATTATGAATCCACTGTATATGAAAGTATAATTGAGTCTTTAGTAAACATTTTGACTTCTGATATTGAGTATACAAAGATGTATATCCACATAGAGAAACTATATGTTTTTTAATTCATATCCAGAATGTATTTTGTTTATATTACCCTTGATTAGAAAATCTATATCAAACACAAAATTAATATGGCCTCCATGCTACCCATAATTTTTATTAACAAAATTATATTTTATGTTATATTAAATGATAATAAACAATCATAGAAACGTTTAAAAATATTTTATATCTCTTTAAGATATATTTAAGAAAAGAAACCCATATCCTTCTATTATTTATATGATATAAAATTTTATGAAGATACATAAATGGAAATATCCTTATTTTTTCATCATGTTTAGTGAACTATAATGCTATATTCTTCAATTGAGATAATTTCCACCTGTGGAATTACATTGACTTGTTTCCCCTTCATTATCATAATTCTTTCAATGAGTCTACATTCACTCCTCGTTCACATATAATAAAATAATTTGTAACTATATTTAAATTAATAAAAATAACATAAAAAATTATGATATAGGATATGTTTACATAACAATTTACTAAATTCTGAATGTTTTTTTCTCATAGATAACTATTTTCTTCTTCATATTATGTTATTAGTTATTCAAAATATTGAAAAAATTGGTATTCTATTAGTAGGAATATTTTTTCATCTTCACTCTTGATGTTTTGAGCCTCTAACATGTTCATTAGTTTTTGAAATTCTATATTTTTTTAGAGTTAAATATATATATTTAATTTATAATGTATTTTAAAAATTTTACATGTGTCATAGATAATTCCCCATTCAATACGATTAAAATTTACATGTATTTCATAGAAAAAAAACTACTCAGAAAAAATATCCAATGATATCTCTAAAAATTTTCATTCTTAAAGTATGATCACTTTTCAATTGTATAATGACTTAATCTTATGAAGTAATTTTTTATTCTCCTGGTACCTTTTATCATTTTATTAAGACTACGAGAATATCCAATGAAAACAATTATGTGTTTGAAAATATAATAAATGATTTCATTTGGTTATAAATTAACATCCTGATAAATATTATACAACAAATATAACTTTTTTTCATTCACCATATCATCATATTTTTAATTATTTGGAAATTTTCATACATTATTTTAGAAAATATGAAACTCATCGACTTCTTGTAGAATTTTCCTAAAAATGATTTGGATAATTCAATTTTAAATTTCAATAAAATGATTTTTTTTCTCTTCTATTCCATTCAATTGAATCTCTATAAGATAACTCACATATCTTCCTTATATAGAATTGGAGAAAATGTCAAGAAAAATATGATAAAATATGATACCACATATTATTTTATATGATCTAGTATTGGAATACCTAAAACAGGGTAACTCATTTCATGTCTATGGAATTATTATATCATTTAATTACTAGAGATAAATTCACTAAGAAATAACCCCTTTTCCATTTTCCACTTATTATATCAATGAGGGAAACACCATAACAGGGGTTTGAATTTGTAATTTTATTATTTATTTTCAAATAGTTCATACAACATTGTAAAAATTACTTTATCATGTTAAACAATCATGACACTATAATATCAAAATAAGAAATTTAAATGTAATGAAATTGTTATATTACTTGGGTCACCAAAAAAGGGCTACATACAAGGTGTATACCTTGAAAATTTATCCATATACCAATTAAATCACCAAAAAAATATTATATTTTAAAACACATGCAAGGATCACTACCAAACTAAGGGTTACTCCATTTTTATATATATCTATACACTACTTAAAGACAAAAAAATAAGAGTATTTTATACATAGGTCACTCAAAATGGACATAAAAGGAAATATTCATAAAACCATATCAACATAGTTTTTTTAATATTCTATAAACATAAGATCAAAATTATGCTTCAATGAAGATATTCATAATAATAAATGTCCCAAAATATTTTCCACTATATCGAATCTATTCATCCATCGTGATATCAATTATTCTATAAAAATATTACCTATTAATATCATTTAATATTTTTTAAAATTACCCTCTCTTCATATGAAACTTATGACATCTTCATTGGTTTCCAAAACCATCCATCATTGTCAAATAAATATTATCCCTAATATATAAAAATATTACATAATTTCAAACATGACCAAATATGACATGTAATTAAAAATATGAAATTTTGTACATTACCATTTTTACCATTGAATAGTTTCATATACGTTAACTTATCATCAACATAATTTTCTTCCAATAAATATCATTACTTGTTTATATATTTCCTAGTGAGTTTCCCCTATTTCTTTAATATACCTTCATTAAATAATAAAAAAACTCCAAAAAAACTATAGGTCCAACATAAAGAAAAGAAACTCAAAAATTGAATAACTAAAGCCCATCCGAAAACACCTAATGAAACCCAATATAGAACTATCCCTAAACAACCGTGATGCAACCAAAGGGATGGATGTAAGCCTCACCATTATTGTGTGTAGAAACGGACATCAATCACAAATATAAAATCACTATCACCGCTTTGAAAATGATACCCACTAAATAATATATTTTATATAGCCAATAAAAGTATTGAAATCATGAAAATACTATCCATATGATATTCCTACATTAATTAATTTACACCCAAAATCACCAAACTATACACCAAGAAATTATTAAAAATTTCAAATGATTCTCTACCCGATCAACACATTTAAACTAAAAATATTAAATAAATACCAAGATTTTCATCACACCATTCAACTTTAATTTGAAGTGTGACACTCTCCACCACAATAGGATTAGAGTGTTTCGTGCATGAGGATGAAGCAGATAATAGATCATATAAATGTAGATATAAAATTTAGGGGTTTTACAACAATAGTTTGTTGAGATACAATGTTGAAGAAACCATGAAGTGAACTCTGATTGTAAAAGGATGACTGGAACATGCTACTAAATACCATCACAGAATAATTCTAAGGCTATTAACTTTATAAGAATATAACCCAAAGTAATGATGTAGAAATCCAAATAGGTATTGAAACTTAGGATACGTATAAATGAAAAAACAAATGAATAAAAATATGAACAATCAAATAAGAACGTTTGAATAAGTATGTGACCAACATAATAAAGAAGACACCCAATAAGGGGGATCCCATTAATAGAAAATTTTCTATCCAGTATGATTTCATTAGTTATAGATTTGAATCTAAAAACCATAATGTTTATAATTATTTCCCTTAATTATTCTAGACATGTACATTATCCAAATTTAAAATATTACTTTCATTAAACATTTGTTTCATCAAAATTAGTTCTTAAATTTTCTCTATAAACATTAATAACATTCAATAATTGTTCAAAAAAATTGTTAAATTCCATGATTTTAAAAAAACTAGGGTATCTGATTTCATAAAAATGGTCATTAATGTGTTTTTATTTATTTTCATAATTCATTTTTCAAAATAATTAAAAACCAATAATCCCTCAAAATGCATACCAAAACCATGATTACTTCTCTAGATCCTATTTTTCCAACCATATAACATAACCATGATCATATCATAAAATTTATTCCCTAACCATATCCATATTTTTCACTAAACTCTGACCAATAAGATGATGAACATTCATAAATTATAGGGGAATGAAATGTTCTTTCATCTGGTAAACCATAGGATAGTTCAGATGTTCAACAAAAGAAAATATCGGTGAATTTTATGTTTTAATATTATATATAAAGGATAGATATTTATATTTAAATTTTTATGTTCAAATAGTTGTTTACGAAGTTGAATTTATTATAGAAAATTCTGATATATGAAATTCATACTATGTAAAAGTGATCAAGTCATGGTGGGTGGTTTTAGGACATACTTTACTCCTAATTTCATACCACTAAATGTATGGTGGGAAGAGTAATGGTGATGTAACCCTAATCATGAAATAGTAATCTTGTTGTTAGGACACCAAAACCTCAATTCCCCACACTTCCTACTATTAATATTGGGGAATGGGTAATTATTATGGCTTCATTTTAAAAATCCCATCAAAATTCCTCACCTATAAAAAAGTTTGAGCCTCTCCCTTATACTTTAATCCTATTTATTTATCTTCTTTCAATATGGGTCTTTTTGAACTATTTCTTAATGAAATTTGTTTTTTATAACATTCCCATTCTCCTTGTTTGTTCTTTTTCATCAATCATCTCTATTTATTATGACCTATATTGGAATTCAACATTTTATTCCATTGAATCATGTTAGAAGAATTTCATAGTTAAGGATCTATCATCAATGGTGTATAGAGGACATTGGGAAGGATATTTTATCAAAATTTTACACATATATATTAATTTCTGATGGTTAGAAAGTAATTATATATATTTGAGAAATTTATGATAAAATATATCATCATATGAGGTTGAAATATAATTTATTTTTTATATTAGTGTGGAGGAGTTATTAGGAGAAGAACTCATCATTTTTCTCATGATTTTGATATAAAAGATCCTTTTATATATTTTTCCATCAGTTATTCCAATTAATAGTTTTGACAAAAAATTAATTAAAAATTAATTATCTATATTTACTAATAAGATATTTCCAATTGGATTAATTGGACCTCAATAAAATATTATTATTATAAAATTGATATAGGATCATTGTAGGTAAAATTTATAGTTTTATTAGAGTAATTACTTGGTTTTCTGTCAGGATAATGTTTTATTCTAGAATTATTATTATTTTTTATCAAATCATGATTGAATAACATTGGGTATGTGTGTGTGACCACTCCATAAATAGAGAACATCTTGTGTTATCCTAATTTTGTGAGAAGGATCCTAAAATCTGCAACATGGATTGATAGTTACACCTTAATTGAATTATTTTCATTGGAAAACATTATATTTTTTCTTATTACTGTGGGTTAGTTTTAATATGTTTTTAATAAGAAAGTATATGGTAAACTTTTATATATTTAAGGGAAAAATAGGCTCATGTGGATGTTTTCATATTCTATATAACTCTTTTAATTGTATGATAGTATTTTTTTTCTTTTCCAAATTATTATCTCATATTAAGTAATAATTAATTGTATAATATAAACTATTGGAGAAACCATACCTTAATTAGTGGGTTGGTTAGGTTGGGCTGTTATACAGAGATTGTTTTATTTTGTATTAGATTGATAGGAAGATAAGGATACCCATGTGAATGAGTTGAATTAATGATTATTTGATTACTTGACCTAGTTTGAGTGAGTCATAGTCTCCAGTGGGCCTTTTTTAGTGATCTTGTATTGGATCAGATGAGGATATAGGGTAACAATCGGTATTTTTATTTAAAATTAATGATCATTATCTGGCCTCATTAGTTCCATATCAGAGCTCCCCCTAGAGTGGATCTAACTGATTTAGGAGGAAGAAAATTTCATAGATGATTTGATAAATTCTTATGCTTGTCTTAGTGGTAGTTAGTCTTAGTATTAAAATTATCCTTTTATGTATCTTGACATTTTATTTGGAGGAGAGTGTATTTCCTACATAGTTTTAAGTTAGGAGGAGAGTGTGGATTCCCCCCGAGTCATATACCTACATACCACTAATAGTTTGAGTGATTATAAAAATATCATGAGAGGTAGTGAGATTCACATGTAGGAACACTAGAAAATGATATGACCCAATGGCAGGTGACATCTAGGATGTCTCATAAATATGATGGTTTCAATGAGGGGCATAATGAATTTATGTGAGGTTGATTTTTTTAAATGATATACATAGTGAAGGTTACACTCACACTTTTTCTTTTCACAACATTGATGGTTTAGATGTTTCTGGGTTCTAGATAAGGGTCAATATTAGATACTAGATTTTATTGGGTGTTTATAAGTATTAAATCATTCATCATTCATGTAGACTCTTTTTATGGATGGATAATGTTCATGTAACAATGTTATAACTGATATCGAGTTGATATGGGATATGATGGATTTTTGTATAGTTATAGGGATATGAAATCATGTATAGGGATAAATTCTCTATGATCTCTTTCGGTATATTGATTAAAGACAAAGGTGATCTATGGAAAGTCATTCAGATAAATCTTTTAAGTATTGAAGAGATAAAATGGGGTAGTATATAATTACTATGAATGTTATCTTATAAGGTTTGGAACCATAAATGTTTTTCTATTTTTTATCTTGATTTTTTTGTCCATGTGGTATTTGTTTCTATGAATAGGATTTTATTTCTCTTTTTATGTTTATTTTTTATTGATGATTGATTTTCAGGGGGGACACCTTTAATTTCTCATTTCTAATTTTTTTGATATGGTCATTATTATTTATAATACATTGGGTTTTTGTTTTTTGGGTAGTTAGATTATTATGGGTTTGGTAGACTCAAATTAGTTTTCCTTTGTGGATATTGGTGATACCTCACTAGGATTATGAATATTAGGATTAGATTTATTGTTTTGTTTAACTTAGTAAGATATGTGGGAAATGATACATCAATTACATCTATGTGGGATTGGACTTGTGTTCAATAATACTAGTATAATTTTTTGGGGTGAAATTACATTCCATATATAAAGGTATATAGGTGTGGAAAGAAAGGGGTACTCATATTCCATTTGGTTGACTTTTGGTAATGAAATACCTTACTGCAAGATAAACTAGGAAACGAATATAATTAATCATTAGTACTATATGTGCATAGGTGAGTAGTGGAATAAAAATAAGTTATTTAACTTATCACCTACCTATATATACATAATTAGTATTTATATATAATGTTATACACTCATTTTTATTTCAATTACAAGTTTTATTTTAGATCAATAAAAATGGATTGGGACAAGTAGTATATGGGTGGTCAATAATTTTGTATGATATTTTTTAAGAGTTTTCTCTGATGCATTTTATTTTATTTATAGTGGAATTTTATATATATATCAAAATGGGATAAATTTTGTTTTAAATTTATGATTCCTATTGTAATTTTTCCTACTCGTTATTTTTTTACTATATTCATTTCATATAGTCTTCCTTACATTTATAATCTTGATTTTGGAATGCAAAAACGGATTCTTTTTCCTTGTATATAGGTATTGGGGATTTCTGTTATATGGTTAGACCTCGATTAAACATCATAAGAATAAATAATGTCCCTTATTCATTTTATTTGAGGGTGAAACCTCCCCACAAAGTATTTAGACCCTCATCATAAGCTACTAGCCTATGGCTTGTGAGAAGGTGCTTCTGAAGTCAGATAAGGGAACATGTGTTTTAGATACCTCAACTCATGAAACCAAGATCCATTGTTTAAATTTTAACATTAGCAGAATATATATGGTATCTCATCCAAAAGTACCTGTCAATTAAGTAGTCTTGAATAACCCAATGAAAAATGGATTCCCAATTTACATTAAAAATAAAATATAAAATATAAAAAAAATATTTTTCATCCTTAATTATAATTCAATGATTTATTCTTCACAATCTGGAGAATGGAAAAAATAAGGGTGATAAGAAATTATTTCTATGGGTTAAGTAAAATTAAATTTATTATTATAAAATGAGACATAACAAATATGGAATGGTAAATAACTGGTACCACATGGCATTTAATAAATAACATGAGCAAAAAATTAATCCATTTATAATTTCAATCTCAATAATCGCATAGATAATAATAACTCAATTTTCAATGAAGGAAATGAATAAAATTATCCATCATGATCGCATACACCATTATATCTTTTTTATTAGTTTATTAAACCAAAAAAATTTCATCTATGGGTATTCATACACTAAAACCCAATTTAATAAGGCAATCTAACTCATTATTCTCATAAGACTTGTCGATGCATCTAGGGGGTATATAAATTCCTGACCTACCCTTAAATGGATTTCCAATTCATTCCTCATATATATAATTTCCAATTTAAATCATAAAAAATATTACTTATTATTAAATTTATATATATTCTAAATAATATGGAATATAAATATTTCTCATGTCAATCAAATGACAATCAAAGAGCAACACCATATGTATAAATGGTATATGATTTAGGACACAATGAAAAACATGATACAGATACGCTGTATATTTATTAATAATGAAACGATCAATCATCAAAAGAAAGAGAATGTTTCAGGATAATGTTAACTTCCATTATATTAATCATGATATGAGATATGACCAATAGAAAAGTATATTTTGATTTAAAATAAATTCTTTATAATAATAGAGAAATATGGAAGAGAAATATCTCAAATGAGTTTTTATAATGAGTTTCTTCTCAAAACAGTTAAAATATTTTAGAATAAGGAAAATATTATAAAAAATTTATGAAATTGGAAAATTATATTAAGTTTTTAAACTATTTAAAAATGCCTTTGTACATTTTGTAATGAAATATGAGAAAAAACCCTTTTGAAA